>CM059020.1:35689024-36889024 GCA_030272315.1 Paspalum vaginatum | reverse complement strand
TATCACCATATGGTAAATGCCTATAGTTCATTATATTTGTCTGCTATAACTACAAGTTGCTAAGAAAAAAACCTGCAAAACCTTTACTTTTTCACATGATCATATCATGGTAGATTAAACTTCACAAGAATTGATAAGTCCATTTGCAAATAGTCCAAATTGAAACCGTGGACGTTCATTGTTTCTTAGTATACTTACAATTTGCTTATATTTATTATAAAGATTCCAACCTCCAACTGGTGGTCAAGTAGCCTTAAGGATCATCAGTGATTGAGGTTATAGAACCTAAAATTACTAAAGGCAGGCCAAACTATGTACAAACTTTTATAGTCGTTGAAGTGCTTATTGTATTTTTGGGAGGGTCGCCCTCTTAATGACAGGATATATTTCTGGGAGATGTCCTTGGTGCTGTTTACTTGGTGGAAGGATTTAATATGAGACCGTCAATACAATCAATGCCAATAAGCATTATTGCCAACAACACAATAAGCACGAATGGGCAGATTGTGGTCAACAAGCAGAGTTCAAATTTTGTAAAGGTATTTTTAGATTTCAGTAGTGAAGAATACTACTATCAAGTTGCCAAATCTTTAGGCAGCAAGGTGCAATCTGCTGTTGTTGGTAGTTTTGTAGAACAAAGTGCAATCTGGAGCAGGCCACCTGAGAGATCGAAGGCATAAACATAGGGGATAACTTTATGTAATAATGCTGCTGAAGCACAAACTAAACAAACTATTCACTTTGTTTCCCCCTAGCATAAAAAAAAGCGTAGCATACTTTCCCTCTGTTCTGAACTCGCAGGAGAACCCGTGGAGTTTGCGTTGATGTGGCATATTTGCATTTTCAATACCGATACCCCGTTCTACTCTCTAGTTGTTGGACGAGGTGGGCCGGTCCACTGCACTTATCATCACGGTGGTTCTCTTTGTGCTGCACAAAAATTAAAGCCGGAAGATTGGTAGGATCTGCGTGCATTGGGGCGCATGGCTCAAAGCGGCATAGGCTGCAGATTACCGGTCTCTTAGAGTTACCAGCTTGGGCTACTGTTTATGGGCTGAATTCATGTGCAATGATCCTAGTGAGTACGTTGCCTACGTGTTTGGACTATTTGCACGTACAGTGCGTAACAGGAAGAATGCTTCATTTGTGTGTCAGATTACATTAAATAACTTTTGGCAACTGTTTACAAATGTAGCCCTCACGATATATTATGAGGCTATCCGCAGTCATATGCCGGAAATGTTACCCTAAAGAATTTAGAGTGACTGGTAGGCTGCAGCGGAGGACTTGATGTGCTACTGCACCTCTCCCGAAGCCGTCCCCTGCGCCAAATTTGGGGTGGTTGGAGTGCCTACCTTATCGAACTCTCTCCTCCACGTTGGACACACAACTGCCGAGGACGAATGGTGGCTCGTTGGCGCCCTCGAACGAAAGAACCGAAGAAGCAGAGGCTGGCCGCCGGCGGGATCCAAGGCACCCATGGCTTGACGGGGCAACAGAACGGAGGAGGAGGCTGGCGCGGAGTCCGGCGGCCATGGCGAGGAGGAGAGGCCGGCAAGGAGGCGGGAGGCATCGGATCTGGCGCGGAGGAAGGCTGTGCGTGGGAGCTTGCTCGTGGGAGGCGAGCCACGGCGGGGAGTAGGCGGCATCCGGCAGCGGCGGATCCGGCCGGAGGGGAGGAGGCAGCACGGGATGGCGGCGGGAGATGAGGCGGCGAGGTAGGCGAGACCGGCAGCCCGCACCGGAGGGAGAGGAGGCGAAGCCGGCAACCGGGGTCGGGGGGGGGGGTTGGGGGGAGAGGACGGAGAGACCGGCGCCGGCGACCGGACGCGACGGGCGACGGCGCGGCCAACGACGCGAGCCCGCGCATCGAGGCGAGATTCGGTGGAGGCTGGCGAGGCAGATCTGCGCGCCGCCGGGACGAAGAGGAGGCCGGCGCCGTGGGCGTAGGAGGAGGCACGGCGGCTGGCCGTGTGGAGGTGGGGCTCGACGGAAGTGGGAGGGCGAGCGGGAGAGAGAGGGAGAGTGAGCGGTGGGTGGGTGGGAAAATAATAAAATAGAGTGGAAATTGGTATAGGGTTAAAATATAGGGTAAATATGGATACGGATGATTGTGATATAGAATAGAAAATATTGTTGAACAGGATGGAATATTCCTTTTAGGGTAGAAATTTAAAGTTAGATGAGTGCGGATAGCCTGAAGACTTAGAAATGCATAAACACTTGATTATGTTTGGATATAATATTTTAAAAGGAATTCATCTACGGGCGAGCGCTGGCGTCTGCCAGCCTCCCATCCCCGGCCTCGACGGCCGCCGTCATCACGGCCGGTAGTGGCGGCGGCCAGCGGTTGTGGCGGCTCAAGCCAACCCCGCCGCGTCCCCTTGCTCTCACCCATCTCACTATCCTCCCTCCATTCCTCCCCAACAATCTGCCATCCCGTCGTCTGGCGTTGCTCCGGCGAGCCGACGGCCTGATCCGAGGCCCACATCGCCGGAGTTTTGGTCCTCAGCCCCGGATCTGGGCAGGGCTACTCTCGTGGACCGGCGCTGCTACGCTGATCTAGTGGCAGCCAGCCTTACCAGCCTTACCAGCGCTGCTCGGTGGGTCGTCACGTCCTTGGCACTCAGCCAAGGTGCGCGTACACCTGGTGCTACTGCAGTGGTCCCGGGCGCCAAGGCTGTGGTCTACGGTCATTGACACCCCGCCGCCGGCCGCTATGTATTCTGACCTAATCTGGTTGCTGTGGCGGTCATGGTGTTCGGGTCTGGGTAGGGTAACGGAGGTTAGGGCGAAAGCCTGGACGACATCGTTTATGGACGCCGCGTTTTCCTTAGTGGTGTCCTCCCTGCACTTTGGCCGCCCCTACCATGCAGTGAAAGCTCCGTGCCCGGTGCACGGGGGTGATTCATTTTCACCTTCGCATGGTCCACCTCAACGCCAATCGTCCATGGAGGTATTCTATTTTTTGGATGGTGATTTGGCTACGTGATTCGAAGGAGAAGGGGGCTGTTGTTTATGGGAGCTAAGCGGATAGAAAAAATCTCAATTGCATACAACTCATTGGTTTCAATGGTTTGCTAGTCATAGTCCTTTGTATCGATCATCGTTTGTAGTTATCGGTCTTCTGGATGGTCAGCGTAGAAGGTGGACTTCATAGATCGGTGAGATGCTTTATATGCTCTATTCATCAACTTCTTTTGAAGAGGACAATAGAGTTTTCTTGGACTTTGACCCTCTCACTTCATGGTATATGAGAACAGGTGCGGTTGCATCAAACTTTTCACCGAATTTGGGCCTTTTGTGTTGGTAGGAGGTGTGAATTGTACGTTGAGTTTGTAATTCTATATTGCTTAGAGCATTCTAGGCTTCTATCTTTTTTTTAGCTAAGTGCACTTTTAAGTTCAAAGGCCAGAACATTATTTCATTTTGAAATGAAGCTTCCTTTATCTACAAAAGAGCATGAGAATTTCTCATCAAGAAAATTGTTTGGTTCCATGAGAAGTATTCTGACTTATGAGAATTTTTTTGGATTCACAAGAAAATATTCTAATATCACAAAAAATGTTTAGCTTCACAAGAAAATGCTCTGTCTCCACAAGAAAATTGTTTCGCTTCAAAAAATAATTTGGCTTTAAAAAACTATTCTAACTTCATAAGAAATTGCTTGGCCTCATAAGATAATGTTCTAGCCTCTTAAAATAATTGTTTCTCATTGGAAGAACATTATTCAGCTTGATAATTAAATGTTCTAGCCTCATAAAAATACTAGCCGTGCAAGAAAATTATTCGATTTCATAAGGAAATTGTTCTGCTTACATTAAAATTTGTTCCAGCTTAACCAAAAAACAACTTCAAGGTCTATGAAAAAGATTGTTCTGACTTCAGGAATAATTGTTCTAGATGTTGAAATTTTGTTCTACATACATGAGAAATTATTGTAGCTACATGAAAAGTTGTCTTGACCTCTACAAGAGATGGTGTCATGCCACTTGACCGAAGGAAAACATTCATGTTAGCAATAGAGAAAAGAAAAAAGATTGCAACTTGGAACTTAACAAAAAATTGCTTCAAATATAGCAGTAGAGACCATTTAACTTGAAGAAAATTTAAATGTGAAAATAGAAAGAAATAATAAATTAAAAGGAAACTATGCATGATTGGTGATGAACCTTCTAAATAGTCCTTCCTTGGTGACGAACCTTCTAAAATAGTTCTTCCATTCCAAATTATAAGGGATTTTGGTTATCATTTTATCTGTCTATGTTTATGTGAATGTTGATGAACACCTATAAACACCTACATAAAATATTGCATAGAACTATTGAAAAACTAGAACCAATTGCATTTTTTTGAACCCCGCTCCTTGTAATTTGGCACTGAGGGAGCAGAAAGAAACCAAAAACACAGCCAACGTAGGAGGAACGATCGTGCGGGATGAAAGGAAAAAAAAAGGAATCCTACTGCTAGCAAAAACCAAAAAGAAACGATCGTGCGGCTGGCCACTCCATTGGGCCGCAGGAGACATAAAATGGAAGCGCCGTGGCGTCCACCTTAGAATCAGAAATAAAAACAGGGAAATGCGTTTAAAAAAACAGAGAAAGGAAACCTGGCCCGAAACCTGGGCCGGAAGCAGGAAATAAACCAAATGAGACCGTCGCTCTGCCGCTGCGGATGGAGTATTTATCTTTTCAACACTTTGTTTATTCAAGTGTTTTTAAGCATTTGCGAGCAACTCTTTTTCATCTGTAATTTGTTCAGCAATATATTTTAGAGGCTACCTACTTTATTTTGGAGAAAACCTCCTATTTTTCTTGCTGTTTGACTCTTCAACATGGCGAGGCATAAAAAAATTATCTAATGGTCGCATCATTAATCGGTGGAAATTATGAAGGGTTCCTAGAATCTGGTCTGTCAAGATCATGTGCTGCCATAATAAACGCTCGACTGAATTGCCTTTCCCACTTGTCTTAGTCGAATGAAGGCATTGCCGTTGTGTGTTATTGGAACAGGATGGCTCTGGTGCTGTTCACTGCTTTTTTTTCCACATATGATCTTATTCTTCGAACGGAAGACGAGAAATCTTACAGGGATAGCCATCATCTGTCGGGGAGTTCTCTCTCTGAGTGGCAGGCAACACACGGTGTTATGTTGGAAAAAACATCAACCCGTTCATCACAATGCTCAGCTCGTGCAATGCTTCATGGACTGGCACAACTGACGACGTAAATCCTTTCTTTCTTTTTTCGAAACACAGTACAAACGACACGCGAATCCAGCCCAATTCACCATTCAACTCTTTAATCCCTATGCTAATTTATATAGTGAAGTCCTCCTTTCCCAATTCACCATTCAACTCTTTAATCCCTATGCTAATTTATATAGTGAAGTCCTCCTTTCTTACCAAGTCATGGATGTTGTGAGAGAACAACACCACAGATGTGCGCTCTTGCCTAACCAGGCTGGGCTTAGGATGAGAAAAAGGTATGAATGCACAGCACCTACATGAATGGTGTGCCAAAATTCAGTTTGTGGTCTTACGGGGCGCAACTTCCTTTGTAGTTTTATTTTTCTTGGTTACTCCGTTTCTAATTCTACGAGATACGAAAAATTAGTGTAATCATGATCCTGACACGAGACTGTGGGCTTTCCTATATATTTGACCTGTTTAATCTCAAGTCAGAGTTTTTTTTTTTGCCTCTTCTCATTATTACGCCACCACCGTAGTAATATACTCCATCTTGAACAACGACATGCACCAGCAACCGGCCAACCGGGAGATCAAGTCTCGAGAACACTCACCTTTCTGATCCTACACGGGGGAGAAGTGAATAATTAAGCTATTTACAAGGGCTCCCGATGACTACTTGTGTTTGTGTACCATCTTTTTGTCACCAAATCTTAGAAAAAACATGTCGTCATCAATACCATTACATATGCATCAACTACGTCGATTTATGCAAATAATCAATATGGTGCATTGTATTCTTGTCTCTAGTATGGTACTAGAGTATTACATGCTAGTCTATTTTCTTATCATGATTTTGATTGAAAACTTAATTATGAAATTTGTTTTATTCTTCAACAAAAAGTCATCATATGTTCCCTCCTTTAAAAAATGTAAGGTATTTAGTTTTGTTCCATGTCAAAATTTGCCAACTTTCTAGTTTGGACAGAGTACACAAAATAATTATATCCACCATACCAAATAAATTGGATTTATAATAATAAAAATAGATTCGATGGAGTAGATCGATGTTTTCTGTAAACTTAGTCAAAACTTGATGACTTTAGAATAGTAGAACAAAGCTCACATTTTAGAAGGGGTGTTGTTATACTCTATTCGTCTCAATTTATAGATCGTTTGACTTTTCAATACCAAGTTTGACCAACTCATCTTATTTAAAAATTTTATGAAAATATGAGAAATTTCAAATCATAGTTAAAATATATTATATGCTAAACTAAATCACAATAAAAATAAAAAATAATTATGAATTTGTTTGAATAAGATGAACAAGCCAAATTAAGTATTAAAAAATTAAACGACCTATAAATTGAAACGGAATGAGTATGTTATTCTTATCCCATTGTTGTGCGCGTGGGCATCGTGCACACGTGTTGCCTAGCTACTGATGAGCGAGATGGTCCATGACTCCATGGCTCCGAAGCAATCCAAAGTAATTTGTAGAACGAAACTAGCCACCCACGCTTGCTTTGCCATACATGGCCGTCGTCGACCATAGTGTGATGTGCGGCCCTTTGCTTGCCGTATCGTACCATCGCATTTCCATCAGCGTGCAGGGACCGATGGGTCCCTATCCCTTCCCTGTAACATCAGCACCGATCAATTCCATGTTTTTCCTCTCCACCAGCAGTTCCGTTGATGCTCAGGTCAAAACTCAACACAGCGCCTGGCCGGAGGCCGGTCCCTGTCGTCGCGGCGGGCCACCGGGGCCTCCGGCCACACACGCCCCACGCCCACACGTACTACGTCGTGGGCTCGTGCGTCGCCGGAAAGCACCTCGCCTTTTCCGCTTGTACTGCATGCCGCGGCGCCCGCGGGTCATTTTCCTCGATGGCGTCCTCGTGTTCGTAGCCAGTAGCTGCCTAGAGGTCGGGGTCGGGGTCGTGCCCAACCGCCCAAAGCGAAGCGCGGTCGATCCCGTCGGCGTCGGGTGAGGCCACCACGCGAGCTGAACAAGTAGGCAACCATCATGGTCTCACTCTCATGGTCATGGACCGTGGTCCCTGCCTCCGCACGACCATACGTCCATACCGCAAAATTGGTCTCGATTCCAAGATATCTACAGTTAAAACTTCATTTCGTGTTAGCTATCTTTATGAGTTTTATTACCTGGAGTACAAGTAGGTAAATCTACAAACACGTTGCATTAGAGAGTTTTTGTCCGGCAAATCTGGACGTTGATCCTCAACAATTGGGCCTGCTCACCATAGCCCCTCAACAAGGATGCACACGGTTTTCAAACAGGTGGTGTTCCAAAGTATCAAAAGTGTGGAGAAGGGTTTAAGGAAAGGACTTAACTCCCTAAAACTGTCAAAAGAGAGTGAAAATGAGTGTAGAAAACACTGTTTGTGCACTGTACATAGAGTGAAAAAACACGGTGTACTGTACACAATATGAATGCACTACCTGGTGACACTAGTCTAATCATATTGGTGACCTGGAAAATCTGAAAACACCGCAATTCTTGTGTGTTTGAGGGTGCTACACCCTGTGTCCAACGTGTAATGGCCATTGTGGAAGAGGAGGGTAGTGCTTGGCGCTTGGCTCGTGCATCAGCTCTCCAGGACCTCCTCCTGAGGCAGCTCCCCATGGGGTCCTAGTGGTTGTTTCAGTGGTAGTTTTGGTCATTCTTTCTTTTCTTTTTATGTTTTTATGGCGTGTCGTTTTCTAGTCTTGGGTGTTTAGCCTTATTGGCCTTGTAATAGGGGTTGACAAGTTTTGTTTCTTCTATCTGTTTTTTCTCTTTAATGAAATGACAAGTGGCTCTTCTGCGTTTGTTTTAAAAAAGAAACTGCAGTTTTTGGAGCTTATTGTGGATCTATAACAATTTTGACATCTTCTTGTGAAAAGCTAAAAACAACTTTCTATTGCCAATATCACCGTATGTTGAACATGACTGCCATCAAACTTTCCTCGAATGTCGGATGCCCTTCCCTTACCTAGCGTGCCAACTGTCTGTGTTATGCACCAGCAGTTCGATTGGGGGCACGTCATTGGCCGTGTTTATCGTACGGGATGGTCGTTGACATGTGTTCAATGTTATATAGAACACAGAGAGCACACGATTTAGACAGGTACAGGCTGCTTGTCCTGTGTGGTGGTTTGCGTATATTAATGTGTGGAAACTTGGTCACGAGTCGAGAACGTCTCTCTGGATTTGTGAGCCTAGCATTGCGTTTGATGTTACATGGCCGACCGGTTCCGGGTCAGAGTGGGACATTGGTCCTACTAGGAATTTCCTCCACCCTTTTGCCGACCAATTTCTTCTTCGACGCCGGTCTTTCTCCACCAAGTGCACCCTGGTTGGCTAGTGGCCTGCTCGGTCACCTGACCGCCTTCTGATGATTGGTTTCTTGCTTGAAAGTGCATCTAGTCCCCTTAGTGGCCTTTTGTGATTGGATGACCAACACAACTTTGAAATTCGATTTAAAATCAAATAAAAATTCTAAAAATACAAAGTTTGTTGCATTGTGTTCCCTCTTCAGTAGATCTACAGAATGCATATGATGATGATGTATGAAATGACCTTTTTTGCCCCTGGATCTTGCATGTTTGTTAAAACAAAATAAATGGCAAATGTGGGTCAAATGGACTCCAAAAATGTTGAAACTTGGATAGTGGCTTTGTCATGATATCTAGGCTCTATGAGATTTTTGGTAGCCCTAGTACTCACTGGTTAATTACTGATCTACCCTCATGAATGTGTTTTATGTAGTTTATTAACATGGAAATGGTTGCTACATAAAACATGCTCTAAGTGCCTCCCTAGAGTTTGTATATGCCCTCCTTAGTATAGTTAGCTCTCTGTTAAAAATATGAAGCTATGCATGTTGAGTTTTGATGCTGTTTTGAAAATGACAATATATTGCTTGTTTATCTAAATAATAGAAAAAGTGACTTTAATTTACAAAATAAATTCTGATAAAAATTATGGTGCTTAATAGTTAAGTCTAGGTCATGGAAAGTATTTTTGTGTATTTTATTGGTACTGTCTTGAGCTACATATGAAATAAGCTAAAATTAATATATGGAAAATAAATGTCTTATCAGACCTTAGATATTTTGCTTGTTGATTTTTGTACATGAGGTTCATACTCTGTTACGATTGCTGATTAATGGTGAGGGTTAGAAACATTTCCTGAGATTTATAACAAATCTGAGAATTTAAATGCTATGGAAAATTGCTTGAATTTCAGTAATTAATCTGTAACCCCTGAAGTGGTATTTGGAAGGAGGAGTTATCCAAATAATCAAGGGGTTGCCTGGGGCAAAGCCCCACAACCCGGCAAACTAATGTACTTTAGTTTGTTGGTTTTGAGAAACATAAGCAAAGGAAGGCAGGACCATGATACTCCCAGCTAATATAAACTTGATTGATTGATGATTACGCATCTGCATTAGGAGTTGGTTGAAAACCATTGCATTAGACTCCTTGGCCGCCCTGGCCCTAACACATATATTTAGAGTCCGTAGGACGAATATGCCTGGAATTTGCTAGGCACGAGTAGACACGAGTGAATGGAGTCACTCGTCGCGTAGGTGATTTCAAAGTCACAAAGATATTACTATTATGTCAATTATTACTTATGCTCATGATTAAATGGAGACCGGGCGGAGATTTTATTTTAGTATTTACTTTTCATGATGTCGCACTATGGACTCCGCTCGAGTCATATAAGGCCCGTCCGCTGTTCGGCTGCTAGTCGGCATAACATTGCTAGAATGTTTGTCTGGGATATGGGACCGGTAAAGTCTTTCCTAGGCTTGTCTGAATCACAGAGACACGTTTCTACCCACTGATTGAGAGGAATGTGGTCTGGGGGAGCTTTGTACTTATGGCGGGGAGACCAAGACGTCGGCAGACTCGCTATGGGGCATAACCCGGAGGCTAAGTGGGAGTGAATCGAACTTGGAACGAGACATGTTAAGATCGAGACTATATGTGGGAACGCGAAGGCTAGTAAGCATATACCCCTGGTACGATAGTTATTTCCGAGAATTAAAATCGCCGAATTGCTGATGCCCACCGGGTATGGGAAAGCTGATATTACACACGGATAACGTAGAAACTACTTGAATATATTATATCTATTACTCATGTTTTCAAATATTATATATTTGTCATACTATGTTGCTTATATTTCTACAAGTTATTACCGTGTAGTTATATGCAAATGATGAAACTTGTTACTTTGTGATATTATACCTCTATTTAAAATCAATGGCTAAGGATCCACATATTAATAAGCAAGCTTTGCATCAGCCGTAAGCCAATCCATTAAGACCTTAGTAATTAGTACTTAGGGTTTGCCCCCACCTTTTGAGTGCAGGTACCGATGACATGTAGATAATTTTTTGGAGAAGGGTAGTACCGGTGGGCTCGGTGCTGCTCGTCTCGTTCGTCATTGCATGAAGACCACTAAAGTATTTTGTTTCCGCTGCGAGATGTTTTTGAAATCGCTTCAGCTATCTGTTTTGAACCTGCCTTTCGTATGTCATTATGTTGGATTTGTATTTTATTTCGAACTGGTTTGTAAACTAAGTCTACTTATGTTATATTCAACCGCCTGTGATGCTGTAACTGTTGTGGCTCTCTCGAGGGCTGGATGTGTATCATGTCGGTTCCTCTGGGAAAGGGTAATATCGAGAGCCGAATGACTCTCGACAGATGATCGGATTTAGTTCGGTCTAAGTGCACTGCGAGCCATGTGGTGGCATGTGTGCTTAGCTTGGATTAAATCGGCGGTTCCACCACAGACAATCCACTGTATTAGCCGGCAAATCAACAGAAATGAGTGTAAGTTCTAACGGCTGCCCAATCTTGTATTGCGGACCGTCCGCAAGCAGACCGCAGACCGTCTACGCATCGGGTTCTAGTGCAGACCAACCCATCAGAAAGGCCTTTGTCTCAGCCTCTCTCCTCATACCCTTTCACTCAAGCCAACCCCTCCTCTCTCCTGCTTGTCTCTTTCAAAGGAGAAAAAGGTCCCCATCAAGGTGAGGGAGATTCGGAGGCTTCCGCGGACCATCCAAAAATCACCGTAGACTCTTGGATCAACATCTTCATCATGTCCTCTCGGTATTTGTTTGAATCACTCTTCTCTCTCATGGATTTTGGAGAAAGTTCATGGTTAGGGTTTGTAACGTGATATACTCTTCAACCATGGATTTCATGATTTGAGTAGGGGATCTAGTTGAGAACAATCTAGTAATGTTGTGTTATTGATTTGGAGTGAAAAAACTGCATATATTAGGAGGATTGATGGATCCAATGGATGAACTGTACCATGTGCCTCGGGTTTGAATAGTAAACGGTGGACCGTCCGCCCATGTATCACGGACAGTCCGCAGTTGGGAGCAGGGCCATCAACAGTTTATTGACATATGGATTTTATATTAATTATACACATTTTCATTATATTCTCTTTCAATTATGACAGAGGCATTGGGAAGTTAGTGAAGGCACTTGCAGGGAGATTTAGGAGAGGAAAAACCAAGAGGTAGAGAGGTGATGATGGAGATGATGACTACGATCCAGATCTTGATTCCGAGGCTCTGTCATCCGTTGGAGGTGATGTATCCATGGAACCTGAAGATAATGATGCTGTTGATGAACCCATCGATATCTCTAGGTAGAACTATATGAAAAGAAGGTTGTCCATGACTGATTACTCCACTTTGAAGTCACAAAATCAGTATGCTCTCCCCAATGATACAAATGTTATGTATTTCCACACTCAGCTGTAGTTTGATGTTTTCAGGGGACACATTCTTGATACCAACTTTCACAAGCATCAAACTATTAATTGGGGGTATATGCTAAGTGAACCAACGATAACTGATTTGGTTCCAAAATTTCAAGCTGTTGGATTATTTCACTTCATGGAAAATCGGTGTGATTACAATGAAATGGTAGTGAGACAGTTCCTTGCCACAGCTGAGATAGATGTGGATGAAAAATCCATTGCATGGATGACATGCAAGAGAAGATATGTGGCCACCTTTGCTGAGTTTGCTGCAGCTAATTAACTCAATTATGAGCTGATTTCAAATGGTGTGAATTTAGAGAAAGAGGTTGTCTTTGATGATATTTGTCAATTCTATGAACCGGCGAGATTGGGCATCCAAGTAAGGCTAGGTACTACTTCTGGACTGAGACGTCATCCTGCAATGATAAACAAGATTGCAAGGGTCACTATTCTTCCAAAGAGTGGTGATAAAAGCAAAGTCAGGGATAAGTTCTAGAACATAATCAATCATGTGATGCACGGTGAGGTGATGATGTTATTACTTTCATGATGACTCATCTTTGTGATCTTAAGGTTGACAAATCCCTTAACCTTGCCTATGCTCCATACATCATGGCTTTGATAAAGGCCCAAACAAGGTTCCAAGGACGGTGTGAAGTTGTTCACTCTCCATTCAGGCCCTTCAAGAATGATACACCTTTTCTTCAAAGGGATGTGAGACCTATTCCAGATGTTGAGCCCTATAATGGTGATGAGGAAGAGGATGCTCCAGAAAATGAGGGAGATCAGCCGATGCCTCCACCTCCTCCACCACAGCAGCAGCAGTTTTGGCAGCCACCTCCTGGATTCTTTGACCCTTACTTTTCCACAATGTAGCAAAATCTTGGTCAGTAGTTCACTACTTAGTTCCAGGCCAGATTTCAATCTTTTGGGCTGCATGTTTAGACCAGCGTGTATCAACCCATCATGAACATGTTGGACGACATGCAGACATCTTTGGGAGCAAGTATGCTGGCCCTAAATGATCAGTTCGGCACCTTGTCTACCCATGAGCAGTTTGAGCAGCTAAGTCAGCAGCAGCAGAATCTTCAGGGATAGTTCAACACTTTCTCCACTACCTCTGATGAGTTTTCCAGGTACTTCCACTCCATCTATCCTAGGCCGATTACTCCTCTAGAGTTCCATCCTTATGCACTGTACCCTCCTCCTCCTCCCTGGGAGATGATGCTCAGTGATTATGTCTTTTTGACTTAATTGATGCCAAAGGGGGAGAGAAAGAAGAAGTTGATATGAAGCTTTGATCATGGGATATTTGATCTAGGGGGAGCTCATGGATGGACTTGATATGAAGCTTTGATCATGAGATATTTTATCTAGGGGGAGCTCATGGATGGACTTTGTATCTTGCATTGCATAAACTTGATCTCGGCACATTTGTGTGTTGCATGAACTTTAAATTTGGTTTGTATTATATGAAGTACTTTGTGTGTGCTAGAACTTGGTATCGCTTGTTTATCTAATTCTTGATGTTCTTGCTCTCTTGTGGTGGACTGAGTTGGTTGATTATATTGTATGGCTAACCGCTTTTATTATGATATTATCTCTATTGCGTCGATCACAATTTTATAAGGGAGACTCCGCCAAAATTTGCTATCAAATTATATGTGCACAAATTCATTGTCTATCACCTTGCACATATTTAGGGGGAGCTACCTCTACATCGTCGAGCTTTGATATGGCTTATTCATTCTTCATAATTGGAACTTCACTCATGGATAAGTTGTTCAAAACTCATTCTCAAATCCTTCTTATGCCTTTGGTATATGAATGATTTGATCTTTACATTCAACTTCTTGAGATAGGTTGTCATCAATTACCAAAAAGGGGGGAGATTGTAAGCATCTAGGCCCCTATTTGGTGTTTTGGTAATTAATGACAACATGTGTGGACTAACAATTCCCTTGATAAGATCGAGCATGTAGATTGATCCATACAAAGGAGAAATACACTGAGAGCTTTGGAAGCTAAAGTGGATTCTTGGGAATGAAAGCTCAAGGCAAAGGTATATTATAGGTTTTTGCTTTGACCGGTCAAGAGGTGTTTAGAGAAGAATATTGACTGGATTAATAGGCTAGATAGTCGTGCTATCAGGATGGGTCAATGTCTTTTACTTGACAGTATTATAGTGCCTCATTGCTCATATAGTTGATGACATTGGATGAGGGCTAACAGCACTTCGATTTGCGAAACAAAACTTCAATTCAAAAGCTATTTTTGAATGGGTTGAATTCTTGAGAGGCGGACTGTCTGGGGTTGTGCCGCGGACTGCCCGCAGTTGTAAAGCCTTTTCCCTCTAGAATTGAGTCTACTCCCTGTTGGTTTTTATGCTTCAACGGTGGACAGTCCAGCCTTGGAGGCGGACAGTCCACAGTTCTAACTGATTTTTGGGTCAGAGGTCTGGAGGTTTCTGCCGGGGGTTTTCCTATGAACTGCGGACTGTCCAGGCCCTTGGGGCGGACTGTCCGTAGGTCATTTGTTTCGGTGACTCCAGAGCAAAAAAGTCCCTGGTGCTTCAAGTGTATGAACAGTGGACTGTCCCGGCCTTGTGTGGTGGACTATCCGCAGATCATTTTTGAGTGGCTCTGACAAGCATTTAATGCAAAACTAGCCGTTGGTTTTTAAGTGCGGACTGTCCGTGGTTTGTACTGCAGACTGTCTGCGAACTCCCTGTTTTCACGAGTTTCTCTCATAACGGCTAGTAGAGGAGAGGGAAAGTATATATATTGTGCGCTCGGGGGCTGGGCACCACTCTTGGCCATTTGGAACACTTGTTGAGCATTCTTGAGCCTCGTTCCACCTCCCTCTCACTCATATTGCTTGGGATGGCATTCTAGTGAGATTGAGAGCATCCTAGTGCTTTGCATCCATTGTGTGAGCTTTGAGGCACTAGGAGTCCATCAAGCAAGCGTATTGGGCTTGTTACTCTTGGAGGTTGCCGCTGCCTAGATGGTTTGGTGGTGGTTCCCTGTTGAGCTCTTCAAAGAAGGCTGTGAAGGAGCCACGGTGGTGATTGTGAGAGGCATTGTGCTTGCCTCAGCGGAGTGGTGAAAAGCAACTCTAGTGAAATCGAGGTTTGAGAGGTTCATTGACCAATCCGGCTCAAAGATCAAGCGGAATCTTGATAGATGAGTGGTTGGATGCTTTGAATCCACCTCAACGTGGATTAGGGGTGACCGGCAAAGCCATCGATACCACGGGAAAAATTCGGTCTCGTGTGTGGTGATTTGTTTGCTCTCTCTACATTCAAGTATTTACTCTGAGCATTTACTTTACTAGAGATTGAATTGTTATCTTGTCACCCTAGGTTGCAAACCCACTTAGCTCAATATAGGCTAGAAGATTTAATTCTCTTATGGTTCTAATTAAATTTGCCTAGTGTTTTCGTTTTTAGTTAATACCGTCTATTCACTCCTTCTAGCCGGTAATCTCGATCCTACACCTGCCCGGCATGATGAGAGGGAGATGTAACAGAGCCTCCACCTCACGCTCGAGTACACGAGAAGACGTCACGTCGTGCTAAACAACTTTACGGGGGGCACCAAGACCATACCAGGATAGTACGTTATTGAAACCACCGTTGTAGCGCTACTGTGCAACCAACTCAATTTGTACTAAGCTCCCTCCTTTGGTCTATAAAAGGGAGGGGTAGTGCACCTAGAGAAGGGGTTCAGCATTTTCAACCTCCGTAGTTCACAGGTTATAGGACTTAGCCTCACAGCTAGCTCGTGCACCCATAGCCTTGGACGCCAGGCTTGTAATCTTGTTCATCAGTTCTTAGTGATAGCCAAAAGAAGACGTTGGGTGCTATACCACTACGGTGGTCTGAACCTCTCTAAATTTCCAGTGCCCAGCAAGCTCCATCATTCTCGATAGTAGTGCCCACGTCCCTACGCATTTCTTTACTCTTGAGGTGCCTATACGGTATCTCAGTGTCGCTTCCGACGACAGCATTCATAGGCTATAAGCACATTGTCGTTTATCTATTAGAATTAAACTCAACTCAGAGTTGCCCTAACGGATCTCATAGCCTATACATGACCACATGTTATAAGCAAAACACTTTTAAGTTCTTATACTAGAGTTTGATGACGCTATGAATGCCTCGCCTATTGTCAGTGGAGCGGCGGTCACTGCAAGAAACGCGAGAAATTTCGTCTAATCTTGTTTATGGATTATTATAGCGTAAGTTGTTAGGATGCATTGATTATAGAGGCCGGAACACATATGATTCTACCGTGCTTTAATAATCTAGTAATTGGATCATTACAGTCCATCCTATAATCTAGTATTTTTTGGATCACCAAAGATTATTGTGTAAGATTATAGCAAGTGATCCAAACATGCCTTAAACAGGAAATTACTCCGGGTAAGTGATCCATATGCGATAGAAAGCGATGTATGCATACACTAATAAGGGCTAATAAAAGAGCAAGTTTTTATAATACCATTTTTTACCCAATAAAAACCTCTGTACCTCTCACATTGATCCCGCTACACAAGTTAAAAAGGATGGAAAAGGTTTAGAAAGAGCCTAAAATTGGTAGAGGAAAAATGTTTCCACCCTTTGGTCATTTATTTTCTCAGTTTGTTTTGTACACATATCCACCAAGTACTTTTCTTGTTTTGGAATTAATGAAAACGAATGATGTCAATGCAGGTCTCTTTTTTTTTAATTTTTATTTCCCTTTCCTTTCCGTTGCCCGGCCGATCATCTTCCCTTCTTTGATGCCCTCCTCTCTTTACCTGATCCACGTAGAGCCATCAAGTATACATGCTGAAATATGTTTTATTGCGTGCGTGCTACACATAAATCTACGCTAGTAAGGAAAAGAACCAGAGGCACATACGTCTTTGCTCACCATACTATTTTTAGTAAAACAACAATTTTAAAACTACTTAATGAAAACGTGTTCCGCACGTGGTGAGAAAACAATGGTTTGATGACAAAGGGAGTATCTATAAAAGTTTTGTTTTCAATTAAAAAAGGTTATGAATTAATAACAGGATTCACAAATTTAATGTTGACCCTTCCATAAGGTGTACATAGTGGTTGTATCAAATAGCTAACTGACGCGAATATGAGAGAACAATAAAAGTTGTAATTTATATCACTACTATGACTTGGTTCCACACGTATTGTTTTCAACTAAAAAAGGTTATGAATTAATAACATGATTCACAAATTTAATGTTGATCCTTCCATAGGTTGTACATAGTGGTTGTATCAAATAGCTAACTGATGCGGATATGAGAGAACAATAAAAGTTGTAATTTATATCACTACTATGACTTGGTCCCACACGTATTGTTTTCAACTAAAAAAGGTTATGAATTAATAACAGGATTCACAAATTTAATGTTGACCCTTCTATAGGGTGTATACAGTGGTTGTATCAAATAGCTAACTGATGCGGATATGAGAGAACAATAAAAATTGTGTAATTTATCTCATTACTATGATTTGGTCCCACACGTAATAGTCTTAGTTTTTTAAAAGATATGAAATCTCCTATCTATTTGACGTTGATAGCTATTCCCGTTTTCTTAATATTTTCGGTTCACGTTGGAGAAAGTGCGCATTTGAAATTTGAAATAGATAGCTGACAGCAAGGATGCGTGCTTAAGTCTCTATACACAGAATCATATTGAACCAAAAGAGGAGCCGACATCCAGCAGTAAATATGTCAACCTATCAACCAGAATCATAAATTGCTTGGTTGGGAAATTCAAGATCCTAGCAGTAACACGGGCGCATTCCTGTAGTTTTACAGCGACGGCAGCCGCCGGCTGCGCGTCCATCCATTCACGCCCACGGGGAGACGATGGATGGATCAATAAAACGCGCGCACCCAGCCACCCATCCACCGCCCCGCGTCATGCGTAAAGGCACGGAGAGGAGTCGAACGGGCAACCGCCTCCGAAGCTGCTAGCCCCTGCTAGCTGGTAGCAGCTAGCCTACCACGCTCCCGCGGACCTCTCACGCGCGCGCGCGCGCGTGCGCCGACCACTACTCCATGGCGACGGCGCCGAGGAAGGGAAGCAGGGGCGCCCAGATTCCGGCGGCGGCTTCTGCCGCCGTGGCCTTGTTGTTCCTTGTAGCAGCGGCAGCTGCGGCGCCGCCGCCGCGGCGGATCCTGGTGGACACGGACATGGACACCGACGACGTGCTCGCGCTGCTCTACATCCTCAAGCACAACCGGTCCGAGTTCGACGTCAAGGTTGGTGCCATGTCACCCTCTCCCCTCGTGGCTCGTGCTACGTGTCACCGCCGCTTTATGCGTCTCGCCCCGAGAGTTGATGGGCTAGCAGCAATCGAGTAGACTGTGATTTCGCCGATCCAAAGTTCTGTCGTCAATCATGGCGTGGATTCCGGGACGTAATGGATCACTGCTCTCGGGAGATGGAGACACACATATGGGCATGCAGTAACCCGTATCGTATGGTCGTCTCCTCTTGTTGATTCTGCGCATGCACGCCGTAATATACGATCTGATACGGTCATAGTTGTTTTCCTGTCGGAATGGCGGTCTGGCTACGATGAATCAATTCCCATGCGCACGCGCGCGTCCTCAATTCTTTATTATGGCATCGCCATTGCTCGATCTCATGCACTTGCAGAAAGAGGGGAAAAGTTTGCTCGATCTCATGCACTTGGTGAAAGAGGGGAAAAGTGGTGTAGATCAATAGATACTGTTGTAGATATGGACAGCGATGGCGCATCTCTAGCTTTGACTCTCTTCGTTCCTCTTCCTGTAGTAGTAGCATGTTTCCACGCCTCGGGGCCGTCAATTTGACGAGATGAGCCAAATCCGATCGACATGATCTCTCGATCGGTCAATGCAAGGCCAGCTGAGCTAGTGCATGCCGTAGTGCGTCACTATTGTTGTCAACAATGCAGGGCATTACCATCAACTCCAACGAGTGGAGCGACGCCGGGCACGCCGTCAACCATCTCTACGACATCCTCTACATGATGGGCCGCGACGACATCCCCGTCGGCGTCGGCGGCGACGGCGGGATATCCGACGCCGGCGACATACATCCCAACGTTGGCGGCTACCTACCACTGATCGACCAGGTACGTACGTAGCAGTTGCATTGACACCAAACGAACACTATAATAATCTTTTCAAGAGAAGAGTATACAAGAACCAGTGCTCCAATCCAAACTAGCATGCATTTTACGTGCGCCTGTGCAGGGCATGTCGACGGCCGGCGGCTGCCGGTACCGGCAGGCCGTCCCGCCGGGGCGCGGCGGGCGGTTGGACATCGACACGAACTCCGGCCTCCGGAGGGGCTTCCTCCCGCAGGGTTCCCGGGGGTACCGGCCGCTCCGGCAGCCCACGGCGCAGCGGGTGATGGCGCAAACGCTGTCCGCCGGCCCGACCACGGTGCTCCTCCTCGGCGCGCACACCAACCTGGCGCTCCTCCTCATGTCTCACCCTCACCTAAGGCGGAACGTAGAGCGCGTCTACGTCTCGGGCGGCGCTGTCAGGGCGGCCGGCAACCTGTTCACCGCCTCCGCCACCAACCCGGTCGCCGAGTTCAACATCTTCGGCGATCCCTTCGCCGCCTACCAGGTGCTCCACTCGGGCGTCCCGGTCACGTTGATCCCTCTCGACGCGACCAACACGATCCCTGTCACGGAGGAGTTCTTCTCCGAGTTCCAGCGGCGACAGAGCACGTACGAGGCACGGTACTGCTTCCAGTCTCTGGACGAGGTACTGGCGCGGCAGAGGAGGCGATCCGGCAGCCATGCCAACACGGCAAGTCCATGTTTTTCTTCCACCGCTGCTGATACTTGCAGAATCTCTTACGCTGCTTCTTCCCTTTCTCTGGTGCAGGGCTACTACATGTGGGACTCCTTTGCCGCCGGCGTCGCTCTCTCCAGCATGCGCCACGGCGAAACCGACAGCGGCAATGACTTTGCCGAGCTTGAGTACATGAACATCACCGTTGTAACATCCAACAAACCGTTTGGTGCGCGTGACGGCTCAAACCCTTTTTTCGATGGCCGAGCTGCCCCCAAGTTTGGACTGCAAGAGGGTGGAGTTCACAGTGGCCATGTTCAGACTGGGATCAGAGATCCCTTCTGTGTGGTGCCCGGAAGCAACAGAGGAAGATGCGAGGTACAGTAATATAATGTACTGTGTTATCTGTGCATGAGAAACTCTGAATTGAAGCCTGGAAACTTGCATTCCTCTTTATTTAGGATGGATACACTAAGGAAATGTCCGGTCCAGAAGCAGTCCGGGTTCTCGTCGCAACAAGAGCGAAGCCGAACACCGATAGAAGTAGCTCACTGAACAGGGAATTTTTCAAGAGTTTTCTAGAGGTAACTAAGCAGTATACTTCACACGTTTTTTGAGCTGAAAACTCACCGTACAACTCACGAATGTGAAAAATTCAAGCTAACCAATGGCAAGTTTGTTTTCAGGTTCTAAATCTCTCTAAAAACACTGGCCGTTTCAACATAAGCACACAGTTTCCGTATTACAATGAGGTTCTCTACAAACCGGATTTCAGTAATGTAAGCAAGGGCAAGGCAGTCATTTTTGACATGGACATGAGCCCTGGAGATTTTGTGTCACTCATATACCTCTTGAAGGAACCTAGAGAAGTAATTGATCTAAAGGTGAGAAAAAAAAGTCTCACAATCAGGAAAGCTTTGGAACTAATAATGTGGTTTGCTTTTGTACACCGAATGATTGACAAACCTAAACTGTTCTAGGCTGTTTTGGTCAGTGGAAATGGCTGGGCTAATATTGCGAGCATCGATATTGTTTATGACGTCCTTCATATGATGGGCCGGGACGACATTCCAGTGGGGCTTGGCAATACTACTGCACTTGGCAATCCAACCCTTGGTTGCAACAATTCTTATGTTATCCCTCACGGCAGTGGTGGATTTTTGGATTCAGACACACTGTATGGTCTGGCTCGGTCATTGCCAAGAAGTCCTAGAAGGTAGGCCACTATTCTGAAGCCACTCCATAAGGCTATAGAGAGATTTTTTACGGTGACATCTGCTCATTCCATGATTAGGTACACTTCTGCAAATTCAGATCGTCTGGAACGCCGGCAGCCACATGCTTTTGATGTTTGGCAGTCAGTGAGGAAGCAACTTGGTCCAGGTGAGAAGGTCACGGTTCTTACAAACGGGCCTCTCACCAATCTGGCCAACATTTCACTCTCTGACATGGATGCAAGCTCTGTGATAGAGGTATGTTCCCTTTCCCCCTCAGTAGTATGAGGCATCAACGCAAGTTCTGATCTGTGGTGAATTCAGATGCACCTATGTTCATTATATAAGAAATCTTATAGTTCTCTTTATGTAGAGAGTTTACGTTGTTGGTGGACTCATTAGAGATGGAGGCAATGAGAAGGGAAATGTGTTCTCTCTTCCATCCAACAGATATGCAGAGCTCAACATGTTCCTTGATCCACTGGCGGCAAAAACGGTCCTTGAATCTAGTATGAGTATCACGCTCATTCCTCTTAACGTACAAGGAAAGGTTGCTTCATTCGAGGGTATCCTCGGAGCTTTGAAGCAACGTGCCCAGCATACACCCGAATCAAAGTTTGTCCAAGGTTTCCTCTCGCTGCTGCAGGAACTTCGCAAGAAACATAAATTGTATCACCACATGGTAAACAATCTCTTTTCTGCTAGCCTAGTACTTGTTTAATCTGCCCATGCTGAATTGTTAACATCTGATATAGTCTTCAAATTCTTTTAAGCTTTCTGCGTCGATTCTCTCATTTACAGGACATATTTGTTGGAGAAATCCTTGGTGCAGTTTACATGGTCCAAGGATCTGACTTGGAACCCTCTGTGAAAGTGAAGCCAATAAGGATTGTTGCCAGCACAACCAAAAGCACAGATGGGCAGATTTTGGTCATCAGGAACAGCACAAAGCTATTGAAGATATTATATGATTTTAATACTGGAGTATATTACAACCATTTGGCAAATTCTTTGGCTAACAATAAGCAATCTGCTGTTGTTGGGAGCTTCGAAGAGCAAAAAGCAATTTGGAGCAGGCCACAAAAACAATTAGGGGCAGACCTAGCAAAGGATAGGAAATAGCAATATTCTGGACATGAATTGCAGATTTAGATACCAAAAATGAAAAGAATTTATAGCATATTTCATCATATTAGCAAACAAAAAATGAAAAGAAATAGTCCACAGAGTTATGGTTGGATGAAAGGGCTTTAATACAGCAATAGAATCTATCTTCTTCAGGTGGGTTCTGGTGATTGAAACTTGCTGCACTTGTTTCGTAGTTACAAATTTCTATCATGTTCGAGAAATATCTTGCTAAAAAATGTTCGATAAATATCAAATACCAGACGTATAACATACTTCCTCTTATTCCAATATTTCTCCATTTGTATCAAAATACAAGTTGTAGCTTACAGACAATGAGAAAACCCATGACTCTACATGGGCGTAAGCAAGAAAAGAAAACTATGTACCAAGAATCCAACAGACTACAGGTTTCAAATACAAAAAAGGGACGAATATTGTAATCACAATATACTGGTATAACTTGTAATCATGGTAAACATATCAGTCTCAAGGACTCTGGTTAACGTTGCGAGTAATTAGACTCTCAAAGATGGTGTAAAGGTCCTTGTTTTCAGGACCAAAGATCTCATCAGCCTTTCTTAATGTATCCTGGAACATTCAGCAATAATACAAGGGGTTAACAAAATATCCCATAGATTGCAAAACAGAAGTTCATTCAGCTTTTATCCATTTATACCTCTCTGGTCTGCCTGTGTGCGTTCAGCTCCTTCACATTAGCCAGGAAGGCACTGAACTGCTCGTACGACAATCGGTTTCTGCATGTGGAACAGTTAAGAGGGCACGGAATTATGCACTTGAAGAAATGACCAAAATTGTGATAATTAAGGATCAACGAATTTGAAAGATTTTTTCCTAGATTTCTGGAAAACCTCAGGGTCAATTGAGGCTATTGTGTAGGAATTGCCCCTAGAGTTCCTCAAGGTCACTACATGATCACATTTTCCGTCCAAAACAGATCTTTCCATCAACTCTTAATCAAAAGTTACACTCAGAAGGCCTAGAGTGTAGTGAAATTCAGGGGGGGAATATATCTGAACTGAATAGTACTTGGAAAAGAACCCCTCTGCACATACCTGACCTGACGAAAGAAGTCCTTCCCATCAACTCTTGTTCGTCCTGAAAGATATAAACTCTCAATTGAAAAGAGTGCGTGGATAGATTATTTATGATTTAGTGTTGAGCCTAGAATCCAAAGAGCTCAACCTGGTAAACAAACAAACAGTTCATTTTTGGTCCAGTGGAACTGTAATATATCTTTGTATTTTACTATTAGATAGTAGTGAAGTTGTAACACATCTTAGCTAGTTAAAATACAATATATGCTGAAAAAGACAGAATTTTCTGTCAAAAAAGAATCTCAGATGCATTAGTATTTTCCATAAAATTTTGAGGATCGTCTGTATGACATTGCAGAGTTTTTTCACAAAAGAAAAGGCATGTTACCATTCAAGTGTTTGGAAAATAGCATAGCCAACACTTTATAAGCTAACCTGTTTGACTTGGAGCATCAAAAGGAGAACTATGCTGACCAGGAAAGCCTGAGGACCTGTCATTAAACATATTCATCGATGTAACTGAGATTGAATGTCTCCTTGGTGGTGATACTGATGCAAATCTCCTTGGAGGTGAGTCTGGGGGGGTCATCCTTGGTGTGTTGTTGTATGACGGCAAAAATACATGTGGACGGGGTGGCCTAGGTGCTACAAGTACAAAAGCATTCTGTGTAAAACACCATTGAGCGTATTTTCATATTACATAGTATTAATTAAATGAAAAGGGAATGTACCATCTTGGCCAACTTGGCTACTTTCCTCTGAAACTGAACTTGCAGTGTCTGAAAACTGTGATGATTTGGATGTTGGAAATGCAGAATCTTCATCTGACGAAAATCCAGCAGTCAACATTGCAACATTACCGTTGAGAATTAGAGTAATGCAGAGTTTTGGACCTAGCACCTAGCACAAGAATCACAAGAACAACGTAGGTACCTGATGGTGCAGAGGATAAATTTGAAGTTGCTGCGGCTCTTGCACTGGGAGCAGTATTCTATATAGCAAAGTAATTTAAAAAGCGAGATCACGTTCGACTCAACTACAAATACAAACAGGGGAAGAATTGAAATACTAATCGTTGCTTGGTTCTTGAGTTAATATCTAGAGACAACATGAGTGTCGAATGGCTTACGTCGCTGCTGTCATCTTCCTGGAGTGACTGCAAAAGTGTCTTCTTGAAAACTTCCAACTGCACAACAAAGAAGAATATAGGAAGGATTACAAAGTTTAAAATGGTATAGCAATCAAGGCTTACGTGCAGCACCAATCAATGGTTGGACATGTACATAAGAGAAAACAAAATGATTGACAGATTAACATTTTTCCTATCGATAGCCGTTCCCCTTTTGCATTTACTCCATGTTACAGACAGAAATTTCCATAGGTAAACTCTATTCACACGCAAGGTTCAGCTTGAAACCATGATGAGATTGCTACGTAATTGTTCCAAACTAGTACCACAACACACAGAAATCTGTCAATAGTCTTCCCAAAGTGCAACGCAATAGTGTTTTGGTAATTGGTACCTTTGCGACATCTCTGTTCAATTTCCTGACTGTGTTGGACAGCGAAGAGTTGTCGCGCACCAGCGCCTCCTGTGCATCCATCGTTCATGACCAGATCATGAGGAAGCATTCGAGTGTAAGTAATTGCGCAGCATAAACACACAGCTACTGTAGTAGAGCAGAGACGGAGCTAGGTGCAAGCATCGCAAGAGCAGAGTCGCCGACAAGTGGGACCGACCGAAGCCACCAATACCGACCCATGGATGTATGGAACGCAGAGCTCAGCCACTCAGCCAGGCGGCGGCGACCGGCGAGTCGGCGACCAACCAACTACTACGGGAAACTGACTAGTGATTACCTTTTCCTCCTCGGCGCGGCGGAGGCGGCCGGTGGCGACGGCGAGCGAGGCATCGAGCTGCTCGACACGCTCCCTGAGGTCCTCCGCCTCGGCGTCGCGCTCCGCGAGCTGCGCGCGCAGGTGCGCCGCCTCGGCCTCGAGGTGGGCGAGGCGTTGCGAGAGCGCGATGGAGGTGATCTTGCGCGCCACGTCCAGCTGCGCGAACGGGTCCGAGGGCAGCACGGCCACCAGCTCCGCGGGCAGCCCGAAGTAGTCGGTCGCCGCCGGCTCCCCCGCCGCCGCGTTCTCCCCCACCATCGCGGCCGGCGGCACCGCCTCCTCCCCTTCCTCGGCCATGCGTCCCCGCCCTGCTCCGCTCTTCTTGGACTGCTGCTCTCTGCTCTTCCTCCCGCGACCGTTATCTACCCGCCAGCGTGGGGATTAGGCTGGGTTGTGGTGTGGCCGTGTGGTGGAGGCGTGCGAGCTGCGAGGGCGGCGCCCTGCCTGGGCCCCGGATGCCCCGCGCCACGGGTTTGGAATGAGTTGTCTACGTACATGTGAGAACTTGGGAACATTCCTATGGCACTGCTCAAATTCAAATTTCAATGATTCAATGTTAGAACAGGGTTGATCAATAATAAATTTTTTAAAATGAGGCAACCACTGAATTCAGTCTAAACACATGACTTTTGGACCTCAGTACATTGAATTGGACGGATTAGATGTCTCCCTGAGTCTTCTAGTCTCTTCCATATCATGTCCGCTCAGCCTCGCCTCATCCTCCTCGCATTGTGCCTACCACACTTCCCCTCGTGCACCCCTATGCTCCTTCCTCTTCAATACGTAGATCCAGAGCAACGCACGGGTGGCGGCTTGATCCACAAAGGTAGGCAGTGGTGGGACTAGCGGTGACGGGCTGCGGGACCAAGGGCGGCGTGGCGGGACCAGGAGCTCCAGGGCACGGGGGATGGGGGTGGGCAGAGATCCGATGGGTGATGGCGGCGGGTGGAGATCCGGTGCGTGACCCGCACTATTCGCCTAAAGAGTCGTTTAGCCCGTTTAAACGCTAAACAGTAGCAGACCGTTTCTGTTTAATTGACCATTTACACCGTTTAAACGGCCGTTTAGTACCAAATAATAGCTAAACAGTAGGTGACCGACTGTTTACCGTTTAACGTTTAGACTAACACTGGTGACCCGTGGCGACTCATGGAGGTATGGTGGGTCGCCTGCCTCCTCCCTAGTGGGACACCACACGTCTCCTACCCCACGGGCACGATTGTTTCCCGGTGGCTGGTGAGCGTACACAATGAGGTTATTGATACGGTGGAACCAAACAAAACTCAGTTTTGAAAAATACTAAATCTTACTGCAGTATGAGAATACTGTAATA
This sequence comes from Paspalum vaginatum, assembly GCA_030272315.1. Lineage (NCBI taxonomy): Eukaryota > Viridiplantae > Streptophyta > Magnoliopsida > Poales > Poaceae > Paspalum > Paspalum vaginatum. The sequence continues at coordinate 36,862,587 of CM059020.1, read as the reverse complement.
TTGATGTCATAGACAAATGAAAACTATTGTATTTTAAAACAACAATAGTATATAAAATATTTGTTGTCAAACAAACAACCCTGACTGCTTTTCTCTTTGGAACGGGGCCTCGGAGGCTTGCGCCCGCGTCGCCCTCGGTGCGCGCTGTTGTGCTTGTGCAGGGTGGTGCGGGTGCGCGTCTGGCCTGGGCGCCTGCCGCCTTGGCCGTCGCCCATCGGGGGAGGCGAAGGCGTTGGCGCGGCGCGGGCCGCCTCGGTCTCGGCCGTGGGTCGTGTCCAGTGTCCAAGGTGTCGGGGCGCGCCGCGCGCGCTTCGCAAGGCGTCTTGTGGATCGGAGTGCCGTTCGCCGGCCCTCCCGGCTGGGAAGCAGCGTGGTGCATTGTTTGTGGCCGGTGCCTGGCCTTATTCTGGGTGGTGATGGGACACGTTGGAGGGAGGTGCCTGGTACACAGGGTCCGAGACACATCGCAGGGTGTGATTGTGTGAACAATTCGATCTGGATACGGCGCGCTTGCTACCGGTGCTAGTTATTGCAGCGGAACAAGAGCACTACTACTTTGTTTTGTTGGGTTTGGTGGCAACGTTTCCTATTTTCGCCACTGTGTTTGGTAGGAACAAAGATAACAGCGGCAAGGAACAAAGGAATCAACACGCTTTAACAAGCATTTATGTAAAATACCACGTTTTGAACTATAGAACTTGTTGAAGTTGAACAACACTGCCATGACACCGAAACATCAAGCTTTTTTTCTAGAATACATCATCAAGGCTTTTAATATAAATTTAGACCAATACTTTATGCAGAGTTGTGTTGAAAATAAAATAAAAATATGATAATTTCAATATTAAATGCTACATCAAGGTTTTGATGTTTAAAACTATTAACTTTTGACGTGAACTGGGCATAGCTCAATTGGTTAAGTTCTTTGTGGTGGAACCTTCCCATCTAGTTTAAAACCATTAACTTTTGACGTGAATTGAGTTTAGCTCCACAGGAGACAGGGTTCATCGAAGAAGCAAAAGTTATACCTTAATTAGTGATCAACCCTACAAGCGGGCTGCGTCATCTGGTGTCCTCGAGTGTATTTCGCGCGAGGAAGGAATCAATTTGCTCCACGAAATCCACTCGGGTTCTTGTGCTAATCATGCCACATCCAGAACTCTCGTAGGCAAGGCATTCAGAGCAGGGTTTTACTAGCCGACTGCAAAACAAGACGCCGAAACGATTGTCCGGAGATGCGAAGGCTGCCAATTCTTTGCAAGACAACAGCACCTTCCGGCATCCCAGTTACAGAACATTCCAGTCTCTTTGCCATTCGCTTGCTGAGGGCTGGACAAGATCGGGCCCTTCAAAAAGGCTCTAGGAGGTTACGACCATGTCTTAGTCGCAATCGATAAGTTTACCAAGTGGATAGAATACAAGCCAATCAACAAGCTGACAGCAGCCAAGGCGGTAGAATTCATGGAAGGAATCATGCACATGTTTGGCGTTCCATATGAAATCATCATGGATCTTGGCACAAACTTTGCAGTGTCGGCATTCTTCGATTTCCGCGAGAAGCAAGGGATTTTGGTGCGCTACGCCTCGGTCCAACACCCACAGGCCAATGGGCAGGTAGAACGCGCCAACGAAATGATCTTGCATGGCCTCAAGCCAGCCATCTTCGACAAGCTAAACCCGTACGAGGGAAAGTGGCTCTAGCAGCTGCCTTATGTCATCTGGGGGCTGCGAACTCAGCCATCTAAGGCCATCAACAACAACACCTCGTTCTTCATGGTATATAGATTGGAAGCCGTCCTACCAGCAGACCTGATACACGGGGCTCCTAGAGTGGCATTCAGGAACATACCAGCGGCAGAACAGTCAAGAATCGAGGATGTTAACCTCACCGAAGGTGAACGCCTGCATGTCGCCCTCAAGTTTGTCCAATACTAGCAAGCCTTGAAGCGCTACTACGACAAGAACGTCAAGCTAGGTTCCTACAACGTTGGTGACCTCGTCCTCAAACGCAAGACTTCCACAATAGGATAGTCCAAGATGAGCTCTCCATGGGAGGGGCCGTACCTTGTCAAGGAAGTTCTCGGCCGGGCCATGTTCAAGTTCAGTGATCCAGAAGGCAGAGAGTTACCAAACACTTAGAACTCAGAGCACCTGTGGTGTTTCTACCCTTAACTCGGTTCTTCTTCTCCGAGTGCTTTAGCCCCGCTGTCATTCCGAGTCCCAGCACTTGATGTATACGGGCCGAGCACCCGGAACGCTCTCGAGCATGATATCAGGTCCCTGTACAAGTCAGCTCCATCTCAAAGCTGACTATCCAGCACGTAACATAGCTACATATAAATGAGAAATTTCTAGCGACAACCAAGCTGAGTCTCTCGCGTTGCCTTACCCTAACCTGGCGACAACCAAGCCGCGCAAAAGGCACTCTTCCGCACTCTAACGTAATCAGCGACAACCAAGCTGAGAAAAGAGCAGTCACTACGTGCACCACCCCACGAACCGCCAGCAACAACCAAACTGCGCAAAGGGTGCCAACAATGGACTTTCGCTTCCGGCGATAACCAAGCTACGAAAAGAGTCAATTAAAATGAGTTTTTCTTGTAACCGACGACAACCAAGCCATTCGAAATCACACGACATCCCCGCATATTCTATTAAACCTTCACCAGAAATACACGAGAACCTTTAAAGGTATCAAATATCCTAAAGTATCTTGTCAAAGTACAGCTACACAATTATCAAATGTCCACACATTATGCCGGGGGCTCCTCTTGGTCGTCTCCAGCGCATACGGGCTGAAAGGATCTGGCAGCGGCCAACCCGACAGGCCGAGCAGCCTACTGATAGCTAGAGAACACCTCTTGCGTGGTCCCGGCCTTGGGACCAGAAGCGACAGCAGAAAGGTCCACGTCAGGGTAATGGGTCTTGATGGTAGCTGCCATGTCGGTGATGGTCTCCATAATGGTTTCCTTGAAAAACGTCTCGGCGGAGCAAAGAGCCCCAGGCAGTCTTTCAACAATGGCCCGGTCCCTGTCCTCCGGTGCCAACATGTCGACAAGGGCCCTGACACCAATTTCCAGGGTCTCATAGCGCCTCTCTAGCTGACTGTAGAGGGTTGCCTGCCTGCCAAGCTCTACCAGGTCTGCCGCATGCTTCTCTGAAAGCTCAGTGACCTTGGCATCAAGCTTCTCTGCATCATCACGCGCCCGATTCTGAGTGACGGTTAGTGTGGCAGAACTGCCCAGATTAACCCGGATTTAGTGCTTAATCACCAGATCCGGACTAACCTCGGTAGTCCCTCAGGATGTAGGTATCCTGACTTGGCCTTCCCATCCGGATCGAGCTTGAATTTTTGGGGCGACTCTCGAAGGAGTCCACATGTTACAACATACACATCACATTTATTACATAAAGTTAAAATATTACACATAGGGTTTGGTACTTATTACATCCCGGCTGATAAGTTCTTCAGTCATTTAAACAAAAGTAACATAGTTCACAGGTTTCTCTCCAACACACACACACACCTTAAACTGCTTCAGTTGTAGCAAAGCTTATTTCAAAAAAAAGAGGATTCAGATAAGGATCCCATTCAAACCACGTGTATTCCGCACCTGTAAAAGAATAGGCAAGAAGCCTGAGTACTAATTACTCAGCAAGACTTACCCGACCACTGGGTCGAAACCCGACTTCCTAACTCATAGCCGGGGTGGTTAGGTCAACTCACACTGCGGCAGGCCTAATAGAGAATCCTTAGCTTTTAAAAATTTGGTTCACTTTTTAGTTATTACCTGACCATGCTAAGTTATTCCTAACCACTAACCCACTAGGACAAACATGTTGTCACACATTCTTCAATAACAAGATCAATTCTCTTACTACGATATTGGTCGCGATCAGGCAGCTTACAACCGGCAAGCCACAGACGATTCGAATCGATTTTCCACCTCTCGAGAGGGATACTCAGACACCCGTCATATGTGTGTACACCGACCCCACATACGACAACCCAACATCCAGTGCCACCTAGCCGGAACCATCCTCACCGAACCCGGGTGTCAGTCCTTCGACACCCGCCCAACCTCATCCTTCCAGTTGGTCTCGTCTAGTTCCGTGCTTAGGTACAACAGGACGAAATGCTTACCGGAGCCCGTTAAGGACGGTAAGTGAATGAGGCGCGTTCGGCCCAACCAGGCCACACATCGGACGGCCTTATGCGACACAGGCAGGATCAGGGTCCAAAGCAAATAATCATAACATGTAAAGTACGAAAGCGAAACTGATCCCGCCGCATGCCTGTCAAATTATTAACATTCTTCTTATTCTTACCCAATAACTTGCTGTAAAAGATATCCGTTCTAGGCCTATGCTACCTAAGCCATCTACTGAGCATAGGGTTTTATGCTGGATAATGAGTAATCATGCTCTAGGGTTTCAATCAATTCCTAACTCTAATGCACAAGCATAACTCTGATTTAAATTAAGAACTTAAAGAAAACTGGGTAATGCACCGGGGCTTCCCTTGAGTCACGGGATCTGCCTCTGTCGGTGACTCGGAGTCTCCTCCTGCAGGTATGAAGGATGCCTCGGTCGCACCGGCTTCCGGAGTTTCCGTTCAAGTGGAAGACTCTTCAACTGGAAGAGGTGGGACCAACGTGGCTAAGTTGATGACATGCAGGAGTTTTAAAATATGAGGATGATCAACCTGTTGAAAAAGTAAAATGTACAATTTTTCTAAACAAAAAGGGTGGTTGGGGTTAAACATGGATATTTTTCGGATGAAGATGATTGTCCTATGATTTAAATGAATTACCAGGTATTTTTAAATAATTTTAAATAATTTTAAAAGCTTAAATGAATTTTCTAGAAATTTTTGAATAATTAAAATGGATTTTTGAATTAATTTTCTATTTTTAATGCCCTTTATGAATTTTTATGCATTTTTAAATAAAGGCTAATTTTTTTAAAATATATAAACTCTAATTTAATTTCTTTTTAGAATTACCAAAATATTTATATGAATTAATAAATAATTTTTCTAATTGAAATAAACATGTTAACATTAAAGTAAAATAGATAAACAAATTAAGTTTAAAGGAAAAAGAAAAACAGAAATACTGTTGAAATTCGGCCCAGCCCGCAAAAAGAACAAAGCAAAAAGTCCTAATTTCCACCTCCAAAAATCGCATGGGCTCCCTTTCGGCCTGGTCCAACCCGGAGTGGGCTGACGGCCTGCTTTCCCTAGGCGTGACCCAACTGGCGCCTTCCCGGCTCGGCCCAGCGGCCGCGCAGGCCGGCACGCCGGCCTGCCAGGCGGGCGGCCCAGCGGACCGGCCTCGCCCGGCTCGCCTGGCCGCTCGGCGCGCGGCGCGCCGCCCAAGCGCGACGCGCTCTGTGCGTCGCCGCGCCGGCAGCGCCGGCGACCATCCGGCGCGGCGGAGGCCGAGAGGCCTCGCCGGCGGTGGCCTCGGGCGCGGCGCGAGCTCCTCTCTCTTTCCCTCCCATTTTCCCCTTCTCCCCCCCTCTACCTTCACTGCTAGGTCGCCGCCCGCCGCGGCATGGCGCCCGCCGCGCAACGCGCCTGCGAGGTGGCCTGGCGGCGGCGGCGGTGCTTGCAGGAGCCTACCCCTTACCGCGCGGGGTGCGCGCAGGCGCGGCGCACCCGATGCGCGCGTCCGCGGGGACCCTAAGGGTTCTCACGCGCGGGGAACGCGGCGGTGACGCCGCGGTGGCAGCGGCGCCATGCGGGGCTCCGAGCTCTAGCGAGCTCGGGCCGGCGCTCAGCGTGGCGCAAGAGAGGGAGGAGGGAGCGAGGGTGTGCTTACCGACGCGGGGTCACGGCGGCGACGGCGGTGGAGGCGGCAGCGACGGCGCGGGGCACGGGACGCGGGGTGCAGGCGCGGGAGCGTGGGGAGTGCTGCTCCCCCGCGCGCCGCTGCGGGGAAGAAGACCCTCCCCCCGCGGTCCCACCTGTCAGCGCCGACTGACAGGGGGCGCGGGTGGCGGGGAGGCTGGCCGCCACGCGGGCCGCCGCCCCCGGCTGGGCTTCGCCCAGCGGGCGCGTGGCCGCGGGCTGGCCAGCTGGCCCGTGAGGCTTCCCCCCTTTTCTTTTTTTTTACTTTTACCCTTTTCATTTTTAACCCTAGATTTTGACCTTTTTCGGCAGGGGTCCAAATACAAAAGTGAAAGGGCTTAATTTAAACTACCCTTTCACATTTTTGCCCCTGGAAAACTCCAAATATTTTTAAAAAGGCCTCAAATTTAAATTTGAATCAAATTTTTGAAAGAATAATTAGGGTAAATTGCAATGCACTTAAGTGTTTTAAAAATACGGAGTATTACAGTTAGTTCCTCGATGCTCTTGAGATGTCGTGACCTTTCTTCAAGACTCTGAGCCTGGTTGTCTTTAAGTAAAGATCAGGCTGTGGCGAGTAATTTATACGACATGTCGAGATCTTTTGCAATTACTCCCTCCGTCCATGAATGATCTTCATATTTGTAGATGACATCAAGACCAAGGTGAAATGAGCACCTACTTATATTTTCATTAAATATGTATCATAGGAAAGATTATTAAATACATAGAGTTGCATGCAACCAATACCACCTACATAAATGGACACAGTGACTAAATACGAGGTGCATTAACAAGCTCTTCTGCAAATACGTAGATCATTTCTGGACATCTTTTCTCCTCCAAATATGTAGATCATTTGTGGACGGAGGGAGTACCTCATAAGAATATTTCAGTTGGGTCACTTCACCCTTCAGTTTTAGGGTTTCGGCTTCCGCCAGGTTCTTCTCTTGCTTGAGGACAGCAATCTCGCGCCTCTGATCCTCGATAGTCAGCAAAGCCTATTCAGACAGACCCGATTTCTCTGAAAATAAGACTATTAGATGGCACCCGGTCAGAGTCCTCCGAATAGAACACAACGGCTGGAAATTAAAGGTGTCTCTTACCTGTGGCTCTCTGCTCTGCAACAGCCAATTGCTTCTTCAGCTCGGTGTTCTCAGTATATATGCAGAACATTTCACGAAAACAGTCCTACACCAGCAACCAGGAGTCAGGTTCCAACCTAAATATATGGAAATAGGTTATCGTTGAGGGAATGACATCCGAAGCATTACCGGCATATCCTTGATCATCACAGGAGCTAGGTCCATCGACCTTTGTACTGCCACTCCCGCGAGTCGCCTCCGACGGTGTTATCAACAAGGGACTTTGTCGGATGAGGCTGTACAGGGTCGCCGGCTGTGGCTGAGTCCTTCCGGCGCTCCACCCCTTCAAAAGCCTGCTCCGAAGGGTCCATCCCATGGGAAGAGCCGATGAAGCTAGGCGCCTTCCCATGGTCCGCTGACTGCTTGGACCCTTCTCCCATACCAGTCGCAAGCAAGTCTAGAGCTGGCCCATCTATGGGTGGAGGCAGAGCCGCCTCCCCTTCTAGGGCCTCATCTGACTTCCCTGCCTCTTGGTCAGGGGGTGGTGCAAAGGTGTCTCCTACCATCCCCAGGGAAGCCACTTCGGCAGCCCTACAAAAAAGACAGGAGAAGTCGAGAATTTGATCTACTCTACAACTCCAAGGCAATGGAAAATGAATGAAACTTATGAAGGCAGCTGAATCTTGGTTCTCACTATTCTAACTAGTGGCTTCACCCGGCCGCCTAGATGTGGAAGAGGAGGACTCGGGCTTTTTCCCAATAGCATCGGACTTCTCAGTCATTCGCCACTTCCTGGTATGAAGAGCCTCATCGTCAGAAGGGGCTCGTTCTCCTCACTAACAGTGTCAGCTATCCGCAAAGATCTGCCACCTGTGGATGAACTATGTTTCCGGATAGCCTGACGAGCCACCCGGCGTTCTATCTCCAAAGTGGCGATTTCTTCAGACCTTGCCGACTCCTTTCCAGCCTGATCTTCATCTACAACTTTAGTGTAGAAATTTGATGGCATATCCCCAGCTGCGATGCTATCAAGGTTCGGACAGGCATATTCAGAATCAATCATCCTTTTCGCACGAATCGGAGCTTTTCCGGGATATGAAGGTTCAGAGAAGAACTTAAAACAGGTACCCTGCAGTGACAGGCAACAAAGAGATATATTTTTTCAGATTCATTACATCAACTAAATCATAGTCAGCTAGAAGAAGTTCAGCACTCCATACTTGATCCGGGGTGTTATACACTGAATATGAATAAGGGGCACCATGGTTTGTGATTCTTCTAGTAAAAAAAGTCTTAGTCCGGGCCATGATCTCTGCCAGAGTGACTTCTCTGTTAACTTCGCAGGTGGGATCATCCAGGCCAGAGTAGAAGCACGCTGGGTGAACTATGTCCTTCAACGGTTTAATACTGTGGTGCACAAAGTCTCTCACCACAGCCATGGCCGTGAGGCCCCTATTCTTCAGATCGGCGATCTTCTCCAACAGTGTTGTAACGTCTTCCATTTGATCGTCTGGCACTCCCTCCTGCCAACTATCCCCACCTGCTGGAATACAACCAGAGTTGGCAAGGACAGAATTCTCTGAATTTTCCATGAGGAACCACTTATCAGTCCAGAACTTGTTGGATGACAGCAGGGGAAAATCTAGGTAACGTGGTTTCATGCTATCGGGCGAATCCAACTCCTCCAATATACATGCCCTGACCATCTTTGCTGTGACATTGGCAAAAATACAAATACCACCAGAGATTGAAATGTAGCGGAACTCCTAAGAAGGCTTCACACAGGTGGACAAAAATCGATAACTGAATGATGGAATTGGGGTTCAGATTCGGCAGTACCAGCTTGTAGTAATCAAGCAACCCACGCAGAAATGAGCTAATGGGAAGCCCAAGACCCCGGTAGAAATACCAAGCAGACACGGGAGTGAGATGGGGCAGAACTTCGGGGTACAGGCGCCCAATCTAGGTTTTCCACATACCAGTGGATTTCTCCGGGAGTAGTCCTAGTTTTGGAGTTCCTCCAGATGGAAATCTTCGACCGATGTCGCCGTCCAGGCGAGCTTCGGGTCCAGGGGCTCCCCCGCCATAGACGAGCTTGATCCGTCTTGTGCGGCGGGGACAATGATCTTGCGTTCCTTTTCGGAACCATCTCCCCGACGCTGCGTTTGATCACCTTCGACTTCAAGCGCATTCAACAATCTATGAAATGGGGAAGATTTCAATGGTAGAAATGGGTGGTGGCGGCAGCACAAACCCTAGCAATTTGGGGGAAGAAGATGAGCGCGATGCGAACTTCAACCGGCGTCGTTATATTTAACAGGCCATGTCGTCACTTTTAACAAATGGGGCATCTAGAGACCTGCAAGCTGTGATGTTGGATAACGGTGCAATATGATGCGCTCGAGCACTCGGATGAGATACCACTCGGCTCTCCTAACCGAGTACTCTAGGGGCTGGACGACAAATGGCACTTGACTCTCCTAAGAAGTGTTCAAAACCACTCAGGCGTTACACATCATTTCAGCATATGAACTCGGTTCTCATAACCCGGTGCGTGTTTGCATAATACCGAGTTGGTTGACAAAGGCATCAAGAGCATTACAATGACGAGTATTGATTAAAGGAAACATATCAAAGCAAAGCAACCTCAACTTTATTCATGGATTGAAGGGAGTTCAAGGTACATCAAATGACTCATATGAGAAGGCGCGACAAGGAGGACTTTGAGTACTCAAGCCACTCTTCAAATCAACAGCAGAGAAGGTCGACACTTATCCTCTGACCTACATCTGCACACTTGAGGGGAGGCGGCGTGCATACAGGCCATCTTCTACATCATCGCCCGAGATCATCGACATATCTACGGAGAGAGTCCAGACAATCTCAACAGATGTAGATAAGAATAACCAACTCAAACTTCCAAGTAAAGGAGGTCCCTATCTCCTCGATACACTTGAGTTTGAGTGCAGTGGCATAGCAGTAGGGAACTCCCCAACAGTCGGGGGGTAGCACCGCATTCTGGTGATGATGCAGTCAGATCTATAATCAGTTACCTCCAAGATGCATCGAGGCAAACGGTCACAGATCTAGACTTCACCAGCACCAGTGGTTACGAGAGATCTCCTTAGAAGCCTCTCATAACCAGATCGAGAATCAGGTTAGACCTGATGATGGCGGGGATTTAGAAGAATCTCACAACTAGAAGGAGTTTTGACATCACAGAAGACTATGGCTACCCAAAGAAAAGCTTTAGCTGCAGTGGAACTCATTGTGATGCTCATCCTATCTGATGACGAACAAGAGGCTCTAAGGCTATCTATTTAAAGCGGGCCAAGGTAGATAAACGATTGGCAAGTATTCATAACAATGTCGTCCGTCGATGCTTTTAATGCGAATATAACTGTTGCTGTCCAAAGCCTGACAAAGGAGGGTCATCAGTGCAGTGTTGGGGTAGGTGCCAAGTACGAGAATCCAATGATTGATCCAGATTCACGAGTACACAGTGCACACATGGGGCCAAATATGGAGCAATAATTGAAGGCAGAGAAGGTATTCAGGCATCCTCTACAGCCTTGGGAGTCCGAGTAACCCCGAGGAAGGAAGATATTTTTTGAAGACGACCCACTCGGCAGCAGTGTGGCGAAAGCATTCAAGCACCCGGCAAAGGTGTACTCAGCTATGGATGCCTGCTTAGATTTTATTTAACACTCTGAACAAGCTCCAAGATGTATTATCATACCTCTTGATCTTGGGGGCTACGGTAGTGTTAAGGAGAAGGTTTTCCACAAAAATTTTCACGGTAATTTCCAGAAGGTGCAGTTCAAAGTTTCAAGTTGATTGCCACTCAGGTCAACTAGAAACTTGGGGGCTACTCTATGTGGAGTCCATCTTGCAATGGCCTCCATGCTTTGGACGGTGGGGTGGACTCCATGGTAACCTTCAAGACGATTCCTGCGAAATCATCATGAAGCTCAGGGGCTTGTGGGAGTCATATGCCCCTGGGTGCCCTATGATGACTGGTTGAACCATCCCGACGGGTGGGCCGAGTGGTCTGACCCCCGGTCTAAGGAACCGGCTGGTGTGACCTGCAAGCAAGCCACTTGGATTGCTCTAGATGATGTTCGTTAGGATCTTGTCCTGTAAATCTGGCATATAATCTTATGAGTCGGGCGGCTGGCGGCTCTCTAGGGATGCACCTTGTAACCCTAGCTTCTCAGCCTATATAAGGGGAGCTAGGGACCACGGGAGAGCTCTCTCTCTCAATCTCTCAAACATTCAGCAATACAACTCGCCAATCCCATACAGGACGTAGGGTATTACGCGATCGAGCGGCCCGAACCTGTTAGATCGTCATGTTCATGCGTGCTGTATATCATTCACGATCTTCTTGCCACCCCAACCGATCTCAAAACCATCGCAGGATCTACCCTGTGGTGGGCTACTGGGACTAAACTCCCACAATTAGGTTCTTCTTGGTAGAACTTGCCCATCTGGGTTAAGTCATCGAATTAACATGGGTGCTCACATGATTTGACAGCGATGCGTTTGTGGTGACTTCGTGAATCGGCAGTGAGGCGCCTATGGTGATTTCGTGAATCTTGAGATGCCAGTCTAACCCAATTTCACGGAAGTGCTCATAGGGATAGTTGTGCATGTGTGCATTCATAGGGGTGAGTATACACGCGTGTAAGCGCCTGCATTGCATTGTGCTGTGTTTCGAAAAAACTTTTGACAAGGTGTTTGACCATCCTTATTTTCAAAAGCTACCCAAATAGAATGCTGAAAGTGCCCACCGACGGCTCTATCTCACCTCCTAGGTGCTATGGACCAGAAGAAGATAGAGATAGTATGTAAGAAATTTGCAAACATAGCATAGTAATGTGTCTTAGAGCTAAATTAGCAAGTTCATAAGTTCAAATGGACAACATATCATAAGTTTATCTAATGATGAAAAGAAAGATGTACCTTGTTACTTTGATTGCACAACTATTGCACTATCAAAACCATATGAAAAGGATCGTCTTTAATCCATAGGGTTATGAAGAACACCGTGCCCAAATCCCATCAGATAAACAATACGTATGTTGACTTCCTTGCTTTGAGTTTTTTTATTTCTTACTTTGAGCTAGGTCTAATGAAAAAATAAAAAATGTATAACTAGGGTGTGCATATGTGCCTAACGAAAATAGAGGAATGAAAAATATGCAAATGGCTATGTAAATAAACAATATCATAGTGAGATAGTCAACTCAGGTACATCAACATATTCCCATACTACTATCATTCGTTGTATCACAAGCTAATTCAAAATGTTATTAACAACATAAGCAAAGTGTGCCTTTAAAATGTTGATGTTTAATGTCGTATAGCATAAAACATTCTTAGACCTGCACCATGAAATGAAGATCTAACTACCAATTCCACTCCATCGATTTTAGGAGCATCAATCATGTGATTACTACAAAACTAGGCTATTATGCGCTTCAATTTAGCCTAAATCCTCGAGGCAAATTAAAGATATGGGATTAACCGTGATACAAGAAAAATATCATTGAAATTTAAAATTCATGATGATTGAAGGCAAACCCAAATGCACATTTTGCTATGTTAATTCACCAGGCCACAAAGATTAGTTACAATGCTACAGAAAATATAACATTGACTAATCGATGAGCATTGTCGATGGACGACAGTTGGGAGTAAAGAGACCCCTTTAGAGTTAGGAGGGTTGGACGATTATTGTGAGTTAGGTGTACCATGGATGAAAAATGATCACCCCTGGACGGGGAAAGCAAGACAAGGCGATGTATGGAGGTTTGGGCCGCTCCGATTACTATGAGTTAGGCGTACCACTTATCGAAAACGATCACACTCTAGATGGAGAGAGCGAGACAAGGTCATGTATAGAGGTTTGGGCCGCCGGAGTGAGCACCCTACGTCCTCTGTGGTGACCATGTTTATTGCTCGAGAATCACACAACAACTCAGGGCACTGAAGAGCTTGAGTGCTTTGCTAGAGTGAGTGAGTATGTGGTGCATGCCAAGAGAGTCATGAGAATGCATGTGAAAAATCAAGTCCCCACCAACGAAGCCTTTCTGTCTCTTCATAGTAAAGGGAGAAGGCAATACATTTATAGCTGTTTATAGCTGGTGCCTGCTAGAGTGGTCCCCAACAACACGTGTCTCGAACCATGCCACCACAACGGTGACACGAGCTAGAGTTAATACTTCCTTCTTTTGACTCGCCTTTGTCCTCCGCAGTAATCCCGAGAGTTAATACTAGAGCTAGAACAACGTTGTAATCCTGGGGGCTTGAGAAAGGTAGGCACAGTCTGGTGCTATGTGGTTGACCCAGGCCACGCCGGGTACGTGGCAGGCTCATGTTCCCTAGCCTGGATGAAAGGGGCATTGGGATACCATGTCGCGTCTCATCGGTCATTTGTTGAGTGAGTCTTGAAGATCTCTTTTTTCTAGGGCTTGGGAGTATGGTTTTCCGGTACGCTGATAAGCAAAGATAGTATGAAATCTCTCTTTAAGATATCTAAGGCGAAAAAGGCATAGTCAAATATTCACAAAGATAATTGCACCCTTGACATGTTCATTGTCCGTAAAACAAAGCATAATCAACTATGCTGCTTGTAGGGCTTGAATTGGAACATTCTATTGTACCCTGGACATGTTCATTGTCCGTAAAACAAAGCATAATAAACTACGTTGCTTGTAGGTTTTGAATTGGAACATTCTATGCTGCTGCTGCTTGGACATGGTATATGGTAAAAATAGATGTATATTGTATTACTAAAAAAGTAACAACTATACAGACACACTATTAATTAACAGCAAGCACCTGCCTTAATTATTCATTGAACCTCTGACATGTTAAAAATAAAACCAAAGTGCATTGTAAGCACACTCTTCCTTCTGCAGGTTCGTGGAGTGAAGCATCAAACTATTGGAAGAGTCTAGAGAGTAACAAAACATTGTTAGTGGCATTGTGTAAATAACAGTAAAAGACAATAGCACATTAACAACTCAAATATAATTCAACAATTAATTACATCTTTCGTTGAAGTAAAATAGAGGGATATGTGTAGTCATTAGAAAGAAGAGTGAATATTCGCCTTGGTTACAATTAGCGGCGCTAAAACATTTTGCATTAAGTCAAATAACGATGTTTAGCGAAGCAAAAGTGTCATTATCTGCCATAACAGAACAATTAGCAATATCGTAGCGATATGTCCTCAAAAAAACTACAATGGTGCTAGCAGGCTATTTAGAAAAATAATTGCTGGTCAATCGTCTGATGAACTATAACAAAACTTATGAACTACCAACAAAAAAACAGTGATTAGGATAACAAACTCAAGTGGCATGCGATATCAGCTCGCAAATGTATAAAACTAAAACCATCCGATGAACCAAAAAAAGGGTGACTTGAACTCTTAGTGAAATGCATTGAAAGCCTAAAACCTTTTTCCTCTAACAAAGTTTGAAACCTTTTTTTTTCTAGATTCTCTTATATTCATAGACTTTTCCTTTTCAAGTGGTTTGCTCCAAATAAGAATTCAGGCCCATAATTAGACCTACCTAGATACTTATTTTGAGAGTTTCGTGGATCTTGGTACTCACTTATTATAAAGTTCATCTCACTGGGAATCACAGAGACGTTCATGGGCTGCTTTGGAACGAAAGAATTTCACTGAAATTGTAGAATTTTCATATGAAACAGTTAAAAAACACAGAAAAATCGGAAAATTTTCCCTAACCCCAGTGGCCCGGTGCGTTTCCCTCGTATTGGTAAGCTTACGACAGTTTCAGTGCCTACCAGATTGGGAACTTCCTCCTGCCATCCAAATTCCGCCTATTACAATGCCAAAAAAAGGTCACGTCATCGCAAATGCAAATTCTTTACTGAATGTTTATACAGTTATGTCACATTAATCGTTGCTTCATTTTTTCCTTTTTTCCCAATAAAACAGAAAGTCTGTACAAATAAACATGGAACATTCACAGGCCTTGGCAGAGGCGGTCAACAAATATGGCTGCCAAGGTACGGGATTTAGAACCACCCAATGTCCTGGAAGTATGGCACAAAACAAATGGGTCTGACAGTATATGTACAAACCAACACTAAGGGAGTGGCGTTGCCGCAAGCAATGGCAACTTCTCGACAGCACCCAACTTCCTTCAACGTGGATCCGCAGATTAGTTAATTGCCTGGAGGGATATTGGCCTCACATTCGAGAGAACTTCTAGCACACGAACATTAAGTGCGAGCTTTACCTTGAAAACATGAAAGCAGATGATCATTTCAGCACAGCTTTATTCCATGAAAGCCTACTAGAATTTCACCATCCTCTACATATTATTGCACACTGAATGTTGTGGGCACTTTTTTCCATTATCTCTTAATCTCAAGTGAAGCAGTGTAGTAAGTTCAACCTGCAAACAAGGGGGAGAGATCAGAACATGGATATCGATAAGCACATGGACGTTAGTAACCTATGAGTTGATTGATGGCTAGAACCTTCTTCACTGAAGGCAAAAACTCCTCCAAGCATGTCATCGTTATCCCCATCTTCCTCGGGCTTCTCTCTCTCGCAGTGGCTGCTGCTGCTGTCAGCGTCAGTAACAGCCTCAGTTAACTCACGGCAGTCATCGAGTTCTGATATTTTACAATAGCCCTCTTGGAAATATTGGATAAACTCCACTGAATTGTGAGAATCGGATGCCTCCTGCTGCCCGGAATGGACAGTGGTGAGGCACCCATTTGGTATGTCAGTGCTTGCAACATTGTTGAGCACAGAATTATTGGCAGTTTCAGGCTTGCATGATGCGGTACTTGCAGGAGACAGCATTCCATCTAGAGGTCCATCCAAGAGGGAATAGCTGCTCAATGACCTGACGGGTGCATTTCTTTCAGGTGACGTTGATACACATCCATCGTTCTCATTCTCTGCTTTGTGTTGGCCAGCCAAACTTGAAGCATTAGGAGATTCAATAGTATTGCTCTTCCCCACTTGCTTAAGATCAACAGCACAGCTAGGTCCAGACAATGGTTGTCTAGCTAGACCATTCATATTTGTTACTTTCCTCATATCTACAAGAGTAAGATTTTCCAATCAACAATAATATATAATACAACAATGACAAATACACTTGGCATCGTATGCTTACCAGGGTAAAATCCAGATATTGGGGCCACTGGCTTGGCTTCATATTCACCATTATCCTTTACAGAGCTATACTGTGCATCACCAGTGTGGTACAAGCCATTGTGAAAGCTTCCATTTGCAATATCCCTACATCATTGCATAATCCCACTTACATGCAACTATATAACATAATAAAAAGGCAATACCATGAAAAACTTCATTTGCACTCGTATAAAGTTCATTAGCTAAACTACTAAGGCCTAGTTTGGGTACTCTAGTTTTAAAAGAGATTGAGGTGGACTGGAAGGCATTGAGTGGGATTTTGATCTATTGTAGATTTAAGCACACCCCAATCCCTCCAATCCAAGAGTACCCAAACTAAGCCTAAGGCCCTGTTTGTTTTAACTTGCAGGGGAAGCAGACTGTTGGAATTTAACAATCTAGCCTGTGGACAAATTACAATAGGGTCTGTTTGTTTCAGTTTGCAGATAACAATGTACAGGCTGCAATCCACTGTGTAAGCTAAAACAAACATGGCCTAAGGATAGCATATTCAACTTCCATTTGCAACATTCCTACAAGATGCTAACGATTTGCAAGTCAGATACTCAGATGTATTGAAACAAAGAATCCTGAAAGGTGCAGATAAACAGCAACAATAACAATTCTCTATACTTTTAACTGGATTGTTTCACTGCCTCCTTTGCATTTTGAAATATATATGTATTTAAGACTCGTTAGGAGTATTTTGTTACACAAATCAATTCACCCACTACTTAATTCCATCCAGAGCTGCATTAGGGCCTGTTTGGCAGAGTTCAGTAGAGCCTCCAGGCTGAATCCAAGGGGACCTATGCCAATCTGTAGTTTGCAGAGAATCACTCCCTGTGAAGCGATTCCCTAAAAGGAACTAGATGGCTAGGAGGTGAAAAACAATTTCTCCATAGAGTTTATCCTAGAAATCTGTCACAGCTGTGACTGCGTGAACTGAAGACGAAGACGTACTCCAAGACAGCGCCAAGGTCACAGGCCTTAGTCAAATATGTAGTAGGAGTTCAAGCCCATTGGACCGGCCTTTCAGCCTGAGCGAGAGTGCTATATTTACCCTGCTATTCCGAACTTGTAAAAACATTCAGACTATCTTATTCCACAAGAAAGGAACTCGAGCTCTGAGGAATCCATTCCTCTGCTCGTTATCGGTATCTTCTGTATACTCACGTCGCCAGCGATCACCGTCGGTGGCCAAGGCATTACAAAATCACTTTCAGGAAGAATTACTTCCCGAAGAGAATCAATCCCTACATAGACTCACAAGTAGAAAGGCTCTTGGACATCATCATCCGTTCATTTTTTGCTCCTTGCATGCAGGTCACGGTGAGCAGCGGAGGTATGGCATAGAAGCGTAGCAGAGATCTGTCTGCCTTTGCCATGACCGAGACAGAGAGACGGGCAGCCGTTGCGCCAAAGTGGAGCGAAGGGCCGCTGGCCACAATGAAGGCCAACCAGAAGGGCTCCGGCCACATTTGAGGCACAGAGGTGAGTATGCGCCAAGCGGAAGTGGAGCTAAGGGGGGCACCAACCATGCAAAGGTCAACCAGCATCCGGCGGGCGACAGCCACACCGAGGCAGAGTCGAGGGGCCTGTGCGCATGAGCTCTAGCGAGCTGGGGCGGCGCGGATCCAACCGCTTGGTCAAGCTCGGGCCGCACAGATCCGTCGTGAAGGAGACTGGGGCGGCGCAGGTGCTGGTGGAGCCAGGGCAGCACCGACGGCCATGGATGACGAGGGAGGGGAACGACGGGGGCACATATGACAGGTGGGTCCCATGGTTGACGGTGTTAAATAGCCATCCACCCCATGTGTGCAAAATCTCTCCAACCAAACAAGAAACTGGTACAGACCCATCCCTCTCAAGTTTCAACCAAACACGAGACGGGATCATCCTATCCCATCCCATCCCACTTTGTCCTTGAACCAAACACATGCCTACTGCCTAAAGGTGTCAATGCCATAGTCCCACATGCATTTAATATTATGGTGTGCTAGATTATTATCTGTTGATGCTCACATTACATACTGTTGTTCATAGTTATTCAACAAGATGTCACCTAACGGTATATTTAAATGTTATCTCTAAATGTTCTGAACACACTGGAAATACATAATTCATAATTGGCATCCAAAACTTATCAACACATTGCAGAACTAAAAGCGGTAATTGAGTGCATCATACTGGCCTCAAGTCTTGGCATACCACAACTAAATAGTAACCAAATGCAGCTTAGGTGATAACAATATTTCAAATAATAGCAAAATTCACCAAGAAAAAAAAACAAGAGAATCTGATCACCAACCAAAATAAGATCAGATGCTTGCTCATCTACAACAGTGAGATGCCATTAGAAGTAGTTTCATGGACACTACCTGCCACTAGAATTTCGATCAGAATAGTGGAACTGCTTGAATACAGGGAGCAACTCCCTTCTCCTGATTTCAACCTCGTGAAGAGGTAACTTCTCAATCTCAATTTCTCCACCACTACTGTTAACTGTTTCTCCTGACTCTGCAGCTGGACAGTCCATCACGTAGAAGCAAATCTGCACCAAAGAAAAAAAACATGAATGGTCGTTCACTCTCGCTCTTGCATGATTTAGCGTGTCATTTAAAGACATTGCAGCATACCTTAGATTTCTGCCAGATGGGAATCCTCCATGAGTTTATCTGTACTTCTGCATTAGATAGATACCAGCTTGATTTTTCTCGGACTCTCATAACCTCTTTCCCAGATATACCATCATTTGAAGTCATGGAATCTGAATGCTCGCTATCTTCACAGTCAGAAGCATCCATTGACATCATGCTGTTTCTTTGGTTATACAATGCAATATTTGCAATGTTTTCACCTCTTTCTGGCCAGTTTGTCCTACGGCATACATCCCACCATTGAATTGGTTCAGCAGTAACATGCATCTCATCATCTTGGAGTTGCAAGTTAGTACCTGACCCAACTCTTGGGCTGATGCCAGAAGACTCGAAACCTGAAGAAGGTAAAAGTTCATGTTGAATAACATGACCAGATGGTGAATACACCAATAGATGCTCCAAAGCATTAGCCTTAGATGGAACTGGCAAAGAACCCTGGTAGATGGAATTATGGAAAACAGCAGTAACAGCGCCAGATGGCACAGATAGTTTTCCACTTGCAGAAGCAGCCACATTGCTGACAGTATTTAGCCAACCAGAAGTGCTATTCTTTATTCTACTGACTACTGAATTTGTCACAGTTGAGGGAACTTGGTGAAGCTGCTGATCTGTAAGAAAGGATGGCTTTGACCACCATGGCCTTGACTGAGATGGGGCAAGAGGTGGCCCATCGCTGTGAGAATTTTGTGGCTGCAGACTGGCATCCCCACCGAAAGGGGACAATGTAAAAATATGGCAGGTACCTCGAGATGAAACAATAGATATCCATTGGCTAAAATGGCTAAAAGAGATGTCTTGTATGACCTGCATGCAAAGACAAGGTAATTATTAGATGAATAAAACCATAAGACATTACAAGGAAGACTTTTTATTTGCTCGGTAAACATACAGCTGCTGTCATGCCACGATACAACTTGTAAAGATGAACATGAGAAGCTGTCCAATCATAGCGTGTAGCGCCTGAGCCATTGGCAATGCAGGTTGGCATGATCCTGAAAACATTTATGTTATGGCCATGGACAGAGGCTGTCACCAAAAGTGTTCCACTTGGGTCGAAACAAAGAGCAGATATGGGACTTGTGTGAGCCCTAAACTGCGAGACAACAGTTTTGGAAGTGAAATCCTGGATGACTACCTGCAAGGTTTCAGTGTGCTTTCATTACTTTACATTGAAGATTTTATTTTACTTTCCATACATTTATAATTTGATAAGGAAAAGAAAAAACTTAGTGAGGCTTCAACTAACCATTCCAGCATTGTCGGCTTCCAGTGGATGAACACTTGAAGGAACCTTACCAGATCTCCTCCCTGGACTTGATGACAAAGGGGAGTTGGAACCATCAGGCAGAAGTTCCTGGCAGTACTTTGACAATGTTTTGTATCCCATGTCACCAAGGTTTATTATACCAGTAGCTAATTGCTTGCTAGACTCCATTGCATATCTAGCAACTAAGCTTCCGCTACTAGGAGAAGTAGATGGGCTCACTCCTGGTGAAGGTGTGAGATTCTGTGGACTTAGACGGCCTGTGTTTGAAAATAAAGGAGTATTTGTGGCATAAGCTAACCATCTTGAGCCGACAGTCATCGGGCCATACCCGATGTTTACCCCAGGTGCACCTTGCAAAGGATATGACAAAACACTGAGCTTGCTCTCGAGAGTAACAGCATCAAAGCAGTAGATCTGCAATGTAGTGAAGAAAGACAAGTATCACTAAGATAAGTATTTCAGTGTTATCTAAGAAGTCCATTTTTGTCAATACCAATTTACAGTACAAAACATTAGATGTGCCAAGAGGAACTTACTTGTGCTGCAAGGGCTACAGCGACAATTTGTGGGCTGCAGCGAACTAAATATACAGCAGACCGAAATCTAAGAACATGTACATAGGAGTGCGATCTCAAAGAGTAGAAACGGACAACCGTGGGCATGGGGGTAGAAATGCAGTTTCCAGCTTGAGGCTCGCTGTTTGTGTCTCTGATCAGTGCGCTTAAGCGACCGCCTTGAACTGCACCCAGGCCATTTGTCTCATCACCAGCAACAACCAGAAGCATGGGATGTGATGCTCTGAATCCTTCAGTGCCCTTAGAGCCGACTGGAGTGGGTTGCATTTGTAAAAATGTAACTGGGCCATCACGTTTTGAGACCAATTCACAAACATTCGCAGCATCCTCGACATCAAGCACTTGAAACCCATTCGAATAGCCAACGAGCAGAACGTGCTTGAATGATGATGGATGGAGCTCTAGTTTATCGAATCCAGCCCACAAAACCTGTTTATAGGTGGAGCATCAGGATTACATTCGTTGATAGGTTAGCAGAATCATACAGTAGCAAGCACTTTTTCTATTAAAATTTTTGACAGTGGAACTGAATCGAGCCAAGCACTAACTAGATATGGGCAAACAAACATTTCATTATCCATAGAAGACAGCACTTCGTCCAATCTTCAATTAGCAACAAAATTTAAGAAAGCTGGAGAACAATCTGATTAAAAAACTGCTGACGACAATAACAAGGCACCCATTATCCATGTGCAATAACAGCACAGAAGAATTCCATGCTCTCTGTACTTTTCTCTTCAGAGGAACTGTTTACCATCTTCTAACTACTTTAATTTAATTCATGGTCATGGTCAACTCCTTAAAGCTTCATTAACTGCCCCTGGGATTTCGAATCTACAAGAACATAAGCTCTAGCAGCCAGATTACTCACAATCTCCTAGTACAGAATGGCATTATTGAGTACACGATTGCAAGAGCAACAAATCCACACATTCTACTTATTTTGTAACTTTTGGAAACTAGTCTTAGCATGATTCGTGGTCAACTCACTTGAAGCGTGAGCAATTGCCACTCGGAATTCGAATCTGCTAGAACAAAGGATGTGCACCCAAGCACTACTGAGAAGCTACTCCAGTACAACAAAATGCCATAGTTGAGTAGAGGATTGCCAGCGAGGCGCTAAAATTAGCAAACCCCAGCGGCCACAGTCATCTGACAGCAGCGTAAATAAATAAAAAAAAATGAAATCTTTGAAGAAGCGGAGACAGGGGGCGGGGCAGCGGACCTGGTCCTTCTCGTCCTCAGCCTGGGGGGCGATGGAGGCGGCGACGGAGGCGCCGGCCGAGCGCACGGTGGACGCGACGGAGCCGGCGTTGGACGACACCGTCTTGAGGCAGGACGATATGATCCGCAGCGAGCTCGGCAGCAGCCCATTCCTTCCCCCCTTCCCCCGCCTCATCCCTCCCCGCCGCTCCCTGCCCCCCTCCTGCCCCTCCCCCAGCCCGGAGACCAGCGCGAGCACCCGGTCCGACTCCGACTCCCCCGCCCCCGCCGCCGCCGCTCCTACAAGCCCCGGCCCGCGAACCCGCCGCCGCCCATCCACGATCGCCGCCTCCGGCGCCGGCGAAGCCCAATACCATCCGAGTGCCGCCACCCGATCCCTCCCGACAACGCCGCCGCCGCCGCGATCCGCGGACTCAGCTTGCCACCATCTGTGCTTGCTTCCTCCCCCCCACGCACGCCTCGCCGCTCGTCGTTCCCTTCCCCCTCCGACGCCGACCAGAACCGAAACCAACAACTCCCTGGCTTCACCCTTTTCCCTTCTCTCCTCTCTCTCCTCGCTGTTGCTTTCGTGTGCCTATCTCCCTCCCACGCCCTTTAAATAATCCCAAGAAATACTCCCGGTTTGCGTCTCCACGTCCAGGCTTGGCGTCCCCGGAACCAACTCGCGTCGCTCTCTCTGTCGCCCGGGCCCCCATGGCTTATCCACGAGCGCACGAGGCTCTCCTCGGGTGCCCGTGGCGGGGGCACGGGGAGGGGAGCTTGCACGCAAGGGGAATATGAGGGGGATAGATCCCTTGCCCAGCGGGCTTCCTCCGCCGCTGCGCTGCGACCTACGCTGCCGCCGAGCCAGCCCAATATTTGATCCCGCTACCTATCCCGCACGTTCCTTGCAAAAAACGACCATCCACGACCACGAGGAGGGGTTCGTGCTTGGCTTTCAAAAATCCGGTGAAGCTGGGTCCTCTCCGGCCCAACCGGGCTACTCTACTCCAACTCCGCGAGGCTGCCAATAAAATCGCGCCGGGAGCGGACTCGGCGCCCAAAACGCGCTGGTTCTAGCGGAACAATAAAAATCTGATTTCCGAGTTTCCATTTACCTATCTGTCTTCCTACCTTTTCTTCTCAAAGACACGAGTTAAACAGCCAGTAGAAAAGCCACAGCCAACCAGCCGATCACCTAAGCAGCTTGATGTGCCGATCGGCTGGGCGGTCCAACGCAGCCTAATAAGCTACAGCCATCAGTACCGATCACACCCACAGTACAACGCAGAAACCCAAACGTACGTACACTCATATCTATAAACGTATACACGTACACTCTGTCCTTATAAGTACCTCCGTGGGATTTATCGGAGTAAAAAAATTATCGTAGTGCGACATAATAATATGGAAATCTTACTCTCGCATTTCCATCCACTTTAACATTCTAATTTTCTAATCCCTCTCTTCGCCTTTTTATTGGATGATTTGGTAAAGTTGTGGACACCATGCGTCTCTAGTTTTTGCTGCTACGGTAGATACGACAACTATAGCGCATTTTACGGCGCTAAATGACGTAGGGATAGCAGGAAAATAGCGGCGTTATTTCTATTTTCGTTCACGGGCCAATGTTTTGAGCCTCATTTTTACTTCAGGCCTGCAGCCCACACAGGCCCGGCGCTCAGGTCCTCCCTACCGGCGGCGTCCAGACGGTGATGCCCTGCTCCTCGGCACCTTGTGGCGGCGAACGGCAGCAGCTCGCCACTTGTGGCCGGTGACCTAGCTCCTCCTCACGGACGGCGAACAGCAAGCTAGCAGGCACAGTTAGCAAGATGTTGCGTGGCCCCTCGCGGTGACTTGCTTCGTGACTAAGTCAATATATGTCCCGGCCACAAGAACCAGGCAAGTTCCTCTTCCCATTCTCCCTCTCCCAATCTTGGAATCTCCCTGGCCCCTATTGAGTACTGATGTTAGTTTGTCCCACAAGTACTGATGATAGTTTGTCCTACAAACGAACTGGTAAACGCAATGAGGATGTCATTAGATTCTAGAATCAACGCATCCACCTGAAAATATAACAAAAGGATAAGTTGATGCCCTTATACTATGCAATGCATACCAGATAAACGCTGATAAACACCAAGTCAAGCTAACTGGAGTACCATGCAAAAGAGGGAGACAAGTTCAATAATAATACTACTAGTAGCTAATAATCACTAGAACAAAGCCCTAAATTAAATTCCTATGTATCTGGCCCACCCAAGAACAATCACCAGCGACACTAACACCACCAAGATCCTGTACATGTTGCATGATTAGACACCACATCCGTATAAGAGGATGGCTCGCCCATCGGGAGCATGTTGCTATCATGGACATGGTCACTGGAGCTCATGTTGGCTGCAAGGCTGCTGGATTGCTCTCCCCTCCTGTGTGCCGATACCAAGTCCTGATGAGGGTCATCATAAGATATGTCCGGAAAAAATGATTCTGTGTCAAAGGAACCATCAGCAGAATTATCGTCTCCCTTGGTAAACTGATCAGAAGAACCATAACCTATCTGTCCACTAGTGCCATACACTCCTTGCTCAATAGACTGATCATAATATTGAGCATCTGTATTCTTGACTTGTGCTCCAAAGGCACCTTCATTCTCATGCTGGTAAATCTGATGGTGATCATGCTCCCTGCTGCTGCTTCTCCATGTGGTGTTGCCCATGAAGAGATTGGAGTTTTGGTTTAAGTATTGCCCTTCTGTATAGAGATGTTGGCTGTGCACTCCAAACAAGTCGTGATCCTCTTGCTGCTGAATTAGCCCAACATGATCGACGTTGCTGCCAGTGACAGGAGAGATGAAAAACTCACTGGCAGTGAAGCCCAGTGGCTGTTCCTCTCGGTTGTGTAGCATCTGAGGCCCCTGCATGGGGAACTGATGATACACGTCCTGGCACTGGAAGCTATACGCGTGTGCATCTCCTTGATGCATCGACGCGGAAGCTCCGGGCTGATGGTTTCCACCTGGGTGCGAGGGGTATTCCTGCAGCGGTGCGGCGGGGATTACTGGCAGCGCACCGTATGGCACCAACGGCTGTTGTTCTTGCTGCAATGCTCCAAGATCTTGGTTCCACGGCGTCACTGGCAGTTCGACCGGTCTGTCTGGTGATATTCCCTCCTCTTCCTCCTGCATTTGTCCCTCCGCTTGCGTTGAAGGCTTCTTCTTTCTATCTGTAAAAATAGTCTTCTGGTTCTGCCTCTTGGTTTTCCTTCTGGGCCGCTTCAATGCTACCTCGGTGGGTGTTGTTGTTGCCTCTTGGTGCTGCAGCTCCACTGCCGCAGAAGCCTCCAATTTGGTGTCCGAGTGCTGCTTTAGCTGTATCGAGCACAGGGCATACTGACCTATCTGCATGCACACATACATGTCAACCAATCGTCAGTGCAAAATTAAGGTTGAATCAAGCGCATTTAACCCTTCTGTCTTAGGCGAATCAGCTATATGTATCAACATTCAACACTTGACAAGGCAATCTACGTGTGTGATTATTACTTATCTTTACTATTACTAAAAATTTTCGAGAACGCTAGAAAAAATATGTGCTATTAGTCTATTACCAATTGGAGGTTAAAAAAGAACAAAGTACGAGACGCACCGGAAAAAAAGATAAATCCTAAAAACACATGTATCATATCACCTCTAATAATACTAGCAATTAGATCTATTATATTTACCGACCATGCCATTATGAAAACCCATTAAAATAACCCCTAGATTTGCATATGAATTACTCGCCATTGCCATTACGAAACATAAATTAAATTAACCTCTAGATTTGCATATAATTACCCCACTATGTCATTAAAGATAAACTAAAATAACACTCTAAATTCACACACACATATCCCACCGTGCCATTAAAGTTACTTTGGAATTTGAATATAAATTACCCACCAAGCCATTGTGAAAGATGAATTAAAATAACTCATAAATTTTACACATAAATTGTCATTACGAAAATAAATTAAATTATCCCCAAATTTTACATATAGGACCTGCTCGGATGCACTACTTGTGGCGGGTTGCTGCTGTGCCTTTTATTGTGAACACAGTAAAATCAGAGTGCTACGTTGTTTGTCCGCCTGTTATGTTATTCTGAAAGATAATTTAAAGCACCCTTATAGATAAATTACTATTGTGCCATTACATAATATAAATTTTAATTAGCTAAAAGTATGTATATAGAATAATATAATGCGTAGATAGATAAGATAAAAATGTATGTATACAAACATTCTATTAAAGTATGAACATATAATAGATATTGAATAATAGCAATTATGATTAATTGTGGATTTCAAACTTATATTTAAATTGCTAATGTTTATGTTTCATGCTAGCATGTGCTTTGCATGGGATTGATGTACTAGTTCTCATAACAATCCAAAACATTTAGTAACATCACACCATCCATCAAATAGACTCTAAAAATAATAGACATCCTATTTATTTCGTTTTTCAAAAATTACTCGCACCTACTTCATGAAAAGAGACACAAAGCAATCCCTAAAGCTACATCTAAACTTCTCATTTTTGCCATTATTATAAAAGAAAATATAAAATAAACCCCTATATTTCTATCTAAATTACCCACCATACCATTAGAATGTATAATCTAAAGTTCTATACTAACCCTCTAAATTACTCACCATCGTAAACTCAACCACTCTAAAATTATATCCATGTTACCAACATATGTTATTATATACATTTGAAAAAAATAACCATAAAGCATGGCTAATATATTTTTAGTTACTAACTTCTGCCACTATTGTTAACATTAAAAGACTAACTCAAATTAAACACATATATTTTTTTTGCCATCATGCATGTGTGCCAAGTATACATGTTTGTATGAGCAACAATAAGTATACATTTCTTTGTTAGCAATTGTGAAAAACGAATACGATGGCAGTAAAGATTCATTTTAAATATATAACATTGCATGAATAAATTAGATAATTTGTTTAGGTAAAATATGTATAAATTTTTACAAACATATTATAACATATATATGTTGATATTTTTATCTTCTTTTGTATATAAAAATATATCACTACACACATAATTATTTGAATATTTAACAACATGATGGCCATGGTGTAGTATGCTAAAGAGGTTGTTTATGCCATTGTAGTAGAGTGTAAACTAGAACATATAATATACGTTATTTTAATGAAATACGATAGGAAAGCTCTTGGTAAAAGGTAGGAGTATAATAGCACTAGACTTTTAACTTAATACACAGATAAAAGAACTACAACAACTAATATTATAATTATAAGAATATAAAAGCCAAAATCTAAGTCCAGTATACCATGGGACATAGTCTACAACAAGATTTGGCATACCACAAGCTAAAGTACAAACGACTAAATGTGTATATATTAGCGACAAATGAGGATGATACAAAGAAGGAAAACTATGATTGTGGATGAAAGAAATATATAGAGTAATTAGTAATTATATCATTAAGTAGATATTATAGATTGTTTAATTACACGTAGGTCATATTGTGTTATTAGAAAATAAGGAGAGGGGCACAAGCCTAAGCAATTCTTATTAGCTATAAATAATAAATTTATACATAAACCTTTTTATACTTATATTTCTCATAAGGTTCTAACATATGCGGGAACACAAATTGATGGATTAGTGTGTACTAATTGGAATTAAATCTTACTATGGGCAATTAAAGACTCCTTTCACAACAACAACATTAATAATCCTTAGAAGAAATAATGCTAGATATATGGCCTTAAAAAGAGAGTGCCCAGATTGTACATGCAAATAATCATATCTTTGTTTTATTCTATCATACCGCCCCTAGCATTGCGTGGGCCGATCGATCGTGTATTGTTGTGCAAAAGAAAAGAGAACCCACTGGTTCGATCTCCTAGCACGAGTCAGAAAGCCTATTAGTCGATATAATAAATAGATCTTTCCTTTGGCGTGCATGTTCATATATACTCTAGATGTATGCATGCAATGACGTGCAAGCTGAGTATGCTGCGTACCGCGTCGTGTCCTTTCAAGATGTACTCGTGCATGCTCCACTTGCGGTGCTCCTCGGCGTCGCTGGAGTGGTAGATGAGCACCCTCTTGGTCCCTATGACGCCGTCCTTAGACATGTCGTCGATGGGCTCTCCTAGCTCCTTGGGCTTCGCGTGGATGGCCGACACCCTCCCGGTCGCCTTCCATGCCGCCGTGACGCCGGGCACCCTCACCTTCCGGTCGGGCTCTTTCACCTTGTTCGACGATGATGGCTCCCTGATGGTGAAGAAGTACCACTTGTCCGTGCCGTAGGCCTTGTACTTCTCTACGCATGCATGCAAAATTATACTATTATAAGCAGCGATCACCAGCAGATACAATATATACACACATGCATGGCGCAGCACCTGTCGTTACAGCAAGCCATATACTATCAATTGCTTCGTGTTAATCATCAGTACGTACAATTATATTAAGCATAGCTAGGTTTTTCACAGAGAAACAATGCATCGATTGGGAACAAACAAAGGTAATAAGGGCGCTGCGCCGAGCGGTTTTGTTTGCTTTGATTACGCACCGACGAGAGCGCCGGGCTGCCACTCGAGGATGGCGACCTCGTTGACGACGTTGTTGAGAGCCAGATTATTGTTCTTCCAGCCCTCGATCTTGCCGCGGAGGTAGACGTTGACAAGGTCCTGCTCGCTCGGCACGAAGCGGTAGCCGGGAGCGAACTGCAGCTGCCGGACCAGCTGCCGCTCATCATCCTGGTCCTTCCCGGCAGCAACCTCCATGGATCGGATATAATGCTGCGGCAAGAGTATATACTAGCTAGCTAGACTAGATTGAACAGGACGAGAAAGGAGAAAGAGGTTACAGCTCTGTTTGACAATCATATATATACAGCAAAGTGCTAGGAGGAGTTGTAACCAGACTTCGCATAGTGCGCTAGTTTATTGGGGATGTGTGTCCTACTGTCCTAGCCTAGTACTCCAAGTATTGGGCAGTTGGCACATGTACAAAACGAGATGCATGTGCAATTCTTGTTCTAGAGCGACCGATCCGCACCGCGCATGCGTTTGTCAATGAATTTTTTCACTCCAATGCGAGTATGCGACCCAAAAAAACAGCCCACTACTCCTTCCAGGTGCCGCCACACATCAGTGGTTAGGGTTTTAAGTGTTAAAATTCTAGTTTTGAAGGTTAAGGGTGAAGAAAAAAAAACTCTAAACAGTTAGGGGGTTATTAAGACTTTTTCTGTTTCAGAGTGCAGGACACATGCGTGGCTAGATTAGGTGGGGTTGGTGCCGCTAGCGGTGGCGGTGATGATTTGGAATGAGTTTCCCCACTCAAGCACCTCCGGCGGCCCATTCTCAGAGCAAGAAATTTAGAATTTGACCATCTTCAAATGGGTTTTGCCACTTCGCCATTGCGCAAGAGGGATCCGCTTGAATGCCGTTATGAAAGTGGACGTATATGATAAAATGCCTTTTAGGGTTTTATAAAACTAAAAATAAGTTTATCTAATTTAGCCCACATGGACAGATTATTGTGCCCTTGCATCTTCCCTTTCTCAACCTATTGCTTTCCCTTACGCCATCGACCGACCAGCATGACATCATCGGGCTGCCTCCACACTTCTGCTGCCGGCTAACCTCCACAATGTAGCCGTGCCACTCCCCGGCCCCGGCCCCCATGACTTCGCCAGCCATCCTCCACGCTCTTTCACTGTTGGCCCACCTTCACGGCACGCTGCCGCCACTCCGCAGCCCTGGCCTCTACACTCTCGTCGTGTCCCCACGTCCACGGCGTCGATGGCGAGGAGGTGGCATGGCACACCTATGACTGCGGCGTTTGCCCGTCACCTGCCGTGTCCCATGCCGTGTGTCGTGCCATGTGCAGGCGTTGCCCCGGTCACGGCCGTGCGCACCATGCTTACAAGTTACAACTGCAGTGCACCTCTGCGGCGCCTACGTGAGAAGGCAACGCGTCGTCTCTATGGCTGCAACATTCGCCCGACGCATCCTATCCCGCACGTGCACGAGCGTTGCGATGGCGCGGAGGGGAGGTCAAGCTCTTGGTCGTCGTCCGGAAACAGGTCCGCCTTCGCCGCTCATCGCGCTCAATCTCATCGGCCCAAGAGAAGCCAAACTGGATTTCGGGCATGGCCACGCAGTTGGCACGTGACCTCGCCATGGAGGCCGCCCTACGTGGAGTTGTGGCACCTGGCTGGCATTGGGAGAAGAGTAAGAATGCGATAGAGACTCCCTGTTTCGTATTAACTTTTCGAGAATATTGTAGTTTTAGAGGTATACAACTGTGCTATGACACCAATACCATGCTTTTCCTATACCAAAATAAAAATAAAGTATTTTTACAAATCAGCACTTCTTTAGTTCCACGGTATTCTTATCTGCCAAACTTAAAAATACACATATTATCCATAGCACTTGTTACATAGTACCATTGCAGGAGTAACAAAGGTAAAAGCCGTAGGTGTGCAGACTACATGGTTCATAATTTTCCTACTTGTAGTTCTTATCGGCTAGAAATTATGGCCTAATTATTCAGAACTTTGAATTTGATTCAGGCAAAGTCAGTAAGATACGGGAGACCGGAAACAGTAATCTTCAGAGCAGTACCATCCTTATGAGCATCCATGAAGAAGATGCTCGTCTTGCTCACTCCGATGGGGAAGAGGCACCGCGGAAGAGAAAAGAGACGCCGGGAAGGAGGGAGGTGTTTGATTTCTTCAGACGAGAATCTGATAATATTTATTTCATAAGAAACAAACACCATCTCATTTTTACTCATGGATTTTGTGCCTCAACAAACAACTACTATTTATATTTATCTGTTGCATTCGATAATGTGCATTATCTAGATTCTTAAAATGTTTTGGTAACCAAACACCCGTGAGGAAAGGGCGCGATTGCAGATGTCACTTCCCGCGCAAAACAGAAAACTTTGTCCATAATAGAGTTTTCTATACCACAAAAATACCGTGATATTGGAAAAACCATAGCTTTAGCTACATAGTTTTTGGCTGAGGTACCTAACACCATTTGGTCTAAAATACCGTAGTGTTCTCGAATACTTTAGTATTGCTTTTAAACTAAAAATATATTATGTTAGCAAACATGCCATGAAAATGATTTTTTTATCAAATAAATCTTCAAATAGCATTTTAGCGTGTGCGCATAATTTCATAGCGGAGTGAAGTCTTATTTTACAAACCCCCCCCCCATCTTGTCTCGGAGTATGAAAAGCCCCCCTTCCCTCGCGAACTCCAACACCAGACATTTTGTGTCCCCAAACTATCAAAACTGTTCTAAGTAGTTTTAAAACTGGATTTTATTGACGTGGGATTGTAACGCCAAAAAATTTAGCACCTGAAATTTTTTTCTAATCTCTCCCTAATTCAAAATCAAATTTTTGAAAACTTTGTACGCTGCTTATTTGTTTTGAGAGCGTTAATATGAGCTCAACAAAATTCCAAATATCGCAAATACTCGTCACCAAAATTCTTTCCAAAATTCATCTCCAAAATTCAAACTCTAAAAATCCCCACAACATTTGGACCCTCCATCTCCGCGCCACTTGGACTTTCTATCTCCGCGCCATGTGGACCTTCCATCTCCGCGACACGCCATCGGTCTTCTCCTCCACCGGCTATAAATAGCCCCCCACCCCATGCCTCCATCCACACCAAGCTCACCACCGCCGCGACCAGCCTCTAGCTCCCTTGGGCTTTACCCACCGCGAACACCTTCCATCCTACTTCAATTTCTCCGTTCTATGTTCTTGACTGCAAGCAAGTTCGCCGCAAAATTCTCCACAACGAAGCCATCTCAGTCCAATTAAACTAGCATAGAGAACCATCTCCACCACGCTGACAACCACCAGTGCTGAATCTCTTCATCCTCCTCTTTCTCTCGGTATGCTCAAGTCGAAGAACGGTCGCTGGGAACCCTATTCCGGCAAGCACCGGCAAGCCGACTCTGTTCTTGCGGCAGCGCGATGTAAGAAACCGAGCAGCTCTGTCTCTGGCCTAGCCCCACTCTACTTCTGTCTCTGTTATTTTCCACCTCCCGCCCAGCCTTTTGATCCCTACAAGCACCCACGTGTGCTCTACTTACACAAGCCACTAGCCCAAAACATAATTAGACTACCTCCTGATCACGTGAAGTTCATACCAAGCTATGTAACAATCTTTTTCTCCTATTTATTTATTCCCGAATTAATTTCCCGATCATATGAGCTCCGATTCCATCGATTCTTCTTTCTAAATTCATCTAAAATCTATATCTACCATCCGAATTAATGTAATAATTTTAGAAGCTTCCAGAGCTTGTCTACAAGTCGGTGCCACATTTGACACCATAGGCGTGGACCATTGACACCAGCCTGAAACTCTGCTCGCAAGCAGTCTAGAAATATTTTCTGTTCCCCAGAATCCAAAAATACGATTTTATTCTCCAGTTTCAAAATATTCGGATTTTGGAATATTCTAGGAATATTCCTTTTTCTTTTTTCTTTTCTTTTTTCCGAATATACAAAATTCATATTTTTTTCGTTCTAACTCAAAATTAGGTGATTCTTGCGCCTAAATTCATCTAAAATCAAGGTCTATCCATTCAGATACTCCACGTAGTCTTTTCCTCTGGCCGGAAGTCACCGTCATGCAATCATGACGCCACCTACGCCCAGTCAGTGCTTCGCACCGATCGCACAAATATTTTGAGCCTAGTGATCGATGCCGTTGATCTCCTACTCCACATAAATCCTAAAGATTCCTGCTTTGGTATTCCTGAGCCTTGACTTCAGATGATGTCGATACCGAAAATTATCAGAAAATCATCGCTCATTCCGTCATTCCACAAAAGTCCTTTTTCCTCCAACATCACCCATGCAGCCACCATCCCGCAAATTCTGTTTCCGCCTTGGCCGTCCAGCTCGCTGCCCTGGCATTTCCGCAATTACCGTTACCTCGCACGCCAGCATGCTGTCAACACACTCCACCCCAACCACCACCTTGGGTAAGCCCAACCATCCCGATAACACTAGACCTCCTACCATTTCCACCACACACCCAGGAACAATGTTGAGCTCATCTTATGTTTCGATTGTGTGTTTCCATTGTTTGTGCACTAGGTCTTATCGAGAGTCTGTTCAGCCTATCTCTCGCGGTATGCTACACGATGGTCTACGCCCAATACGTCCAGCAACTGTTATATTAACCGCCTCAACAAAGTAAAAGGCAAGCCCACTGGAATCCTCACTTGATGCATAAATTTCCTACGTTTTACAAATACAACCATTGGCCTGATAATCACATAAAGACTTGCATGTTTTGCTTGCTAAGGTAACCCAACAAAATATACAGCCACCTAAGTCTATTTTAGATATAGCGTGCGTAGGTAGGATCGCTCATTTAATTATCTATCATAATCTAGATACTATGGATGTGGAATATGATGGGTATGGGAGAGTGGATGTGTGTGTGGTTTTAAAATAAAATGGGAAATAACCCCGGCAACCGACTTTGTCAGAATACGGCTACGCGCTGAAACAGCTATAAGGGCAAGGTATGAACGGGTAACTTAGTGACTCGCAGTTACCCCATGTCCCGGTATTCGTGGAGAAGACTGGTAGATGGTTGCTCAAGGTGTCGAGCATTGGAATGTGGGAATGGTTCTACCTGAACTCTCCGTAAGGACCGTTATGATTTTCATCTTGCCTAGCTCTTTTAGTACAACCACTCGCTCTATATGAGGCATTGGACAGGCCCAAGCCGGAGTGGATAGCCTAGTAGCTTCTATGTTGGCGCACATGGGACTAGGGAATGGGTGGGTGTCAATGGAAGTACCGTGGGGTACTGGAGTGACTCGGATGCCCGAACCTCTAAAGTTCTGCTAGGTGATGAAATAAAGGCAACGACTTGGTTTGGAATTAGGGCAGTTACGACGGAAACGTGCCACTGAGTCCAACTTGTTGGAATTAGTACAACCTCTGATCAGAGTAAAACCTATTCAAATAGTCCGTGTCCACCGGTACGGATGAGTTACGGCTTGGTTCTTCAGTTAGCAGTTTTCATAAGATAAAATGGAATTGGTTTGGGACCAGATAAAATGGTTTTTGGTTAAGCAGTGGATGCTAGATGTATGGAAAAGTGTGTTTGCTAGAATGCCATGGGCCACCTTGGACCGAAAAGTCCAGTGGCAAACCTTTTTAGAAAAAACCCAGTTTTCAGAAAGATTAAAACTTGACAACTATCTCAAACCCTGCATACAAATACTCTTCTGCAAAACTATCCTAAAGCTCCAGATATATCATGCGTATAGAGTTAGCCTTCCCCCAGCTCCTTATGGAGGAAGGTGGACTGCAGAGTACGTATGTACTCACCCTTGCTTTGTTGTTGTTTTTCTCAGTGCAATGGACATATATTAGTTTGAGAACGAGTAACGGTTACGACTTGCTTCCCAACTGTGGCGTAAGAAAGATGGGCCTACATTTGATATTCCGCTGCTTAGATTTTCAGGGCTGCACCCCTTACTGTCCGACCTGTTTTGGGCGGATCTGTATCATTCTGATGTAAGAATGTGATTACCAAACCCTGGGATGGTAATAAAGCACATTTTAGTCCCATTATGGAAACTGGGGCACTTTAGGATTGTGGGCCCACAAGTCAACCTCCTATCTTCCTCTCAGTGCCGCCGGCCCTTCTCCCTCTCTCTCCATTGTGCCACTGCCACCTCGCTCTCCCTCCTGCAGCGCCGCCATGGCCACCACCACTAGCAGCAGCGTCGTGGTGCCCACCGGAGAGAGGAATGCACCAGCGGGCAAAGGGTAGAGGTGGTGGTTCTCCGGCGTGGCAAAGGACACGGGCGCTGCGGTGCTTCTAGCGCTGGTGCTCCTACCACCCTCAGCGTCCACGCTGCAAACCTTCTCTAGCTTGTCATCATCAAGCTCCGCACCATCTTGTGCCTGACGAGGCTCCTCCACCTCCATCATGTCCGCCTCACCGTCATCTTGGTCGTCGTCCACATCTATCTCGGCAGCCGCCATCTTTGCCTCCGTCTTATTGCTGTCGTCCCTGTCGCTCGACTGTCTCGGCCAGCGCAGCTTCCTTTTCCTTAGCCATCTCAACGCCCACCAAGGCCTCCGGTTCGTCCTTCACCATCGCCGTCGCAGCCTTGGGCTCGAGGGAGTCGATGGCGTCCTGTAGTGTGAGCACCCACTAGTGACCCTCCTCCCGTACTCCCAAGCGCTGCACTCAGCATCGAGCCGCAATAGTTGTCGTGTGAACAACAGATGGGGTCACCAAAGGTGTCACCTTTGTGAGTAGTAGGGGTTGATGTGAGACATGCGACGATGAAGATCTACACCATCAAGGTAAGTAACACAAGGGATTTAGAGAGTTTAGGGCCACTGGAGCATAACACCCTATGTCCTCTGGTGTGGTGTACAGGCTATGGCAAGCTTGAACAGCTTGAGCGCTTGAGTGATCCCTGTTACAATGCACACCTTCTCCCTCTTATAGTACAAGGGTGGATACATGAGATGTGTGCCCAGTTAAAGCACTGTAGAGTGAGAAAAAGTCCTAGTAGTAATGAAGCCATGCTTTTTCATTATCTATGCCGCTACACAAGAGTAGGTTTTGACTTATGCTACAAATGATAGGGCATTTGCTAAGCTAACCGTTTGGTCTTGTCCTCTCAGCAACAGGAGGTGTACAGCGTAGATGTGTCTGCCTCGAGCCACTTGCCGGGACGTGTCAGACCCCCATCCCGCACCACAAAAAGCGCGAGGAACTTCTCTCGCCCACACCCACCGGATGGTGTGGAGGTCTTCTCGCCATGTGGCAGCCTAGGACCTATGTGAGAGAGGGCACTAGACCCACCCACATGACATAGCCACAGGGGGGCACCGAACTCAGTCATGTGTGGGCGTCGAACCCGGCCACGTGAAGTGCCCTACTTCCATAATGGGACTAAAATGTGT
The DNA here is from genome assembly GCA_030272315.1 of Paspalum vaginatum. Taxonomy (NCBI): domain Eukaryota; kingdom Viridiplantae; phylum Streptophyta; class Magnoliopsida; order Poales; family Poaceae; genus Paspalum; species Paspalum vaginatum. The sequence continues at coordinate 36,826,700 of CM059020.1, read as the reverse complement.
TTTATTACCATTCCTAGGGTTTGGTAATCATATTTTTACAACTGATGATTACAGATCCGCCCTAACGGGATAGACCAAAACAGGGCACAACCCAAACACTAAGCAGCAGAAATGAGAGATACAACAGAAGACTTATTTTAGCCCAAATGCTAGAGGCAAAGTTGGGAAGCGGGTTGTAACCATTACTCTTCTATATATACGATGATCTCCTCTTCACTGAAAAACAACAACAAAGCAAGGTCGGAGTCGAAACGGAGAAGATATGGAGTATTTAGTGTAGATGGCGAGCAATAGACTTTCTAGAAAGTTGAAGGGGTGGAAATAGACTTTATTCGATGATTTTTTTTGAATCAGGCCCAAGGGCATGGAAACCTAGACCGAGGTGGTTTTCGGCCTAGGCGGCCTGCGCACGATCCAATCTAGTTGGGCCATCCCAACGCGGCGTGAGGCGGGGTGACGACGCACCTGACACAATAGTCGCGAACCCACCTGGTAGCGACAAAGTGCGGGGCGATGGCATTGGAGGGTGACGGCGGCCGGGCTGGTCAGATTGGAACACGATGGGCTGAGCTGCCGGTGCCGGTTGGAAGACAGTTCGCCGCCGTCCGGCGAGTTCTTGGGATGGGATCGATGAGGCAACGTTGGGGCCGGCGAGGCAATCCTGGTGGTGGTGGTCTTGTCGTTGGTGATAGGGTGGAAAGGGGTGTTCCAAGGGAGGCGGCGGCGGTGGGGTTCAGAGTTAGGGTGGGAGCTCGCGGAGAGTTCGGCTCCGGTGAGAGGAAGTGGATTTTGGTGCTTTTCAAAGATGGGTGGGAGTGTGTTGGTGCTTGGGGTCGGAGAGATTGGTAGATGGAGGCTCGGTGGGGAGGAATTTGGGCTGCAGAGCAGGGTGCGCCCGTAGAGGGGATAGAGGAGGGAGATGGCATCCGCAGGGGGCAACGCCTAGGTGAGCCGAGGGTTGGTCGCTGCGGTTTGGTGCGGGGGAGAAGCGGCGACAAGCGAGTCTTTTTGTAGCCGATGGAGCAGGAACGTCGGTCGGGAAGCTCGGCATGGCAGTGGCGTTGCGATACGCGTTACGCATGGTGCGACGATGTAGGAAGTGGAACCGAAGGTGGGAGGCGGCCGGTGCGAACCTGGTGGCGACAGGATGGGGCGGGGCAAGCAGTGCGGGGCCGTGGCGCGATGTCGCATTGCGCATCGTGCTAGCCGACGGAGCAGGGCTGGCATGGAAGTGTGATGGGGCAGCACGGCCAAACAGTGGGTGGGGGTGGAGGTGAATTGATGGTGAGGAGAGGGTGGCGTGATGGGGTTGAAGGGGAGTGTCGTCAAGAGCCGATGTTGCGACACGTGATGCACCGATCGGGGCGGCATTCTGTCGCGACGCAACGGCGTCCGCACGTGCAGCACGTGCCAGACAGAGTCTGAGGAAGGAGAAGGAGAGGAGAGAGGGCTGATGGGTGGGGCCCGCTGTTAGTGAGAGAGGGAAGGAAGGGGAGCAGTTGGGCTACTTTGGCTCGATGGGCTGAGGGAGGAAGAAAAGGGGAGGCGCGACCCAGGCGAAGAAGTGGAGCAGGCCGACCAGGTAGGGAGAGGAGGTGGACCGGGGTTGGCTGGCGGCCCGAGGGTTTTTCTTCCCTTTTTTCTGATTTTGGGTTTTTTGTTTGGCTTTTTGGTAGGAAATTTTGGAGGAAGTTGTAGTGAATGTTGAGATATATTTAGAGGGTAATATTTGGAGACATTTGGGGATATTTATACACACGACAACATGCAAGTTTTGCGAAATTGATTTTGAATTAGGGAGATATTCAGAGACATTTTCTTGAGATGATTTTCAGGGCGTTACACCACGTATGTATGCAGTCTGTGCGTCGGTATGTGCTGTGTCTTTTAGAATCTTAGACCCGGACCCCTTGCTTGGGGTTTGGAGCCAAACCTCGACCACAGTTTGGCTGGTGACCACCATGTATTGGGCTCTGCGCTAGAGCCAGTCCCCTCAAAGGGGGTCCGGCACTGCGTCTTGACGCATGGCTTGCTAGCTATGTGGAGCACTTTGCTAGTGTGCTGGTAGACCTCAGTTCTTAATACGCTGACAGCAGCAAGCTCATCGGCACCTTACCGGGACGACCCGCACCCTTGCATCCCCGCACAGCGCCTCCCCCTAGCGCGATCTTCCCCGCAGGCTTCTCTACCTCCCACCCCACCTCACGCATTGCCCGCACCAGCAGCGTCATGGCCATACGGGAGAGAGGAAGCCAGTGGTTCTCCGGCGTGGCAGTCATGGCCGTGGCGGTGGACGCGGGGTGTCGTGGTGCTACTGGCAATGGTTCTCTTGGTGGCCCTAGCAGCATAGTGGGATGGACAAAGAAGGGATAGCAGCGGTCCAGGAAGGCGGCGGCGGCGAGGTGCTTTAACTAGGCTTTGATGCGTGGGCCCCACTGCCACAACATCAAGACCGCTTGCAAAACCACTTAAAATAGTTTGAGGGGTTATTTGCATGGTTTTGAAAATTGAGGTGCTAATGATTCTTGGTTTTTGAATTTATGTTATCGAGTTTAGGGGGTTTTCTTTCATAAAGACATTCGAGCATGTCTCTTGTGCACTGGTAATTTGCAAAGTCGCAGGGAGTGATTGGTTGCCCGCATATGGCTGGTCTAGGCCCGCGGGATGCAACTTGGACTTGTTTGGTAGGTTGGATGGAGTATTGGGTCAGGCCAGCGGGATGCAAGGGGGGCTCGGGCCAGGCTCGGCGCGTGCGAGAGAATCGACCGTAGTTGGGGAGGCTAGCCCGCGGCGTGCAAGGGCAATGAGCGCGGGATGGGAGAAATGGCTGGGCACGTGCACGCGGGAAAGAGCTAGGGTTACCGCCCCCATTCCAGCCATCACCCGCGGATATATTCTCACCCCGCCGCTGCCTTCTACGCCCGTCGCCATTCACGCTTCTTCACAGGTGCTCTCTCGTCCTTCTTCTCCATCCTCCTCCCGTGCGTTCTCTATGTTCTCGTCCGTCCTCTCCTCTCTCTCCTTGTCCCTCATCGTCCCTTCTCTTCTCTCTCATTTTGGCGGTGTCGGTGTGAAAACCCATGTTCTAATTCTTTATTTCTTGGTGTCGATTTGCAGTGGTGCACACAGATCTACCATCCCCCAGGCGAGTGTCTTTGTTCGTGTAACCCTAATCACCCCTCCCCCATCCTATGCGTGTCTTTGTTTTCTTTGATGCTAATCCGTGACTATTGATGTCAATTTGTGCACTTGAAGGCTCGATCTAAGCGTTTCACTTGCAGATCTACATCCCCCGGTCGATCCTCCTATCTCTGGTCAAGTGTGCGTCTGTTGCTTGCGGTATTTGATACCTACCCTAAGTCTCTGTTGCGATATGGGCCATGTTCGTGCTGTTGATATTGGATATGTGCTAATCTTATCATGTTCATATGTCATACTGAGTATACAAATGTCTGAGCATGTGCCCAGTACAATGATTTTTTGAGCATATATGAATAGACTGTATTATTTTTCTCCATTATGATTTTTGTCCTACAGTTGTCCATGGCAATGATGGATGTTTATCCGAGCTATGTCAATGTTGCTGTGTTTCGTTGTGGTGTTATTTGGATCTGTTTCTATTAGTCGATGTCAAAGTTTATTTTCATTTGGATCTAAAGAAACTTTGAACTTTTCTATTTTGTTTAGATGGACTTGCCGGATAAAAGAAAACAACTTTTTGTTCAAGCTGCTGCACTTGTCACTGCCTTGTATGCACTGCTTTGGCGTAGGATTAGGTTGGTTCGATCTGAACCACAACCAATTGCATATGGTCCAATGTGGAAAAGAGATGAAGAACGTCAGGCAAACTTGGATATTATTTACAACTGTAATGATGTTGAGTGTGTGAACTTGCTTAGGATGAGGAGAGCCCCTTTTTTTTGTTTGTGTGACTTGCTAAGGTCTAGGAGTTTGTTGAGGGACGGCATACACAACAATGTGGAGGAACAAGTAGCTATGTTCCTTCATGTTGTCGGCCATAACCAACGTTTTAGAGTTATCCACCAAAACTGGAGGAGGTCTGTAGAGACAGTGAACAGATATTTCAAGGAGGTTTTGTATGCCATTGGAGTGATTAGGAATGACATGATTAAACCTCCTTCTACTGAGACACCTCTTAAGATCAGAAACAACCATAGATGGTATCCATATTTTAAGGTATAATGACATGCCTGTGTTGTCTTTCCTAGGATAATGAAGAGTAGGGTGCATATGGAGTGACAACATGTGTTGGGTTTAATGTAGGACTGTGTTGGTACAATAGATGGAAGTCATATCTATGCTAGGGTGCCAAGCAAGATTCAAGCTGCATTTAGGGGAAGAAAACACTACACCACGCAAAATGTACTAGCGACAGTTAATTTCGATGTGAAATTCACTTATGTGTTAGCTGGATGGGATGGCTCAGCCCATGATGTACTCATTCTTGCAGATGCGCTTGAGCGGGCCGATGGTTTAACTGTCCCACAAGGTACATGATGTGTACTTAAGAACTTAGTAAATACCCAGTACTACGTGGACTTGAACTAATGCATGTGTCCAATCTTTATAGGGAAATTCTACCTAGTAGATGCTGGGTATGCTTGTCGCCCTGGTTTCCTTCCACCTTATCGAGGTACTAGATACCATATTAAGGAGTATGGTGGGAGAAACTACCCAACAAATCCTAGAGAGTTGTTTAACTTGAGGCATTCAAGTTTGAGGGTCACGGTGGAGAGGGCATTTGGGGCTTTGAAGAACCGGTTTAGAATTATAGACAACACGCCCTTCCATCCATTCAAGACACAAGTTAAATTAGTGCTTGCTTGTTGCATTTTGCATAACTGGATTCTTGGCCATGGTGTTGATGAAATTATCCCTCCTGAGTCATCTTGGGTACCCAATAGCAGTGCTCCGCATGGCCATGGGGTTGCTGTTGATGATAACTCAGCTTGGTCCAACATTAGAGATGAATGGGCTAACCAAATGTGGAGCAACAGGGGCCACGGCCATATCTAGGATGTCAGCTGTCCTCATTTGAACTCTTTGTTTGTCATCTATATTAATTGGTACTATGAAACTTAATCAGATTGTTGAGGTTCTGTTTATTTTAATGTGGTCTCTTATGATTTTAATGTGGTCTCTTATGATTTTGCATTACAACTGAGTCCTGGGCACATGCAATGATGCAACTCATGATATATGACTGAGGCATGAGACATATGCAATGATGTTTTCTGTTTTTTTTATGCTACACTTGCAATGAGGCATTAGACATATGCAATGATGACACCTGTTATTTGATGCTACACTTGCACTGAGGCATTAGACATATGCAATGATGACACCTATTATTTGATGCTACACTTGCACTGAGGCATTAGACATATGCAATGATGTTAACATATCTAACATGGATGGCACTAGGACATGGCAGACAACCTAGTGATTGGGTTGGATGCTGAGGCTGCTGATGTTGAGGAGGTTGTGGTTCCTATTGCTGGTGGGTAGCAACAGAGGGGAGCAATGAGGTGGACTAGTGCTATGTCAGGCTTTACGCTCAGGCGTATGTGCCAGCTCATCTCCACTGGTGTGAGGACCGACAAAGGGTTCAAAGAGGTGCACTTGAACCAGGTTGCTAAGACTGTTCAGGAGTACAATGGCCGTGAGATCACTGGCACCCAGGTGTACAACCACCTGCGCAAGTGGAGGCTGAAGTGGATTAGGGTCACTAAGCTCTTAGTGGGGCTTTGTGGGATGAGAAAAATTCAATGATCACATTAGAGGAGGAGCACTACAATGGCATGTCAAGGTGTGTGGCTGGAATCATCCAGTTTTACCTCTGTCTATTTCTCTTATCTATTTATGTCTTTCTTACCTATGTCTGGATGAATTATAGGCACACCCTAAGGATGTTGAGTTCCTGAACAAGCCCATCACACACTATCAGCAGATGATGATTATATTTGGGAATGGTCAGGCTACTGGGAAGTATGCTATGGGTAGCAATGAGGCCTTGGGCAGTCCCTCTGATTTTCCTGAGAGTAGCCTCGAGACTGACATGTTTGAGAAGGGGAAGGCCTGTGCTAAGGCTGTAGAGGAAGTGGGCAAGATGTTTGCAGATGCACCTAAGAGTTCTGATGTGAATTTTGGCAGCAAGAGGAAGAAATCCATTCTGTGTGAGAAGGACACAATGGTGCTGACCAGTGTCACAGATGCAGTGAACAATGTGGCAGATGCAATTCGTGCTACCAAGGATGATGAGGTGCATCCTGAGCTGTATGGTGCTGTCATGTACATGCCTGTCTTCATAGACGAGGCCTTGATTGTTGCATTTTTTCATCTTGTGGACAACAAAGCCCAGGCTACAACCTTTGTCGGGATGAGTGAGTTTCACCGTGTGCTTTGGCTTAGGACCTTCCTTACCAAGCACTACTATGTGTGAGGTAGTCTCCTAGGGCCTGCATGGTTGATCCATCTTTTGATCATGATCATCCTCTGATGGCTGCTGCTTTCTGTCATGTTGACTTAGTGGCTTACTTGTGCAGTTGACTTGATTCTACATTCTTTTGTGTAGCTAACTATTGCCACTGACCTGCTAACTATAGCCTATAGCTTTAAATTACAGGTCCCTGGATCAACCTCCTTGACACAGCTATACTTTTGTTCTGGCCTAGCTAGATAGATTAGCTGATCTGATGCACTTGGACTTTGGTTATTTCATGTACTGAGCATGTGTCTCATGCTGATGATGTGAGCTTGTGATGCCTAATTATGCTACTTGAACTGAGCACAGGTGCCACGCCTCTGATGTTAATTCATGTTATTTCTGACCTTATGTCTAATGCCTGTGATGTGCATTCATGTTGTGCTGCCGTCATTTGTGGCTTTGCTGCTTATACATCTTTCTATAATCTGAGCATATGTCTATTGCCTCTGATGTTATTCTTACATGACCTGAGCATATGTCAATCGCCAGATGTCATTTAATTGGTGTACTACCGATGATGAAAACTTGACTTTTCTTATTTGCACAATTCAATTGGAATTGTAGTAAGGACAAATCATGAGTCCAGGCAACTATTCCGTCGAATTGTGCAACTAGTAAAAGTCATGGCTCTGAGGCTATTTTTTCAATCTCATGGTTATGCCACTTTTGTTGTTCCATTATATATTACGTAGAGCGCATGGCATGGTATGTGGTTTACCATGGTCGCCAAACAGGTGTCTTCTCCACCTGGAATGCTCATGCACAAGTGAATGGGTTTAAAGGTGCTTGTTTCAAAAGTTTCAAAACAGAAGAAGAAGCTTTTGTGACAAACCCGGTAAAGACGAAGTGTTCTTGGTGCTTTAAAGATGTAATAATTATTTTCCAAACCATTGTGATCATAGTCTTGCTTTATTGTAGTATTTCCTAGAGATGTAGTGAGAGTGTGGTGGTAAAGTCACCACATGCATATAAAAGGTGACCAAACTATAATGTATATGCAACCTACCAAATAACCATAACTTTATCAGAAATTTGAACTTTAGCTGCAATCCAGACAACCAATTAACATCTCTGCCCAGCTAGACTAAGCTAACGCAGAGAACCAATCAACGCCAATTTGCGTGCATTTGACCAGGCTAGGTAAGCCAGGCTGGGCGCGTGCGGCTGCCAATCACGCCCGAAGCCGTCGGAGAACCTCCTGACTCCTGAGCCAGACCAGAGTGTCCCGGCCGCGCACAAACTGGGCGCCCTGGCATTGTCGCCACCCTCGCCACGGATCCAATCGCTGACCTCCGCAGTCCGCACTGATCCGCTCCAGGCCGTACTCGACATTGGCATCGAGGAGGCCCCTATGGACGAAGACCGAGTCGCCACCACAAGAATGGTGGGGAGGTCGGCCAGGAACCGGCGCACAATGGGTCCGTCGGGCCGCGAGGCGGGACCGCATCCCGTCCCAGAACTCCGGCTTGGCGAAGCGGAAGTCACCGTAGATGACCTCGTGGTTGCCGATTATGGAGAGGAGCGCGCCGCCGCGGGCCTCGGCGGAGACGGCGAGGCGGCGGAGGAGGTAGAGGAGGCGGAGCTCGCCGCCGCCGCGGTCGAGAATGTCGCCGAGCTGGACGGCAAGGCTATGCCCCGCGGCCGATGGCGACGAGGCGGGATGCTGACAGGAGGAACGTGGTTTGGGACTGAGGGGGACAGCGCCGCCGCCGTTTCGGCTTCTTGGGCTAGTCAGGTTCGTTGGTTTCCGCCTAGCAACACACGGGTTTTCTCTGAGCTCGTATTCTCTTCCAAGTCAACTCAACGGAGCCAATTCCCCTTCCCTGTCGCAGATTCGCAGTCCGCAAGTAGTTTACTAGCAAGCATGGCCGCCCTCTCCTCCGTCCCTCCTCGCCGCGCTCCTCGCGGCCGCCCAGTACGTTCTCCGCCTGCTCCACTCCTTCCTCTGGGTCCCGCTACGCCTGGGACGCCGCCTCCGGCGGCAGGGCATCCGGTGGCCACCGCGCAGCCTGCTCTCCGGCAACGCTGTCGACTACCGCAACCTGCTGTCCGCCGCCCGGTCCAAGCCCCTCGCCTCCTTCCGTCATGACGGCGTCGTCGCCCGTGCCACGCCGCAGTACAGCGTTTGGCCGGCGCGGTACGGCCGGCCGTTCGTGTACTGGTTCGGGCCCCGGCCGAGGCTGGTGATCTCCGACCCGGAGCTCGTGAAGGCCGTGATGACTGACTCCACGGGGGCCTATGATAAGTCGGGCTCCGGCGGCAACAACCCACTCGCCAGGCAGCTCATTGGCGAGGGGCTCGTGGGGCTCTCTGGGGAGAAGTGGGCACGCCACCGTCGCGTGATTTCGCCGGCGTTCAACATGGAGAGGGTGAAGGTAAGGAGACGTTTCTTGAACTTGACCCGAAGCAGGAAAACTGGTGATACTCTAATAGATCACACCTGGTAGCACGATCCGCATGTGTACATCTTGATAAAATCCCTTGTGCTAATTGTTAGTTGTGTGTCCGTTTCATATGTGCCCGTGTTCTTTTAGCCCATTTATGTATTTATACGGGGACTGCTTGGTTTGCTTTTATTATCACGACGATAACGATACAGTCTTTCAATCAATATCGATGAAAATGTTGTTCCCCAGTAACCGTGATGTTGATGCCCCCTTCGATGTGTCAAGTATAGAACTTAGCTTGATTGTTAATGAATACCATACAGGAAGAACCTTATGTCCATTGTTTAATGATCTCTTTTTTGCATGAGAAAATATGACAACATATCTCCTATTGTCAATGTTTCTTCTTTTTCTGATGTGCATAGTTATCTGATGAACGTTTTGTGTTTCTCCCTCATAGGCTTGGGTACCAGAAATAGCTGCTGCCTGCCTCATCTGCTCTGGATAAATGGCAGGCTGAAGGTGGAAGCCGCACTGAATTTGAGATCGATCTTCATAAAGGATTCCACACCTTGAGTGCAGATGTGATTTCCCGTGTGGCATTTGGAAGCAGCTACGAGGAGGGAAAAAGAATTTTTCAATTGCAAGAGGAACAGATGAAACTTGCTCTTCTTGCAATGAGGACTCTTTATATTCCTGGCTTCAGGTGAGATTGCTTCTTTCCACCGCATGTTTTAGACCTATATGCTTTTGAATGGCATGGTTGGTATATAGGTACATCATTAATTCATCATATGATCCTTTTCCCAATAGGTTTGTACCAACAAAGAAGAACAGAACAAGGCGGAGGTTAAACCAGGAAATCCAATGCTCCTTGAGGAAATTGATTGAACTCAATAGAGTGAAATGTGAGGATTCAAAAAATTTACTCGGGTTAATGTTATCAGCCAGCAAAGCTGGGAGCGAATATGAAATGGGAATCGAAGAGATAATTCATGAATGCAAGACATTTTACTTTGCTGGGAAGGAAACAACAGCTAACTTGTTGACATGGGCTACACTTCTTCTTGCATTGCATCAAGAGTGGCAGGACAAGGCACGTAATGAAGTTCTTGAAGTGTGCGGAAAGTCTGAGCACCCAAATGCAGAAAAACTGAGCGATCTCAAAATTGTGAGTCAACCTATTTGAATAATTCATACCTTTTAGTGCTTGTGAGATGATTTTATACTATATTCATTAACAATATACTTTTTCTTGGAATGTAATGAGTAAGGATTTTGCTTTGCTGTCATGAGAGCAGGTAACTATGGTGCTAAAAGAAACCCTCAGGCTGTATCCTCCAGCTGTATTCATTAATAGGACTGCCACTAGGGATATCAAGCTGGGTAAACTAGACATCCCAGCTGGCACACGGCTTGACTTCCCTATTATTGGCATTCACCATGAACCTGATGTCTGGGGCACCGATGCAGAGGAGTTTAATCCATTACGGTTTGCAGATGGAAAGAGTTATCACCTTGGTGCTTTCTTGCCCTTTGGGATCGGTCCTACAATCTGTGTTGGCCAGAATCTTGCAATGGTTGAGGCCAAGGTGGCACTTGCAATGACCCTTCAGCGATTTGTGTTTACTGTTTCGACATCCTATGTTCATGCACCGATGCTGATGTTCACCCTCCAACCCCAGTACGGTGCTCAAGTTCTAGTCCAAAAGATATGAGCCTTTATGTGTGATAACTAATAAGGGAACAGCCGCACAAGGCTTCTGTATGTTTGTGAGTGGTCTGAAGGGAGCATGAGGCCTCTGCTTGTTTCAGTCCAGTTCTTGAAAGCCTTGTATAATTATGTACAGTAATTTGGTAAAGGCTACAAACACTTCGATGCTAAAACTACGCTTGTATTGAACAAACACCTTCTTGAACCCACGTGTATCTACCGCAAATAAGAGCTTGTAGTTGTAAACCTCCTCACCGTATTTTTCTTAGGAGGGAGTTGCCTTGTGTGGGTTACCAGACCAGTGGTGTGCAATTTTTTAAATGAAAGCTGTTGGGCGGTCTTAAGCCCCACCGGGTTGAGTTTTTCTGTGTGAGTTCGTTGAAACTCTTCTGATTGTCCTCTTGTGCAAAAAAAACTGTGAATGATGGATTAAATTCAACCCCAGTATTATTAGTTCTTGATCAAATTTCTGCAGGGTATATACTGGGCACCTACAAGTTGCATAATCGCATGAGACTTCCAGATCAAACCCAGTTCTTCTCTATTTTTTCTCGGAACAGGCATGTTTTAATTTCTACCAAATTTTTTGTGGAGATTAAGACGCAGTTTAGAAAGGCAAGATAAGGAAGGCCGAAGGGGGAGTGTTAAAAATCGAGCAAGAGACAGCAAGATGCATGTCTAAAAGTTTTCCTTTAATCAGATTGAATGAACCGCATCACATGAAAATGGAGTCTCCCTGTAACATGTTTAGCTCCCTGTTAGTCTCTGACTAATGGTTTGTTTCGGACCATTACATTTTACACCACGCCATGGCTTCTCGCGTCTCCCTTTGCCCTTCACAAAAACATCAGGGAAAGGGAGGCAACTCGAAGCCGGGGCGCGCGCCATCGCCCATGGCAGATTGGCAGACGGCACGGCCGGCCAACCACGTCGGAGAAATTAAAGAGCTGCAAACCGAAAAGAAATCGTTGGAAGAGACACCCACGCGGGCACGCATCTGAACCTTGCGTACGTGTTGCTGGAGGACGCATGTGCAGCCAGCCATGGCTCCTTTACGTACTCCCTTTACAATTTTGCCTGGTCTTACGTACGTCAATGGAGCCCCAGCAGCCGCCGAAGCTCCCGCGTGGCGGCGTCGTCCACACCAAGCGGCGCCGCGTCGGCGGCCATCCTGGAGGAGAACCGCGGCAGCGGCAGCGCCCTTGGCGACGGCGACATGGCGCCGAAAGCCGGCCCCGCGTACGCGTCCGCGGCCGCGGCCGCCGCCACCTTGGTCCGGACCTGCCTCGGCGCCGCCGCGGATCCCCGCCTGTCTCCGCGCGCGCCATGGCCCTGGCCCTGGCGCCCCGCCGCCGCCGTCCTCCTCATGGCGGGGCGCAGCGGCCGCCTAGCGCGGGCGAGGCAATCGTGCGGGCGGAGCACCTCTGTTCCCATGGCGCCGAGATCGACAAGGTAGTGCGCGCGAGCGCGTGAGAGGAGGGGGTGCTTCCGGCCTTCCGCGAAGCGTGGGAGGCTTCCACCCCCTCTCCCGGCGCCGGTCGTGTCGTGCGTGCGTGCCTAACGGTTTGCGTCCGTCTACGTGATCACTCGCCGTCGCTTTAAAAGGCCCGCGGGTGCCTTGTTGGCGCAGCGCGGAACGGACGAAGCCGGGGAGCGCGCGCGGGCGCACCGCTCGTTTTTCCGCCCGATTCACGGGCACGCGGGAGGTTTCGCGCGGGCGCGGCGCGGGCCACGTGGAGGCGACGGGCGATCCCGCTTCCGCCCCGTGCCGATGCCATGCGGGGCTGGCCGGCTGGGCCTGTTTCCTGTTACCACACCAGTTAGTAGTTAGTACTGATTCCGGTGAAGCAAATAATACAATATCCGACTTAGGCCGACAGTTCGAGATGGCCTGGAACCGAATGGACTAGGCCAGTTTGGTTATCTTGCTAGGTAGTTGATGAAAGCGGGCCATTTAGAAAAGTTTAAGCGGTAAGTTGTTTTTGTCTGGACATTTCAGACATCCGCGAGAAAAATGACTTACCAGGTTTTTTATCCGGCCCGCTTAGGTGTTGTGTTGTCGTGTCTGGTTAGGATAGTACAGTGACAGAGTGTTTGGTATCCTTTGATAGACTGCATTGAGCCATGTGCAGGGGATCTTTGCCTTGCTCACATAGGAGAGCCAATATGGCTTGTTGGCCTGGGCAAGTTTTTTGGGGCTCCTGCCATCAAACCTAGTAGAGTAGTATAGCTGCCAGAGTAGCTCTTGGAAGGAGCAGAAAATAGCATGGGGGTAGAACTCGTTTCTTGTAACTTAATCTTGAGGGTTCTATTTCGTTTTCCCTAATCTATTCTGTCCCGGTTGCTTCTTCCGCTGTATTCTGTGTTGTCATCGTGAGTCAGCCAAGACATCGGTCCTTAGAGTTCGTTGGAACTCCAAGGCCTTCCCATCGGTTCAATTTGGCAACGAACTTGGTCGATTGAGCTCGTGCGCAGCAAGGTTTCTGCAATTACGCTTGAGTTCTCGTAATTCCGGTTCACGCTGGTTCGACCGGGAGCGCGGTGGGCAATGTTGAGATGTTGCATGACCACTTCACCAAGCTATATAAGCGGGCCGGCTAAAAAAACTAGTGGCAAAATAATTTTCTAGCAGACCAGGGTTTTGCCTCTCTCGAGCACCGTCGCGAGGAGTGCATGTCGGCCCTGGAGAGGGCTGCCGAGTTGTTTGAGTCTTGGAGACCCGCCATCGAGCAGCCAGAGGACGGCGTTCTAGGCCTGGAGACCGATTATCATTGAGTCGGTCGAGCACACGGCGGCTGACCTCACCGATATTCGCCTCAAGTTGAGGAAGTTGTCGAAATACTGGGAGCGCGCAGTGTTCGAACGCACTGCAGCTGAGCCACCCCTACTTCGACGGCCTTCGTCGACGTCCGCGCGCTCACCTACCGGACGGTTCCATGCCGACGCGCCATATGGGCACCGCAAGCTTCATCGCAACTGGGATCTGGGGTTCGACTCTTCCGAGAGTTTGGGCCCGGTCCCGGTCAAGGGTACGTGTGATCACCATCCTGTGTTCCAATTCACTTCGAATTGTTTTGGGGTCGCTCAAGGGGCTTTGATCGTGATTGTGGTCCTGCGGGAAGATTGCCGAAACTGAATTTTTCACAATTTGACGGCGAGAATCCAAAACTGTAGATAACTCGTAGTGAGAATTATTTCTATTTGTACGGCGTGGAGCAATCCATGTGTATTCGTGTCGAAGGAGTTGCTTCACGCTGGCCGCAATCTGTTGAACGTGATTTACGCTGGGCAGATTGGCGTCAGTTTTGTTGGTTGTTGCTTGAGCGATTTGGCAAGGATCGACATGAGCTGTTGACCCGTCAATTTTTTCGCATGAAACAAAGTTTCTGAATATGTGCAGCAATTCACTGAGCTCATTGATCAATTGTCTACTTATGAGAAACATACTGACCACATGTTTCATTGAGGGACTGCGCGAGGACATCAACTGGCGGTGGTTCGGATGCAACGGCCTTCTGACTTGGACAACGCTTGTACATTGGCTGTGCTGCAAGAAGAAGCTGCTGATTTGACTAACCGTCGGGAGTTCAGAAAGCCCAGCTCCGCATTTTATTCCAAGCCTCTGGCCAAAGGGCCATTTCCTCTGCTAACACATCCACGTAAAGCAGACAGGCCGGCTGTAGATAGAGCACCTGGGAAATCATCTTATGAGTGGGAAAATTTGTCATCTCTACGTGATATAGGCGTGCTAAAGGATTATGTGACAAATGTGCAGAGAAATGAAGGATCATAAATGTTCTCTTCTCAAGTGCAGCTACATGTTTTTTTGCAAGAAGTTTATGAGTTTTTTCAGAGTGATCAGTCTGATTCAGACTGCATGGGGTCTGACAATATAATCACCGATCAGTTATTCTTGGCACTCTCAGGGCAGCTCCAATGTTGTTGCTAAGGATCGAGGTGCCAGAAGGAGAGACAAAAGAGAAATAGAGGTGCTATACATTGGAGCCTAGGTGTTAGCTTAGCAACTCTTAGCACATGTTGCTTTCTTTAGCACTTGGTGCTACAATTTAAAAAGTATATATGTTATGGAGAGAGAGGGAGGTGATGAGGAAGAGTATACATAGAAAAGAAAATATATGATTACTTTAACATTTCTGGATCCCTCTATAGTATGAACCAAACATTTATATATTGAAGCTTGTTTTTGCTAATGTAGCACCTGCTGATATGTCAACACTTGCACCTTACTAAGAAACTACACATTGGAGCTGCCCTCAGAAGCTGCTGTCACAGGGTCTGAAGCTCCCAAAACACTTAGATTGTGGGGTGTTATTCAAAACCGACCTATTCACATTTTGATTGATTTCCTGAGCCAGGCAGTGGCTAGTCATCTGACCGGTCATTCCTCATTACCTTACCAATTGTTTGTCAAAGTGGCCAATGGTGGTATTCTCAGTTGTACAGCTCAACTGACACATACCTCTTAGTCAATTCAGGATTGTATGTTCCAAGCTGATTTGAAAATTCTGCAACTTGCTCATTATGACATGATACTGGGTATTCCGTCCCACGCATGTTCATTGGGGACTCAAATGGATGTAAATACTAGTGAATGGGAAATCCGTGATGCTCCAAGGTATTCGTCCTGAACTGTCAACGGTTCCAGCTGGGCTAATTTTTTGGATCTTCAGCATTGATAGGACCGTAGGTAGTATTTCTATCACTTTCATGGGAAGGCAGATTCCTGATGTTATTCAACCACTGTTGCTTGAGTTTGATGAAATATTTTAAGGAACCTACTTCTTTACCACCTTCAAGATCTTGTGATCACAGTATACCTTTGATACCTGGAGCCGACCAGTTAATATCAGACCTCATAGATATACTCCTGCCATGAAACTGAGATTGAAAAACAAGTCAAAGAGATGTTGGATCAGCCTACTGCTAGTGCTTTTTGTTCCCCTGTGCTTAGAAGAAGGACAACACTTGGAGATTCTATGTTGATTACAGGCATCTCAATGTTTTGACTGTCAAAACAAAGTACCCAGTCCAGTCAAAGATGAGTTGTTGGATGAGTTGGGCCAAGCCGCATGGTTTTTCTTCACTTGATCTAAGAGCTGGTTATCATGATTTTGTTGAAGCCGGGTAATGAGGTCAAGACTTCCTTTCAAACACATTCTGTGCATTATGAATTTCGGGTCATGACGTTATCAGGGGCACCTGCTACTTTCCAATGTGCCATGAATACAACTTTGGAGCCTCTTCTCAGAAAACTAGGTGAATTCCCCACGCGTTGCCGCAGGCTGTGGGATTTTGTATTTTGAGATTTTGATGGAAAATGTGAAAAAGGGTTTAGTGTATTGACCGGCATACTATGACATTATCATGTAAAGATACCCACGTAAAAACGGATATAATGAACATAAAAATTGCTTCGATCAACCGTAGCTCCATAACATTACACACAGCTTGTGAAAAAAATAATATGTAGTTTTCTCATGTTTATAGAGAAGTCCTGACAACACATAATGGTACCTTCAATTCATTGATGGCATAACTGTATTTTTTTTTGGGCATGCAGTGAGAGCCGTTCTTATAGAATATGCATAATAACTACATGCAAATGAAAAGGCACAATTAATTTCAGAATATGGAAGGCTATACTTTAATCTTTTTTACGTAATGGAAAATTGAGTAGAGTAGATGCAAATTGTAACTTATCACATATTAGTGCACCACATGGGATCGAAGTGACATGTGTGGTTCTTAATGATGTGCATTTAATATTTCAAAGCATAGCTGGGGGTAGGAGATGAGAGGGCATCCAAACATCAGATGGCTTGGGCATTAGTATTTTACATTTCATCTCATAGAATTAACTCTTCAATTGATTTTTATGATGTGGCATGCTGTGCATGCAGCTTTATCGGAACAATGCTGTTAGTGGCCTCTATCTATATAAATATATATGATATAGATCTTTTAAGTTCGATCCATGAAAGCATGCATTCTAAATTATAAAATTGTAATATTTTAGTGCTAAATTAAACTTGGAGATTGTGTATTAGTTTCATCTTGAGGCTTTATGACATGACTTTTAGCTAGCTGGCATACTAGTCTCGCTTGAGTTGCAACTTTGTTATTTGGTAAATGTCAATGCTCTGATAAAAAAATAAAAAAAATCTTGTGATATAAATTTATTTTCACTTTTGTGTTATTCATGAATCTACTACCAAAGGTGGAGAATTTTCCACTTTGTTTCTTTTTTATTTCTGCTTTTGTTCTTTAAGAAAAAGTAAAAAAAATGGATCTTTATGATCATCTTTTTCACTTTGCTTTTGATAAAAAAACATTTGTGGAAGTAAATGACAATGTTCAATGTTTATAAGGCATTACCAATTTTTCATCAAGTTGGAGATTGTGAAATCATATGTGATGAAAAAATAGTTTGAACTAAAATTGGCATGAAAAGTGATTGATTATTATTGGAATATTTACACTATATTGATATGCTTGTGATAGTATGATAAATTGATGTACTCATTGTAGTGTAGGTGTTTTGAATTCACTTGAGTCAACTCGTGGATTTGGGCTCAGACGTGTTTTGTGTTTTTTCATATGCAGTTGTTACTCAAAGTGAAACATGGTCGGTGACGGACTTGTAACTAAGTTTGGAAAGAGATAATGTTTAACTCTAGGGAGGAAATGAGATGCTATGGTCGAGGATGTTATGCATGTCGTTAAGGCTAAAGAACATTGCATATAAAATTGATGTTGCATTGGAGGCGCGTCGTGGTGAGTGGTCGTGGTCGTGGCACGCGAATATGTGGAGCGTGGAAACTTGAACGACTGCATTTGTGAAGCCGGTGTTGCATTGAAGTATTATGTGCAATGGAAATTGGAAAAGAAAAGTTGAAAAAGGGGATAATATGCCGTGCATGCATGTACGTGTGGTGGGGGTGCATGCAGGCATGTAAGTATGTGCATGCAAGTAGTGTTGGCGTGGAGCAGCATGCGGACACGAAGCTTGACATTCGGGTGCGGTTTCTAGCTTGTGTGCTGTGGGCCATGTGGCAGGCCGCGAGCCTTGGCTCACGTAGCCCCCAGAACAGCAGCACACGCGTATGGTATTCGGACTCAGCCTGTGCGCGGTAGCGGTATAAAAAGAGATCGACGGAGGCGGTGCGCGGGTGTTAGACAAACAACAGCACGACATCCGTTCTAAGGAGGATTTCCTAGAGAAAGTTTTCGAATGTTTGTATTGCATCTTGTAATCAATTCAGATCAAGGTTTACGAAAGAGTTCACATCTTATATGTCCGGTTCGTTTTTTAGATAGATTCGCAGTTTCAATTTTTTAGTTGATTTCTATACTTCTAGGGAATAATATAGTGATTAGCAAAGTTTAGTTAGTTGGATTTTGCTTAATCATGAAATTAGTGCTTAATCGATTTTCGTGATATTCTGACACTGTCATCTTATTCCGTTAATATCTCTTGAACTGAAAGTCGAATTGACGTGATTCAAGTTGAGTAATTTTGTTTAGTATTTACTATTAAATTTTTAGATCAATAGGAATTAAGAGTTTTTGCACAATTAATGTTTTAGTGACTAAACAGTAATCTATCCAGATCTAGAAAATGTTTTTTAATTTGGGTTTTGTGTTAGGGGAAGTGTTTAATTCCACCTTCCTCTGATTGCCTATCTAAATGTGAATTGATCCTACAAATTCAATAAAGAGTCATGAAATGCTTTCTAATGCACTTATTCAGGTACATTCTATGAAAAGAAGGTCTGCGAAAGTTAAATGCTCTTCCCTTCGTCATGTTTAACAAGAGGCTACAATGGAAATATTCTCAAAAAGACAAGAGACTTGCTGGTTCCAAAATTTGTTGATGATGAGCCACCAAATGAATGGATTGTGGATGATCCTGCATTAGCATCACAACAACAAGATGATGACAATAGTGGCATTGTCACTCGAGGGAAGTGACAACAGCGGCATTGTCACTTGAGGGAAGTGACAATAGTGGCATTGTCAGTCGAGGGAAAATTGCAATGTAAATTCTCATCAAGTAAAGGTAAAGCAAAGAAAAGCTGGGGTTACCGTAGTAGGCAGGGAATCTAATAAAACAAATGAATGTTAGATAATGGAAGATGATGAAGAAGTGTTTAAATCTTCTGAAAGTGGACAAGTAAAGGAGGGAAATATTCCATATGCTAGAATGGCTAAGTGACCATGAGAATGATGAGGCTGGTTCTTTGGGCGACGCCAACGATGAGTTGATTGGTTGATCAGTTTTAAGGTGTTGGATGAACATTTTTTTTTCAACTTTGAATTACCCTATTAGATATGTAATGACTTAATGACTAATGTGTGAAAGTTATGTTTTACGACATCAATTTTTTCTGTGACTTTTAAGTTTCGCTATTGGAAATTAACGTGCGCTATCTTTTATATGCAGGACGTCCAATCTGCTACGACCCCGCTATCTCTATTTATTACTCGTTGGTTGCTAGCGGGCGCTCGAGGGATGTATTTCGTCTTGCTCGTTCTATTCTGCCTGGTTGCTAGCGGGCGCTGCATTCTGTGTGATCGAGAGTCAGCAAGTCGTTAACACTCCCGTGGCCGCGCGCGCCCGGCTCGGCTCGGGTGAGGCCGGGGCTGAGCACAGCTGGGACGTTCTTGGACTGTAGCTAGCAAGTCGTTAACACTTCCGTGGCCGCGCGCGCTCGGCTCGGCTCGCGGGTGAGCACAGCTGGAACGTTCTTGGACGCGCCCGCGAATTCCCTGGAGCAGGAAGCCTCGGCGTCCGGAGCCACAGGCCGCAGGCGCGGGCGGGGGGGCCCTGCCGGGATAAGGTGAGCAGCCGCTGCGACGGGGGCGCGTGTGAACCCCGCGGCGCCACGTGGCGCTCGCGCTGCTCTGACAGGTATATATTCCGCGCGCCGGGATTCACCCCTCCGCCTCTGCCTTTTCGGCGAAATCACTTACCTCGCGCGCTCCCGCCCCCACGCACGGCGCTTCTCCGGCTTCGTGGGAGCTCGGGGGGAAAGCCGCCGCTCCGATCCCATCACGTAAGCGCCCCTCCGCCGTGCATCTCCACACCTTATTATCGTGCAGCGGATCGAGCTACATGGGCTGCCTGGTTCGATCGGTGCAGGCAGCAGGTGTGAGCGCGGGGAGGGGATCGATCGGAAGAAGGATCGATGGCGTCGGTTTCCAGCAGGGCCGCCGTCTGCCTCCGGAGGCCGGGCTCGGCCGGCAGGAGCGGAAGGGAAGCAGCATCCAGCCGCCGGCCGGTCGCGGCGCCGAGGGCCCTGCACGCCGAAGCGAGCGTGGTCCGCTTGGTGTCCGGATCGGGACGAGGCCAGCATTGCGCGCCTGCTAGGGCCGTCGTCGACGCCGCACCGATACAGACGGCGACAAAGGTAACCGTGCAGCTCTTAGAATTGAACTCCGATCCATCGAGGGCCGCAGCCAATTGGCCGTGAGCAAGTAGCGATGAATAATAGTAGTAGTACTAACCTATACATGCGCTCGCGCACGCACCAGTACACCGGCCACCACACACACAAATCATCACTGCACAAATGGATCCTCTGAATCGAGCACCAGCTAGCGCATGACTTCCCACTATGGTGGTGCCGTCCTAATAAGCGTGGAGATCAAACACTAGCATTTTTGAAATGCTTTGTTTCCGAGCGGGCCGGGTGAACGTATGGACGACAATTCAAACCGGTGTGCATCAAGCTTTTGGTGTCCACGCACGGCTCGATGTTTCCATTTTGTTGCTTGGACCAGTTTGGCCTTGGGACACTTTCGCTTACAGCTTCTTTGTTGTGTGTGTCCCCACACTTTTGGTACCGATTCATCCTATTGAAAAAAATTAAAGATATAAAAATACAAATATAGTTAAAGTATATCATATGCTAAATTAAATTACAATAAAAATAAATAATAATTATGAATTTTTATAAATAAAACGAGTGAGTCAAACTTGTTATAAAAAGTCAAACAAGTTATAATTTGAGACGGAGAGACTATACCCAACGGAACGGCGAGCCAATCAAACTGTTGTTGGCTCACGCTGCACCTACAGACCAGTCAACGTACCAGGCTACGGAGCCAAACGGTGAAGCGCAAATTTTAACCCTTCCAATAAGCAAAATTGAAGCTACGGTTCGGTGTCCGGTACCTCAAATGCAAATTAAAGGAGCTACGGTTTTGAGTTCTATTTACGTTATTTCTCTATACCAAATGACCAAGAGTTGGGGCGAACTTCCACAATTCCACTCGACGCTTTTCTGCACACAAAAAGTTCAAGAGATGAGGATCTTCATGCACTAAGAACAAACGAGCCTTTTTGGCTCATAATCTTTTCCGTTTGAATGAAATTCCTTATAGACACAGGGTCTCCCGCTTTAGTTTCATGTGGAAGCAAAAACGCAACGAGTCTTACAAACAAGTTCAGGTTCATAAATATTTGAGATGCGCGGCCAAACACTTCACCACATTAACTGAATACGTTACACCTGAACTACTTGACACAACTTCTGAAACCTGCACACTCCCATGAGGCATCAGACCATCCCCCTCTCTTGGGCCCATAGGTGAGCCCTGCACTTGTGGATCGACAGCTGAAGAGTGAAGAGTCCAGGTTTCTTCGGTCCCCTCGCCTCAACTCCATATCTTAGATGTCCCTCACCTTGTCGCATTGATAAAGAAAATGGAGAGGGGTCTCCATTTAGGCTTAAAAGGAGATCCCTAAATTAATTCCAAAATACTAACATATAATCTCATTTGTTTACTACAATAAAAAGTTAATTTACATATATTATATTTGAAAGAATATGGATATTAAAAAGTAACTTTCCTGTGAGGAAAAAGGTAACTTTTGCCAATAACATAGAAAGTCACATTGAAATCTCAAAAAAAAAAATCTAGTTTTATAATTGGACATCCAAATAAAAAACCAATCACACCATCTTGTTTGTTTCAATAAGAACTTACAAATAAGATCTCGCTTGACTATGTTTTATTGATTCAAACAAGCATTACAAAAGTTGCTTTTTACAAAGAAATGGTACATCTTTATACATCGAAATTTACTTCCTACACATTGAAAGTTACTTTTTACAAACATAATGTTATCTTTTTAAACCAATTCATATTGAAAACTTACTTTTTCTATCATAATGTTACTTTTCCATTACACAACAAAGTTACATTTTTTTATTCATATGAAGTTAATTTTACTTTAAAACTTACTTTGTACATAATAAATATTACTTTTTTCTTTGCTTACTTTTTAAGTATGAAATGTTACTTTTTCAAACAAAAAATATTTTTATTTAAAATTTCTATTTTTCACATATTGAATCATCAAAAAATGGTGATGATTCAATATGTGAAAAGTAGACATTTTAAATAAAATAACTATTGTTTGAAAAGTAGCATGTGATACAAAAAAGTAAACATAGAAAAAGTAATATTAATTATGTAAAAAGTAATCTTTTTAGTAAAGTAACTTCGCTATGGATAAAAAATGTAACTTTATCATGTAAAGGAAAAAGTAACATTATGATAGAAAAAGTAAGTTTTCTGTATGAACTAGTTTAAAAAGGTAACAATATGTTTGTAAAAGTAAAATTCGATGTGTAGAAAGTAAAATTTGATGTATAAAAAAGTAACATTTCTTTGTAAAATGTAACTTTTAGTTTATAAAAAGTTACTTTTATAATACTACCTCCGGTTTTTTTATATGTTGCACTGCAGCACAAAAATAAGCTAAATCAAGTCATATAAAAAAAATATGGAGGTAGTATTCATTTGAATCAATAAAACGTGTTCAAATGAGATCTTAGTTTGAAGTTCTTATTGAAACAAACACGATGGCATGATCAGTTTTTTTTATTTGGATGCTTGATTATAAAACTAGATTTTTTAAAGGTTGAAGGTGACTTTTTTTATCACTGAAAAAGTTACCTTTTTCTTCAAATCAAAGTTACTTTTTATGTCATAAAGTTACCTTTTCTAATATTCACATCCTATCAAATATAGTTTATATAAATTAACTTTGTTGTTGTAATAAATTAATGGGATCATATGTTTGTATTTTAGAAAAATTTGAGGGGTCTCCCCTCTCCATTTAGCTGTTGGGTAGTTGAAAATATTGGAATATAGATGAAAGAATGGATCATGATCAAAACCTACATAAAACCTTAGCAAATTTAGTAGCTTTATTTTTTTTGGTATTTTTTCCTTTCCTCATTGTTCTACTACCAAAATATCATTTCCCTTTTTCTGCCCATTGCCCTACTTATCGGCGGCACTCTTAGTCAGCAGCAGCAAGAATCTCTGATTGAAACAAAAAATATTTTTAAAAAGCAGATGTTGGTGGTGATATTTTGCACACATATTCAATAGGCTCATAGGTCTAACCTGCTGAATCATTAACATGGAGTGACGCCATCTATTTTGTAGCGACTCTCATTAATTTCCTTACCTTTGGTAAGAATAGATAAACGGCTGATGCGTAGCACGTTTTCCCTGTACTTCATAGAGCCATCTAGCTATGCACTGGAAACTTGGATTGTTGCTCGTCAAGCCCATGGTTTTCACCAAAACCAGAAAAATAGATTGCATGCTATTTTTTCCATGGTATGGTACATACAGCAAGAATGTGAAAGGAATCAGGCATAGAATCCACGGCTAGACAGGGGACAGATGCATCTTGGCAGCCTAGCAATTTGATTATGCCGGTAGGGGCTGCTCGACCATCCGGCAAGTTGGCCGTTGCTGCATTGGCGCAGGTAAAAACAAGAAGCGAGAGTACCTTTCTTCTGCGGCTACGTCGTCCAAGAAATCACGGGGACTTCTGCTAGCAGCGGCAGAGGTTCATTTCACTTGACATTAACAAGCGGCTAGGCCACGTAGGGACATGCTATACGGCGCACGCACCTCACTTTGTTTTTTTTAATAATGCGCATTGTTCTTTGTTAGCTCGTACTCCCTCCATATTTAAATATAAATCGCGGTTGATTTTTTTTTCAAAACTTTAACCCTTCGTCTTATTAAAAAATTTATAATTTATCATTTATTTTGTTGTGATATGTTTTACCATTGTAGATAGTTTAAGCATGACTAATTTATTTATACGTTTACACAAATTTTTTGAATAAAACGAATGATCAAAGTTTTGAAAAAAAATCAACCGCGACTTATATTTAAATACGGAGGGAGTAGTACATGATAATGAGACGCGTGCGGTGAGAGAAAGCAGCCACGATTTTATTTTGATTAGAGCTATTCGATCAACTTTTCAGTAAGAACTAGTCCGTCATCAACCGTGCAAAAAGTCTTTGGAGGCATTTGTTTAAAAAGCTGAATGATTGATATATGAATTAATACCACTAGAAGTTGGTAATTTATCCTGGCTTAAAAATAACGGTGGTTCTAGCTTTGTGCAAAATTTCAGATTTAACCAAAGTTATAAAGAAGATCATGTATGCTCCTAATAATTATAAAATTCAAATAGAAATACTGAAAACATGTTTTTTATAACAATCTTCTATTTGACGCTTCTTAGTTAAAAAATGAATTAGTCGGTGATAAATATTTGAGAACGGAGATAATATTATATAATATTAGTATGTTTCTTAAAAAATAGTTAGAATTTTTAAATGGTTTGATTTAGAACAAACCTAAAATCGTAGTGATAGATGCAATAGTGTTTTTTTTCTGGAATACCCTGTTGTTACCCTTAAATTTCATTTTAAACTGTCCACGATTAATATTTAAAACATGTCTATAGGGAAAAAAAAGGAACTGTCTCCGTCCTATATATACACATAAACAACCTAGCTTTATTACAGAGTTTTCACCTCTGAAGAGAATCATTCATCCATAAAAATAAAAAAATAAAAAACATCACACACAAACACATGGAACACACGTTTCGCATAGAGTTTTTCCTGGATAAGATTTTGCAGCGATCTCAACCGTTGTTTTCCTTACGATACGATGAAGAGCGGCCCACCTCATCACTCAGAAAAAGCTCCTGACGATTCAAATCAAAAAAAAAAAAAAAGAGTAGGGCTCCGGACGGCATACCACTCTCCGTTGCCGATCTGGGAGGACGGCGTCGGTCCGATCTTGAGAACCTGACGGGCATGGGCATGAAATTGATAGTTGATACCAGGCGGAGACCGGACGGCAGCAAGCGGCGCGCCCCCGGGTTTGCGGAAGCGTGCCGCCGCCGACGCTGCGCCCGGTTGGTTGTCGCGGCGTGCGTGCGCGACCACGCCCGCGCACGCGCGGCCGCGCTTCGAGCCAGCCCCCGTCCGCTGCATGTGCCACACCCGACACGCGCACGGATGCGCTCCACCCTGTCACGTTGCAATGACAGGTGGGGCCGGGACCCACGCCTGACCGTCTCAATGACAGGTGGGGCCGGGACCCACTCGCCAATGAGGCACAGACACCTGTGGTAGAAGTGCGAGCTTGGGGGCTGATCAATGGAACGTTTGCAAATTTTTGTTTATGGATCGCGCCGAATCTTTAGGGAGAGGAAAATGACTTGAATGAGCAGAAATCCTTGCCGAGATCAGGGGCGTGTGTGCGTGTAGCTGAGCTGCGAACCCATCGTCTAACGCGCACGCAACGACGACCCATCCTGCCACGGCGGACAACGCTATCCGTTGCGCAGCCATGCATGGCCTGCCGCTGCCGCGCCGCCGGCGTGTGCTCGACTCGACAGTCGACTCCGATCTGCTCTAGCTTGGAGAATAACATGCCCGTTCACACCTTGAGCTAGCTGGTGTGTACTGTCAATCAAATCACAGCTTAACTCGGCTATTAATTTGCAAATTGCAAGCAAGGCTGCACCTAGCAAGAAGAGAAACTTGTTAGTAATTATGACCTGTTTACTTAGAGCGTGAGAACGCCAATATTTTTTTTTTCCCAGCGATGCAAAGGCCTAGGTTGAAGGCTGTGGATGCACCACACAGTGAAGTTTGAAATAGGAATTGAAATAAAAAGTCGTATAGAGGGCTTGTTTGGATTTGGCATTGGCTAGGCCAAACTTTGGCCATGTTTGACCATATTTGAATTTGAAAAAATATTTATCTAAATAATAAATTTCTTGTTTGTAGTTATTATTTGAGGCCTAAATAAAATCTATAAACAAAAAAATTGTAATTTGATCAAATAAACTTCAACAATCTTTTGCTTTTTATCGTCGACTGAAACAGAAAGGGGCACCATAGGCCGTGGCTTGCACGTACGCCGCCGTCCGTTCCATGTTTTTACAGACGATAGATCATGATGAGCGGTCGTAGATGGCACCAATAATTCAGTTTTGGACCTTTAATCTCCTCTCTGGAGTCTGGAGACAACTTAATAAGTAGCACCAGCATGCATGGTCATTGGTGGCCATTTCTATCTAACTTTGCAAACTATACGTACACACAAGCCGCAGCAGGAGTACGTGTAAAGCCCATCCGAACTGGGATCCGTCCCCAACCGTTTTTGTGCACACACACGCACACACGTCGCCCTTTCCATTATTTGTTTACAGGGGGGCTCCCACTGGGTGCGTGAAAGAAAATTAAAGCGTTGCATGCTTGCAAGCTCTGCACACGCCGACGACGCTGGCTGTGGCTGGCCCTGTCACGCGCACCCGGCCGGCCCGAATCGTCCTCCCCCCACATGCGCCACCCCTGCCGTGCCGTGACGTGCCGCGGCAGGCCGCATCAGTCCACTCGCCGCTGCTCGGCTCTCGACCGGGTGCTAGCTATAAATAGAGGCCCCCGGGCGGCGCTTTGCTTCATCACCAGCCCGGCGGCCGTTCTGTATCAGTCATTGATAGCTAGATTTGCTAGTAGTATAGTCCAGTAGTGTTTGTTGCTGTGCTTATTTGCGCTAATGGCGCCGGCTCAATGTGCGCACGTGCAGAGGGTGTTCCACTTCGGCAAGGGCAAGAGCGAGGGCAACAAGGGCATGAAGGAGCTGGTGAGCGAGCAATTCTACAGTACTCCGTATTTAATTTGATGCACGCATATATACATATATATACACATGTAGATTGATCGATCATGCATGCATGCGCTGCTGCTGCTGCTGCTGCCACTGCTGCTGCTTATATATGTTATTACTGACCGTGACGGATGGATGGATGTCGATGGCGAAATTATTAGCTGGGCGGCAAGGGCGCGAACCTGGCGGAGATGGCGAGCATCGGGCTGTCGGTGCCGCCGGGGTTCACGGTGTCGACGGAGGCGTGCCAGCAGTACCAGGAAGCGGGGCGCTCCCTGCCCCAGGGGCTGTGGGACGAGATCATGGAAGGCCTGGTGTGGGTGGAGGAGTACATGGGCGCGCGCCTCGGCGACCCGCAGCGCCCGCTCCTCCTCTCCGTCCGCTCCGGAGCAGCGGTACGTGATTACCACCGATTGCCCGACGGCCTTCTTCGCCCTGGCCTGACCTGACCTGATGCTTCTTCGTGTTCCTGACCCTGTGTGCTGCTGCTGTGCAGGTGTCGATGCCCGGGATGATGGACACTGTGCTCAACCTGGGGCTCAACGACGAGGTGGCGGCGGGGCTCGCGGCCAAGAGCGGCGACCGCTTCGCCTACGACTCCTTCCGCCGCTTCCTCGACATGTTCGGCAACGTCGTGAGTATTAGTATTACTGCTCCTATTATTTGCTACTACTTACACTTGCCTAGCTGCTTGAGTATTCTGAACTGCACTGACTCAGCGCCTCGTCTTGTCGGTTCCATGCATAATCCTCCATCGTCGTCATTTCTCTTATGTTGCTGCTGACCGCTGCTCGCTCGCTTACTTGTCCGACTAGCTATCTACCTAGCCTAGCGCCATGGGTGTGCGTACTGCCTAGTGTTGCGTGCACCCAACCCACCCTCCGTCGTTGCCATGCCATGGCCCATGGGTGAGAGCCGCGTCCGTCCGCCCGGCCTGCGTCAGATGGCATACGACTACCCCTGGCCTTGGGGTTTTCGTCTGTTTGCCACAGGTGACAGGTAGTAGCAGCTCAGTCGTAGCCACGTAGGACGGTCGTAGAGCACGGTATATGGTGCCATGGTGCGCCATTAATTAGTCTTCTTGTGTTAGCCGAACGTGCATGGATTATTATTCGGGCGGCCGGCGGCTCCGGCCAGTGTCATCGCGCGCGATGTGCCCATGTATATACATACACACATCAGGCGTTGGAGATTGCCAGAAAAATGATTGGGCTAAGTACCCAGAACGAACAAGCAGCAGCAAGTGCTCCAACACCTGAGGAATTTTTTTTCTTACACAAACTGGCCGGAGAGACAGAGAGAGAATTGACG
The DNA here is from genome assembly GCA_030272315.1 of Paspalum vaginatum. Taxonomy (NCBI): domain Eukaryota; kingdom Viridiplantae; phylum Streptophyta; class Magnoliopsida; order Poales; family Poaceae; genus Paspalum; species Paspalum vaginatum. The sequence continues at coordinate 36,798,742 of CM059020.1, read as the reverse complement.
CTTCAGACAAAACAAAGGTGAGCATAGTTTCGTCAGATAAACAACTTGTAGGCTAATGCGCGCATATACATGTATATTCCTCTGCGAAATTAACGCAGAGTTTTAGTTCCAAAAAAATTAACGTAGAGGTCGCTGTCAGTGTTGAAGCTCACGCTAGCTACGAGAGCTAGGAGACCCTGTACGGCATTGTACACTTGGTTTTATTTGCTGGGCCCAATGGGACGATGACTGCGGCGACCGTCTTTACCGCGAGAGTCCGACACTCTTTGCGCTCGATCGGAGATGAAGGTAAAATAGTGAGACAAAGAAAGTTTCTCGAAAAAACCCATTGCATAATTAAAAAAATAGTTAAAAGTAAAGGGAGTACTTAGCTATCCGCTGACAAATTTTTAGCGTATAGATTATTTTGCACAAATACATATCTTACAGCACAATCCAATAGGATTTCTTCTCGAATCCTAAATTTTTTCATGTATTTTTAAACTGTTTTCTATGAATTTTCTACGAATATCTTGCATTCCAAAGATGGCCTAAATAGCAAAAATCATAAATAAATGAAACATCAATTAGTTCATATTGTAGTTGCGGTGTGGTGGGAGGGGCAATGGCAAAAGTGACTTGGTTTGGCCTAAAAATAATGACATAGTTTGTGAAAGCTTGTTACTGTATTTTTATTGCTTGTGAGTTTCTGAATCCATAGTTTGGGAAACTTGTAATTGCACAAATTTATTTATTTGAAGATTTGATTTACTTGTGAGGAGGAGTCTATTTGTCAAAATGTGGTTTCAGATAGTCAGATTATGTCTGTCCAAGGTATTTGTTTCCTTATCGGAGCCTTTGTTTACCAGGTCATGGACATTCCCCATGCGCTGTTCGAAGAGAAGCTTGAAGCCATGAAGGAAGCCAAGGGGGTGAGCAATGACACTGACCTGACAGCCTCTGACCTCAAAGAGCTAGTGGATCAGTACAAGGAAGTCTACGTCGAAGCTAAGGGAGAGCCGTTTCCCTCAGGTACGCAAACACAGTTTCATCCTTTATTAGTATCTGCATGATACTCTTGTCTCTTGATACCGAAAGTTGTTCCTTTGCATAAAAAACATTACCGTTTTAACGTGTTGGTCTTGCAGATCCCAAGAAGCAGCTTGAGTTAGCTGTGCTGGCTGTGTTCAACTCGTGGGACAGCCCGAGGGCGAACAAGTACAGGAGTATTAACAATATCACGAGCCTTAGAGGCACTGCTGTGAACGTGCAGTGCATGGTGTTTGGCAACATGGGGAACACTTCTGGTACTGGCGTGCTCTTTACTAGGAATCCTAACACTGGAGAGAAGAAGTTGTATGGAGAGTACCTTATAAATGCCCAGGTGTGATGACTCTATTCATGTTGTTTCTTCTTAAAATAGAATCTTGGCTGTTGTGTTATGCTTAAATGATACCACTTGAGCTTGGACATATTATGTTACCCATTGTACGGTAAACATCTAATGGAACCGATGAATTTTCATAATGCGATTTTGTTCCTTGTTTAGGGTGAGGATGTGGTTGCTGGAATCAGAACCCCAGAGGACCTTGATGCCATGAAGGAGCAAATGCCACAGGCTTATGAAGAGCTAGTTGAGAACTGCAAAATACTGGAGAGCCATTATAAAGAAATGCAGGTACTTTATCATCGCATTATCACCCTTAAATTATTGCACCATCTTCTTTTGTCATATATTTAAGCTAAGCATGATCTCTTCCACAAGTTATACAAGTGCTCCGGAGTCGTATGACCTTGTGTTGCTCCAAATGAGTTCTTGTAAATTGTAATTGCTTCTGCCATAGGCTATAATCTCATAATGACTTGCGTTTCGGTGTATATGCAGGATATTGAATTTACTGTTCAAGAAAACAGGCTGTGGATGTTGCAGTGTAGAACAGGAAAACGTACAGGGAAAGGTGCTGTAAAGATAGCTGTTGACATGGTTGATGAGGGTCTTGTTGAGCCTCGTCAGGCTATTAAGATGGTAGAACCAGGCCATCTGGACCAGCTTCTCCATCCTCAGGTAATCAATAACAATGGATGGCCTGTAGACTCTGTGTACCTCATTTGAATTCACAGCTAAGCTAATGGGAATGTACTGACACTGTCACCTTACAAAAACCAGTTTGAGAACCCATCAGCATACAAGGATCAAGTTATTGCTACGGGCTTGCCGGCATCGCCTGGGGCTGCTGTGGGCCAAATCGTATTTACTGCTGAGGATGCTGAAGCATCGCATGCCCAAGGGAAAGCTGTTATTCTGGTAAATATCCTTTTCATCCTCATTGTTATGGAAAGAACTCTTCCTATAGTTTTCATGTCATTTGGGTTAGAACTTTGCTTCAATGAAAATGATTTGTTGATTGTCACAGCAAGCTTTATTTATTTTGTGGACTTGGTAGAATAGTTGCTTGTAGAGTTATAGGCACAAAATCTCATTTTTCACAACATCTTTATTTGAAATGCATAGGAGAAACTCCATATTGTAGTGCTTCAGTTTTGGCATCTTGAGAATTTGTTTCTTTGCAAACATATAGGTGAGGACAGAGACTAGCCCTGAGGATGTTGGTGGCATGCACGCAGCCGTTGGAATTCTTACAGCAAGGGGTGGTATGACCTCCCATGCTGCTGTGGTGGCACGTGGGTGGGGAAAATGTTGCGTTTCAGGATGCGCAAGCGTTCGTGTAAATGATGCTGAGAAGGTGAGTTGAATTCTTCTTTGCACATACTCAACTAATGCTTTGTTAGTCAGAAGATGACATGCCACCTTAAACTTCATAATGAGATTATGAGGCTGTACATAATTGCTTTCTTTTTTCTGCTTATATTTTCAGACGGTAGCTATTGGAGACAAGGTGTTGCGTGAAGGTGAATGGCTATCACTGAATGGGTCAACTGGTGAAGTGGTCCTTGGGAAGCAGCCACTTTCCCCACCAGCCCTTAGTGGTGATTTGGGAACTTTCATGTCCTGGGTGGATGAAGTTAGACAGCTGAAGGTAAAAAACTCATGAATAACAAACGTTTAAAACATGGACAAAAAATGTTTTAAGTCGAAATCAACTAAAAAGGGCATCACTATTTATTCAGAGAGGTCAACTATAGTGAAATTTTCAATAGAAATGTTTATTTCTGCATATGTTCCTTTTTTTTTAGGTTATGGCTAATGCGGATACCCCTGAGGATGCACTGGCTGCACGAGAAAATGGGGCACAAGGAATTGGACTCTGCCGGACAGAACACATGGTATGTATTTATTACTTAAATTATTATCCAATATACTATTTTCTAGGATAGTTGGGAGTTCTTCTCTTTCTTTTGTTTCTTGGTTGAATAGATAGGTAAAGGCAAGATACAAATATCCTGTCCTAGACAAGGAAAATAGCCTCATGTTCTTTCGCCCCTTGTACTTTGGCAGTTCTTTGCTTCAGATGAGAGGATCAAGGCTGTGAGGCAGATGATTATGGCTCCGACAGTTGAATCGAGGCAGAAGGCATTAGATCGTCTTTTACCTTATCAGAGGTCTGACTTTGAAGGCATTTTCCGTGCTATGGATGGTGAGTGAACCTCACATGTATTAATTTATATGCTTCTTGTTGAACTAGATGCACTATTTTTTACTGAACAAAAACAGAAGTAAGCAACCTTCTTAAGTAAGAAAATAATGACTGTACCAGGGAAAACTAGATAGGATGAATAATACTTTAAAATAATGACTGCAGCAGGGAAAACTAGATAGGATGAATAATACTTTAACGAGACATTTTACAGTGGTTGGAAAGGAACCCACTTGTAACGGGCGGTACCACTCCATTTTAATTTTTCTAGCTGAATTATTGAATAAATAAAATAAACAAGAAAATGGTATTGGTACCGGTCCCACCATTTCTGGTACCGGATCTACCTATTTGGTACCGTCTGGTACCGATATTGTGGTACCGCCTATTTTTAAACCATTGAATTCCGCTTGATGGACGACTCTTATTTTTTCCAACCACCGTAAAAGTTGTATACTTTAATAAATTTGAACAGTTGTGTCATTAGTATTATTTTGCATAATTTATTCAATAGGAGCATTCTCCTAATCTGCTTATCTTTTATAGCAAGTGGTAACTGCAAATGCTTCATGGAGTTATCACAAACATAAATTATAGTCCCTCCGAACATTTCTGTTTGACGCTAACTATTACAAAAATAAACAAGCTGGTCTTAGTCCCACACTATGTAGTTTGAAGTGGAGGTCTGATTTGAACATTCACATTTTTATTTCAGGGCTTCCAGTGACTATTCGACTTCTGGACCCTCCTCTTCATGAGTTCCTTCCAGAAGGGAATATTGAGGAAATTGTGCAAGAATTATGTGCTGAAACCGGAACCGATCAGGAGGAGGCCCTTGCAAGAATTGAAAAACTTTCAGAAGTAAATCCAATGCTTGGTTTCCGTGGGTGCAGGTCAGTTTTTGTGCTATGCTATTCACTGTTAAAAATCAATTCCCCTCCTCCCTAAACCATTCGATTGTATGCTCTATTCTTACATGGAATGTATAGTTGGTTGTTTTTTTAGTGAAATGTTGAAAAATAATAAGCTCTCTGTATATCCTAGACTAATGTTGTAACTGCTAAAATACATTTCAGGCTTGGCATATCATATCCTGAATTAACAGAAATGCAAGCTCGTGCCATCTTTGAAGCTGCTATAGCGATGAGCAACCAGGGTGTTCAAGTATTTCCAGAGATAATGGTTCCTCTTGTTGGAACACCTCAGGCATGCATCTTTATTTCCATATCTATGTATATGGAGTTGCAATTTATGCCATATCCCATTTTACGTTTTTTTTCAAACAACTAATTTATGTGCACATGGAATTTAAGATTGTGTAGAACAGCACAACTCATATTTATGTAAAATTTAAGTTCATCTAACCCTGTTTTCTTTCCACAAATTCCATTTTTCTTGAAATATACTCTCAATATTCTAAGTTTGTTGAGTCATATGATTTTTTTCCTTCGGACAACTGACATTTAACTATTCCAGGAATTGGGACATCAAGTGACTCTTATCCGTCAAGTTGCTAATAAAGTCTTCACTGATATGGGTACAACCGTTGGCTACAAAATTGGAACTATGATTGAAATTCCCAGGGCAGCTCTAGTGGCTGATGAGGTAGGAAATAGCTAGTTCCCTTATTTTAGAATATCTTAAAATATGACTATTTGGATTTAAATCATGTTTTACATGAATTGGATAGTAATAGAACCCTCATAATTACCCCCCAAAACATGTGAAATGATGACATTTGTATGCCAAGGGCAGACAATAAGTTTTATCTGCACATTTCTTGGCTTATTTAAAATCTGACATATTTTGGTTTCACAACTTGACAGATAGCAGAGCATGCTGAATTCTTCTCTTTTGGAACGAACGACCTCACACAGATGACATTTGGCTATAGCAGGGATGATGTGGGAAAGTTTCTCCCCATTTATCTGTCTCAGGGTATCCTCCAAAATGATCCATTTGAGGTAAAATTATTGGTTACCCATTCATCTGTGGTCATACTTCTATTTCTATATCTTGCCATTTTGCATGTCCTGATTTTTGTTGTACTTGTATGCTCTGGAAAAATTCTATTTCTGTATAATGACTCAGCCCTTTGAATGTCCATAAACTTATCAGGTGGTCGACCAGAGAGGAGTGGGTGAGCTGATTAAGTTCGCTACAGAGAGGGGCCGCAATGCTAGGCCTAACTTGAAGGTTAGTTTTTGGATTTGTGGACATTGCCTCGTTTCCTCAGAAACCATGGTTTGATTGAATGATGTTGTCCCTAAACAGGTGGGCATTTGTGGAGAACATGGTGGAGAGCCTTCGTCAGTTGCTTTCTTTGCAAAGACTGGGCTAGATTATGTTTCTTGCTCCCCTTTCAGGTTGGTCAAGTGAATAACTCATGAGCTGACACCATTACTTCTCTCTTTACATCTCAGTTTTGTTCAGCTTAGCACAATGTGAACTATTCTTATGAAATATCTTCGGCATGCAGGGTTCCCATTGCTAGGCTAGCTGCAGCCCAGGTGCTGGTGTGAGGGCGTCTCCTCATCAGCAACTGGATCGCCTGCTGTTGGCGCATCTGGTGAAGAATAATTATACAGAGCGATGGAATGGTCTGCTGCCAGGCAAAAGCTGTTGTATGTAGTCTCCATGTGCATGCACATGTAAGCCTTAGGGCATGTCTGGAAGCACTATTTTTTTACTGTTTCAAAACAATATTACGATGGTACCTGTGAAAACTATGGTATTACAGACCAAAAGCTATTTGGTTGTTCATCGTGAAACAAAGTTTTGCATACCATGGTATGACCAAAATCACCATATTTTTGAAGGATTTGATATATAGCTCTAGACCAAAGTTTTCTCCCACACGTGTTCTTTTCGGATCCCATCCTCCCATGCAAGCCCCGCGCTTTCCCCTTCAACCCTTCTTACAGGTGGTTTTCTACATTTCGCTTCAACTGCCGTGGTAATGTAGTGACAAACAGCGATAATGACGAAGAACACTCAAATGAAGTGGCGACAATTACCTATGTCGTCAATTTGCTTCCATTCTTTTAGTTAGTGCTTTCTTGTTCGAATTGCTAATTAATGTGAAGCATTTTAGATTTAGTTTGGCCAAGGTGGATTTGAAAATGAATGCAATGCAGGACGCCTGGTATTGCCATCTTACGCCTTTGATCACTATTATTGGGCGCTAGTATTTCTCGGTCTTCTTGGTATGCAGTCATTTGCCAACCGTTTGGTTCGGTGGACCGACTCATCCGTCGTTGGCCGATCTGCTAGCAAAACGGATGGCGTCGTCCGGCAATTCCACGAGGAGCGAGTCGATCCCACAAACTGGCTTACTATTAGCACCACACAAGACACATCAGTGACGGATGGAGTGATCTCCTGATGCAAATCAAACATTTCATCAGGTTCAGAGTTTCGGATCAGATCATTCCGGATCCATCCACCCAGCAAACCAAACGCACTCACAACAACGCAAATTGACCTATGTGACAATAGATTAACTAGTCTCTTGGCACCAACCAGTGCACACTACATCACCTGTAGCCTTTCCTATTTCTTTTAAATTTTCCACACTTCTCATCCGAAGGAATGTTAGTTATAACGGTCAACTACTACAAACTTATTTTACATCATCTAAGGCTATCTCCCAATGTATTTTTAGTAGGCATTTGAAGGAATGCCTCTTGCACAGTAGTGCATAGGGCATGCAAATATTTCAAGATCCAACATGTAATGCATTTGGAGATGCATTTCCCACCAAATCAACACCCACTCAATAAACAACTAATATTTCTCTCCACCCCTCACTCAGAGCAGTGTTTGCATCGAGGAGAGAGGATGTCCAAATTTGCATACCCTTTCTCCTCTAATGCATTTTTCCTCTTCCGAATGTGTGGACTGTTGGAGAGATATGCGTAGCATTACAGTGCTCGTGGAGACACATTTTTGCATTTGCGTACTCATATGCATTCGCTGTTGGAGATAGCCTAATAGGCTAAAGGATATAGCTAAGGCGAAAACTTGTATGAAATAAGTCTTCTCGTGCAAACATGCAATTGGCAGATCTCATATCTTTGTTTTGCATCCAACATATGTTCGATGTGCATGTCCCTTGATAGCACAACCCCTTAGTTTGGAACTATTTGCAAACATACGCATGTGTTAGATGCAAATTAACGAGATGAGATTTCTTGGTTGCATGATTATACAAAAAAGGTTGATTGCACTATGAAATATTATATGTTATTTTGCAGAAAAAAGGTCACTACTGGTTTTCTCTCTATGTAACATCGCCGGTTCGAGGCATAAAAGTAGTGAAGTATTCTTATCACCTAGAAAACAACAATGACATGTACCCTTCGTTGCGATTCTAGAATTGCCAGTGGTGTTAAAACCGACAGTATGGGCAGTGGGTTTCTAAAGTCCAAACAACTGGGCCTAGTTGGTTCTTAGTTCTACAGTAGTGAAGGTGTAAGAAAAATGGGCGTTAAGCCTTGTGCTTAGTATGTCTAACATGATTTTGGTGGTTGAAGTGGCAACATGGATCATTTGGGACTAATGTGTATGCAAGTATGTTTGTTACAGTTCCAAGGACGCAAGTGATAGACTTGGGGGAACAAACACCTCAAAGGAGTGATTAAGATCACAAAAGAAGACCCAAGACATCAACGATCAAAACCATGAAGTCCTGACCCTTGTAAGGAAAATGGCATCTTATGGCATATTTCCATATTTGTGTTTTGGTGATTTATTGGCAACCAACACTTAAACTAAAAAACTTGTCTAGATGCACATTCTTAGGTGTTTAGATCCAAGGGATGAAGAAGAAGAAAAAAGCCGAAGGCAAGGCCCGAAGGGCCACCCCAACGGGGGTTCCACAGGACCGAAAGGTACGGTGCGTGAGACCATCTTATTGGTTGGACCATATTTCCCAAAGGGGTGATGAATTGGAAGCCTGGCAAGTTGTGAAGATCGGATGGTCTGAAACCCCTAAGATTTATATGGACCGTACTATATAGCAGGGAAGCAGCAAAAGAGACCAAGGATATAATGGACCAGACGGTACGGTCTTGAAGACCGTCCTAAGGATCGGACCAATTTGGCTGAAGGTGTGAAGTTTCCAGCGGCCAAGGAGTTCAACAGACCGGATGGTACAGTTTGCTAGACCGTACTAAATATCGAACACATTTTTCCAAAAGTATGAAGTTTGAAGAAGTGCATGAGTTCAATGGACTTGATGGTACGGTCAGTGAGATTGTCCTATACATCGGACCTTTAGCAACAGATAGTTTGACGACTGTTTGGTAAGTACAATGGACCGTATGGTCTGAAGTATGCCAAAGTGTGTAGAATGTGCCATATGGTTTAAGCACTTACTGACGGCCTTTTTGTTAACGGCTAGTTCATGTTTGGGGGCTATATAACCCACTCCACATGTCCATTTCTATGGTGTTGGAGCTACTGAGGACCACAATAAGTATAGAGGAATATTCTAAGCATATCATACACTCCAACCACCAAATGTGTGATTAGTGCTTAATGTAATATTGGTTAGACCTTTGAGAGAGTGAGCTTGTGAGATCTTCTTGAGTGTAGCTTCTGTGTGAGCTATTAAGAAGTATTAGCTACGGTCAAGCCACATTGTACTCATTGCTAGAACCCCCTTCTTAGTGTGGAGCAGCAGGGACACCTTGTGCGAGGACGAGGAGATCCTACAAACTCTGTAGTGAAGAATCTGGTGCCTTGTGACCTAGAGAGATTGTGATGGTGACCAAGCCTTAATAGCTTGGTGGCACCTAGCCTTTGCTTGCCAGGAGCCACTTGGTGGCGAGCACAAGACGGTGATCGGAAGAGTCTTGGTGCCTGGCTCAGATATTATCTTTGGTGATGAGTCCATGGACGTAGCCCTTAATGGTGAACCACGTTAAATAATTGTGCCTTCTCAAGAGTTTGTTTCCCTCTGCCCTACTCTCTTTACTTACCGCATTTACATTTCTGCATTTACTTTATTGTGTGCATTTAGCTTTTCTAGTTAGTTTGATTAGGTTTGGCTCTAGGTTGCAAGTATTTTGGATAAGTTAGAGAGTGTATAGATAAAACTTAGACTTAACTAGCATATGTAGGACATGCTAGGTTTATCTTATGCATTATAAAGCTCTAGGTTTTAAAAGAGCGAATTATCGACCCAATTCGCCCCTCCCCCTCTTAGGTCAGACACCTCGTCACGGTCCTTACATCCCTACGGTCCTGTTGGCCAGTTGGCAGGCTAGATTTTGCATGCCTCAGATGGTCCAATGATGTACACCGGACAACCCAGTGAGAAGAAGATTACCAAAAAATGAAGATTAAGACTCAGTGCAAAATACATGCACTAGACGGTCTACCACTAGGCAAAAAGAGACAAAGAAGAGGGCGACCATGTGCAAGTTTGAATGCATCGAGTGGGTCTAGTGTTGCACACATCGAACGTATTAGTGATGACACTCGATGGACGATATAGACCAAGACATGCAAAAAATAAAGACCTCGAGCGACTACACCCACTACGGTTTGGTGGTATACACATGGCGATCATCAACAGTCAAATGAAGGTCCAATGGTCGACTCCAACAGCTAGTCTGGGTGTACACACTGGATGGTCCGGTGTGCACATGGGACCATCCAATGAGAACTAAGTCTACAAGCTGTAAGCTTTTTCCCAACGGCTAATTTTGAGGTTTGAGCTATTTATACCCCTTTGCCCGATCACCACCTTATGGTTGGTGACTCCTGAGTTCATTGCAGTATTGAGACACATTCTTGAGAACTCAATTTATCAAGAGAGCTAATGGTGCACAATTAGGTACAGCTTGTACTTGCAAGATCTTGCTTAGGCCTTGCTTAGCACATAGCCCTCAGTTGTGACCAAGTGTTGCAGTGAGAGTTGGGATTCACTTAGCATCGGTGCTTGCATGCACGAAGACTTCTAAGTCTGGATCTTGTAGTCTTAAGAGACCCGTCCAAGTTGTGGAGTGGCCGCCACCTTGCTTGTGAGAAGAAGGGAGGCCCTTGCTTGTGACAAGGAGGGAGGTACTCGACGTTTTGGCCAAAGCTCGCCTTAACGGAAACGAAAGTGAGCGTCTGAGTGAGGCCCACAGAAAACCCCATTTGAGAGTGGTTGTGTATCGGTATATCCAAAGTTACCTGACTGAGAAGCTTGACATTTCCGCAGGTCACCTTGCCGACTTTGATCCTTGCGCATATCAAGGTCTTAGTCCTTGCATAGACTAAGAGAGAGCAAGGCCTTGTGAGGGGCTCAAAACGAGGACCAGAGGGAAGGCTCTTGCACCTTCTCAATACCTCAAGAAAAATCTACGTGTGTCCAACTTGTGCCACCGTCACCATCGTCATCGGGAGTTTGCATCACTCTACCCATCTCTTTAGCTTTCGCATTTATATTCTTACAATTGTGTACTTACTTTCATATACTAGCTTGATAGGTTTACTTTTCTAGGTGGAACTAGTTTGCAAGACTTATCCTCGGCAGAGTTAACATAATTTAGCAAAACTTTAGTGCATATATCTTATCTTGAGAAGCCATTTGGCCGTGCCACCTCAGCAAAACCACCACAAAACTGCCCAAGGGGATTATTTGTCTAGTTTTCCAAACTTTTAAGGTGCACGATACCCGGTTTTAGAGATAAGGGGGTGATGTAGACTATCTTCCAAATTTTAGGGGTTTATGTAGACTTTTCAAAAACAGTTCACTGTTATTTTATCTTTGATGCCTATGCAATCATACAGACCTTGGAAAAACAATGACATGCACAATCAAATTTTTTTTGCATCAATTGAGACTGATTGTGATTATTGTACATATCCAAATTTTATCAAATTTTACCAAATCCTGTAAAAATTACTTGCATTTGAAATATATGCAAATTACCTTAGTTTTTTGCTATAAAAATTACATTACAATATATCAATATAATACCAAATCATTTATGCCAAAACAAGGTTATAACTACGAACCATTACTAAAATCAGGGGCCAATATGCATGGGCATAACAGTTTTTTCCCACAAGAATTAACACCGTTAAAAAGGCCTTAACGGAGTAGGGGTAAATTCGTAAAATTAAAAAACAAGGGCAAAATCATTGCTAGATACCAAAGTGATGGTATTAATGCCAAATCCCATAAACTAAATGTATACTACTTTCATGTTGCATGATTAGGATTATATCGATGATATCACAAGCATCATGTAACCAAAATGTAACTACAATAGCAGTTCGCATCGATAAGTAGCGAGACATTACATCATGCAAGCATGGAGCATAGGAATCACCATGACAATTAAGAATCAAGCGGCCCTATGTCGTCGACAAAATCCGACGGCCTAGGCGGCCAACACACCAAGGAACCGGGAGGTACACTGCCGCTGTGGTCGATCCCACCTAGCGGTGGTTCTGACCGTCCTTGAGCATCGCGAGGGCGATGAGAGGGGGTTCTGGGCGTGACACCTAGCTTGACCTTGCTAGTCAGGGAGGTTGGTGTGGTGAGCGTGTGGTTGGAGAATCGCCCTGCGGATACATAAACAACAGATTAGTATTAACATCTAGCTGGATCAGTTGGGATCGGCTCAAGGCATCTCAATGATCGGCTCATTAGAGTCTATTGCCACCTTGCGTCTTGATGGGTTAGTGCATGGATAAAGCATAACAAGGAGATAAAAAACCTTGCCTAAAGCATGGACTAACGATTCAACTTCCCTAGGTTGATTTGCTATCCATATAACAAGATAGATCTAGCTAAGATAGAACTTAACCGAGCCATTAATCACATGCATGCATAGGGGGTTCACCTAAGAAAGCAGATACAAATCTAAAATATGCAAGACAGGGTGCCAAGCGAACATCGATCTCTCGAGTTGATATATGTACATGTTACGGTGCATGTCGTGGTATGCAGCAACTAGGCGAACTATGTACGCTTGGCCGCATACCGTCGATCTGTTATGTGAAGCATAAACAGATAGATCGGCAGCACCCGTGATAACTGATGGATTCATCAGGATAACTAGCAGACCACGCGCGCCACTTGATCAAGATCCATTGGGATAACTAGCAAACTCTACCATAAAAACGCTTCAGTACAAAATTTACCGGTAAGCAAACATTAAATAACCCTAGCACGATGAGAAGAAGCATTAGAGCTGCATGGAGCTTACTTGGAGAAAAACCATGAGAGCTAGAGGTGACGATGCGCCGAGATTAAGGTGAATGAGACATGCGCTGCTTGGAAATGTATGACGTCGTTAATTTATTCTGAAACAATAGGTTATATAATTATAGTCCGAAGACTTGGACGACAAATCCATCTCGAACCAGATAAACCCTAATTTGCTTTCCTTCCGTGATACATAGTCCATTGGGCTCAGGCGATACAAAAGAATCGCCTCTAAGCGGGCGGTCCATGTAGCACAAAAGACCGATTTGTTTACAATCCTAGATCGGTTAGGATTTGGTATACACATTTGTTCTCTAGACCGACAACATTCTCTGATCCATATCCATATAAAAGATGTAAAAACTAAAGCCTCCTTTAGAATGCTAGATTTTTCCTGTTAAATTGAACTATTTTCTATAAAATTCCAACGATATTTCTACGATATTTCAAAGTGGCCTAACAGACTATCCATCACACCGTACATATTTCAAACTTTATCTGTCAAAATTTTAGGCTCTTTCGAAACGCAAGATTTCTTAAACACATGAATAGAAAAAACGCAGAAAATAGAGTTGCTTATCACTTGAAATCCTACACGAATTAAAAACGCAGAAAAAAAAAATTCTACTACAGCGTATGGATGAAGCAGATAAAAAACACATGAATTAAAGGAGAGAGATAAACATGAAAAAAAATTTCTAAAAGATTGGACTTCATATTAAAATTTCTCCAAATCTCAACGTAACGAGACATTTCATAGAGTTGTAGGAATTTAATCGTTTGTTCCAAAAAGCTCCAAACGAAAAATTCCTATAGAATATGAATAGTATAAAAGTTCTCCATCTACCCTTTATTCTAAAAAAGACTTTAATGTTTTACACGTTTCTTTACATACCCTGATTAAACGGCTTGATTGTCCCTGGTTTTCTTCTGATCGTTTTAACCATTTTTAACCCATATAAATAAAACAGACGAGTCTCGTTCCGCGTTTGTTGCGATTCCGCTGAAAACCTTCCAACCGAGAAAACCCCGATCGGGCTTCGGCCCTTGTCACCCCGGGCAACCGATGAACCGACCCCTGTCGCCTCTCTCCTCTCCTCTCCTGACACCCGCACACGGCGCACACCCGTCCGTTCCCCTATTCCCGCATCGACGCCATCGCCATTCGCCGGTGGTCCCTCCGTCTACCTCGCCGCCGGCATGACATCTGGGTCGGCGCCGGGTTCGCCCCCTTCGCAAGGCTCTCAGGTCTGTACTCCCTCGCATCGATCGCTGGAAAGTGGAGCCCTTGTTTGTTGATAGATAGATATTTGCCGTAGCTTTGGTTTCTCCCCATTTTGCCTGACCCGCATGTTGATGTGGGTGGATTGTCTTGTGCCGCATGCATCATTATCTGGTGTTGATTCGGTTGGATGTTGCTTTCAATTTCAGTTCCAAAATAGATAAGAGATCAGGGCTCGGTCCATTCATAAGTAGGTTCTTCCGCAAGATAAAATTTGCTTAAAAAAGAGATCTTTCAGGAAATTGGTTCTACAGCACCAACGCTGTTTTTGAGATGCTGTGTAACCAAATGATTATTGTTTTCATCCACAGTTTTTATTAGGTGAATCGATGCACACTTTGACTTTTAAATTCTTGACATTTGTTCTATATATGATTTACAGAAATTGCAGGTGTGCTAGTATACATTGTTTCATATTTTCTGTGTAAATGTCTAAGGCTGATTGCCAACAGCAGGAGGGATGCAGGAACTCAAGAGAACAACAAATCATTTGCTACTCTTAGCAATCCAAGTGATATATATAGTCTAAATCCATCTAGGCAAGTTATGTAGATCCATAGTTCCTGGAACGCAGCCATTGCATGGATATTAACTTTGCAGTTCCTAGGATTTCCGGTTTCATAATAATAAGATGTTCTATAATCAGCAATAAGCAGTGGTGTCTAAATAAAAGTAGTAGCATTAGTCTTCCATAAGTGCCTTTTTTAAGCTCCGCTGAGGACAGCAGTGTAGGAAATCGTTATGGCTAAATACGAATGACAAAAGGGTATTTTCTTAATATTTTCCTTTCGTTCGTGTCAATGAAGCAGCAGTGTACCTTTTTGTTTGATAGGGCTAACTATGCTGCATATGTTTATATTTTATATGCCTTGCAAAAGGCATACACATTTTCCACCACTCATATACAACATGGAGATTGGAGAAGGTAGAGGAACCTATGTTTAAGGCGATGAGAACAATCAGAAGCTTTGTTACTTAGAGCATCACCGGTGTATGTGCGAATCATGAGTACACGTAAGCACGGATACATCTTTGGTTCGACTGACTGCAGTGTATAAATCAGATGGTGGGACCCATGTTACAGTAAAAGAACTTCTCTCTCTTAGGTGGTTGTTGCCTGTGTGGCCAGGGAGACTTTGAGCCAGTGTTTCTCTGTATTTTATTCAGCAAACATCGGTGTGTCTGCAAGCTTCTGTGTTCGCTCTGACAGCGTTCGGTTTGACTGCTGCAGTGTTATAGGTTCGCTTACAACAGCCATGGTTTGATTTTTCATATACACTGGAGATGATCGTAAAAGTTGTTTATGCCACAGCAGTACAGCACTTACATCAATGTTGTTTGTGACACTACCTTGGTGTTCTGAGCAGACATTGAACAAATGGTGGATGAAAAATTGGGGGGTTCCTCTTTATTTTAAATTGGATCCACTTCTACTTGTTCTTTTGCTGCAGTTACTTTTGTATAGTGGAATATGACTTCTGTACAGCAGTACGCAAAAGTTGCTATAAACACTATGCAACATAGGATGTCCATAACAAAAGATGCTTTGTGCAATATAGTGAAAAAATAGTCGAATTATATCAGTAGCTTTAGTTTTTGCTGTGCTTGTTGTTGGAAACTTGTTTCATTGTCCTTCTGTATATCCTTCTTACATTGACTCCCATGCTTTAAATGCTTACTTGAGTTAAATAACAAAGACCTTTTTTTGGACAGAGGAAACGAGGGTCTACCAAAGATTCTGTTGGCTTGTATGCAGTGCAATGCTGTGAATGCTACAAATGGCGTATGATTTCAACTAAAGAAGAATTTGAGACAGTTCGTGAAAACTTCACTGAGAATCCATGGTTCTGCAGTAGACGACCAGGCTGCTCTTGCAAAAATCCTGCCGACATTGAGTATGACTGCAGCCGTATCTGGGTCATTGACAAGCCTAACATACCAAAGCCCCCGCCAGAGACCGAGAGGCTAGTGATTATGAGGAGTGATTACTCCAAAATGGACACATACTATGTCATGCCAAATGGGAAGCGTGCAAGGTGTGCTGGTGACGTGGATAAGTTTCTGGAGGCAAATCCAGAGTACAAAAACCGCATATCTGTTTCAGACTTCAGCTTTGCACCACCCAAGGTTGTTGAAGAGACCGTTTCTCACAATTCTGCCTGGAAGGCTGCGAAGGCAAAGAAGCAGGAGAAGGCAGATGCTTTGAGTGCACAAAAGTGACTGAAGCTATGAACAGTGCCCGTACTACATTTAGGTGATAGCCCATCTATCTGGACCATTTCTCATTCCCATCTAGTATCTATGTCAACTAAAGTTAATGTAGGTTTTATCACTGAGACTTGCTCTGCATGCTCTTATCCAACTGAACCCTTTGTGTGTTAATTCCTGGGAAATCTCTGAGATGGTTAATAAGTGGTATTGGCATAGTTAGCTGCTTGAGATACAGGCCGTGCTTCCCTAAATTTTGCTCTTCAGTTTGTATGCAGGGTGTTCTTGTTAGGCTAAGTTCACAAGTATGGGCTTGGATAGTCCAATACTGTAGGCCCTTCATCAGTCCACGCATCCAGACTGGGCTCAGCGTGCAAATTGTGGGCTAGGATGCAGGCCGGGGTATCATTAAATGTTTGCATTTTTACTTTTCACCAACTGGTGATCTAAGCCTTAGGCCGGTAGTACTCTGTTTCAAATTATAGGTTATTTGATTTTTATACTAAATTTGATTACTCGTCTTGCATTAAAAAGTTAAATAATTTATAATTTGAAACGGAGTTGCATAGTTGATGAACGGTGTTAAAGCCAAGGCATTCGAAGGCGTTTGGTTTCATCTAGTATAACACTCGTTCCATCTGTATTTATATAACATCTACGAAGTACTGTTGATGACAGTCCACATAAAGTGGTAAAGCTTCTGCAGAATCTAACATGCCCATGTAATGTGGCACATAGAAGACAACTAGGAGCATTCATGAAGAATATATAAACTTTGATCTGATATTGAGTACTGATATAGCAGTGCATGATCTGGACGCAGATAAGCCGCGACACGTGCTCTCTTGGTCTGTAGCTAGAGGTAGAGGAAATAGTACACGCTTTCTAATACATCATCGATGGTATCAACAAATATAGTTTTGATTCATTTTCTTTGGCCGTTTGTAATTCTCTTATGGAACGTTCGTTTTCAAATCCATTTGCACCACGTATTCCTTGCAACAAGGTCCACAAAACTAGATCAATATTCAATATGTGTTTGAAGTTGTTTCGAGCAACTGTTAACTTACACGTTGGATGTACAGTGGTAACTTATGCATAACATGTAGCAAGTTATATTCTATCTTACCAATTGCAACTCGTCTCATATGCAAAATACAAATTTATCCATACTCATTGTTGACGGCCATTATCTCACCATTTCGACCATCAACTATCCACTCTTTTGAAGGGAAACATGCCATTTTAGAACTAACTTGTACTACTAATCAAGTTCCACGAGTTGTGTTGGTATATTTGAATGCAGGAACAAAAAAAAGTAAAAAATTACATGAAAGTGGCCAAGTCTGGACTAGACATAGCTGCTCTACCTTCTCTCCTTGCCGCTTTGCCCGCTTCTGTATCCAACTCGGCTCCACTTCACCCTGCATGCTCAAAACAATGTGTCACGCCAACTACAAGGAAGAAAGCCACAAGGGCACCATGCAAAGCACCGAAAGGATTGCCACTTCACCAATCCAACCCCTTGATTGATGAAGTGATCGGAGGGAGCTCTATCCATTGGGTAAGGAAGAAATACAAGTGAAATCCAACAATCCATGAGAAAACACATGTGCATAACTGTCAACCGACCTAAGGAGAATCTTTGGAGCATTGGATGGATGACTTAAGCGGTGGATCTAGTAGCTAGGAGGGCAACAGGAAGGCCAGCCAGGCTGGGCTGGCCCCCTACCTGGCCGCTTGGCCTGCCATCTGTCCCCATTGCAACCACCTCACTCACTCCACCGACATAATTGGGGTACAGATACCCCTCCTGCTCGTGAAGCTATAAATAGACCCCAAAGGCTCGTTATACCTAGTAGAGTCGAATCTCAGCTTTTGCCTCAGGGATTTTAGAGTGAGCTTCAAGTCTTAGTAAAGCTCATGTATCTTTTGTACCTTGCTTACTCCAATGTAATATTCATTCCTTGTCTTACAATTAAGTTATACTTTATTCCTTGCATTTGCCTTGCATAGTGCTGTCTACCGTCTTGCACACTAGACAAGGCTTAGGATTGTGTTACTCCTTTTGTTATTTGAATCTTGCTAGATTTGCAAGTGCCATAAGTCTATCTTAGACGTGATCAAGGAAGAACTTCACTAGTGCAGCGTGCCATCTTGTCCACGCAGCTTTGGTTGGTAGGTCCTTTCGGTGACAGCGTTAGGAGCCCTCTGTACTTTGACACCGTCGTTCGGCAAGCTCGTAGACGTTAGCTGGTTGTCGTTCGGCAACTAGCTCCCCACGGCCTTCTCAGTGTAGTTTAGAATTTCGCTTAACACAAGATCCTAGTTTGTATTCAAATCCTCTGCAAAACCAAGAATGATTCTCTGCAACAGTCAAGACTTGCAGTTTAGAAATCTTATCTCACACTCATTGTCCTCCCGGATAGCTACACCTTTTTGCTGACTTCTTTGGTCACTGCTCGCTCGTTTCACTATACACCACTTTTATTTATCTTACCCACGGTGTAAAGACTTAATTGGTATTTATTTAGTTTACGGTTACTTAGTTCGACCGTTACATCACTTTATCTATTTGCCATCCGCTTCCCTATGGATTTTTACGATACTCGGAATACTTTGAGTGAAAGAGCTAAAGTGACTTTTTATGTGCTTGTGGAGTAAAATCTGTTAATCTAAGAGATATCAACACTCACGTAGCAGTTTACACGGTTTCTCTCCATAATATTAAAGTCAATAAGGTTTCTTCGTTCGTCGAAGGAGCTGTGCGCCCACGCCCGAGCGACCGACACTATGATTTCCCCCGTTTTCGTCCCCGACACGCCATACTCACGCAAGACAAACTTGTCCCCAACCTCGGTCACAATTTGATCGGAGTTAGAGTTCGACTCAATCCCTATCATCGCCCGCCCAATCGAAACTGCCAAATCGCCAGGGAAGCTCCATCCACATCCATAATGAAATCAAGGAAACAAAGAAGGAAAACTGGGAAAATTAAAATATCTCCAAGTAGACCAAATCATCCATGGCATAGGTCAACAATCAAGGTGATAAATCAATAAAGGCAAGGAAAAAAGCCTCTCCGCAGATGCTTGGTCTGCTGCGAGTAAGGCCAAATCGGCAAGCTAAGCACAGACAGGAGACAACAAGCATCTGAAGAGGAATCATGAAAAGAGCCACAAAGCTCCGCGCCCTCCAGGCATCCAGTCTTACGCTCGGTGGAGCGGTGGAAGAGAAGTAGGCTCCACTCCATTCGGCAGGAGCAGAACATCTTCAACACCGTACATTTACGATCCGATGTCTCTAGAGCCATTGTACAACTGCGTGGCAGCTAGCTTCTGCCAGCCATCTGGCAAAAGGAACGGTACCGTAGACCCTGGCCGATTTTGTTTGCCTAGGAAAACACCGTTAAGCGTCGTACAAAAAGGGACAGCCGAGATCAACAATTAATTAGTATTGATTGTTGTTGCTTGTGCGAAGGTTTGTTTCTCATGCCATTTATTTTTTTTCTTTTTAATTGTTTTTATGTCAAGTTATTTACACGTTCAAACAATATTAAATTATTAATGTGAAGACTTCTGGGTTGACTCGGTGAGAACCCTTAAATTGAATCAATCCAACTTTCATACAATCATCCATCCTGTACATATAAGAATACAATAAGGTTCATGCATAATAATTAACTTTTGTTCTTTTATTCACATATGTTATAGGTACTAGGTGAATCCCCGTGCGTTGCTGCGGGATCTCAGACAATTCAAATGAGAAATGGATGAATGATCTCAAAGAGCATAGGAGATTATATACGGGTATATGAAAATACATAGGTGTGTATATATGTGACTTTGAGCCTTCAGTTGCACCTGCAGTGTCGTGTGAGTAAATAATATGGATATAATGAAAATATACAAATAACACAAAAATTACAAACTGAGGATGGTAGTAGTCAAAATGTGGGAAGCATGTGTGGAGTAAACGAAACTAAGACACCTAAGTTAGAAAGGTTATTAATTCATTATTAGATGTAGATGCTTAGAACTACAAATGAAACAAAAAGGGTCTTAATCCCATTCTTGTTCGCTGAAAATGGCATGGAGATAATTAACCTTCGCCCTTTCATGACGTAGTCACAACTCACCAGTAAGGATGTTGTCAATGGTAAATGCTTTGTTGGTAATGTCTTCACCGTACCCACAGATTTACCTTAGAGCAAAACTAACTTTGGGTTTTAGAAACTATGCCACACCTCTGCAGTATTGTTGTTACCATTCAATTGCATCATGAGAAACTTTGTATTAACATATAGCACGTCAAAACCTTGATATCCAAAATAAATGCCTTCGGAGTAAATGGCTCTTCAAACTTTGTAACGAAGATGGTATTTGCAAGATCTTTTGCGGAATAAATATTTAAAAGGAAATTCTTTTGAGCCGAACAGAAAAAAACCAAGGGACTCACACTTTTGGAAAAACCTAATGGGAGTAAAAAAACAATTCCTTAGCCTGGGACGGTTTAAGCTGGTTAGTGGGAACCAGATTAGGTTCTGGAAAAACTCTTGGTTAGATAACCACTCAAGGACGTTTACCCAAACTTGTTTACAATTGTTAGAAGAAAACATGCAACGGTAGCGGAAGTACTTAGAACGAATCCCTTTAATGTCTCCTTTAGAAGGGAACCAACAAGGAATAAGTTTAATGAGTGGCATAACTTGGTTGCACGTATTGTTTCTGTTAATCTACAAGAGGGTAGATATCAGTTTGTGTGAGGTTTGCAAAGTAAAGGCCATTTCTTAGTCAATTCAATGTACAAGCATCTTGTTAGCAATGGTTCGAAAGTTTCACAAGAAATTTGGTATTTGAAAGTTAGGATAACTTAACTAAAAGAAATTGGAACGGTAGAAGAAATTGTGAATTTTGTAGTAAGCAAGAAACTATCCAACACCTTTTCTTTGAATACCATTATGCTAAATTTCTCTGGCGTGCTGTTCACTGTATTTTCGGTTTTACACCCCCTGTAAGTATTGGTCATTTACTTAATGTTTGATCCAAACAAAGAGGGAAACGAATGGTTTAACCCTTGCTAACCGGAGGTGTTGCATTTTGTTGGTCAATTTGGCTCACCAGAAATGAGGTTATTTTTAACAACGGCAAACCGAAATCGTTCTTACAGGTACTATTAGTGAGACACATTGGATTCGGTTTTAGGCTCAGTTGTAGCTCACTGATGATGAGAGACGTTATGGTGCAAGCTTGCAAGTTTCTAAATTTCTAGAGTCGGTGGTTTTAAGCTATTTTGCTTTTCATGGATGACCTTATGCTTTTCGGATTGTTGTTAAGTTTTATTCTCTTTTCTAGTGTGGTGCGGCTATAATAATTTTGGTTTGATGCCTCTTCCTGAGGTCTGAAGCTGGATATTTTCTATTATTAAAAAAACATATAGCACGCCAGCAGAATTAATGGTGAAACTCTCATAAACTAATCTACAGAAAGCCTGTATAGCATTGCCTATTTGCCACATGTATAATCCTGCAGTTTAAAAGTAGAAAGAGAACACAATTAATTAGGAGCCAATAAATAAATAATGTTTGATCATATAAATAGAGAAATAGAATGGGATGATCGTCACACTACGGTGCCCGCGGAGTGGAATCAAATGAAGCAAGGTTGACTGTATGATGATCGATTCTTTCCGGCCTTCTCTGGCTAACATCGCCCATGCCATACAAATAGGCACCGCTGCCGCAATCGACTGAGAGATCTTGTCGATGGTGTTAAGAAACCTAATCCGATTAGGGTTTGGGTAGACTCATCTCAAATATATCTCTGAAGGGTTATCCATCTCTATATAAACAATACTCTGTATATCTATAATGAATAAAAGAAAATGCCAGAAACTCCACCTACATCTGTCTCTCGTATGTTCTGTCTATCGTACATCTGAGATGGGAGACGGGATCTGCAATTTCTCCACGCCTGATCTGCTGCGGGAGGGAAAGGGAACGGATCTGTTGATCCGCAGTAACGTAGTTTCTCAACACGTTATCAGCACGCTCTACCTCAACGATATCGCGTTGCTGTAGGATCGAATTAGTTCTGCATCAACTCTCCGTCAAGCCAGCGGGTCCTTAGCCTAGCCGAACTGTCCTACGCGACAGGCTTCGATCCTTTGCACCAACCGAGGTTTGAACAATTGCATCTCTTGTCAACTAGCATGATAGATCCTGTAGATCGAGTTTGTTTTGTGCTAGTTTGTTGAATTTTTTTTGGATGGTCACCGCATTGGTTGCGCGGCGCCGCCTCCTCGTTCCCGTTGATCGGGCTTCCGTGCGCCACCGACCATCCGTCTAGCTTGGAGTCTTGGACTAGATGCCTGCGTTCTCATGCATGCACATGCATGGATTGGCAATAAGTGATAGTGTACGTGCCCATGGGCAGCCCTGCAGGCCGCCTGTACACCACGCCGCCGATGCCCGACGCCACCTGGTGCCGTGGCGCGCCCAGCCGGCGACGCCTCCCGCACCGCTGTGACAGCCCCGCACGCGCCCGCAGCGCGCTGCCGCCTGGCCGCTCGCCTGCTGCGGTCGTACCACGCCGGGGCCCGCGCTCGAGCGGCGCTGCCCGTCGGTGCCGCCTCATGCCGCCGCGCCGCCACACCGCTGTGCGCGCAGCCGTCGGGGCACGCGAACCCTAGCGGTCGCGGCGCTGTGGGCCGAACGCTCAGCCCGCGACGCACTGGGCCAACCCTTCCCCTGCTGGGCCGCGCCCCTGCCACCCCTGCTGGGCAGCGCTAGGTCGCATCGCACCCTGGCAGCCTGCAGATCGATCTGTTGTGGCTATGCGTTTCTTGCCAATAACAATGTACTAGATTAAACTTGCAGTTTATATACATCATCCCATCTAGTAGATCGGATCCTTGCTCACGTGGTCACGGCAAAGATATGTAACATGTTCTCGATCTTACCTTGCACCAGAAGTAGCAGTAAGTGAATCGCCATGCCGCACAAGTGCTAGGTATGCCACCACGTCGGCCTGCTGCCGCGCCCCCTTGGCCGCCTGGCCCGCTGCTAGGCTATTTGTTCGTTTTTATCTCGCAAATCGTTTTCCTATAGAAAACATCGTTGATATGCAAATAAATTCAGTCTACGTGCATTTTCCTCTATGCTTTTTATTCTACGTTTATTAATTATTTCCAGTAGCAAATAAATCGTAGAAAGCTTATAAATGCACGTAACCAGGTTTTTTTTTGCAAAATTTGCTTTGTACATCTGCAGTTGTATGTATATGTTTTCTCCTCGGTTATTTCTCGCACCCCGAAGGTTCACGCAGGGTTTTTATTTCATCGCGTCTATCACATATTTTGTGGGCATGTATGCCCTATGCAATTGACAGGACCATCACGCCCCGAGTTGCACCAGTCGTGCATGCCCTATTATTTATGTTTGCGCCTGTGACGTGGTGTCACCTCTGTTGGCTGTGTTCGTCCATTTGCTCGTTGCTCGTTTGAGCGAGCCGGTCGTCTCCTGCTGAGCCTCTATGCAATTGTCGTTGTTCTGATGACTGCGGACGAGACACGTGCGCTATCGCCGCCGTGATGACCGTGGATGAGCCACTAGCGCCTTATGAGTTATAGTTGCCGTGATGGCACACGTGCTTGGGCTCACATGATATGACTGGTCGTGCAAACCTCAGAAGATATGGTTTCAAATCGTGGTATGCATGAACAAATATTTGTTGTTTGCCCTATATATGTATTTTTTATGATCTGTGTTGTGTGACATCATATGGTATATACGTATATAGCCAAGTGGCAACAACTAAAAAGATGTTATACAATATCTTGAAAATTTGAGAAATTAATAAAACACATATAAGACCATCCTTGTCTCTCTGCTCTCTCCTTGTGCATAAAGTTATTTTTACCCAAAGTAACCAGAAAAAATATAACATAATGCATTAAAAGTTTTTTGACTAATTAGACATCATAAATTGGGATCTTCCTTATGCGCTCATGTTGTGAGCTTAAAAGATCTTACCAATGCTCAAATATTAAATAGTAGCTCACAATCTCAGTTATAAGTTGCTCGACTTGCAGTCGGCACATTGCTCTCGTTGTCGCTGAAAAGACATAAAGCATAATTTGAGATAAAAGGCAATAACCCCAAGCAACATGAAGTTGCAAATACACCGAAAGGTTATCTTGAGAATCTTTCTGCCATGTATTGTGTGGAAAAAAATCGTGTGTTTTTGAAGAACCACCTTGCTCGTCCCATTTCAGACCCGTTTGCTTGTGTAACATGTAATTCTCAAAATTTGGACTAATTATAGCCACTGGATAGGCTTTTGGGGGAGTATGCCAAATGGTAATGGTCAGTCCCTAATGGACATATCGTTGGGGTTTATGTAGCCGAACTACATTGGATTGTTCCATTTTGCATATTTTGCATCTAATCTACCAGAAGTAAGAATAGTTGGAAGATAAATATGAAGTCCCACATCACTACAGAGCTAGAACCTAAGTTGGTTATTGACTCATCTTTGGTCATTGCAATTTTTTGCGCCAAAATGCCATACGAGTTTGACCACTTATCTACTGGTGATGATAATTTGTGATACAATAAAGATCTTGTGGAGACCTATTGTATTTTCCCTAGTATTAATGTGAGAGTAGCTCTGTTTGTTGTCTGAGACTAGTCCCAGAAAGATATTGGTCATATTTCGCTCTCGCCAAGCAGTTGTCATCATTTGCTTAGTCAGAAACTCTGCATTTGGATAATATTTTCTAGATAATACAAATTCTTGGCCGTGTCTATTCTGTTCTAAAACTTATCTTTATGCTGAAAAATAAAGGGCTCTTTATGCTGAAAAATAAAGAGCTAGAAATCATGCTTTAGAGAACAACTGGTATATAATATGAGGAGAAAAATTTGTCTTGTAGGCATTTTGCGCCACACATAACTAACTTGAGAAACGATTAATCGAAGTTTGTTGACATCATCAACCTGAAGTTGTATTTGTGCCTTGGCTTTGTGCAGAATATAAGCCAGACACATGTCTTTATTTTGGTCATACCGTGCACTTGAAGATGCACATTGTACATCGGCCTTGCAGGTCGCTCCATTGATGTCCAATCATGCCTTAACTATACGTAGACATATTTCCTTATTTATCCTCGAGCATTATTGCTTAATGTGATTTTAATTCTCTCACAAACATTATACCTTAAAATATTGAGATCGATAATATCTAGTTTTTTAATGGTATGAGTAATTGGGTAAATAGTTGGCAACAATTAAACGAGTTGGACTATATAACTATGCACACCAAAATCACTGCTTGGCGGCACTGGCCTGATGCCATGTACTTTGCTATCCTAATATATGCACACATTTATCTACGCGACTGAAAGCACGATGCGACCGGTTAATGCCTCTAAGAGCATTGCAAATAGAGAAATCATGATCACTTGTTGATCTAGAATCAACTATTTGCTCATTTTTTGGAGCGTTTTAAATGGAGAAGCCATTATTACTTGTTAATCTAAAATCAACTATCTGTTCACTCTTGTGAGCATTGTAAATGGGGACATCATTTTGACTCGTTGATCTGAAGTCAACTATTTTCTCCAATGTCAACGGTATGCATGAGCCCCTGAAGAATTTCTATGGCTAATCTTGTGTTGCATATGACATTTTAAAATCCTGAAGATTAAATGTGAAATTTATAGCAAAGGTAATAAGTCTACAGAATTGTAATCAATGAACAACCTGTAGTTGTGTGTCTTGGTAGAAGTTGAGACTAACCCTTCTAGTAGAAGGAATCCAATGCAGTATTCATGCCACTACATTAATATAAGTTCAAGCTCACTGCATATAATGTTTAAATGTAAAACCCCATTTATCTCTGTGCGTAATATTTTCTAATAAATCACCACCATAGCATGCTTCAGCCACAACCAGAAGATTGTGAATGGGGATCGTATTAGTATGCTTTGAAATATCTCAGCATTAGGGGGAGATAAAAGCCCATCTTGCGTAATGCCTCGATATTCCTGTAGAATAATGAAACGCACAAAAGCCAAACTGAACTTGTTGTTCAGTGTATACTCATGTGTTTATGGAGTTTGTCAAAAAGTCATTGAGGAGTAACCGTATCTATTGTGATACATTGTAAATGCTTCTACCTGAAATAGATATGGATATACTCAGAATTAATATCATATCCATAATTGACTTATTGGCTTTTGGTCTAATTCTGCGGGGACGCCTGCAGATATGACCCGTTGGCCTTAGTCAAGTATATGCTCTAGATGCATATTCACGCTGTATGTGAAACTCTCCTCCGATGAACTCACCCTGCTGGTGATAGGCTCATCTTGAAGATGAAATTCCTAGCAATGCGCGCAATACTGTTGGGAGTACGGAACACAATTGATCATTTGTTTTGAGAAACAACGAAGATCTTAATTAATTATGGGAGATGAATGTGTCGACGCCTATCTTGCCTCTCTAGTTGCAAATGATTCTCTTCGAGAGAATCCGGATTCGGAACAAAGTCCTAGGCATGAGCGCCTGAAGCTCTCTTATCGGATCAATGAAAAGTGCAACTAGGGCTGAATAAAAAATCGCAAAGCTAAAGTCGCGAGCCTGAAGTTCGGACATTTATGGGACACTATTGAAATAATGTGCGGTGAATGCGATGGTTCAAGTGATCCCAGAAGAGACCCATCCCCACGTGTGTTGAGTAAATATGGTTCCGTTACGCCATATATCTGACAAATGGCATAAATTAAAATATGCAGTTAAAGAATTCTGAAAATACATGTTGAGATCTCAGTAGGATTCAGAATATCAAATTATAAGTATGCAATATGTAAATCTCTTACAAATATTGTCTTCCTGATGAAGCATGGCATCTTAAAGAATGACTACTCTCTCGTGTAGAGACTATATCTCCTGGTAGAGAGAATATTTCCTTGAAGAAATAAAAGTCTGAGTTGAACACCAAAATTTGATAATCCCGATAGAGGGATAAAAGACCCATGTAAGACCCGAGAAAAAATGAAATGAGAAAACAAAGAACTTGAAGTTCACTAGTTAAGCACGTGCTTTACAAGTTTTACTGGGTGTGTATGTATGTACACTCATGATATATATATTCACTATAATTCATTTCCATCTGAAGTTTTGGAATGACGGTATTCTCTAATGCCTTGAAGGCAGAAACCCAGAAGGTATGGTGTTACTGGCAAAATATCCCCATTGTGCTAGAATGACAAACTATATCAATGTACCTGATAAATGAATATCCTTAAATGATTAGAAATTATCTTTGATAGACTTTTAACTTTTGATATATTATCATAAAAGTTGCAGTGAATGAACGTATGAAACGATGAATCATATCTGAAATATGCATTCTAGCAATTATGTTATCCTCTAAGTCCTTTGAGAGGACATGTTATTTGCATTGCACAAATGTATAATTTGTGGTTTATGATAGAGATGAGAATGCAGTACCCTAAGATGTCTCACTCGTTATTCTAGAAGAATGATGAGCTACATATCGTGAAGATTATCTTTGAGTTATGAGGAATAAGGACTTTGACGTATGTCATTGTCAGGGGGAGCAAATGCCCAATATTGATCATAATTTGTAAGACACTGAATGTCTTATTGTATGCCTCGAAAGCATTACCTTGATGATCAATATGTAAACATTCATAGAAGGCTCTATCACTATTATGATCCAGGAGATCAACATCACTACTAAAAGTGGCTTACTCATGTTTCTTATGTGCACTTACCTCATGAATCCTAGAAGAGAATTGAGGGGAAGTTTGCGATATAATCCTTGCATCAATATTCAATTTGTTTGCTAAATATCTATGTGCATTTACTTCTGGAAGAAAGTGTTTGCCATATTGAGACAGTATTGCAAGGATCAGGGGGAGCACATTCCTAAGTTAGCCATTGCAGTAGATTCAATAGAATCTGACTCTGAAGATCACAATTTATCATGAAGACATATGCTGTACTCTTTTTTCTTTGGTGAGTTTTGCTGAAGTTTCTCCCATCAGGTTTTTAACGAGGCCACAAAGTGCAAATGTAACTTGCGGCACTATGTACTCTTTCTCCATATTTTTCCTGTTCGGTTTTTTGGGAGTTTTAATGAGGCATGAGCTGGTCGCGGTATTCGCCCAAGGGGGAGTGTTAAGAAACCTAACCCGATTAGGGTTTGGGTAGGCTCATACCAAATATACACTTGAAGGGTTATCCACCTCTATATAATTAATACCCTGTGTTTCTATAATGAATAAGAGAAGAGGCCAGAAGCTCTACCTACATCTGTCTCTCGTATGTTCTATCTGTCGTGCATCTAGGATGGAAGACGGGATCTGCAACTTCTCCACGCCTGATCTGCTGCAGGATCTGTCGTGCATCTGGGAAGGGAGACGGGATCTGCAACTTCTCCACGCCTGATCTGCTGTGGGAGGAAAAGAAAACAGATCTGGCGATCCGCAGTAACGTAGTTCCTCAACAGATGGGACAGGTATAGGTGGCCAAACGGGCGGCACGGCACGGGCTCGTTAGGCACGGCCTGTTGACGTGCCGTGCCAAGCGGCACTGCGGGCCGCGGCCACGGCCCAGGCACGGCACGGCAGCCTGCTAACCGTGCCGGGCCAGCCCGAGGGCATGATGGGCCAATAGTGTCTAATGGGCCCAACAGTGATTTTTTCGGTCAAATTTGCAAAAAACAACGTTTCAAATGGGAATCGGAGACCTCGTGCAGCCGCGCCTTCGCCCACCTGCGCTAACCACTCTGACCTTGTTTTAGTGTTTAACTTGTTAATATATATATACATACATAGGAAGAGTTTTATCTACATGCGCATGTAGCTACACTCATTTTCAATAAATCAATAAGGGTATGTCCGCATACTCATTTATCTGTTTGAATATGTTCACATACTTATTTGAAGATACCTCAAATGTCACCGCCCAAAAAAAATTACAAAACATCCCTTGTTTTTAATATATTTTGATAATACCTTCATATTAGTACATATAACGGTGTATGTCCACATACCTTAGGTATACTCGCATACCTTGTGCACATACCACCATAGATGGTCTAGCCTTCCGTTTGACTAGATACGCCCTCAATCATGAGATACATAGACGAATGCAGCTACATGCGCATGTAGAAATGAATTTTCATGTATAGGAAGAGTTTTATCTACATGCGCATGTAGCTACACTCATTTTCAATAAATCAATAAGGGTATATATATATATATATATATATATATATATATATATATATAATAGAAAAAATAAAAAATAATCATGTCGTGCCGGGCCGGCACTGCATGCCTTGGCCTCGGCCCAAGCATGGCACGCCTTCGGGCCATGCCGGCCCACGGCACTACTAACCGGGTTGTGCCCTGTGCCGGCCCGTTGGGCACGGCCCATCTGGCCATTTATAGGGACATGAGCTTCATGATCAGCAAGGGTTGATGATGTATTTATGCAAAGGAGAAGATGTAGGTTTATATCAGAGCTGGGAACAAACAGTCAGATGATGAAGCGATTCGACTGAATTTTTAATTGCAGGTGAGTGGGAGTGATGTATGGAAGGGTTCCAGACTCCTGCAATTTCGACGATGGGAGGACAGAAGTGTGCATGTTCATTTTCTTGTATGAGGCAGTTGGATTGACATGCGAACCTAGAGATGG
This sequence comes from Paspalum vaginatum, assembly GCA_030272315.1. Taxonomy (NCBI): domain Eukaryota; kingdom Viridiplantae; phylum Streptophyta; class Magnoliopsida; order Poales; family Poaceae; genus Paspalum; species Paspalum vaginatum. The sequence goes on along the minus strand of CM059020.1, from coordinate 36,768,731 downwards.
AGCTATTATTGCGATCTAGGAGGAGCAAAAGGAATGGACGGCTAGTAGAAGTAGCTGGTAAAGTTTGTATAGCTCAAATGATAGAGATGATGCGGATGAATGTGGCTACAAAGAAATAGAAATTAATGACACTTAAGGGTGTTTGGATCCAGAGGCTAAATTTTAGTCCACGTCATATCGAATGTTTAGATGTTAGTTAAAAGTATTAAATATGGTCTAATTATAAAACTAATTACACAGACGAGGACTAAACGCGGAAACGAATTTCTTAAGTCTAATTAATCCATGATTAATGAATGGTTACCGTAGCATCACATTTGCTAATCATTGATTAATTAGGCTTAATAAATTCATCTCGTCGTTAGTTTTCATATGTGTAATTAGTTTTATAATTAGATTATATTTAATACTTCTAACTAGCGTCTAAATATCTTATGTGACGGGAGTTAGCTCCGGATCCAAACATCTCCTTAGTGGGTTCTCCATATATAGGTTATATAGATAAAGATACATGGGCTGGGAATATAGAAGGTGGAAAGGATAACGGATGGTTGAGATTGCGATGGCTACTTGAGATCAAATGGCTGAAACAAATGGAGGTGCAATGTGGTGTAACCTTTATAGCAATAAATGATTGTTAATGGTCTCTCTATATATGATAGGATAGCAACCGATCACCTCTAACCTATTATGTTTAGTCTAGGGATGGCAACGGGTAAAAACCCATCGGGTATTACTATTCTGTAACCGCACCCGCGAACAAAAATCGTACCCGCTACAATACCCATACCCGCTAGCGGGTATGAACTTTTAGCCATACCCGTACCCGCGTGGGTAAAAAAAACCCGTCGAGTAACCCATACCTGATTAAATACCCACTAAAGACATGTTTAAATAGCACAAATATAATAAATAATGTCACAATTAAAATAATAAATCACTAAATATGAGTAAATAAATTGAAGACAATAATAAATAATATTGAAACATACAAGTTGATCATGTTTTTGTCTAAAATACACTTATGTTTGCTTAATTATGTATAATAAATGTATAGATGAGGTGTGTATAAATTACCCATGGGTACGCGGGTATGGGTAGTCTGCACCCGTACCTGCACCCGCATATCCGACGGGTACGAGATTGTGGCCATTAACGTACCCGCGGGTGGAGAAATCATCCCATACCCACTTTTATATCGGGTAAAACCCATCGGGTACCCGGGTTTCGGGTACCCATTGCCATCTCTAATTTAGTCTACTTAACCTTCTTACCTATAAAATCAGATATTCTACACGGTTAACTATCTAAAACATGTTTTTATAGGTATATCTATTCATATGCAAACCATCGTAAATGGTACAGGAGTGTTATTACGTATCTTTGCCACCTCACTGTGCACATGTAATGCCACATAGTCAAAAACACTTATAAAACCACCTCTAAGCTTATTTAGACGGTTTTATATAATTTAAAGGTAGAATATCCGGTTTTATAAATAAAAATGTTAAGTAAATTAAGCATAGGTTAGAAAGTGGCGTAGACTTTTGGACCTAGAGGCCGTGTGTCGCAAGAGTCGCGGTATGGTACAAGCACGACTACGCGAAGTAACTTCTCTGATGATCTACCTTCATCGTGTTGACTCATCCGATTAGGGAAATGCGTGGGCCTTGGGCCTCCGTCGGTGCCTCATCTAGATGGTTAACAGGGCCGTTTATGCTGGGGTGGCACTAGACGCGGCACGGCCCACCATAGTGCCCTAGCGCGGCACGGCCCAGTGCCCTAGCTCCGCCTGGGTTTGTTGCCCTTTGGTAGCCCGTCCTCAGCGAGGCCGCATCCCCATCCAGATCGACCGCTTTTTGGCTACCGTCCCTGCCGGCGCCGGCGCTGGGCTCCGGCGGCATCCGTCGGCACCTCCCTCCGGTCAGGTAAACGCCTTTGCCCTCTCTCTTTCCCTGTTCGGCGGTTTCAGTCCACCTTCTTCTCTGTGCCATTCCCCACCGTGGTTACTGTTGGTCCGTTGGGGTTGCTGCTGCTCTCGGATGCCGTCGCATCTCGCTCTGCGCCGCTGCCCGTTTAGTGTTGATTTCATCCTTCGGTCGGATTTGACTGGGTTCCCCGTTGTGTGCTGTGTGTCCTGTAGCTCCACGGTGGCCCAGTTGCTGTTGCTGTTGCCAGACGGCCTGCTCATTCCTCGCGCTCCCTGAGTTCACCGGATTCCACCAGGTCAACCACGTTGCTTTGCTCAATTGTTTCTTCCATGTCGTGCGATCTTGTCTTGTCCCTGTGCTGTCTTTGCTTGCGTTACTGTTGAGTTTCACTTTGCATTTGCCTATTGTTGTGTTGTGCCATGCCCATGCGTGTTCAGACTTCAGACTGCTGCTTTGCTGCTGTGGTTGTTCAAATATGCCTTGGTCGCCGTCGGTCTTGCTGTGCGCTCTCTATTTTGTTGTCCTATGCATTCTGTCCTTAGACTGGCAAAGGCACCACAATCTCCGTCCTCTGTGTGTGCCTACCTGCGTGTTATAAGTTTTCCAGGCTGGGTTTGCTGCGGTTATTTGTTTGTTTGCCGGAGCCTTTCTCCATATTGCTCTTTCCTGAGGAGATGGTCGCGACTCTGAAAATTTTCTGTGAAATATTTGTGTACTGGTCATCGACCTTAGAGAAATGGCTAATACGTATTGGACCTTTTTTTTTGTGTGTTCTTGAGCTATCATTCTGGTTATTAATCTTTGTGGTTTCACATATCTTATAATGCAAAATATAGATAGAGCACTTGTTATGCTGCTGCAAGATTAACTAACCTAACCGGCATGTGTGCTTATTGTGCTCATGGTGAAATTGCAAATGAAATATGTATATTCTAACTGCGCAGAAAGAAAAATCCGTAAGTGCTGTTCTGTGGAAATGCAGTGCATGCAAACGTCATATAATTACTCTGTAAAATGCTATTGCAGTAGTTGATTTATAATTTTTTCTTCAGCACCAGCATATGTTAATTGATTGTTAGCAGCATGGGTTTTCATGTGTTTTGCAGCACATATATGCAACTGTAATTTTCCCAGCTAGATTTTCTTGTAGCTTCTTTTCAGAATGTTTAAAAGAATGTTCAGTAAATTATCATCATAAAAGTTACAGCTCTTAAAGACATTTTTATAGGCTGAACACATTTTACAGGAACTGAAAGCCCAGAGCAGATCGGTCGTGATGGCACCACCACCACACAACCAAACCAAGTTTACAATGGGATCTTCCTCCAGCAACAGTAGTGATGTGCCATTGCCTGCAACCCTACACCCCCTACATGTGACAGACACAGATGAGGAGGATGAGAATGTGAAGCAGCTTAAGGAATGTGCTGGGATCTATCTCTCTCTCCAGGCACTGCCCTCTCCCCACATCCAGGCCTTCTCTGAGCACAAGTTGCTTGTTTCCTTCAATACCAATCTTGGGTCTTTTCGATTGTGATCTCTTTATTTGTTTGCAGGATTGCCTCGCTGAGTCAAACCGCAACTGGAAGGCCTGCCAAGCACGTAAGTTCTCTTATTCTCTAGCCTAGCTGCACAAGTTTATATTTTCTAACAAGATCTGTTAATTCCTAGTTTCCTACATGATATTGGAACTGTATACTAGCGGAGGAAGTTCAAATGCCTTGAACAAGGCTGCTTTCAGTTAATTGATATGTGCAAGATGTGTAACTCTCTCATGAACTGAGTTATAGGACAGGATTGTAGAGCGCAATAATTGTAGTTATAGGACAGGATTGAGTTGGCTAATTTGTCTAAGCTAGAGGAATGAACCCTGTGAACTGGTCATGCATGAAGTTCAAGGGGTGCTTTGAGTTCCTTTTTGGAGGAACCATCAGTGATGGAGTTTAGTGCTCTACATGTAGTTTTAACTAAATAATGCAGTTGCTAAGCTAAGACCTCCAGGGTGAAAGTGAGAACTAGAGCAAACATAAGTTTAGAGCAAAAAACTACATTGTATTAGAATTAGGGTCTGCATACACTCTAAGTCTTCACTGCATTTTCATTTTGTTGATCTGCCCTAAATTGCATTAGGACGTATGTTATAAAGTCAGAGCAGTGATCATGAAGCATCCATACCTGTATTCTAGAATAGATCTACGATACTCTGATACAGATATGGATATGCGATACGGCGATACTCTGATAATCCATTTCCTCAAAAACACCGATACGCGATACACGAATATATATTCAATATGTAAATAAAAATTAAATAATTAAAATATTGCTTAAAAGGTTACTAGCGGAAGTGTTTGGCCTTCAAAAATTGAACCTGCGCTCCCATCAACAGTGGCAGTTGCATCTGAGGCACCAATTCCACCTGCCATGGATCAAATCAGATGGACGGGTGAGGAGAAGAGGGAGGGTTAGACTGGGTGTTGAAGAATCAGTGATGGCCGACAACGGTGTTGGTGTAAGTTATTGATCGACAGCGGCTAGGCCAGGTACGACGTATCCGAGGCTCCGGCACATGTACGAAGGGCTTCACATGGATAGATAGTGGACAGGCCAAACTTTGGCCACTGTTTGACCATGTTTGTCTCTAAATTAAAATTTAGCCAAACAATAAATTACTCATTTATATGGCTTGGGGATAGCCAAATAAATGATATAGATGAAAATTATATTGTATGGTGTAATTTTAATTAAGTGCCAAACATAGTCAAATCGTGGCCAAAATTTGGCCTAGCCACCGAGGGCCTTGAACCAAACAATGGGTAGAATGAGGGGTTAGGGTCTAGAGGTGTCGGGAAAGAATCATAAATGTGTCGACAAAGTATCATAAAAAATTATATTTATTTAAAAATTATAATATTTTCACAAGTATCCGTGCATCGTAGGTCTAGATCACTTTTATGTGATAAAAGGGTCCTAACATTCTTTCTAAACAAATTTCAGTACTTACAATAACCTAATGTGGTTATGTGCCTCAGTTTCTGGTACTCTACAGAAACATTTCACATCTAGTTTAGTCCATGTTATGGAGGTTGGATTGGCATGGGAATATGGGATTGGAGAAGGGATTGATGGGGGCAGGAACGCCGGCCGGGGGGCCTTCTGCCCACAGCCGAGCAAGAGGAAGGCTTATCCTTCTAATTCTTTTAATGGGTAGGCCAGGATCTAACAACCCTTATATATCTTAACCTCTAACTAATCTAATCTAGGGGATAAGCATGCTGCCTAATTAACCAAGGCTTATGAGCTTATCCATTCATGAAGCTGTTGCTTGCCGCAGAGCCCCTGACAGTTCAAGGCAGTGACGTAAAATGATGCAAATAATGAGTGCCAAAAATAAGCTGCAAAAATTCAATCTACTGGTCATTAACAATCTAGAATTCTCATTGTTTCGGAGAGCAAATGAAGCATTATTTTAATTCGTGTTATTAGTGTGGTCTTATAATTGTGTTGTTAAATCTCCTGTTTTCCATTTTCTTTTATGAAAAAGCCATGCATTTGCAATTTTTGGTTTTATTCATCCACACGGATGCAATGACTAGCTTTACGCTGGACGAGTTATCTAGAATTCAAGGCTCAGTCTATTAAGGTTTGGCAGACTAACTTTCTACTGTCACTACTTGCCATCTTGGTCACATCCATACGAAACACAAAGTGGTGTTTCAATACTATTGTATGTTCTAGGTTGTACGTTTATTTTTGAATGAGTGGGCACGGAGAACAGTAGCAGGTTGCCTTGATTTGAGGATTTATCTGTTTAGTCGCATTCATGGCCTTGTATTTTTGTTTTTAACAGAAATGTGCAGGAAATTTTAAATGTTAGTATTACTCTTGTAATATTACTTATATGATCTTCCCTAACTAGATCTATGCCACCACCTTTTTTTATAATAGATGTTCAGGCCTTGAAAGCCTGCCAGGCTAAAAGAGACAAAAGTGATCGAACCTAACACTTGGCATCTGTGAGTAGCTCATGTTGTAAAATGGCTGGCGTGGAATCGTGGATGCCGGGTAAGCAGACATGCATCTCGCATATGAGTTATACGTAATGATCTCCCCCACCCACCCCCAAAAAACGTTGTTATTTCTGTGGACTGAGACTGTATGTTTTCAGGAGACATGAAGCAATGCTCCAGATGCTACCTGTTGTGAATTGAGATGAGCACTTGTCAAACAGCCCTGAATTTCTGATGACCATGGTGCTCCTTTGTTACATTGCATTACATAGGTTCACTGAAGGAGTGAAGGACCCTAGAAATTTGGTGCTTTGAGTTGCCCTATGTAAGATTAGTGATTTCAGGTTTGTTAATTGGATATTAGGATAAGACGCAAGTTCTTGAGTGTGAGCTGCAAGATTGGTGCCCCCAAACAGTAGCTCTGATCATAATGCCAGTCTCAGTTCGTTACCACACAACAGTAACACTCAAAGATGTGTGTCCATCCGGTAAATCATCACAAGTTCTTCATGTGCTGTAACAAGATGACATGTTTTGCGGCACCATCAGGCATAAGCTGCCTACTAACGTGAAACGCGTTCTCGTCAATGGCAAATATGGTTTGACTTTTTACATGGTCCTCGTGACCATAGCAGGGTGGGGCAATCCATTTTCCTTTATTCACAACGATCGAGCCTCGAGCCAGCCAACCCTAGTTTGTCGAACCCGATCGCAAGCCAGTTGAATTTGAATTGCTTAACCACCCAACAGTCCAGCCCCGCGATTCGATGCAGAATCAGGTCGAAAACCGATTTCGTTTGGATTCCTGTAGCAACATGTTCCAAATTCCGTTTGGCGAGCATGCGCTGCGCGCGGTTCAGCGACGCATGTGCCTTCTTTTTTTAGTTTTGTCCTCGGGGTTTCTTCCTTTAGACTTCGCTTGTCATTTTGATTTTCTGGTTGCCTGATTCTGATAATGATCGAAATTCACCCACACGCATTCCATTCTACGTAGCAACTTTTTTATGACTCTTGTCCAATGTGCTTACTACATGCTCCGCCCATTAAAAAAAACATTACGGCATATTCAGACATTGTCGATCTCGCGAGAAACTGTGTTGCCAAAGGCAGCCGATAGAGGCCAAGCTTATTCTACTGTTGGGGTTTGTCTCGGTGCTCATCTCCCGTCAGGCTTCCTCAGAGGCTGGAATGAACTTCAGCGAAATGCTGTTAACACAGTGTCGCTCGTTGGTGGGCGTTTTGAACCCCTCATTTTTGAATATATGCCCCAAATGTCCTCCACAGGCAGCGCATGTGATCTCTGTCCGTCTCCCGTCAGGATCCGGCTAGTATTGAAAAACAAGATTGGTTAAATACCTGAGATTGCAGATTAGGCCAGAGAGCAGTGATCATTCATCATCCAGATGTGCGATGGAGAGTATCACGTACCATCTGTCTAATGGCCCCAGGAAGTCCCTCATAGAATGCCGGCCAACCACACCCTGAGTTGAACTTTGTAGATGATTTGTACAAGGGAGTTCCACATCCAGCACATTTGTAGACGCCCTCATCAAAGAACTTGTCATATTCGCCCGTTCCAGGGTACCTGGAAAACACATGACCGAATGGATTAGAACAGTTATGACACATCGGTCAGAAACTAATAGTTCTATGGTGCTTACATGCTATAACGATTTGGCCTGTAGACACCCTTAACTAGAAACTGTGCACGCAAGTTAGGATAACTTGCATATAGAAATGCATGCTTGCCATTTGAAACAAGCTAAACTAAATGCATCGTTGTACATTTTAGCAATTTATGTTTTATGACAACAGAAAAGTGGAAGTAATGGCAATAGTTCAAATGCTTAATTTGTTGAATTAGTTAGTATGATCTTACACTATAGAACTCTCAACTCTGATGGAACAGCCACCAGCCATAATTGCATCAACAGTTGCAAAAGCAATCCTGGAGCTAGTTAATTTATCAAATACTCCCTCTGTTCCAAACTATAGGTCACTTTAGCTGTGTTCTAAGTCAAACTTCTCTAACCTCAACAGAATTTATAAAAAAAATGCAACAATATTACAGCATCAAATTAGTTTCATTAATGTCCCATGAAATATGTCTTGATAGTGCATTATTTGGTATGTAGATGTTAATATTTTTTTCTAAAAACTTAGTCATAATAAGACATGTTTGACTTAGAACAAAGTTAAAGTGACCTATACAAAGGCATGTAACACACACGCCCGCAGAAAGACATATAACCAAAGGGCATACTTATGAAGTAGATACAATTAGTTACATTGAAAGGTCAAAAGAAACGGCTGCAATGAAGTGATATGACGAACCAGAGAAAGCATAATCACAATGCAATAGATGTAATATAGAGACCAAATGAGGGGCCCTTTCAGTAAACAAGTAAATACTCAAAGCGATGTTCCTGAGACCTGAGTACATTTTCTTACAGTCAAGAGCTATTTACCCGTTTATTTTTGTTGAGAACACACAGCTGTAGTTCACTTGATTACAATTAGGAGTCAAGGGAAATAGCTGATTGTAGATTTGTATGCCATTACATTTCAGCACAACATGCACACTAGATGTTTCAACCAGCAAGTTTTACTTGCATTTGCATGTAGCTGATTTTTTTTATGTCTGACATGTCTTCTAAAATTGACAGGAGGTAGCAGCAACTAATAAGATGGATGGTGTGGTCCACAGTCTACCGTAATCAGACTAACATCCTTTGACCCTACTTCAATAACTTCATTATTTTTTCAACAAAGTATCCACTACCTTCAACAAAGAGATTTGCGAGTGTGGTTCAAATCTTACTCGGTGCCCTTGAGGCGGAGGATGTTGAACTGCTCGGGCGTGAGGATGGCCCTCCACTCCTCCACAGACTTCTGCACTGGGCCCGGCGTCGGCGTCGACGACGACATCGCCGCCACGCCCGGGAATCTCCTCCCCGCCGCCGCACAGCGCGCCGCGGACGCCGCGGCATGGTCCCGGCACGGCCGCGCTGCGCACGATAGGGGCGCGGACCGAGGGCGCGCGGCGGCGGGCGAGGGAGCGAAGAGGAGGGAGGAGAGTGGGCGCGCGCCGTGCGGCGCCATGGCGACGGGGCGGGAGCACGAGTGCGACGCCATCCTAAGCCTCAGCAGACGCTGGACGCCCATGTCTCTTTCGGCAGCGGTGAGCGGTACAGGTGCGACGTGTCGCGTTCGTTGCCATAAGGGTCGTCTGGAGTCTGGACTCGTGTGCTCTCTGCATCTGGAGCCTGTACCGTGATTCTGGTGGATGCTGGACGCTGCATCATGATCAAACGTCGGGTCGGGTTGAAATCGGATCACGGGTCATATATGATGGTCCGTATTCGATTCGCGCCTAACGTCGGATCGGGTTAGGTTGGTCCGTGCACGTTTTCTGAAAGCGTCAGTTCGGATTTTTTTTTTTTGCCTTGGATCGGGTTTTGGATCAAAAATCATGATCCGTGCCTGGTCCATCGATTGTTATGGGTCAAATACGGCCCACACTCGCCCGTCGTGTTGCTCGGGTCAGGTTTTTTTCGGCCGGGTTGGGTCAGGTGACCCATGCCTAGATCTAATCTACAACAATCCTACGCATCACATTTATTTTCGCCAGTTATTCATTTAAATTTATTTCTCTGGTTTGATGGGTTTTCGATTTTTCGCATTGATTGTTGATGAGAAATTTGGTGCCAGTATACATATTGAACTGAAAGGTCACGTTGTCACCTCTTGGAGACACATTCTGATTTACCGACCGACTCATACACAACTTTTTGAACAAAAATGTGTTAAGAAATTAAATAGTTTTCAAATTTAATTCTGAATATAAATCATAAATATAGTAATAGAGACTAGCACACGGCTCTTTAACAAATTAGAAACACGGATAACGTTAAGAAATCATGCAGGAGGTTAGGTTTGTGAGCATATAAGATGTTTATGAAAGCAACCTCTCACATTTCAAAATCTGTTTAGAGATTTGTCAACCGTTGAATATACCAGTGTTTTAGCATAAACCGTTAAGACTTCTACCTTAGAGCTCAAAATACACCCATCCACAATTTGAACAATGAAATAAATCTTCAATTATAAGCTGTTCAAACATACTGTATTTAACTCTAAGTGTTGTTTGTTTGTAAGGGTTTGGAGGAGATTGAAGGGGATTAAATTCCTTTCTAGTCAAAGTTGAATAGGGAGTGGTTTAATCCCCTTCAATCGTCATCAAACCGAACAAGGCCTAAGCTATTATTTTTTCCTGGTTACTAGTAACCAGCTCCATGGGTGGAGCATGTACATTATACTTATTTTGTCTCTTCATGATCTTACAAGAGACCAACCAAGTCCCTTAGACTATATAATGTTTAACATTGGTTCTCATAGAAGTGTGATTTCAAGAATGCTTTGTAGGACATCTTTTGTGCTAATTAAAGCCAACAAAAACATGTTAAGCCATACAGCCATCTGTTAAGTGGTTAAGTTCTCCGTTGGGATCCTTGAGGAACACCACCACCACCACCACCCCTAGAGAGAGTGTGATATTTGACCAGTAGTCTCAATATGGTTATCATCAGTTCTTGGTTTGCCGCGTTGCTAGTGTGTGAGATGAAAGTTGCCTCAATAGTGTGGCATTATGGTTTTTCGAGTTTTCAGAGTGTAACACCCTCTAGTAGTATTGTGTTTTCCATTCGCTTTGATCATCATCCCCCTAATGGCTCATGCATCCCCCTTTTATAGCCTAAGGGAGTCATGAATGGTTGGGGTCTACATATCTACATATAGGAGTGGAGTCGGCAAGGCCGCAGTGCCCATATATGGTCCTATGGAGGTGCCCTCTATCGGGTTGCAGCTACTATCATGCCAGCCTACCCTATCAAGGTTAGCGAGCCTACTAGCGCCCTTGAGCGAGGTGCCGTTTGTACCTGGTAACGTTGTTGGGGCAGGTAGACAACCCTAAAAATATGATCAAGCATTGTGGTTGGGTCCAACAAGGCATCGCCAGGCCTTCGGTTGTATAGCGTGATAAGCCATTATGTACCAAGGGATGGCTTGTCATTTGCAGTCATCTCGATGAACAGGACGGGACAAGGTGACCCTTGCCTCCGAGCACAAGGAGGCTTTGATGTCTAGTGCTGCCTTCTCGGGGAAGAAAACCAATTGTCGTACATGTGCTAGCCACAATCCCCATTGTACAAGGAGCGCGCAGCTCCACATGCAATGGACGAGTTGAGGGGAGGGACACGTGGCAACCCCCAACCCCTCAGTAAGGCGGTGCAAACCGGGGAACACATGGTGTTCCTAGAAGCCTTGTAAGGATGGTATCACCAGGCTGTACATATGGACATGCAAAACACTATTTGGACACTGTAGACAGAGTGATGTTTGAAATATAGACGGTGGGATAGACGAACTGGTGACACCAGTCTAAGGGGGAGTGAACCGGAGGACAAATGGGACACCCACCCCTCTGCAATCGCTTGTGCACTATTAGTGACCCATGAGCGAGGGACATCGTGTAGGGAACCTTGTTTAGTATCTATTCCCATGGTATTGGCACCATCCTACCTTGCAACTTTTAAGAGATACATATTCATGTAGAGATGGTGGGAAATTACTTCGTTGTTAGCCAAGATATTATTTTATCCAAGGCCTAATTCACATGATCTACAATTAGAAAGGCTAGGTTACAACTATAGCAACTTACATGAGTCTCATACCTAATCTCCCGGTTACCATTATGATAGCTTACATGGGTCTCATACATATATCCATCGACGCACTTTCCACCACATTCCATGATCTCTTTCAATCTCCAGTTGCCACTATGACAACTTGCATATTTCTCATACCTATCTCCATCGATGCACTTTCTACCACATCCCATGATGATCCCTTTTTAAGTGGGTTATGTTTGCTCAAATTCAATTCACAAGTTTCTCAATTTATTGACAGATTTCAATTGTTTTTTAACACATCTTATGGCATCGATATCCTAAGCACTAGCATGTCCACCAAGAATAAGGTGACCTCAGGCCTCAGCATATGGTATTTTGTAAGATTAAGGTCACCAGGCCATACCATGTGCAAAACACTATTTTGTACTATTCGCAGAGGGTTTGAAATGTTTGAAATATAAGGTAGGATACGGTCTAAGACCTCTATGAAATTACACTACCTCTATGAAGTTACACCACCTCCAATACTAAACACATATCCACGTGTAACATGGAGCTCATCCACATTAAAAATCCAAGTCATTTTAGCCTTGAAGCATGGTGTCATAATTAATGAATCACATAATTCACTGTACCCTTCAAATAGTGTATAACCCAAATCCAATAACTCATTGTTCCCTGAAATACGCATTACCCTTTCAAATGCACACTCATTGTCTCCCTCAAGTAATGCATTACCCTTTCAAATACATACCGGTTATCATAGACCTGCTGTATTTGCTCACAACAAAAGATATGTTGGGTTTCATTGTGCTAGCAAGATACTCAAGCATATCAATAATCTGCAAATATCTCAATTGGTCTGTCAATTCTCTTGTTCCGTCGAATCGCAAGTTAAAAATGGTACATGAGCATTACACATTGCAGTTTGCCTTGTAGCTAATGTGTAATCATTCTAGTTTGTCCTAAATCAAACCTCTATCTTTGACCAAGTTTATGAAAAAATGAACTACTGGTTGCACATTTATTTCATATCGTAGATATTAACATATTTTTCAGTAATTTAGTCAAACATAAGTTTGACTGGGACAAAACTGAATAATCAGTAATTAAGGGAGTACCATAACTCATATGACCAATGAAGCAAGTATTTTACCCCTAAAACCCATGTAGTCAAAATTGATACAGATACAACTAATGGTAATGGTATACTACTTCCGAGGTACCCGCGGTCCAAAAATTTTGCAGGCTTGCAGGTTTCTACCTTCCACAGCTTTTTCCCTTGAACCTCTGGCTGCTTAAGTGGATGCGGCTACAGATTCTGGGCATAGCTACAGTTGGTAAGTGTCCTATATCTTGGTGGCAACTGAGAATCAACATTAGCAAAATATTCTTCGTTACGGGATGGCTCCCTGTTTACTGGCTTGTCAAGAACAGAGTCCGGTATTTCACCAATAGTCTCCTCCAGGAATGACTTAACTGTCTGCACAAAGAACATCACACGGTTAATGGTTTACGACGTAAGAACTTCTATTTTGAAAAAAAAAAACTTGAAATTTAAAAGGTGCACTTTCATCGTTTTCATTTCAACCACAAAATCAGCCTTACAGCTAATTATGTCAACTTTTCGTTCAATGTATGGACAACAAATGTGTTTTTATTCTTTAGTTATTTGCTGGAAGAAGTGCATGGCATGAGTGACGGTCTGTTAACTTTACCTTGCAATGGCGCAACACAGAGTCAGCTTTGCGTTTCCACCGGCTGTTACCAGGTTCTGAGTGGAATAAGTTTAATAGTGGCTGTATCAAAATCAAGTGATTCTCTCTGTCATTAATAAGGATAAAAGGAAGTGATTTCAAATATATAAAAAAACTAGAAAAGCTAGTATAAGCAATACTAGCACTAAAGTCCTGTATTCTGATACAAAATAAAAATATGAGAACTTAACTGCCGCTACTTCATCAGTGGCTAATAATACCAGGCCAAACTTATAAATTTGCTAGATCATTAGAAACACTGAGTTCATTTGGCAGTGTCACACCTTTTCAATTCATATATCAGGCATACTCATTCCTGATCTAGCAATACAATTTTGCTGACAATTTTATCATTTTATGTATTACAAAGCTACAATACACAATACACTACGGCGTGAAATGCACATAAATTCTCTTTTTTCATTACAAATAAATCATTTATCAAACGTGAACGGAGATTTGTCTAAAGGAAAATTGTACACATGCCACTGGCCCACTGCGATTTCTTAAAATTAGATCTCATGTCGCTTGAAATTCCAATTTGAAAAATTGGAGAGGCATGGATCCAATTGCCCTTGTTTAAATGGTAGACTCAGATATCATTTCTCCACTAGTCAAAATGCCATACTTACTAAAATCCAAGGTCTGTTAACTACCTTGACAAGTTGTCTCACGTTGGGCCTGCTTGGACCATATTGGCCGATTATTGAATCACCATAAATCTGGTACCTCTCAAGAATCTAAAAGCGAGAAGTTCAGCCAAAGCCCAAAGGAAGAAATAGCTGATAGCTCAATTAAATATGTTGAATCTAGACCTGGCGACGAGAAATGCATCTTGTTGTGTTGCCATAGATTTCCTGATCCACATGCCCTAGCATATTCCATGGACTGAGAAGTCCACCAAAAATGAAATTAGGATCAAAGATGAAAACTATATCTGTACAGAAAAGAAAAAACTATAGTCACTGTCATAATGTCAAAGCAAAAGAACAAGTCTATTGGCAGTTATTCACTTTAACTTGTGTTTTCAGCTCAGATAACCATCGCGGCTGGACCGTAATATGAGCCACACCAGCGACGGCCAGAGCAGTAGCAGGCTTGGCCAAACCCTAGCTGTCCAGGCCGCTGCATGTACCCACATCATCAATTCTAGAGCCTTCCAGAGTCAGTCTGTTAAGGAATAATCTAATAGACCTATTTGTTAGGACAGTATCGAATCAAGTTAGGAATTAGGGGTTTGTGATTATAAGATCACACCCATAGGGTTGGTTAGCCATGAAGTTATGGTCAGCAAGCACTACGAAAGGAGGCATTAGTAGTCTTCAACAGGTGTTGTTGGTTTCAGATAGGTCCGTTTGGCACAGCTTCTTGTGAGCCTTCAGTTCCGGCTTCTCTGTGGCTCTTGGTAAACCCTGCCCAAACATTTTTGCAAGAAATGGCTTCACAAGTGAAGCTTCTGAGGGATCGTAAGCCATTTTTACACAAAAGGGGAGAGGCCCAAAAAACATGGGTTCTCTGGCTCCTACTCTCTTGTTGAAGCTGGTGCCCAAGAAGCCCTGACAAAGAGGCCCTCGAGGAGATAAATCCAATTAGTTGCTTTAGAATTGGTGTGTTAGTGAGATTAAGTTGGTTAGAACCAAGAGACATGGATGTGACAAGCCAGCTACAAATATGTTACCAGCAGAACTGTTGGGACTAAGCAGAAATACAATCTAGCTCTCACCTCCTGTTCTCTACTCTCATATGGCACCACAAAGATCTCAACCTCAGCATCATGGCTAGGAAATAGTGGCTTTGCAGCCAGAGACCTTCCACATGTACCCCATCAGGTCACTCCCTCATGGTTGAGGCAACTTGGTATTAGATTCTATCTAGTTCAAGTTCGACATTCGCTGCAGCATCCATGGGTTCCGGGCCAGATTTGGACCAGTTCAAGAAGCTCCTCACTGGCAAGAGACGCAGCTGCACAATGAGTCGCAGGATGACTTTACTGCACGCACCACCAGCGCCAGCAAGCTGAAGACAACAGTGAAAAGCATCCAGAGAAGTCTGGGCGATGTCATCATGCGTTGGTGACCAGCATCATGGATCACATGACCAAACTGGACAAGTGGGAGAGTGTAGATGGCCCACCTAAGATCGACTCCACTGCATCATCTGTTGTGCCACCCAAGCAACCTGATCCCAAGACTCGACCAATCCACGACGGTAAACGCCTGCTTATTCTTGATGACAAATTGCAGCATGACGAGGACCTACTTAAATGGATGACGTGGTGCTGCCACAGGGCAGCACCACGGCAATGGGGGCTAGCAACCCTATGGATGGATGCCTTGCTACTTCAAGTTGGATTTCCCTCCCGATGGAAAGGACGACCTTCCACATGTATCCCATCAGATCCTTCACGGTCATGACACAAGTCAAGTCTCCTCGAAAAATAGAGGCCCCATGGTACTTTGAAATTCAAGTAAGAAGGAAAACCCCCCTCACTCACTCGACCCAAAATACTATTCAACCACGTGAACAGTGCCACAGGTACTATAGCACTACCCTACCCTGTTCTCTCTCCCTTATTTGCATCTCTTGATGCTTGACCATAACAGATTGCAAGTTGAAAACAGGACAAAAAAATCAATAAAAGAACATACTCATTATATGCTGCCCGGCCAACCATAACTCCATGTGCACCTTGTCTTATGGATGCACTAACCTGCAACAAAACAAAAGAGTTTCGATCAAACTAATACAAGGTTAAAATTCATGAAAGGTTCAATTTACATTGCATAATCTAGACAAGGGAGAGAAATGTGTTTAGTAGGAGATTCAAATCCACCATATAAAATATATTTATATATGGATACAGCAGTTTCTAGTTCTCTGCATAAATGGGGGTCTAAACTGCATGACAATTGATGGTTACTAACAGAGAGCTATCTATATAAGGATATACAAAGCTCAAGTCAATAATTGTTAGAGACAATTGTAACATAACTTTACTGAATTCAATAAAGGAGCTGCATTTTCTAGCCATGATAAAACCAACCCACTTTAGAGCTCGCAGGAAATGCAATTACCATTGACATCAAGATGAACCTGCCTGACCTTGTGACCACATTATTCAATGAGGTCAAGAAAGTAGTTACTAAAATGAATTGAAGAAATAGAATCAGAGTAAATTTCACAGTGACCTACTCATCCATACCTAAGGAGCATTGGATGGTAAGAACACTTACTTGACCAACATTGTTTATACCTCCATTTAGAGTAAATTTTATTTCAGGGAAGTCCCGCAACAAAGCAAAATAGTAATCATACCTGCAAAAATGTTGATAAAGAAACTTAAAATTGTTCCAAGCAACCGAACAATCAAAGAATTAACCACGCATAGAATTCTCATCACTCTCTAAATGCCACAGTTAGGATTGTTAATTTAGAATTCATACTTTTCTTGTTTTAAATCACTTTTTGATTGCCCCAGATTGTATATGCATATCACAATCAGCAGTAGTACAGCACCTAATAGTTATGAATGTTTAGGTGCTAATATTATGTATAGTTTGTGCACATGGCCATTCCTCTCCAGAGATATGTGCCCTTGTGCAAGTCTTAAATGCTTATGTGCATAAGATGGGAAAACATACTTCAATGGAGGAACCTTCCGATTCTCTGCAGGACTGAGACCACTAAGCAATGCCTTCCGAGCATGAATGATGAAATGCCTAGCTGGTGATTTTGAGACAACTTTATCTACAAACTCACCTAGTAAAACACAACAATGTAGCATACATTATAACATGTCTGTAACTCTGTATGCCACAGTAGGGTAAAAATTATAACATAGCAATCGCCGTGTCAATGACATGTTAGCCCAGGCCACACATGTCATTGTCACTGGCATATAGGTTAATCCCTAAAAATGCAATCAAACTACACATTGGAAAGCATACAAACATATTGGGCGGTAGTTCAATCAGAAGAATGAGATTATTGAAGATATCTAGAACAAAATGGATGAGAAAATCACCAAACATTGATGCTTCAATAATGGCATGAAAGTTGAACCATGTAGTACCAGACTATTTTGTCAAACTTGAATAACAGGGTTCCCATCTGCTAAAATTGTTTAGAGTAAATAGAATTCAAATTTTCCACTAACTGGAATTTATTTTGCCAAACATATCAGAAAAGGCATGATTAATAGGTCTGATCAGGCATTACTCGGCTACAGTCTGCAGCCACCATCCATTGTTTTATTGCATTTCTTGAAAAACTTCAGCGTATGCAACCATTTCTGCCCACATGAAAAACTAGCTGCATTTTGCAGCTAGTCCCATCATTCATTTTCTTTGTGAACATATATTATCCAGTGTAATCTCAACTCACGATGTATATGATCCAAAAGAGTGTAATCTCAACTCAGGAAATCCCTTTCAAATCTACTTGAGATTTTTAGAACATCAAAGGTGTCCGAAGAAGACTCACAGAGTTCTTCATAGGAGTCACGATCATCAAC
This sequence comes from Paspalum vaginatum, assembly GCA_030272315.1. NCBI lineage: Eukaryota > Viridiplantae > Streptophyta > Magnoliopsida > Poales > Poaceae > Paspalum > Paspalum vaginatum. The sequence goes on along the minus strand of CM059020.1, from coordinate 36,750,830 downwards.
ACCAATTCTGCATTTAACACTGACTGGAACATCACAATTAGCTGCAATAGCTGACATGGCATCCCCTACAAACTTCAGAAAACTGAATCAACATTAAATAAAGAGAGAGAGAAAACATATCACATTGATGTTTTGAATTCATGAAGCAAACCTCTGGATCAAGCATTAAGCGAGCACCAAAGCAACCATGACCAGCAACTTTGCTGCTGGGGCAGCCACAGCTGTCACAAAATTAATGTGTATATTACTTGAAAATATAATACAGTGCATAACTACATGAGAGCGAGATACACGTGAGATTGTTACTTTAGATTGATCTCATCATATGAATAAGCATTTGCTAGTTCTGTTGCCTTCGCTAAATTTTCCAGATTACTTCCACCAATTTGCAGCACAATAGGATGTTGTTCCTCAGGAAATGCTAGAAACCTATCCTGCATATTTTGACAGTAAGCCTTTTGAAATGTTTTGTAATCACGATAAGGGGCACTGTAACACTCTCACTACTTTATCCTTCTGATGCACGATGGTCTCGGCGACGACCATCTCTGTGTAGAGCCAGGTGTGCATTGAAATGAGCCGTGCGAGTGTCCGGTAGTGGTTGTCTGTCCAGTCCATCATCGGGGCAACGCTGCAGGCAGCGGGGGCGAAATGATACACATCAAATCAGCATGAACCCATCAACCCAAGAACATCTGGATCTTCCGCTCACCTAAACAATGGGGGGAGGTGCTTTCCAGCTACTGGTGCGGAGGCGGAGCTCACTGCTCGGCATGGCTCAACGCCGGCGGGAAGAGGAAAGGACCGACCACAGAAGGGGCCAGGGCCGCTGGGCAAAAGCAGAGGTGAGAGTAGGCCATGCCGTGCAGCAGACCGCATCGCCATGGCCACTGGTTGTGAGTGGTGAGTGGAGGCGTGGCTTGGTCAGGGCCTCCACCTGATCTGAAACAATTGGTAAAAATCGTGTCTTTGAGGCAATCCATGTGTATGTACTCTAAATTCCGTCACATATGTCATTGACACTAGAATATAGGAATTGGGCGAACATTGTGCCACAGGAAGAATTAATGCTTAGAAAAATGCAATCAAACTACAGATTGGAAAGCATTCAAATATATCAGTGTAACGCCCTGGCTGTCTACATTACCAGCTTCTACCAAATAATACATTGATTCTACTAAGTCTAGCAATTATTGAAAATGCTTACAGAGTTTGCCCTGTAAACTATCCAAAACAAAAACAGTAAAATAACAGGGTATAAATCACATAGTAAGCATCACAACCCGTACCCAAGCTTACAGTATACAGCCAACCTATCCATGAGACGTCTCAACCACAAACATATAGTTAGATCAACCAAATCTAACCCATAACAGACTAGGACTAATTATTGTGAGGTAGACAAAAAAAGGTCTAGGTTTCTTCTTAAGAGGTCCCAACTAGGAATTACAACCGGGAATTCCCCGTTCATGCAAATGGTATCAGAAGTGTGCAATGGACATACACATTCCATCTCATTTAATCTTGTAGGTTCATCAACGATGTAAAGCAACAGCTCCAAATCAACAATCAGACTGCAAGTAGTGTTCCCCTACGTTACTAGAAGCGAGAAAAATCTCACCACTAGCATCTTGCAAGTTGCAACAGCATCGACTAAACAAATTTTAATTGATTTCTCAAGCCGGTTCCCCAAGACCACCACAGTTTACAGATCGAAACTCCTTTCTGCCAAAACAAGCAAGAAAACTGCAGCTATTCTGAAACCCATCTGAAGTCCGAAACTACCAAGCTGGCACTAAACTAGCGCCAATAGTGATTGCTGCCGTACCAACGAAACCAAGCAGACGGCTCGTCTCCGTCTTGCTTGCAGACGACCGGTGAGCAGAAGAAAAAGGGCTCTGGGAGCGGGGCGGCGTCGCTACTCGCTACGTGCCATCTCGAGGGAGGGATGGGAGCACGAGCAGCTCTGTCACACGTCTGGCGCCTCCGCCTCTCCGCGTCCCCGGCCGACTTCTTCTTGGCTGGCCGTGGGCCGTAGCTGGCAGCGCAGGCCGCAGGGGCTATCGGCGTTTGGTGATGCGCCGCAATGGCTGATGAGGCAACGGGAGTGCGGCCGGGTGGGGACTGGGGAAGTGTGGATAAGGTCACCAGTTTCGTGTTCATCGACCTGGGCCGGGCCGGCCGAGCACTTGCTTTTTTTTTCTCTCGCGTCGCGTCTAGGCTGAACTGAAAGCAGCTAGGCCGCAGCCGGCATGTTCGCCTCTTTCTGCCGGCGGCGGCTCCTCCGCCTCCGGCGAATCCCCTCCGCCGCTGGCACAAACCCCAGCCGGCCCAACCCCAGCGACGCCTTCCTCTCCCACGGCTACTCCTCATCCGCCCTCGCGGGCGGCACCGTCTCTGAGCCCTGCCCCGCCACCATCTCCTACCTGGTCTCCTGCGGACTCTCCCCCGCCGCCGCGGCCACGCACAAGCTTCGCATCCGCTCCACCGACAAGGCCGACGCCGTCCGCGTGCTCTTCCGCGGCTACGGATTCACCGACGCGGACATCACCGAGATCGTCCGCCGAGTCTCGCTGATCCTCACCCTCGACCCCGACCGGATCCTCCGACCCAAGCTCGACTTCTTCGCCACCCTCGGCATCAAGCCGCGGAAGCTCGCCACCACGCCCCTCCTGCTCACCCGCAGCCTCGACAAGCACCTCGTCCCCTGCATCCAGTTCCTCCGCGGCATCCTCGGCACCGACGGCGACTTATGCTACGCGATCACCCGTACCCCGCGCGCCCTCATGGCCGACCTAGAGAAGAACATGCTCCCTGCCGTGGACGCCCTCCGCCGCCTCGGGCTCCCCGAGAAGTCCATCTCGAAGCTCCTCACCCTCGAGATGGGCGTGCTCATGGTGTCGACCGACCGCATAAGCCAGGTCTTCGAGGATGTCAAGGCTCTCGGCCTGGACGTAACGGACACGGGCTTTCTCTACAGCTTCCGCGCGCTCCTCTGCCTCAGCAGGGAGACGTGGCTGCGCAAGGTGGCCCTATACCGAAGCTTCGGCGTGTCCGAGGCCGAGTTGCACATGGCGTTCAAGACACAGCCCACGATACTGCTCTTCTCCGATGAGAACATAGAGAAGAAGCTGCGGTTCTTCCTCGATGAGCTGAAGCTTCAACAAAGCGAGTTAATGGCCAAACCTGTGCTTTTGGCGTCTAGCTTGGAGAAGACCATTATACCAAGGTGTGCTGTACTAAGTGTGTTGACGAGGGAGGGAATGATTGACCCCAACATCAAGTTTGTTTCGGCATTGCTTGGCAGCGCCAAAATATTCTCCAAAAGGTTTGTATTGAGGTATGCTCACGATGTGCCGGATGTTGTTAAGGCCTATGAGGGTAAGATTACCTTTGAAGGATTCAGGGATCGGGATGCTTTAGTTTCCCAGAAGCAATGAGGCTAGTCTAGTAGTAGGATTCAATCACAAGGTTAGGCAGCATGTTTCGGCATCCTATGATCCTAACAGTGTCATTGTGTGGCATTATTTTGGGCTATTTTCCGCTCAACCATCTTCATAGCATTTGCCATTTTGTAAACTCTGCCCTAGCAAATCTAAAAACGTAGATTTTGGTGTGATGTTGTCGAAGTAATTTGATCTGGTATGTTGAGCTGGTTTGTTCAGTTTGTTTATGATTTTGAAGGCTCTTGCATTAGTATTGTGATTTTGAAATATATTGCTTCACCGACCTTTGTGCTTATTTTACTATATATCTGGATGAAATCTCTATGTTCCTTTTAATTAGTAAATCCGTCATCCATTAACAACTGGTAAGATCCCGAGTTGTTATCTCCTCACGATAGCCAATGTGTTCATTCACTAAATTTCAGATACAGAATGTTTTAGCATTTAAAAGTGGCAGCTTCTATGCTCTGTTTACAAAAGGGTTCTTGTGGGTGATGATTTTCTTGAATCGCTGTTATATTTGTGAAGTTTGTGGTTAATTATGTGATATTTTGCATCAAAATGCCTATTGTAGATGGAGATAGTTGGTTCTGTTCCCTTAAAGATCCAAACATTAGAAACATGACATCGGATGGTTGCTCCATTGTAGCCTTTTTACCACTCATGTTACCACGTTACCTTTCTCAAAAAACAACTGTAGCGTAACACGGCTACACTCCTGGGCTCAATTCAGCCGTCCTTCAGTCCCCTGCCAGGCTCAATCTCAGCAGCCATCCATTCCCCATTCCAGCAGAATGAGCGTAAGGCCATTCCCAGTGAAGAGTTTCGTTGCACGTTTGCCAAAAGCGTCCCATCAGATTTTGTCTACACCTACTAGTGCATTCTGAAATCCTCTGTCCTTTCATGAAACTCTTTCTATCTTTTTTTTTACGAATACATTGCCACGTTACCAAACCTGCTGATGTTCGTAGCATTTAATGAGAATGAAATTCTAATGAAACTCCCACTGGGAATGGCCTAACAGCTGCATGCCGGCCCCATTTTCACAGCAAAGTACATAATTAATTCTACACAGCATGACATAACAGAAATATCAGCAACAATAGTTCCACACTTTGTTCACACAGAAGACCACAATTCACAGCAAAGTACTAAGGTACCTAACTCATCTTCTCAACGATGACCCTACAATTGATTCCTCCAGGTGAGATTGTAACCATAGTTATTACACCTGGGCTAGTTGGAGAAAGAGAAGCCATCCTTCTAGTGGTTACATCTGGGCTTGAATTAGGCATTGGAGAGGGTTCAACAACTGTTTTGGATGGCTCAGCATCATCTGTGGAGGCTTCTACAGCTTCAGATTTCAAGGGAGAACTTGGGTTAGTGAATTAGCATACAGTGATGCATATAAGAAACGAAAATCACATTACCTTGGTTTTTCCCTTTTTTTTTTGGACACGGTGGTGGTAGCTCTTGTTCTAATTCCAGCTTGAGTAGCATTACGCCCCTTCTCCGTTTTATTAACCAGTTAATTAAATGCCTCTGCGGATCATTCATATACTCACAATATCTGTAAACGTTGAGTGGTAATGAATCTTGATAATGCTACGCATCTATCAGTACTTCTGAAATCCTTGTTTTGTTTAGAGTCTAAACTGGTTGTTTTGGGAAGCTCCTATTTTGAAACGTTGATCCCCGTACCTTCTATCAGTGTTTGGTTGGGTGGCTTAGGCCAAACCAAACAAGAACATATTTTGGTGAAGCTCGGGCAAGGCTGGTCTGGCTGACTACCCTAGCCAGACCAAACCTAAGCCACCCAACCAAACACACTAGGTCCTATCTTGAGAATTGAGATCTTGCGCCTCCTGTTTGGCGTTCACCTCCACCGTGCCCGTCACCTAGACAAACTAATACACCAGCCACTTTGATTACCATTGTCATCTATGCCATTGTTGCCGCCTCCATTTCGCTTGCAAACATCCAAGGGCCTCCTTCGACAATGAGCGGCGAGGAATGAGGGAGGTGGAAATGAACATGATTTTTGGGGTTTTGGTGGGATTTGAGTAGGCGGATGGGTGGCGATGAGTGTTCAGGGACTCTGGTGATGTCTAACGCATGCGCGCAGGCTAGTCTTGGGTGGAGGGATAAAAGAAAAGAAAAGAGGGAAAGAAATAGGTGGCATGCCACTGATATGTGGGGTCATAGATGTGCCACTCTGGCAAAACCACCATAGGGTCATTTATTCGGTTTTGTAAACTTAATATGCTAAATATCTAGTTTCAAAGTTGAGGGATTAAGTACATTGTCTCTAGTATATAGTATATAGTTCAGGGTGTTATCTTGGTACTTTGTATTGGTTCAGAACCCTCGCTTTGTTTAAAGTGTCGTTTATGCCTGAGTTGGCCCATCCTACATTTTGTGTTGTGAAGTACCTTTGCAAAAAAAAGTTGATTGACAAGTTTTATAAAATTCCACCTTTGTGGGGTGCTTTTTTTCCTACTACAGTAGATGACACACATGTTGATAGGAGAATTTTGTATTGTTGGACTTGCATAGGCCATTATTATATAGTGTTTGTTTCTTTGTCAGATGACTATTTTTTTTTTCTATCAGTCACCAATATTGGCCATTGGATCTACATCTAACAGTTGAGATATTTTTATACCCCTTCCTCCTCTCTTTTTCCTCCCCTGCCCAACACCTCGCGCCATCGTCAACTTCCTCTCGCCCACGCCCTTGTCGCCGGCCGCACTCTCCCACCTCTAGCCCCTCCCCACTCGGCTCTGGCGCCGCCGCTGCCGCCGCCACCGCCGCCACCACCACCACCCTCCTTCCCATCTCCAGTGTGGCGTCGAGCTCCTCGCCCCCGCCGCCTACTAATCCGGCTTCGTCTGAGTGGCACCGTGATGCCCCCACCGCCAACCCTTCACAACCGCCTTCTTCCTCTACCCGACCGGCAGCACCCTCGCTGCCAGTCTCAGTCACCTACCGCCCACCACCACCGTCGAGCCGGCAGCCGTCCACGGCCCTCCTTCTAAGGCCGAAGGTGACGTAGACCTCCCAGGCAGCCCCCAACCCTCAACCCCCTACCCTAACCCTAATCCCAAAGCTGATGGCAGTGACACTTCCTCGGCAAGCTCGCATGACAATGACGGCACGATGGCGAGGCATGACGAGGCGGAGGTGAGTCTCCTTCTTCTTCCCCGGCGGCCGGCGAGCTTCTCCCCTTCTTCTTCCCCTTCTCCTTCTTACCGGCTACAAGGAGGGCGTCGACTCGACTGACCCCGAGTTAATCTCTACTATATATTAATATATGTATATTATATTAATATTATTAGACACCCGATTTTTTACCCATCGATCACGATCCTGCGGCCTATCCAATTCCACCCCTCTCTCCCCACCTTATATTTCCCCGCCGTGACCGACTAAGGTACCCTGACCGTGCGCCTCCTCCTCATCGCCCTCACCCTCGCCTTGCCCTCCAACATTGTCTCAGGCTGCGCCGCCTCCGCTAATCGGCCGGCACCAAATGCCACCGGCACCGCCCAACTGTTGTTCTCTGCCACCTGCGATTGATGGCGCCTTGCCACCTCGATCCGCCACCACCGCCAAGCCACCGGTCTCTCCGACACTCCCTCTTAAGACCGTAGATGACACATTAACCTCCACCCCAACCCCTAACCCTCATCCCAAACCTTATCCTCGCAGGTCGGAGTTGTGGAAGAAATGGGACGTGACGTTTTTTATTGGTTCACAACATTTGGAGCGATGGATCTTGCAAAACACTCGGTTGAGGTATAGCAATCCTCATATACAAAGGGTGAAATTATTAAAGAGAAGGGTAGAACATTCAGGGGGTGAATTCCAGGGGAAAAAGTCTCCACAACCTACTAACGTTCAACAGATAGTCTACTTAACCTCTGTACTTTAAAACTGGATGTTTATAACATATTAAAGTTTGCAAAACTAGACAAATGACTCCCTAGGTGGTTTTGTAACCGGTTTTGACGTTGACAGTAGTTTAGCCAGGTGGCAATCCACGAAGGCACTGGTTACCACATTAGGCCCACCTGTCAGCCTCTCTCTGGTCATCTTCTACCTCCCACCACCCTCCGCCCCCTTTCCTCACCTCTTGCATCTTTTTCCTCTCTCCCATCTCTAGACATTGCCTGTCAGTCGTACGTTACTCGCCGCTGTCGCCTTCACCCGTGGCTCGATGCTGCTTGTCGCCGCCGCCCTCACCCGCAGCCCCGGTGCTGCCCCTTGCGTACGCGACCTGCCTGCTGCCCAGCGCTCCCTGCTGCTCTCCGTCAGCGTCTGATGCCCAATGGTGCTACCCACCCCGGCTACGCCTTGCGGCCCACGCTCGCTGTGCCCTGCCCAGCTCCCGCGGCGCTTGTCGATGAGCTCGACATGGACGAGGACACCACCAAAGCGGTTGCCTCCTCCTCAGCAAACGACTGACGCCGCAACCACCTCCTCCCCGGCCACGACTCTCACTGGGCGCTCATCAGCGAGCTTGACGTGGACACGGACGTCGCCAAAGCGGCTGGAGGCAGAGAGGCAGACGTCGTTAAAGCTGTGCAGAGAAGAGACCGAAGAAGAAAAATAAAAAGATAAGATAGAGGAAGAAAGTGTGCCATGTGTACAGTGAAGAGCACTTACATGTGGGGATTAGATGTGACAGCGAGGCAAAACCGTCCACAAGACCACTGGAGGGAACAGTCGAAGGTGTACAAGGTGGAGGTACGACAGACCCACCTCCATTCTTCATTGCCTACGTAGACTTTTTCCAGCAGGGGCAGTGCCGCCCTTTCCAGAGCCGATCCAGACATGTTCCCCTCAACCGGCGCCCAGCGGCTCCTCCTCATCCGCCGTACCGGCGCCGCCGCGGCAGCTGGCGGCACAAATCCCCTCCAGCCCAAGCCCCAACCCCACGCTTGCCCGCGTCCCCTATCACTGCTGCTCCTCTACTCCCCTCGCGAGCCCCGCAGATCCGGATGCCGCCTCCTACCTCGTCGCATCATGCGGCCTCTCCCCTGCCGCAGCGGCGGCCCTGGCCTGCCGCGGAATCCGCATCGCTTCCACAGACAAGGCTGATGCGGTCCTCAATCTCCTCCGCCATCACGGCTTCTCCAACGCCCACATCGCCAAATTGCTCCGCGTGGTTCCGAGGCTCCTAATGCTCGACGCCGACAAGATCATCCGGACCAAGCTCCAGTTCTTCGACACCCTAGGTGTCGGCGCCCCCGCCCTTGCCCAGACGAACATCCTTCAGCGCAGCCTCGACAAGTGTATCGTACCCCGCGTCGAGTCCCTCCGCGGCATCGTCGGCACGGGCGCCCGCCTCCGAGCCGCCATCTGCCGTAAACCCCGCGCCTTTGGCTGGTCCGATTTCGAGGAGCGCCTGCGCCTCGCCGTGGAATCTCTCCGCCGTCACGGTCTCTCTGAGGAGGCCATCTCGAAGCTACTCAGCTTAGAAATGGGCGTCCTCTCGATGGCGCCCCACCGCATTGCAGGCATCTTTGAGGACCTTGAGGCACTTGGCCTGCCCATCACAGACTTCCCACTTCGTAAGGTGCTTTGCTTTAATGTGCAATCTCAAGAGGGACACGGTTTGGCGTCGGTTGGCGCTGTACCAGAGCTTTGGGCTTTCTCAGAGCCAGGTTGCCAAGGCATTCATGATTCAGCCCATGATAGTGGGTATTACAGACGGAATGATCCAGAGCAAGCTCCGCTTCTTCCAAGACGAGCTGAAGATCCCTCTGTCTCAGGTGATTGCAGTGCCTAAAATCTTGGGAATGAGCTTGGAGAAGAATATCCTCCCTAGATGTGCCGTGCTGAACGTGCTAATGAGAGAAGAGAAGATTCAGAGAGACATAAATTTGCTTCGTCCTTTGGGTCTATCTGCCAAGCAATTCTATGAGATATACATTAAGAAGTATGGAAAAGATGTGCCAGATGTTGTTAGGGCATATGCGGGGGAAATTGAATTCAAAGGAATCATGGGTCAGGATGTTGAGATTTGCTAAAACCAGGCACCGGTCTTCTACTGTGAAACCTGTGTAGGTAAGGCTAATTCTTGTGTCAGGATCAATGCAGATGTTAGTTATCATGTCCGGATTATCCTACACCACAATCTTACCCCGTTTGTTGATTACTTGAACTTGACTCTCTGTCTCATATAGTTCTGAATCTGTTGTTTAGCCACTGAGATAGTGCATTCATTGGTGTATACGAATCATACATGTTTTTTCATCATTCTGAAAGCAGCTTGATCTTAGCTTGCAACGCCTGCACTGATCTGCTGCATACGTCCAATATGTCTGTAAACATGTCAGTGGTAATTAATCCTGATAGTTCCATGCTCAAATTTCTATACTTCTACAAGTACCAATAATTATGAATCCTTGTTTTGTTTAGAGCTGAGGTCCTTCTTGGCTGAGCTGGCCCTTCATTTTGTTCTGGGAAGCTCTATATGATATGTTCACCTCCTCACTTTTCTGGGGCGTGTATTTAAAAATGCCTTTAAAGTTTCCTATGGCAATTTGGATTTTACTGGAACAAGCATATCAGAATGGTTATTCATCAATCTAGGTGCTGTTTGGTTCAATTAACAAAGCAGTAACGGCAATGGGATCAACTGTTGCTGCTATGCGTCACAGAGTAACGATTAACACTGTTTGTTTGGTTCAGTAGTGTTTTCCATTTCTATACCAAAGAAAGCAGCGTGCTGACTGCTGAGTACTGGTCGATGCCAGAGATCCATGATGAGACTTGCGTGAGGAGGTGACTAGCTAGGGGGAAGCTGTGCTTGCACTTGAGTACTGGTCAGCTTAGACTTGCCGTGGGCGCAGGAATACTGGCACTGGCGTGCCCACCCCAAGGCCATCGCGGCGAGTTGAGCACAACAGCTGCATGTGGGAGGCCGGCATGAGGGGCGAGCGGAGGCGGCATGGGGAGAGGATGAGCAGCACGGGCAGGGGTGCTGGAAGAAAGCAGCATCAGAGAGCTCGAAGCATGAAAGAGATGAGACGCGTGAGGGGAGCAGATTAGCAGAGGAGCGCTGGGCAAAAGGACTGAACCAAACAGTACACAACGGGATCAGATAACAATGCATCACTCATTCCTGTTGCTATGCATCTGTGCTTCTCAGAACTGTACTTCCTGAATCTCTCTAGCTAGATGTATGCTTCAGCCGTGTTAGCAGTGCTGCAGGCATCATGCCGAGAAGTGTTGAGGGAGTATTTCTCTAAGAGGTATGTTAAGGATTATGAGAAGTATTTGCCAGGATGTTCTTAAGGCATGCGAGGGGAAGATCAAATTCAGAGAATTCATGGATCAAGGTATTGATGTGTACGTAGATTCAAGGCATCAGTCATATTGGGGGAAATAATTGTAGTAAGGCTAATTCTTATGTCAAAATCAAAGCTGATGGTAATGCTATTTTCAGGACCGTTCTACTTCTACATTGTCTCTTGTTACAAACTTGCCTCATGTATTGATTACTTCGTGCATGGTGTTCTGTATGTGCTGTTTAGTCTGACAAGTGACAATTTGCGTTTCCAGTGTCTATAAATCTAGAAGCTCATATCGAGTTGTGATATTGTGGCTTTGTTGAAGGTGGAGTAATATTAGTTTCAATTATCACGGAAGTGAAAAGAAGGGCTAATTCCACATGTGTGGCTGACCAGTTAATTAGCTGCATGTGCACATATGCTGATCAAACAAATGCTTCCAATATCTGTAAGCAATTAAGCATATCGGTGGTACTTTGTCTTGGTTTCAAATCATTCCTTTATATTTTTGTCACTCTATTCTTCTGGCAAATTTGTGAAGGGAAATCCTGTCTTTGTGTAGAGCGCCCTTCATATCTGACTTCTGAGTTGATCCATCCTATATTTTGATTTGTGAAGCTCCTTCATGTTCATTTGCTTACAGAACGATCTTGAATTTCCTTAGTGACGGAAACAGCTGACTGTGATTTGTCCTGATGGCCATAAGCGACAGTATGGGCCTGATTTGGCATCCGAGTGTCCAACCAATCGAGGCACGTCATTGTGTTGCAGACTTGCCTCGACTTTTTACTCAGGAATTTTGTTACCCTTTTAACCTTTTTTCTAGCAATGAAAACCAAAAACAAAGAACAAAATGAGCCCTGTTCCAATCCAGTTTTAAGCGGTTTTGGTGATTGAATGTTTGAAATATATCTTGAACAGTCAGTCCAATGTGAGGCTTCCATTGTAAATTCGGAAGAGATACATTAAATCCAGGAATTTTAGAGACAGCGACAGGTTGAATTCATATTTCGCCGTAGGAGAAAAAGAAAGCAGCACCAGTAGTCAGTAGAGCACGAGAAGAGCGTTTGTTTACCTACCCCGCCTCCGTCCGTCAGTTCCGATCTGCGTCTGCTGCTGCTGCTCCTGGGTCCTGGGAACACCACACAATACAGTAGAGGGCAACAAGGGCGCCCATGGCGATGGCGGCGGCGCTGCGGGTGGCTGCCGCGGACGCGATGGTGACGTTTCTCTGGGTGTTGTGCGTCTCCACGCTGGGGGCCTCGACGGCGGCGGTGACGTCCTACCTGAGGTTGCAGGGCTTCCAGTATGCGCTCCTGGTCACCGTCTCCATCCTCTTCCTCCTCCTCTTCGTCTTCAATATCCTCTGCGAGGCGCTCGGCGGCGCAAGCTTCAACCCCACCGGCGTCGCCGCCTTCTACGCCGCCGGAGTCACCAGCCCCTCCCTCTTCGCCGTCGCGCTCCGATTCCCGGCGCAGGTCGTTTTCACTCGAATTTAGATCCAATTCAATCAAGGATTTAGAAATATCTTCTTCAGGGACTGACGCGGACTACTAACTGAACAGGCCGCCGGTGCTGTGGGCGGCGCTTTTGCCATCTCGGAGCTGATGCCGGCGCAGTACAAGCACATGCTCGGGGGGCCCTCGCTCAAGGTGGATCCCCACACTGGCGCCGTCGCCGAATTAGTGCTCACGTTCGTCATCACCATGGCCGTCCTCTGGATCATCATTAAGGGGCCCCGCAACCCCATCGTCAAGACATGGATGCTCTCCATCTCCACTGTGTGCCTCGTCCTCTCCGGCGCAGCCTACACCGGACCTTCCATGAACCCAGCCAATGTGAGTTTCTTTCTTTCTTTTCTCTTTTAGCTAGTTCTTTACTCGTATATGCTTTCCATTCCACCCCATTGGTAGTTTTCTCCATCATCATCATTACATCGAGCAAATTTCAATACCCAACTTGACAATAGCAGCACCATTTGGCCTGTCACAGAGATATTTAGCATGTTTTTGCCTATTCCGTATGTTCCAAAATGTAAGTAGTTTTAGTTTGAGTTTTGTTTTAAGTCAAACTTAGCATATACAATACCAAATAGATGCACTACCAAGATATTTTTCATTGTAGATTTAATGAAACTAATTTAGTAATTTGATGTTGTAGATGTTGGTGCGTTTTTCTATGAACTTGATCAAATTAGAGAAATTTGACTTTGGCAAAATTAAAACAATCTACAATTTGGGACTGATGGAGCATTTGATAAATATCTGTAGATATTTTATAACTTTCAAGAATGATACATCATGTGGGTAGTTTGATTACCATTCTTTACTGAGAGGTGAACTTATATTGTGCTGTAGAGCTATGCTTTGGCCACTGTGGACATGCACGGATGTCATATTTACGAGAGAGCACACCACACAGATAATTATATACAAGATATCACATAGTTACAAGGAGCTAGTAATCTGTTGTAGTCTTACAGTACAAGTATGCTGGAAATTTATACTAACTGTAAATGAGGGGAAGAGGACTCCTATGCATTATGTCCTGAAAATAGAAATTGGCAGTGGAGATGAATTAAAAGCAACATGTTGTATGATCTGCTCATTTCGGCTGCATTATGTTGCTGCCACATTCGCTATATCCCTTAAAAAAGGGAAAGTGTATCTTGCTTCAAGTCAATATCCGGAACAAATAACTAATGTTGAAAGCTTAAATATTTTTTATGGGAGTAATGATGAAATCAGCTATCTAAAGAAAATTTTCAGTACAAGCAAGAAAATAAATTTGTTTACTGATCGAAATACAAATACTTTGTTGTTGGCTTCTGAAAGCAATCAGATTTATGCTTATTTGTAACAATTATATTTTGTTGGAAAAGCAACAACAACAAAGTTGGAATTTTTTTTATTTGATTAATAGTCTCTTTCAAAATAATACCTATTGTGTATGATTCATCGTCTTGTATTTGATATGTTATATGTACTAAGAAAAATAATAAATCAGTCTTTTTGCTTGTGGGCATCCAAAATGGATCATAGCCGGCACATGTGATATTATCCGATATACTCCCTCCGTATTTAAATATAAGTCGCTTTGACTTTTTTTTTTCAAAACTTCGGTCCTTCGTCTTATTCAAAAAAGTTATGTCAATATATAAGAAAATTAGTCATCCTCAAACTATCTACAATGATAAAATAAATCACAACAAAATAAATAGAAAATTATAACATTTTGAATAAAACAAGCGATCGAAGATTTGGAAAAAAAGTCAACCAGCGACTTATATTTAAATACGGAGGGCCATTTTCTTTGCTAGCATGAAAATTGATTAATTGTTTTGCTAGTAAGTGTTATATCACATTCACATCATCCCTTGAGTGATACAAGACCAATTATCTGAATGAATGGTTTCCTCACTCTGGGTACTATGTTTAATAAGTTACTATGTATGCACGATTACCTATTTATAAAGCAGCTTGGAACTCATAAACAAAGAAGCAAAATGTTCATGTTGTATGATCTGCTCATTTAGGCTGCATTATGTTGGTGCCACATTTGTTATGTCCCTCAAAAAAGGGATGTGTATCTTGCTTCAAGTCAATATCCAGAACAAACAACTAATGTTGAAAGCTTAAATATTTTGTATGAGAGTAATGATGAAATCAGCTATCTAAAGAAAATTTTCAGTACAAGCAAGAAAATAAATTAGTTTACTGATTGGCTTCTGAAAGCAATCAGATTTATGCTTATTTGTAACAATTATATTTTGTTGGAAGAGCAGCAACAACAAAGTTGGAATGTTTGTTTTTAAATTTGATTAATAGTCTCTTTCGAAATAATACATATTGTGTATGATTCATCCTCTTATATTTGATACGCACTAAGAAAAATAATAAATCATCTTTTTGCTTGTGGGGGTGTGGGCATCCAAAATGGATCATCACTGGCACATGTGATATTATCTGATAGGTCATTTTCTTTGCTAGCATGGAAATTGATTATTTGTTTTGCTAGTAAGTGTTATATCACATTCACATCATCACTTGAGTGATGCAAGACCAATTATCTGAATGAATGGTTCCGGCACTCTGGGTACTATATTTGTATAAGTTACTATGTATACACGATTACCTATTTATAAAGCAGCTTGGAACTCATAAACAAAGAAGCAAAATGTTTTATTGTTTTTTATATGTTGCAGTTTACTAGTTTACTTAAGCTCACATCTAAACAACATATTTTTTTCTTTTGTATTGGTAAACAACATAGATAAGGACACTAATTTCTTAATTTATTTTCCCTTCCATAAGAATATTGGGAACTGCGTTTGATTTTTTTTTTGAGACCCATGCAATATCCGTCCAATGTTTCTTGCAGCACTAAAGGCAGAACACAGACACACATAGTGAGTTAGGTGATAGAAGTCCAACAGGGGGAAAATAATTGAACAAAATGATTAGCATGTTACAATGAGAAGAAAAGAGTGAATAAAAGTATTGATCCATCAAATCATCACTTTTGAAGCATGTTCTTGTCTCTCTTACTGAAGATCCTGCATGAGTAGTTTTGCAAGCCAAGTATAACGTTAGGACACTTTTTTTTTTATTTACAGTTCCCAACTAACATAGTCGGCATGGTGATAGGAATTGAAGAACAGCACATTTTCGAGGACTCCAGAGAGATATAGGATAGCATAGGCCCTTGCATATAGGACTCCAGAACAGTCAGGCATATTGAGAACACATGCATATACAGCATAAAGCTTTGTCAGTTTGCCTCATCTCCATATACAGCATAAAGCTTTGTCAGTTTGCCTCATCTCCATATACAGCATAAAGCTTTGTCAGTTTGCCTCATCTCCATATACAGCATATTGCTGAAATTATCCAGTTTACCACTGGTCCTTTGTTTTATAAGGTTTTTTAGAGGGCTTGGAGTACAGTAGTAGTATCATTGGAACATTTATCTGTAAAATAAAGTCACTGGGCACTGAAGTGGATTGAAATGGAAAAGTAAAAAAATGAGCAAATTCTAGACCATTTGTTAACAGATGTTAGCTGGATTGAGGATAGCATTTTGGAGGTAGGTCATTACTGAATTTTGAATATTTTGGTAATGATCTAGATTACTGCCTCTTTTGATTAGCATTTAAAAATCTCTCTGTTTCTAGCCAGTTTTAATTAAGCATTTTGTAGTAAATGCATTCTAGTTTCCCCGTTTTCTTGAACTTACGAATCTAGGTCAATATTATCTACAGGCCTTTGGCTGGGCATATGTTAACAACCGCCACAACACGTGGGAGCAGTTCTATGTGTACTGGATATGCCCTTTCATCGGTGCCATCCTTGCTGCGTGGATCTTCAGGGCTTTGTTCCTACCACCGCCACCTAAGCCCAAGGCAAAGAAAGCATGATGAAATCATTTGGTCGTGGATGCCGGATTTTATTATTTGAAGAAATCAGCATTAATTGCAAGAATTAGGGGAACGCAAAGAATATGTTCCCGGTTGTATTTAGTTACCGCAATTTCCCAGCATGTTGAATTAAATTGATTAATGCTGTAGTCTGTTGCTCATATCATTAATGTTAACGTGCCCGTGGGATGCAACGGTCGGTCCATGAACTTCATAGTATTTATGGGTCATCGAACTCGTAAAATATGTCGTCTAGGTTAAAGTGTCCAAAATATCCTTTAGTTGTTGACTGTGTTTATATGAAATCGTCAGAGAGACATATTTGGTATCTTTATTATAAGAAAAATGGACCTTTCCGTGAGCCTTGTGCTTAGTAAGATTTTGGTGGTTGATGATAACATTGACTATTTTAGAACTACTATTAGAATATTTGTTTGTTAGAATATTTGTTTAGTCCTAAGAATGTAAGCACTGGGGGCTCCAACGAGATTGGAAGGCTTGTGGCCTTGTGCGCTTTCTCAAGACAAGTGTATGTTTGTCTTTCTAGTTTTGCTTGCTAAGCTAGATTCTAGAATTAAGACTTGGATTTCGTATTATATAGGTTTGGTTAAGTTGGATCTGTGAGTCTTATATTCTTCACTTTTATGCTTAATTTCCTAACTTAGCTTGATAAGCTAGATTATAGGATTGAAAGTTAGGTTAAAAGTTTTTTTCGTTAAAATTAGCAACACTTAAACAAACCTCAATACACGTTAGATTTATATCATGCACATATTTTAAGTAATTTTTGTGAACCTTAGTTTTAGAAATCATAGGTCAACACCCCTGATAGGACGTCACATTCTGCTTTCAACACCAACAACTACAAAGAGTATTTTGGACACTTTTGGACTAGATGACACACCTCACAATTGAAGAGCAACACTGTTCATGGATGTAAGCGATGCATTGGGACAATCCATAAACTCCAATTCTATTTAACTCAATTAGGGATAAAAGCGAGTTTGAAAATGCAGAACATATATTTAGATAACTATAACACATGCTACTACATAAGCATATAAGCATTTATGGGATAAGACTACAGTATCTCTATTGGTTTGACGGTTGGGATGCCATGTGGTAGTGGGAGACCTATTAATGGGTCATTCGGGCTATGTTCTCAAGTGGGCATCATTTGGATTGGCAAAAATGTGCTTAGCCTAAGTCCAGCAGACTGTCTATTTTTGAACTCCAACAGTGCAGTTACAATGTTCATTTCATACTCCGTGCCATGCATTCCCATATGCACACTCCAGTGGAAACAATCTTATGAGTGGGTTGGGTTTACTAGAAATTTGGGTTTAATTGAATTATTCTTTTGTGTTTTTGCATGAGATAAGCCCATGGGCTGTCTTTTTAGATGTAGTTACATGTATGGTATGTTGAATTGGGTCTGGTATACTAGTTTTTATGGTTAATATGTTAATTGATTTAGTTCTGAAGACCTAACTTTTGAAGTGGGATATACATATTTATCGAACATCTGGCCATATTAATTGTCACGAAATAGCTTCATTTTATAACACATCCATCTTCAAAAAATATTAATCAAATTTGCAAAGCAAAATAAGGTGTAACCGTAGGTTTTAAGAACCAATGTCCTGATTTTCACATGGAGCTCGCATATTGATTGGGCCACACTAATTTGCACGGAGGAGCTTTCTGTTTCACTAAGTCATATCTAATAAATTTCATTCGATAAAGTTTATATGGCATTAAAGCAATATTTTTGCACTAGTGTCTGGATTTTTATGTTGGGGCTAAATATCGATATGACCTCACTAATTGGCACGAAATAGCTTATTATCGCACAAAAATCATCTACGACAAACATAATAATTTGCTAACGTTTGAAGATAGGAAGGTGAGATTTTAATTTTTGGGTCTGGCTTTTTTTTTATCAATTGGGCCTGGCTTTTGACATGCTCCTCGTCCTCACCGATGTATCCCTCTCCTAGTTTCCTTCAACCTCATGTACAAAAATGTGTATCGCTGTTGCCTCCCACATAGATGGCCTGAAGCTCCCCTGTCTTTAAGCCGGACTAAAATGTGTTTTATTAACATTCTCACAAGTATGGTAACCACATTTTTACATCAGATGATTACAGATCGGCCCTAACAGGACATACCAAACGGGGCGCAGCCCGAAACACAACAGCGGAACTTAAAGCGAGGCCCAAGCTTCCCCACAAACACGGTTGGGGATAAATCATAGCCCTCACGTGTCAAGGTCACGATGACTTCTTCTCTGTAAACCAACAACAAAGCAAGGGTGAGTACATTCCGCAAGTTCACCTTCTTCCATAAAGAGAGGGGTAAAGACTATCACTGTATGCAAGATATATCTGGAGCTCAGGGTAAATTTGCAGTAAAACAATTTCATATGTAGGGTTCATTAGTTCTCAGTTTTAGGTGAGAAAAGCGGTTTTTTCCATAAAAGTTTGCCACTGGACTTACCGGTCCATGGCTTATGGCACGCAGGTCAACACATTTTTCACACTCCTCCTCGACATCTGCTGCCGAACAAAATAACCATATTTTATCCCATCCAAACTCACATTTTTGTAAAACATCTGCTTGTCGAAACCAAGCCATAACCCGTTCATACCGATGGATAACGAACTATCAAGATAGGTTTATACTCTGACCAGAGGTGCACACTTTACCCACAAGTTTAGCTCAGGACTTTCATCGTCATGAGGTCCTTTCCCGCTCAAGGTCCTCCCCACGCAAGGCTTCCCCAAACCTTAGCCATGAGAGACTTAGGACCACATGTCGCTCGGACCCGCAGCCACGCGACTATCGCACCATGTCTGCAGACACGCAACCTCGCCCCATTACCAGTCTCCCATGCATCCTAGCACACCGGCTTCCGCTCGGTTATTCCTTGCGGGTTTCAACCAAGGGTTACTACATATAACCTCGAGTGGTTGCACTAAAAAGAGTTAGGCAAGATGAATCGTTGACTCGGTCCTTCAGGGTAGAGCTTGTAATACTCCGTATTTTAAAACACTTAAGTGCATTGCAATTTACCCTAATTATTCCTTAAAAAATTTGATTCAAATTTAAATTTGAGGACTTTTTAAAAATTTGGAGTTTTCCAGGGGCAAAAATGTGAAAGGGTAGTTTAAATTAAGCCATTTCACTTTTGTATTTGGACCCCTGCCGAAAAAGGTCAAAATCTAGGGTTAAAAAAGAAAAAGGTAAAAGTAAAAAAAAAAGAAAAAAGAAAAAAGAAAGGGGGAGCCTCGCGGGCCCGCTGGCCCGCCCGCGGCCACGCGCCCGCTGGGCGAAGCCCAGCCGGGGGCGGCGGCCCACGTGGCGGCCAGCCCCCCCGACACCCGCCCCCCTGTCAGTCGGCGCTGACAGGTGGGACCGCGGGGGGGGGGGGGGTGGGGGGGCGGGGCGGGGTCTTCTTCCCTGCAGCGGCGCGTGGGGGAGTAGCACTCCCCACGCTCCCACGCCTGCACCCCGCGTCCCGTGCCCCGCGCCGTCGCTGCCGCCTTCGCCGCCATCGCCGCCGTGACCCCGCGTCGGTAAGCACAACCTCGCTCCCTCCTCCCTCTCTTGCGCCACGCTGAGCGCCGGCCCGAGCTCGCCAGAGCTCGGAGCCCCGCATGGCGCCGCGGCCACCGCGGCGTCACCGCCGCGTTCCCCGCGCGTGGGAACCCTTAGGGTTCTCGCGGACGCGCGCATCGGGTGCGCCGCGCCTGCGCGCACCCCGCGCGGTAAGGGGTAGGTTCCTGCGAGCACTACCGCCGCCGCGAGGCCACCTCGCTGGCGCGTTGCGCGGCGGGCGGCAATCTCGCAGTGAAGGGAGAGGGGGGAAGAAGGGGAAAAGGGGAGGGAAAGAGAGAGGAGCTCGCGCCGCTCCCGAGGCCACCGCCGGCGAGGCCTTTCGGCCTCCGCCGCGCCGGATGGTCGCCGGCGCTGCCGGCGCGGCGACGCGCAGAGCGGCCAGGCGAGCCAGGCCAGGTCGGTCCGCTGGGCCGCCAGCCCAGCTGGACCGCCCGCCTGGCAGGCCGGCCTGCGCGGCCGCTGGGCCGAGCCGGGAAGGCGCCAGTTGGGCCGCGCCTAGGGGAAGCAGGCCGCCGGCCCATTCCGGGCTGGGCCAGGCCGAAAGGGAGCCCATGCGATTTTTGGAGGGGGAAATTAGAACTTTTTGCTTTGTTCTTTTTGTGGGCTGGGCCGAATTTCAACAATAATTCTGTTTTTCTTTTTCCTTTAAACTTAATTTGTTTATTTATTTTACTTTAATGTTAATATGTTTATTTTAATTAGAAAAATTATTTATTAATTCATATAAATATTTTGGTAATTCTAAAAAGAAATTAAATTAGAGTTTATATATTTTAAAAAAATTAGCCTTTATTTAAAAATGCAAAAAAATTCATGAAGTGCATTACAAATAGAAAATTAATTCAAAAATCCATTTTAATTATTCAAAAATTCCTACAAAATTCATTTAAGCTTTTAAAATTATTTAAAAATACCTGGTAATTCATTTAAATCATAGGACAATCATTTACATCCGAAAAATATCCATGTTTAACCCCAACCACCCTTTTTCTTTAGAAAATTGTACATTTTATTTTTTTTTCAACAGGTTGACCATCCTCATATTTTAAAACTCCTGCATGTCATCAACTTAGGCACGTTGGTCCCACCACTTCCAGTTGAAGAGTCTTCCACTGCAACGGAAACTACGAAAGCTGGTGCGACCAAGGCATCCTTCATACCTGCAGGAGGAGACTCCGAGTCACCGACAGAGGCAGATCCCGTGACTCAAGGCAAGCCTCGGTGCATTACCGAGTTTTCTTTAAGTTCTTAATTTAAATCATAGTTATGCTTGTGCATTAGAGTTAGGAATTGATTGAAACCCTATAGCATGATTACTCATTATCCAGCATAAAACCCTATGCTCAGTAGATGGCTTAGGTAGCATAGGCCTAGAACGGAATTCTTTTACAACAAGTTACTGGTTAAGAATAAGAAGAATGTTAATAATTTGACAGGCATGCGGCGGGATCAGTTTCGCTTCCGTACTTTACATGTTATGATTATTTGCTATGGACCCTGATCCTGCCTGTGTCGCATAAGGCCATCCGATGTGTGGCCTGGTTGGGCCGAACGCGCTTCATTCACTTACCGTCCTTAACGGGCTCTGGTAAGCCTTTCGTCCTGTTGTACCTAAGCACGGAACTAGACGAGACCAACTGGAAGGAGGAGGTTGGGCGGGTGTCGAAGGACTGACACCCGGGTTCGGTGAGGATTGTTCCGGCTAGGTGGCACTGGATGTTGGGTTGTCGTATGTGGGGTCGGTGTACACACATATGATGGGTGACTGAGTATCCCTCTCGAGAGGTGGAAAATCGATTCGAATCGTCTGTGGCTTGCCGGTTGTAAGCTGCTTGATCGCGACCAACATCGTAGTAAGAGAATTGATCTTGTTATTGAAGAATGTTTGACAACATGTTTGTCCTGGTGGGTTAGTAGATTAGGAATAACTTAGCATGGTCAGGTAATAACTAAAAAGTGAACCAAATTCTAAAAGCTAAGGATTCTCTATTAGGCCTGCCGCAGTGTGAGTTGACCTAACCACCCCGGCTATGAGTTAGGAAGTCAGGTTTTGACCCAGTGGTCGGGTAAGTCTTGCTGAGTAATTAGTACTCAGGCTTCTTGCCTATTCTTTTACAGGTGCGGAATACACGTGGTTTGAATGGGATCCTTATCTGAATCCTCCTTTCTTCTGAAATAAGATTTGCTACAACTGAAGCAGTTTAAGGTGTGTGTGTGTGTGTGTGTTGGAGAGAAACGTGTGAACTATGTTACTTTTGTTTAAATGGCTGAAGAACTTATCAGCCGGGATGTAATAAATACCAAACCCTATGTGTAATATTTTAACTTTATGTAATAAATGTGATGTGTATGTTGTAACCTGTGGACTCCTTCGAGAGTTGCCCCAAAATTCAAGTTCGATCCGGATGGGAAGGCCAAGTCAGGATACCTACATCCTGAGGGACTACCGAGGTTAGTCCGGATCTGGTGATTAAGCACTAAATCCGGGTTAATCTGGGCGGTTCTGCCACAGAGCTCCCACAATGCTCTTACCTGAGCAAAACACCAGCCCAATCTCTTCCATGAAGATTGGACTCCGGAGAGACCGTAATAACAGCTCCCCGGGGTTTCTACCCTGTAATGGCGTAGCCGACCGAAGTCATATGTTGGGGTTTTACCCCCACATTTTCCAAAAACACTCAACCCACATCCATTGCCATATAATCATCATTACATCAAGATTAATATACATAATTGAGTGAGAGATCCACCTAAGCGCGCTACATCTAAGAGTGGCTTAGGTGGCTATCCTACCAAGTTACCTTAGCAAGCAAAACATGCAAGTTTTATCATTTAACAGGGCAAGGGTTGTGCATATAAATCTGGGTAATTTGTGCATCAAGTGAGGATTCCAGTGGACTTGCCTGAGATAGCAGATATGACGGTTGCCGTACACGTCAAACTCCTACTCCGGTCTCCAAGTCAAACATCTCGGGGACAGGACCGAACGGCTCTCCGAGAAGCCTACGCACACAAATGAGGCTAAACACACAAGTCAAGGTACAATAAGAGCTCAACATGAGTTGGATTGAGTTTAGTTAGGCGGACCTTGATCTTAGAAGAATTTAGGCTAAGGGATCATCAGAGTCCGAATTGAGAGGAGCAAGATGTGGGGTTTTTCCTAGTAGAAGGGCATTTCTGTAAACTACAGCCATATGGAAAGAAGACTTATGGGCCCTAGTGGCGCGTAAGGCCCATTTCTACCATTCCAAGTCCTTTCTCGCCTGTCGCAACGGTGTTTCCGCTGGCGCGAAGGGGAGGATGGAATTGATGTCTTCATTGTCAGCCACGCCGTGCCCACGTGGTCGAAATATGGCGGCATGGGGAAAATGGGACAGCGTCCTCGTGGTCTTGGCTTGATCGAACTGTTTGGTGGAGGCGGTGCTAAACCGTTCCCGGCCAAACAGTGGGTCATACCAACGGTCTACCATAGCAACATTAGTTGGACCGGACAGAGAGAGGTAAAAAAATTATGAAAAGAGTATGAGTAGATAGAGCTTGATTTATGGAGAATTTAGGTGCAAGAATCGTCCCAAATCGGAGTTGAAACGAGAAGATATCAAATATATATAGAATGGAGGGTTAGATTTGCACTTTCTGGAAAAGTTCAAGGAGTAGATATAGACTTTTGATGGGGAACTTGTCGATCTAGCCCAGGCTGAAACGAACTTGGGCCAGGGCAAATTTGGTCCAACGGCCTACTTTTCTTTTTCTTCTTTTCTCTTTCCTTTTTCTCAACTTTTCCCACCCTCAGCCCAACTGCACTTCTTGACCCGCTCTGCACGCGGGGGGAGGAGGCCTACTGGCTAGCCCAATGCAGCGAGGGCAGGGCACGGACGGTGTCGGCCGTGGGCCCGACTTGGCAGCGACAGCAGAGGGATACAACATTAGGCGGCGAGGACAACGCCTTGGTTCGAGCGAACCGGTGCGGTTTCGGTGAACCGCCGGCGACGGGCAGGGGCGGCGTCCGTTCCGGTTCCCTGCATTGGGGCTTGGTGTTCGACGACGAGACCGGTGAGGCGGAGCTCGCGGTGCGGGTCTCATGGCCGGCGAGGAGGCGGACGGGGCTCGTTCACGGCCGCGCAGCGATGGTCACGGTGGAGGCCATGGCTTCACTCGGAGAAGGGGATGTGCTGGAGGCGGAATAGGGGCGGCGAGGTGCCAAGAAGGTGTGGTGCGGCGGGGCGAAGCCAAGGCTTACTTGAATCAGCCGAGGATGGAGAGGAGGGGGGTATTTGTGATGGCATCAACGGCAGTCTAGTCATGGCGGCATGGAGCCAAGGCGTAGAGCGAGGCCGAGGCAAAGGGGAACAGCGCGAGGAGGAGGAGTGGTGTCCGCGGCGGGTGGCTCCCTAGGGTGACCCGAGGGCAGGCCGAGGTGGAGACACTGCGGGAACAGTGGCGTCGGCGAGGCTCCATACGGATACGAGCGGCGCTGGCGACGCGAGGGCAGATGGGAGGAGGAGTTCACCGGGGTCGCCTTTTATAGACAGAGACTGGAGGGAGGGAGCAACAGTGACGCTGGCGGTTTGGCGTGGCACGAGTGATGCGGCCGCGGTTGCGGCAAGCTTGGTGGCGCGGCGCTAGCGGCTGGAGTCGACGTGCACAGCGCGGCGCACACGGCGGCAGAGGCAGGTGGCGGAAGGGGAAAGAAGGTAAGGGGAGTTGGGCCAGTTCGACTGGGCTAGGGGGAAAAGAGGAAGGGGAATTGGCGAAGGAGGTGCGGCCCAGGTGGGGAAAGGCAGCAAGCCAAGAGAGGGAGAGAGGGAAGAGGGGAGTGGGTTGCGGTCCAGATGAGGGAGAAAAAGAAGAATTATTTCTTGATTTCGATTTGGGCTTTGGAATAGTAGAGAAGGAATTTGAGGAGATTTTTGTGGGGGACTTTGTAGAATATGTTGAGAAATATTTCCAGGACTATTTGGATAGTTCAAGGTGATTTTTGTTGAGCTCAAACTGTACACTCACAAGCAAACAGGTTTTCAAAATTGATTTTGAATTTAGGAGAGATTAGAGCAAACTTTCCTAAGGTCAAATTTCGGGGTATTACATGGCCTAACCAACATTTCCCTCACCTAAAGTGAGGTAAAGTGAGCTCCATAGTTTGTAATTGTCTTGGTTTTATCTAACTCTATTTATTAATATTTCTTGGAACTACTTGTTTTGATGACACATGAGAACCATTGAATTTGAGTAGAATATATATGCAAGATGTTAGTCAAAACTATAAAAACATAAGATTAGAGTGGAGTTTGAGATACTTCAAAAATATAATCGTGTTTAGCAAATTACGGCTTATAAAACAAAGTTTTTAAAAAATAGTCCAACACTTTCAAACCTAAAATACCATGTTAGTTTCATACACCATGATATTGCATTGGATCTATAAAAATAGTTTTACTAATACTCCATTCGTCTCAGAAAACAAGTCGTTCTAGATTTGTTCTAAGTCAAACTTTGTAAAGTTTGCCCAAATTTATAAATAAAAGTATCAACATTTATGACACCAAATTAGCACGCCATGAAAATACACGTGACAATTGTAAGTGCAGCAAGGCTCCTCAGTGGTTTTGATGTATTGAGTGACAATACGATTAAAGGTCTAATATCTTTATGAGATATTTTGACAGGCTCTTACAGGTGTATTTGATATGGTCACAGTGTAAAAGAATGAATTGTAATGAATATATCGCATGAATGAGCACGAATCACTCATATGTTGAGTATTATGCTTCTCATTGTATATCTATCACTATGTTAATGGCTATGGAATGTATATTGTATATCTACTGACACAAACAGTATTTTTAGCCATGGATCATCTCACTCAGTTGGATTTACTCTTGGATCATCTACAGTGGATACCATGACATTGCCTAAGTGCAGGATTTCATTGGTTTTATATTATTGATGCAATTTGAAGCACTTGGCATTCATATTGAGAAAAATGACTTAAATTATATCTCTTCTATTTGGACATCACTACTTAAATTGGATTTCTCATATATAACAAGTGGCTGATTATGAAGACACACTATTGCATATCAAAGCCAATTATAATCAAGATCTAGTGAATTGAATGGATAATTAGCAAATGTGCTACATCTGTCTATTGAAGAGGTTTTCTAAATTGAAGTCCGAACTATTCAAGTTCAAAGAGGATTACTCACAAAGTAAGAACCTCAGCTTGGCTATCCTTCTCTACTGATATATTTCAAGACAAGCATTATTCATCAAGTCAAGACTTGAGTGGATCTCATCTAGATTTATATTTATCTTGAGTATAGGTATACCGTACTATCAAGAGGGAAGCTTAGCTCGAAAGTCACTAGTCAACATGTGCTCATAGCTAGTTTAAAAGAGTGACGAGCCATTGCATCGCTTGTAGTGCATATGGCATTGAGTGTGACATATCCCTTGTGAAAAAATGCCCAAGCCTTCTTGAGAGAATTCTCTGAATCTTTTCTTGTGCTTTTATCTCTTAGTTAGGTGTATCTCTAATGGGGATAACACCTACACCTTCTTATCTAGTGACCAAGGCTTTGTGCCTTAGCCATCTGGTGTAGCAGCTTCCATCCGAACTGTCCGGTGGACCTCGTTTGAACTGCAATGGCTAGTTGGCCTCCACCGAACTGTCCGATGAAGCCCACCGAACTATCCAGTGGTAGCCTGATATAAAGCAATGGCTAGTTTTGTGGGCTTGGATTTGTAAGTTTGTGTGAGCTACATTGTGAGCACCTAGCTTCTGATCACAGTTGGCAAGCATTTCCGGGAAGCGTTTTTGTTACTCTTGAAGGTTTTCTCCTAGACGGCGATGAGCTACCCAAAAGGCTACTCGGTTTGTGGGTGCCACTTCTCTTGTAGGTGATTACTCCTCGCTCTTCGGAGCATTTGCAGTGAGCACCTTCATAGCCTTAGTGGTTGTGAAGGAGATGGTCGTGAGTTGAAAAAGACTCAACCTCTTGATAGACGCCTCAACTAGGGACATACGGACACTTGCAGGTGTGCCCGAATCTCGAGAATAAAATCATCTGTCGTGTGTGCTGTGTCTCTGCTGGGAGACCCAAGCTTTGTGCTTGTGGTTGATTTATTTACTTGCATTACATTATTGCTTTCGCTATCTTTATTATTCGTGTGCAAGTTCTCTTCGTGAGTGCAGGTATTAAGTGTTCGCTGAATTCATCATCACCATAGAAACATATTACACAGCTCCACATAGCTTAATAAGTATTTACTCACAGATTTATATTCATAGGGTTTAGTCTCTGTGTGACCCCGGACTGTCCGGTGAGAATCATCGGACTATTCGGCTGCTACCGGGCTATTCGGTAGGATCCACCGGACTATTCGGTGTAGGGGGCTAACAGTTTGTTTTTAAGTGGCGTAAATTTTCAGTTACGCCTATTCACTCCCCCTCTGCGACATTAATGTCCTTTCAATAATGAATCTAACAATACTCATTTGGTACTATAAATATTTATATTTTTTCAATAAATTTGGTTAAACTTTAGACTTAGAACAAACCCAGAATGACGTGTTTTCTGGTACGGAGGGGGTATCTTTTATAGGCCTCTTTGGAACGAAAAATAGATATAGAAATTCTATATAAATTTTTAAAATATATAGGGAAAACGCAGAATTCAGGATTTTTTTCTCCAAGGGGGCCTATGTGATTTGTCAGGTTTTGGAACAACCAGTGCTAGCCAATAGTTTGTATTGGATACATTTTTGTCCTTATGGATAGTGTTTTGTGTGAACAAGAACATAAGCGGAACGGAATTCCTAAGCGGAACTGTCGCGTCGACACGTGGAACAAAAATTTCTGTACGAATGGTCCCGTGTAGCCTGCCGTATTTCTTCAATCTGTTGCACGCTTCACATGTTGAGATGCTTTGGACTTTTCTGGCCTCTGAAACCATATAAGTACATCTGATGCCGATCGCTGCAAACCTCAACTCTCAGTTTGTTGAGCACTCCTATTCGTCGGTAGTTTATACTTTTCTGTGTTCACAGTGAGCAAATATATACTACTACTCCAGTATATAGCGTAGAGAAAATTTCCAATCTACCATCGAAAAAATTTAACGTGTTTTATCGACCATAAAAAAACTTTTTCTTCCCTATCTGTGCCCACTTCAAACTTTGTTCCCTATCTATTACTGCCGTCCATCTCTGTTTTCTGGCGTCAACTTCCGTCTGCTGCCGTCCAAAACTGCCACCTCTCTTTCTTCTCCCACCGCCGTCACGGGAGCCAGGGCCGCACTGGCCGCACGGAGAGCCATCCGCACCTGCGTCGGCCTCCGCGCCCGCTCGCCGGCCCCACGACGCCCACGGCCGCGCAGCCGCCGCTGACGGCTCGCCTCCTGCGCGGCCGCTCTGCGCGCGTTGTGGCTACCGCGCCTTCCCGCGGCTGTGGCCACCGTGCCCTCCCGCGCGACCGCTCCCAGCCGCCGCAGAAGGCTTGCTCTCCTGTGTGGCTGTGGCCGTCACGCCCTCCCGCGCGGCCGCTCTCGAGCGCGACGCCGGTAGGTGCGTTCCCACGCCCTGCTCCTGCGAGCCGGCGCTGGCCGCCAAGAGCTCGCGCTGCTCTGCTCGCTCGTCGCGGCCTGGTGGTCTTCAACCTCATCCGCTAGGCACGAGTTCATCCGCGTCTCGAGCCCGGCAAGGCGGCTCGCGGGTCTAGCACGTCGAGGCGGCTTGGGGAACGGCACCGACGGGGGGGGCGGCTCTGCAGCACGTCGAGGCGGCGGGGGGAATGGCGAGCAAGTGGGCTGTTACGGCACGCGTCGCAGGTTTGCTAAGGCATGGCGGCGTCGCTGGGCTCTGATGGCGCGGCACCGCTGGCCTAGAGCCTGGACGCCGAATTGGACCGGACGAAAGTGGACAGCAGGTGGACGGAAGTGGCGGACAGGGAAAGGAAGATCCAAATTGATGGCAAATAGAGAAGATAGCCAATTTTCCTTGTAGCCTATCCACAGCGCCCAAACCCAAGACCATTTAGTACTTTATCTCCTTTGGTCTCAGAAGGACATGCAGATACATACTACAAGTCTACAACCCCATCAATGACACCGGCAAGTATCAGTTGCTGTCATTGTCGATTGTCGGCTAGCCAAGGTGGAAGTTGCTGCAGGTGGTCTGCCGGAACAACAGCGAGGAGCTGAACCCGAGCCGCGACGCCTCCAGGTCGAACTCCAGCAGGTTGTCCTCAATCATGTGCCCGCCGATCACCACCGACGTCCGCGGCGTCTGGCCGCCGTCCACCACGCCGAGGCACAGCGCCCCTCCCTTGGCCTCCACCATCGAGTTCGCGCCGAACACCACCCACGACGTGGCCTCGCTCCCCAGCACCAGCTCGATGGTCGGCACCGCGGCGCCCGCGCGCGTGGCCCCCACCTTGCTCTCGTCGTAGCACAGCGTGAAGGGCGCCACGGGCGCCACCCGGGGGATCATGGCCGTCTCGGCCGCGAACGCGTCGGTGACGGCCTTGTAGATGGAGGACTCCAGCACGGTGTAGGGCGCCACCGCGCTGATCTTGGTCCCGCCCATGCCCTTCCTGTCGATGGCCAGCAGCGTCGCGTTCAGCGACACGGCGCGGCCGTTCACCCTGATGCCCGTCACGCCGACGAAGTACTCGTCCGACTTATCGCCCCTGGTCGACACGCCCGCCGTGCTCACCGGGTTCACGAGGAGCGGGGTGTAGAGGAGCGACGTGTTGGGCAGCACCATCCCGAGCTGGAACGTGTAGGGCGCGTCGCCGAAGACGGCGACGCCCGGGGCGCCCGACGTCGACGGCAGGCAGAGCGCGAACTTGCGGCGGGGGAAGCGGAACGCGGCGGCGAGCTGCGTCGGCAGCGCGAAGCGGGCGCGGCTGAGCGACGCCATCCCCGTGGCGCCCGCCGCGAGGCCCCGTGTCAGGAAGGTGGCGCCGCAGGTGAAGAGGAACGCGGGCGCCGCCGCGAGCGGGCCCGGCGGGGGGAACGTGGTAGGCAGCGCCAGCGCGTCGGTGAGGACGTTGCCGCCCGTGCTCACCCGCGTGACCGCGTTCTCAGGGAACCCGCCGCAGGTGTCGTTGACGCAGGACGGGCTCGGCGCGCCGTCGCAGCTGGTGGCGCAGGCGGCCGAGCGCAAGAGGCGGCAGGGCTTGGACCCGCACGGCACGCGGCGGTAGGTGGTGGACGCGTACCCGGCCTCGCAGTCCACCCAGAGCGTGGCGCCGGACAGGCCCACCACCACCTTCACCGGTACCAGCGGCGTGCGCTGCCGGAACTCCGCCACGTACTGCTGCGTGGCGTCGTCCTTGCTCAGCGGCAGCGCCACCGCGCTGGGGCTGGGCCCTGACGCACGCGCGCGGCAGGCCGACGACAGCAGGCAGAGGAAGAGGAGAGGGAGGAGAGGACGACTAGCATGGAGGCGCGACATGCTGTGTGTTGGGTTGGGACGCGATGGCGATGTGGAAGTGCCAAAGGACTTCTATAGCGAGGCGGAGGACGCCGAAATGGACCGGTCGTGCTCTCGTGCTCGTGGTATCTTTCCGGCTGAGGGAGGGAGGCAGCAAGTCCACGATCCATGGCGGCTGGGCAGTCGCAGACTGCGCGTCTGCATGGCGGGAGCGAATTTTGTATGGATGAGATCTAGGCGAGAGGATCTTGTCCGCGAGCGCTTTATCCTGACGCACCGACGTGGCGCCGGTTGTCGCCGCCTCTGACTTGGACTTATTTTTAGTGCGGCTGAGGCTGACCAGTCGTTGTCTTGTCTCTACGGGAGAACTGCGCAGATCCGGCAAACCATCGGGCAGGCATCGGCGAGTCGGGCAGGCGTGCAGCCATGGGAGGAAGTGTAGTTTTTGGAAGCGCAACGAGCAAAAAGGGAGGGAAAAAAAAGGTCGGCGGCTAGGCGTTCCCGGCATGCGGGCAAGCATCAGCTTTTTGCGCACGCCGGCAGGGATGAGTGATGCGATAGTTTGATGGGCAGGGATAATAATGTGATCGACCAGGACCATGCTGTTGCTGGGCCTGGGCATCTCACGTTCTCACTCGAGCTGGAGCTGCGGGCCTGTGGGACTGACTCTAATCTTGGCACTTGAGGGCAAGCGGCCCAGCTCACACCATGTCAGGCGCATGCGAAGGCCTTTCTAGGGGAAAAGGTTTGTCACGGTTCCTTCAACTTACATAGAAATCTAGGGTTCATCTTTAGACTCGAAAGCCAAATGCATCCTTCAATATGTGAAACCGGGCCAGCGCCGTCCTCGGGCCAAACCGACCCGGTTTTCACTGACGTGGAAGTTCACGTGTACCCATCACTAAATCACTATATCCACGTCTCAGCCATCTCCCTCGGCCCTCGCTGTGTGCCCCGCCCTAGCGCCGCCCGCACCCTGCCTCACCGGCGCTACCGCTCCTCTGCCCCACTGCCACGGGCCTAGCTCCTACGCACGCCACGCAAGAATCCTCTCCTACGCACGCCACGCAAGAATCCTCTTGCGCGCAGATGGCAGGGACATCCACCGGCTCGGCGGCGCCATTCCCGCAGCCACAGTCGTCGTCACTCGTCAGGGGAGGGGGCGACTCTTGGACAAGCGCAATGGAGCCTGGCCCTAACGAGGAGGAAGCAAATGTGCTTGGCGGTCAGGTCGTTGGCGCTGTGTGGATGGCCCTCACAGAGACGATGCTCACAAACTGCTAACAGCCATGGCCCTCACGAGCTCGCTATGTCGAGCGTGCGTTCGGCTGACGAGCGGGGCGGGCGTCGTGGTGCTGACGGCAACGCTGTCGTCGGACGTGCAGTGGCTGGAGCGGTGCCGGAGAAGAAGAAGTCGTTGTACACGCACAGCCAACTGTGCATCGTGGCGTGGCTGCGCAGCCTCGGGTTCACAGTCCCGCGAGCCGCGAGGACCCCGCCGTCTGGGTCGCCGAGAAGCCGCTCTGGCATGACGCCTCAGCCTCGTCGTCGACCTCCACATCAGGTACCAACCGCAGAGTACTTTTCCATTCCCTTTTTATCAATCTATGCTTGCTTTGGAATTGAGTTCGTGCTCGTAGTTTGACCCAAAATGATCAAACGTCTTAGACTGCCCAATTAGCTTATCCGTGGTTCAGTGCGCGCGCTCGTGCAGCGTGACGCCGCCTTCGCCTCGCGCACGCCCGCCACCTCCGCGGGTGCACCGCACGTCGTCGACGCCGCCGCCAGCAGTCCGGCGTCACGAGCCACTACAGCGGTGAGCTAGTCGAGCTCCTTCAATTCCTGGCCTGCCTGAGCGTGCGATGAAGGCGAGCTTGGCGGCATCGCGCCTGCGCGGGGTGGCGCGGAGCTCGGCCGTGTGCTGGTGGAGCGCGAGCAGCGGCGCAAGGAAGGAGCCGAAGGCGTCGACGTAGGCGGCATAGCCCTTGAGCACGGTGATGCTGAGCAGTGAGCACAAAGAAGAGCGGCAGCTTGCACGGGGTGGCGGGGCCCGTGGTAGTGGAGGAGAGGATTAGCAGCTTGCGTGGGGCGCCGAGGCGGGGCTGGAGGCGACGGGCCGAGGGGTGATGGGCAGTGGCGGTGCAGTGACGGACATGTGGACCCTGATACACGTGGTCACGTGGATGGTTGACGTGGCGCAGTCTGCATCCACGTCAGAAAAACCATTTTCGGTTTGGCTCAAGAATGTGATTTGTCCGATTTCATAAGCCGAAGGAACCTCTATGCTTAGTTTTTCGAGTCAAAGGACGAAGTCTAGACTGCACTGCAAGTTGAAGGACCTGTGACGAATGTTTTTTCGTTTTTACGAGCTTGATGAATTGGGCTGTCTCTATTTGCATTGAACCGGTGAAGACCAGCATATCCTAGATAGTAATCATTCGTGAGTGGGATTGTGGCACATCTACGGTTCGCATTTAGGCTGAACTCTTTGTTTTTTTTAATAAAGATAGTTTTATTTCAAGATAAAATAATGTTTCGGTCTGTGTACTTAAATTTAAAAGTACACTCAGCAAAAAAATAAAGAAAAAGAAAACAGTTAGAGACCTGAAATACTCTAAGCATCGTAGGACTTCAAACTCAACATACTACTCACACCACCTATCAACACAAAGGACTCAAATTCAGTGAAAATGTGATAGCATCACATACTATGAAGTTGATGGTCAAAGTCCGTGAAAACTCCGTCATCTTTCTCAAAAAAAGTTGATGAATAGAGCATGTGAAGCATCTTAAAAAACTCCTAAAACCACCTTCCAGCGCTGACCATCCAAAAGACCAACAACCACGAAGCAATGATCAGATGGCCGACAAACCATTGAAATCATTGAGTTGAATGTAGTTCTTCTGTCTGCTTTGCTCCCACAAACAGGAGCTCTTTTCTCCTCCAAAGCACATAGCAACCCACCGTCGAAGAAACTAGAAACACTTCCATAGACAATTGGCGTCAAGGTAGACCATGCGAAGGCGAATCACCCCTGTGCACCGCGCACGGAACTTTTGCTGCATGGTAGCTGCGAGCAAGGTGCAAAGAAGATGCCTCCAAGGAGAACGCGATGTTCGTAGACTATGCCGTCCAAGCTTTCGCCCTAACCTCCGTCACCCCACCCAGACCCGAACACCATGAACGCCGCAGCATGTCATCACTCGGCGGAAGGGTGGACCCACTACCGCCTACTTCCAGTGATGCCCTGCAGTGGCATGGGCACACCCACCCGTGAAGACAACCTCCGCCAGAGGGCGTGCGGCGCGGGCTTTGCTTATCTTGCTCTTTTTTCTATGCTACTAGCAAAACGTCACAACGTGGACGTTTTGCTATGGGCAACAGAAATTTGGGTGGAAATTATAATGCCATCACTCTGCCACGGCTACAGTCCAAAAGGGTAAAATTGAAGGATGATTACATATTTCAAAGTACTAAAATGTTGGACGTAAAATTGAAGGATGATTACATATTTCAAAGTACTAAAATGTTGGACTTCATACTCATGTGTAGCTGGATATGTCTATGCAGGTTTTTAAAGACATTTCCAGATTAACACCATAGATCGAGTAATCAAAAATCAATTGATGCACTAATATAGTCCTATTGAACCATACAGTTATTTTGCCATCATCCATGCAAAAACAGGCATCAATTTAATAATCTTTGTCATCAATGTGCACATCATTGTCTTTAGGCATAATAAAAAACAAGCTCCGCTATAGGTCCTGTCCTCCATGCCTGCTCCTCGTAATTAAGCTTCATTATCCTCAATAGCGTCATTATCTACTATGCTAAAGCACATGCTTCTATGTGTCTTGCCTCCGTCTTTGCCATCACAAGCTCGATTGTTGTTTTGTATTTCGAGTGATGACTGAGAGAGAGTGGAGTATCAAGCTGTTTTTGTAGTGTGTTCGTTAGAGAAGTGTATTCTTAACGTATCATTCCATTCTAACCGTTTAACCAGCTTGTTTGGTTTGATGAATGGTGCATGTTGATTTATTACCATCTAATTCCTTACAAACATATGGTTGTTCAATAATGAAGAACGATATTACACTAATTTTTACAAGATGGTCCTATGATATTATAATATTACCGTTCTAGTAGATAAATCGATACAACAAAATAAACGACAAGTGATGGATCCACTTTATTGATAACTACGTATTGCTTTGTTATACCTGGTTTTATTCCTATCATGCTTCATCAGTCAATTATAAGGCATGCTTGGATGGTAACTTCAACTTGATCTGTTCAAGCGTCAAGTCGGGTGAGGCCAAGGATGGGCCGCACGGTTGTTTAGGATGGCCCACACCTGACACATCTTGCGTTGGGTTAGGTCAGGTTGGTTTGTGCCCTCCCCGCGAACACATCAGGGTTTTTTTTTCTGTTGGATCGGCTTTTAGATAAAATATCATGCCCCCATGTTCGACCCATCTATGTCTCGCGCCCACCCTGTGTGCTGCTCAGGTAGGATCAATTTTTTTGAGCAGGTCGTGTAGCCATGATTAGACCTGCTTCAACTTAATGAATAATTAGTCAAGGGGGGAATCCAAAAAATTGCATTGAAATTTTCTCTCCACAAATTAGCCAACCTTGAACAGTAGTTTATGCCCATGATAAACATGACTAGGTGGTACTACAAATGCGCATGATATATAGTCTCTCCTATCCTACTTAAAAAGCACGGAGTGCTTCCCACTCTGTCTTCGTACTACCTCGCTCCATGTCGCTCCTGTGTCCTCGACCGCACCGCCTCTAGAGATTGGAGCGCTTCGCATTTTGCCTCCTCTCCCCTCCTCCGCACCAACTCACCTGCGCGCCCACCTCTCCCCTGCTCCACCCCTCACTGCCTGGCTACCTCCTCCGCACCCTCTGCCCCATGCCACTTCTCACTGCCCACTGGCCGCCGTGCTGCGTCCTCTCTCACCTGCACCGCCCCTATGATGCCCCCGGCATCTCGAAAGTTTTAACACGTGATTAGATTAGCGGTAGTCAAGGTTTTGGCTTAATAGTGTTTAGAGAAGAGCAACAACTAGGCTAGTAAATCACGAAGTCAAAAATTTTCAGTGAAATATGCAAAACCCCTGAATGCATTTGTGACTATAGTTTAAAATATAATGTGATTGGAACCAAACTCTCTATAACAAACTTGTAGACAATTTTATGTAGATCAACTTTGTTATTGGGTGTGGTAACATGCACAAAGGTTTAGGTGGAGTTTTGAGTCGATTAATGAAAAAGCAGAAATCTGCCTAAACTTGATCGGTAAGGAAAATTCAAATTTCAAAGGAACAAAAGTCCCTATCATGCAAAACATCATATAATAAAGTTGTAGATAATTAAAAACTACACAACATTGGTATAATACTCTTTCTCTGAAAATGAGCATAAAATAGACTTTAGGAATTTCTAAGTTTGCATTAAACCTTGGTCAAACTGGAGTCAGCAGGTTAAATTCAAATTTAATCATATTTAAACTTGGAATCTGATATTACTCCTTTTGACAAAGTTATAGACTTGGAAGAGTAGAACAACTTTTGTATTTTGGGTTTTGTCAAATTCAGCCCCTAAATCATTCAAAAATGGGAGTTTAAATCACATCTCCAGCCGGTCAAACCACCCTTTTCCTTTTTCCGAATTTTTGTTTTTCCCTGAGTCGCTGACGAACTTGCCCCACCTGTCGGGTCGCCTGCACCGGTACTCGGGTGGGCCCCACTGCCTTCCTCACCTCATGCACCCGGTCCATAGACCCCTCACCCTCCTCCTCACCCCGACCCCACCTGTCAGCGACCTCCGGTCCATGGACTGAGTCCATCGCGCACCTTCTCTCTTCCCCCTCTCCTCCCGCTCGCCCACGCGGCGGACGAAGGGCGCCGGCACGCCGACGCCATGGGCGCCAGCGCGCCACGCCGCGGCCACACGCCGCCCGGCCTGCCCTCACCCCTGCAGCGCTGCCCCGTACCCCGAACAAGAGCGGAGAGCGCGCCCTCCTCCATTTTCTCCTTCCTCGCACTCGCCATTTCACCCGAGCAGTTTTCCCTCTGTTTCCATTGACGACCTCCATTGGAGCGAGCTTGGAGCTCAAGCTCCGGTGCAGCTCCGTGCCTCACCGCGCCACCAGAGCACCGCGCCGCTCCTCCGCGACCTTCGCTCCACCATTCCGCACCGGCCTAGGCCACCGGTTCCACCTCGACGCCGCCCACCGCGCCGCCGGAGCTCGTCGCCCCTGCTCATCGTCGTCACATCTCCCCGCGCCCTCTCCCGTCGATTAAAGTAGGGGGTAAGATTCCCCAACCACTCCTCTCACTTCCCCGCTACCTCCGGTGAGCCTGCAGGGCTCCGCCCGACCGAGAGGGGCAGCGCCGCCGCCGGCCTTCCTCCCTGGCGCGAGGTAGAAGGAAGCCAGGAAAGAGACAGCCGTTTTTGCATTTAAGCCCTTCGGTTCTCACGGATTCACATTTAAATCCAATGCGTTATTCATTGAGTCATGCAGATCTGACGACCTAGCCCCTGAAAGTTAGGGTTATTCACGTTTAAATCCTATATCTGGGGTTAATATGCATTTTTCGGCTGATAACTTTGAAAAATCATATAAAATCATGGAAAAATCACAAAAATATGAACTCAGTTGCTATGAACTCCTTGTGAGTAGATCTACCAGATGGATATGATGGAAGGGTATGAAAAGACCTTTTTGCCCCTGGTATTGTGCATGCATGAAAAACCTTGATAAATAGGAAATGTGGGTAAAATGAGCTTCAAAAATTGTGAAATTTGGGCAGAGGCCTTGTGAACATGTGTAAGCTCTGTATAAATTTTGGTAGCCCTAGCATTGACTATTTAATTACTATTTTGCCCTTGTCTTGTATATTAAGCATATATTATTTTAGGAAAAGGTTGCTATGGAGAAAAAAATGCTCCATGTGACTTTAGGGGCTTGATATGAGCTCTAGGTTATGAACATGACTCATTGCTAGAGTAGGAAGTGGTGCATGTAAGGTTGTGATTCTGATTTGAAAATAGTAGAAATAATGCAATTTTACATAAATAGTCGAAAATGTGAGACCAGTATATCCAATAAAAACCCCCACACTTACTTTAGTAATCTTAATGACTAAATTACTGTTGCATGTTTTATCGGCTCACATCACCATATTAGCTTTATGATGGACAACTTAGTTTTTGTATATGTTCTTGTGAGATTGCACATACACGATTGCTTCGGGTCCATAAAAGTAGTTTTAATGCTAGTGTCAGTCGGGAGGTTTTGGTTGAGCTAGTAATCCATTACATGCGTAACTAGATGTTTGCCTTATATTTTGCTTAACCAGTTGTATGCTTGATGATCGTGCATCTCATTCACTGTGTCATGCATAGCATTCATATAGCAACGCTTATTGCAGATACGTGATTGAGAAACAAGTGCGGGAGCTACTTTAAGCAATGGTGATCCAAAAGATCAAGTAAGCCCCAGACACGACCTGGAGAGCCCATCAGTCGTGTTTGGAAGGAGGAGTTGTCCAAGTGATCAAGGGGTTGCCTGGGGCAAAGCCTCACAACCCGGCAAACTAACCTAGTTTAGTTTGTTGGCTTGATAAGAATAAGCAAAGGTAGGCAGGACCATGAATTCTCCCAGCTAATATATGAATGATTGTTTCATTACGCATCCGCATTAGGAGTTGTATGAAAACAATTGCATTAGATCTCCTGGCCGCCCTGGCCCTAGCACCTATATATAGAGTTCGTAGGACGAGTTGCCTAGGCTCTGCTAGGTGCGAGTAGACACGAGTGAAAGGAGTCACTCGTCGCGTAGGTGATTTCAAAGGTTACAAAACTTTTACTATTGAGGAAGTAATACTATGCTCTTGATTTAAATGGAGACCGGGCGGAGAATAATTTTATTATGTGGTGTGCGTTTGGCTCCGCCCGAGTCGCATAAGGCCCGTCCGCTGTTCGCCTATTGGTCGGCATAACATTGCTAGAGTGCTTAACCGGGAAATGGGACCGGTAAAGTCTTTCCTGGGCTTGTCCGAAGCACAGAGACACGTTCCTACCCGCTGGTTGAGAGGAAGGTGGCCCGGGGGAGCTTGGTACTCATGACGGGGAGACCGAGATGTCGGCAGGCTCGTCATGGGGGCACAACCCGGGGGCTAGGCGGGAGTGAATCGAACTTGGGACGAGACAGGTTAAGATTGGGACTATATGTGGGAACGCGATGGCTAGTAAGCATATATCCCTGGTATGATAGTTATTCCCGGGAATTAAAATCGATTCGAATCGCTGATGCCCACCAGGTGTGGGAATGCCAATGCCTTTGACGTTCAACGTAGTAATTACTTAAACTCTCGGTGTTTAATACTCATGGTTTTTGGAATACCACATGATTGAATTGAACTGTTTACATTACTGCAAGTTACAGTTGTGTTGGAGGTTATACAAATGATGAAAACTTGCTATTTATGTTACACATGTTACTGTTTAAAACTAAAGGCTAAGGACCCACTTGCTAGTAAGCCGCTTCGCGTCAGCCGTAAGCCAAATCCATTAAGACCTACTGAGTAATTAGTACTCAGGGTTTGCCCCCACCTTTTGAGAACAGGTACCGGCGACATCTGGACAACTGCTTGGAGGAGAGTAGTACCGGTGGGCTCGGTGTTGCTCATCTCGATCAACGTTGCATGAAGACTAGTAAAGTATTTCGTTCCGCTGTGAGATGTTTTCAAACTCGCTTCCGCTATCTGTTTCAAACTTGCCTTTCGTATGGTAATATGATGAAACTTGTGATATTATTTCGAACCGGTTTGAAAAATAAGTTTTTATACTGCTATATTCAACTGCCTGAGATGATGTATCTGCTGTGGCTCCATTGTGGGCTGGATGTGTATGATGTCGGTTCCTCTGGGAAAAGGTAACATCGGGAGTCGAATGACTCTCGACGGACGACCGGGTTTAGTTCGGTCTAATCGCACTGCAAGCCAGAGGTGGGCAGGTGTGCTTAGCCCGGATTAAATCGGCGGTTCCGCCATAGCCCCTCACCGGTGGATCTGCCTCTCATGCACCGCCTACCTGCCCATGGCGGGACCAGCGGGGAGGAGGAGGAGGCAACTGCGGCGGTGAGGAGGAGGAGGAGGAGGCGCGAGAGCAGGCGATGATTGCAGTGGGGAGAAGGCCAGCGAGGAGGTGTGTAAGGTTCCAATGCTCTCCACTTCGTCATTTCCGTGTTCCATCGCCTCCCCTCTTGCTCCCGTCCCCTTTGCCATCGTCGCCCTCGCTTTGACCGATCGACGCACCCCCGCTGACCTTCGCCCCCCGTCGCCCTCTCTCCACGCTACCACCGCTGCCATCCACCCGGCTGACGTGCCTCCGCTGCCGCCTCCGGAGTGCACTTCCGCACCAACTCCTCCTCGATGTCAGTGGGTCCACAGTCCGTCAAAGCCACCGACATGTATCGGCAAGCGAGGGCGCTAGCTAGGACTTCGGTAGGCCCATAACCGGCGTATAGACCGGTGCCTCTGTGACACACCCACGTCGCTCCGGTGGAGGAGGATCCGCCGCCGCCACCACCGCTACCTCCTTCTGTGCGCCAGGATCCGCCGCCACCAAGGTGCATGGCGCCGGCACGCCCTCCTCCGCCACCGCATCACAGCTCGCCGTCGGTGCCAGGTCGACCTGGCGCCACTACCTCCTAATCTTTCTCCATCGAAGTAGCAACGCACAGGCACTGCCTCCACATCCTTCTCCATGGTGTGCCGTATTTTTTTGTTTCTAGGATCAGGAGCAAGTGAGAAGGTCCTAAATTCAGAAAGGTGCTATTTTGCACTGAACATCAATGTAGTTTACAATTAAATACAGCAAGTGTTACCATGCAAAAGAATGGGCAAATTGGTGCATATATAAAGTCTCTCAATCTGCAACATGCTGTATTCGTTCTTTTACTAATCTGAGAATTTGAAGACAGAGCTGCAATTCTTTTACAAAATGAACATACCCGTAAAACATGTTTGAGTCCAATTGCATTTCAAGGCTAGAAGTAGAGATTATTGGGGTCTAATTTTGAGTTGTCATCTGTTTCTTTGTATTTTGTTTTGCCTCTAAGTGCTAGCAGTAGTGACTTTAGACTGTACCGACTACCAATGTTTCATATTTTAGACTGTACCATGAATTAATGGGGAGGACTAGAGAGGTGAGGTCATGGTGGTGATGACTCATGTATGAGCTTGGTGGTTTGGAGAGGAGGGAGGGAGGGAGGGTTATCTGGGTTACTGATCTACTCTGTGTGATAAACTCATTCTGCTGCAATGCTATATTTGCAAGACCTAAATCAAGGTATACTACTTTTCTACTGATTTCATTTGACAGTAAGGATTGAGTGAAAGGAATAATAACAAAAAAATTTGGCAAGCCATTTACTTTTGAAATAAAATTAGATAATTCTGTGTGAATATGCAAATAGCAGTATATGTTCCGTGTAGATAAACTTTGTCTTGGTTGCTATTCTGAGGTCTAACCTACATGGTGTGTGATTCACTACAGTAGCATTGTGTGATGCCCCCGGCATCTCAAAAGCCTTGACACACGATTAGATTAACGATAATCGTGGTTTTGGACTCAATCGAGCTTTAAGAAGAACCATAACTAGGTCAATAAACCACTAAGTCAAAAAAAAAAATTCAAACTGAATGTGCAAAACTTTGCGTCGTTGGTTGGTCAATTAAACATTTATACATTTTCAAGCAGGACATCAAGTACAAAAGTTTTAGTTCAAGATATTTCCTTCAAATGTGCTATTTTGACCAGTTTTCAAAATCAGATGTTAAGGGGCTCAAAAGCGAACCAAGCCCAGTTAACCTACACTCAGGAAATTTTGCTAAGTTTAGGGTAGACACTCTTTTTCAAATTTCATTCTGAAATTACTTTCGATTTCACCATACAACTTCAAAATATTCCTTTCTATGAAATGAAATTGAACTCATAACCTTTCAGATGCACTAGACCTTGATATGATTGGACACCATTTGATACTCCAAAAGTTGAAAATAAGAAAGACTCTACAAAAGGGAAAAGTGCTGTTTTACCAAAACTCTGAGTATGTTTGAAATGGTATTTCAAAATCTGTGGTGAATTAGACAGAACTTTATATACCAAACTTGTAGACAACTTCATGATTAATAACTTTGGTATTTTGTGTGTTGACATGCATAAAGGTTTACAAGGTGTTTTAGCTCATTTTCTGTCTTCTAGTGAATTATGTCCAAATATACCTGAATGGAAAATTCAAATTTTGAGCAAACAAAAGACATGATCATGCAAAACTTTGTATATGAAAGTTGTATAAAATGAAATTATGAAAAACATTGGTATAGAAAAGTTTTCATGAAAATGAACCTAAAATAGACTTTTATAATTTCTAAGCTGAGGGTTTCAAATGGTCAAACTAGAGTTAGTTGATTTAATTCAAATTTAAACCAAATTTTACTATAGAACTTGGTATACATGTCAGTAGCAAATTTGTAGAGATACAAGTTTCCAATACTGTTTGTATTTTGAGTTGCATCTAATTCGGCCTCTAGGGTGATCAAAAATACGAATTTCAAATATGTCTCTAGCCGGTCAAACCATCCTTTTCCTTTTTTCGAAATTTCATTTTTTCGTTGTCTCTATGACGGGCGGGCCCCACATGGCGGAGCCCTCGGATTCCTGCTCAGACGACAGCGGACTGTGGGCCCCACCTTGGCTCGCTCCGCAGACCTGGTCCATGAACTCGATGCTCATGTTCCTCCACGGGGCCCACCTGTCATTGACTCCTGGTCCATGGACTCGGTCCACGCTGCCCTGCTCCCTCCTTCTCCTCCCTCCCGCTCGCCCACGCGGTGACCCGCACCTGCTCACGCCGCGCCATGGCCGGCCGAGGCCGCGCTGCCCCGACCCCGCCCGGCCTTATCTAGACGGGGATGCGGCTCCCTTCACTCTCCTGGCTCTCTCTCTCTCTCGCCCACTGCCTCCCTCGTCCCCTTGCCTCGACGCCGCTCCGCTCTCCCTGCCCAAGCTCCAGTGCACTGCCGCCATGGCCGCCCTGGCCGGAGCTCATCCTCGAGCTCGCGCCTCCGCCCTCTACACCTCCTTCCTCAGTTCTAGCGCGAGCCTCGGCTTCTCCCCGTTCTCCTCCACCGATTCTCCGTGTCCACTGAAGCCCGATGCCACCTCTGGCCCCCTCCCACGCGTGTGCCACCGAGACGCGCAGAAGCACTGCCGACCCTCACCGCGGAGGGCTATCACCTGGGGGCTTCCCCTGCCGCATCCTCTCGAACATCGAGCTCACCATCTCCCTGCGGAGCCTACGCGCTCGCCGGAGTCACCTTTCCTCGCCTGGCAGGCCGGATCGAGCCCGCGGCCACCGCAGCTCCGTGTGCCTCCGCGACCGCCGGTTCACCCCCAGTTCTAGGCGCGTTCCCCGTCGAGTCGGTCGTCCACGAGCGGCTCCATCTTAGGGATCGGGTAGCCCCTCTCCGGGAACACCTTCCCGGTTCTTCTCGGCTCCAAGTACAGCCCCACAGCCGCCGGCGCAAGCCCCGTTCCGTCCCCTGCGCGTTCGGCCGGAGGAGGAAGAAGGCAGGCAGGAAGAAGAAGGTGAAATAGCGAATAACCCCCTGCGTTTTTGTTTATTTCTGTTCGAGTCCAACGCGCTATTCACTCAGTCTAGGATTACTTGCATGCATGACCCTTGGAGACTACGATTAATTCTGATTTAGTCCTCGTCAGCTGATTTTCTATTTAAATGCATTCTTTTAAGCAAGCAAACTTTAAAAATTCACTATAAATCGAATAAAAATCAGAAAAGTGCAAACTTTGTTGCAATATGTTTCATTTTATCAGATCTACAGAATGCATAAGATGTGGATGTGTGAAATGACCATCTTGCCCCTGATTTTGTGCATGCATGTTAAAAATGAATAAATGATAAAAGATGAGTAAACAACCCCCAAAAATTATGAAATTTCGGACTGAGTACTACTTATATCAAGTATTGCCACATATATTTTTGGTAGATCTAGTTAGTACCAGCAAATGACAGATCTACCCCTAGGAGTTACTTTAGGTAATTATTGAATAATAAAATACATGCTTTATGATATGTGCTCAAATAACTTTCTAGATTTTATATGTGCTCCCTGTAATATATATAGCTCACTGATTAAATTAGGGGCTGTGCATGTCAAGTTTTGATGGAGATTTGAAAATGACAAATAAAAACATGTTTAACTAAATAATAGGAAAAGTGATTCTAGCATGTTTAAATAAATTCTAAGAAAAGTGCCATTTAATATGCTCTTAAAATCCCACCAAAACCCATGTAGCTAGGTTATTGTATAAACATGCATATGTGAGTCTTTCATGGGTTTTGGTTGATGCTATATATGGCATCCACAAGTAGTTACATACATACAGTTGAAAGTGAAAGAAATAAAAAGGGGATGTTATTGTGCTATTGCTTGCGGTGTTGCACAATTTCAAAACTCGTGAGTAAAGTAACTTACTTGTTTATGTGGATCACCATTTGACCAAAGCTACTAACTTAAACCTTCGATCTCACTTTGTCATTAAAGAACTAGATGCTATCAATTATCTCTAGGATTACTCCAAAGAGATGGTTCTTATACTGTTGCGCTCTTCACGTTACATGCAAATCTGTTGCACCATATCATGCATATCCTTCATATGACATGATGCTACACTTAGTAATATTCCTAAGTAATCAATAACATGATAAGGAACATGTATGATTGTGCTGTATAATTATATGAGTGTATGCTTGTTCTGATTCACAAAAGTACTCTCTATTTAAGAAGTTTATCGATCACCTTTTTGCATATTCCTAGATTGTTTGGTCATTTGAGTGCATGATTTTCATACATCTCATTCACCACAGTCATGCATGGCATTTATATAGAGACGCTTATTGCAGTTACGTGGT
The DNA here is from genome assembly GCA_030272315.1 of Paspalum vaginatum. Taxonomy (NCBI): domain Eukaryota; kingdom Viridiplantae; phylum Streptophyta; class Magnoliopsida; order Poales; family Poaceae; genus Paspalum; species Paspalum vaginatum. The sequence goes on along the minus strand of CM059020.1, from coordinate 36,706,591 downwards.
CAAGAAGCAAGTGTGTGGAACTACTTCGAGCAACGGTGTCCATAAGACCAACTAAGGCCCAAATACCACCTGGAGGCCCCTGAAGTCGTGTTTGGAAGGAGGAGCCGTCCAAGTGATCAAGGGGTTGCCTGGGGCAAAGCCCCACAACCCGGCAAATTAACGTAATTTAGTTTGTTGATTTGGTGAGACCTAAGAAAGGTAGGCAGGACCATAAATTTCCTAGCTGATGTTATCTTGATTGATGATTACACATCCGCATTAGGAGTTGATTGAAAACCCTTGCATTAGACTCCCTGGCCGCCCTGGCCCTAGCACCTATATCTAGAGTTCGTAGGACGAGTTGCTTAGAATTGCTAGGTGCGAGTAGACACGAGTGAAAGGAGTCACTCGTCGCGTAGGTGATTTCAAAGGTTACAAAACTTTTACTATTAGGGAAAGTAATACTATGCTCATGATTTAAATGGAGACCGGGCGGAGAATAATCTTATTTTGTGGTGTGCGTTGTTGTATCATTTGGCTCCGCCCTGAGTCGATTAAGGCCCGTCCGCTGTTCGCCTATTGGTCGGCATAACATTGCTAGACTGCTTAACCGGGAAATGGGACCGGTGAAGTCTTACCTGGGTTTGTCCGGAGTTTTCGAGGCTCCGCCTATCCACTTGCTGGAGGCCGATGGGCCCGGGGGCGCTTGTACTCGAGGGAGGGCTGACCCAGGGTACTGTGGTATCACTCCTGACGGGGCACAACCCGGGGGTTAGGTGGGGGCGCTTTGAATCTTGGGACAAGACAGGTGGATATTGGGACTATATGTGGGAACGCAATGGCCAGTAAGCATATACGCCTAGCATGATAGAATCGATTCGAATCGCTGATACCCACCAGGTGTGGGAATGCCAATACCATTGACGTTCATCGTAGTAACTACTTGAATATATTATATCTATTTTACATGTTTTCAAATACGACATGCTTGTATTACTGTGTTGCTTACATTTCTGCAAGTTATTATTATGGAATTATATGCAAATGTAAGAGACTTGTTACTCTATGTTGATATACCACTATTTAAAATCTATGGCTAAGGATCCACGTGATAGTAAGCAAGCTTCGCTGTCAGCGGTAAGCCATTCCATTAAGTCCTACTGAGTAATTAGTACTCAGGGTTTGCCCCCACCTTTTGAGAACAGGTACCGGCGACATCTGGACAAGTGCTTGGAGGAGGGCAGTACCAGTGGGCTCGGTGCTGCTCGCCTCGATCGTCGTTGCACGAAGACTAATAAAGTATTTTGTTTCCGTGGTGAGATGTTTTCGAATTCGCTTCCGCTATTTGATTCAAACCTACCTATTGTATGGCATTATGTTGAAACATATATCTTATTTTGAACTGGTTTGTAAAATAAGTTTATATATGCTATATTCAACTACCTGAGATGATGTATCTGTTGTGGCTCCGTCGCGGGCTGGATGTGTATGATGTCGGTTCCTCTAGAAAAAGGTAATATCGGGAGCCGAATGACTCTCGACGGACGACCGGGTTTAGTTCGGTCTAATCGCACTGCAAGCTAGAGGTGGCAGGTGTGCTTAGCCCGGATTAAATCGACGGTTCCGCCACACATAGCACTGCATGTCAAAATGCATGTGATCTCAGATGATCCGATGCATTTGCCTCATCTGCTTCTGCTTGCTATATGAATTAGTGCTCATCAACTTCACATCTTTGTATGTTGGATACTTGCGTGGTTAGGGGTTTAATGTACCATTGTAGGAGGATGAAATTTAATCCATGTGTTCAGCATTGTACATATATGCAGCCTGCAGGAGGTCTGAAATCTCTCTCCATGGGTTCTGAAACCCCACTGCAAGTTGCATCTGCATGTTGTCTAAAAAATTCCGGTTACAAAGTGTATCAATAGAGTGTTAGTATTGCCTCGTTTAGAGGTTACTCAATAGACAGAGGCGGATTTAGGGGGGTGTAGGGTGGGCTCAAGCCCCCTACCTTTGCAAATGCCATGGAGCCCCCCTATATTTCTTTAGGAAGAAGAAAGAATAAAGAAGAAAGTGAAAAAAAGGGAAAGGAAGAAGGAAGAAGAAGAGAAAATGGAGGAGGAAGAGAGCCCCCTACCTCTTCATCCTGCCTCCGCCACTGTCAATAGGCAATAAACTGAAGTGTTGTAGAAATACTTGAAACCTATAAATAGGCATGTGTGTATACTTCCATCACTCACTACAATTTGTGATCAATACCACTGCCACTATATGGGTGAAGCAAAATGCTAAACAACAGTAGATAAGGTGACCAAGTGTTTCCGGTCACCAAGCCTGAGAAGCATTTTTGTGTTGATAATGTCAGCAGGTAAGTTGACCTTAGCTCAACTAGATGCATACATCCCAGTAATTATGTCTAGTATGTTGTTAATTGGTCCACATTTTCTGAATGAGATCGGCATATTTTGTGCTTTTGTTCTCTTTTCATTAACCTAGTTGGCCTCTATGCCACTTGACAGCGCCCACCAGTGGCGGAGCCAGAAATTCCAAAATTTCATTGTTAGAGGGGACCGATAGCGCTAAATTTTTAAATTTTATTTGAATTTCAAATTTTCTAGTGTAAATTTTTGGGTCATAGGGGGGTTTGGCCCTCCTAACCCCCCTTGTCTCCGCCCATGGCGCCCCCGTGAAAATGCAGTACATGTGGCCATGGCGAATCAAGGAGCGGCGGAGGCTGATTTACACCATGAATATTTGGGGGTCCTTGGAACAAGTATGTTATTGCATATGTATCAAGTGCATGTGTTCATATTTGTTGCTCTCAAATGGCGTCAGTTTGCACTTACATACAACCGTTTATATCCTGTTTTCTTCACTAACTATCTTGATCTTATGATTTAGAAACTAAAAGGTACTCAGATTGTAAGATATTTGTCCATTTCCACCCTGTACTCAAAATGCATAAGATTGAACTTCATAATAATGCAACTTTTGTGTATGAAGGCTTGTGAGTTATCAAGGAAGTTTTACCTACATGGCATTGAAGAGGAGGGGAGCACAATTGAAAATTGAAAGGCGGGAAGCTGGAGTAAACAAAGAATGATTGATCAATTTTGGAAAAAAAGGTCCCAAAATTATTAGTCTTGTTTAACATGAAGAGGTTATTAAAAACTGAATGGAAAGATCAATTCATGAGTGACAAATGATATCCTTTTTGTTGGTTCAGAGCAAGAAATGGATACACAAATTTGTTTATATATGTTGTGCATTTTTTTGTCCTTTGTTCTGTGTGAGTACGCTTTGGGTCTCTGTTTGCTTAATGACTCAAAAGTTCCTAGATCAATTGGAAAACAATAGGCCACGATGAATAATAATTTAGTTTCAGCTGTAATGGTTGTTACCCGTGGCAACCCACGGGCAATTACCTAGTAACAAACAAAACACATATCTAAATGTGCACGCCCCTAGTATATAGTAGACGGAATAGCCGTTTTGGTCCTTCAACTATCGTCTGAAACGCGTTTTCGTCCTCCAACTATTGAAACAGTTATTTGAGTCCTTCAACTATCGTTTGAGGCTCAATTTCGTCCTTTGCTGATGTAGGGTGCCACACAACCGTCCAACTCATCAGGGTGAAAAATGAAGTTTTACTCTTTTGCCCCTAAACAAACGGGCCAATACCATAGTTGTCCACAGCCCAACGAAGCAAATCAGTTCTGATCCCAGTCCAACCCCAGCAGGCGAGCAGCGGCCAGGCACGGAGAGGCGCGCTGCGCGGAGGAGCGACGGCCCGGCGAGGAACAGCGGCCCGATAGAGAGCGGCTTGGCGTGGACGAGTGGTGGTCCGTGGGGAGCGGCTCGGCGTGGAGGAGCGGCGGCCCGGTAGGGAGTGGCGCTGCGTGGAGCGATGGCCCAGCAGGGAGCGCCGCACCTCTGGCAGGTCTGGCTCGGCACAGGAGCGGCGGCCAGGCAGGGAGTGGTGGCTTGGAGGTGAGCTGCTGACATTTGTAACTGTATCAAAGAGAAGGGCAAAATGGCAATTTCATTTGGTCCCGGTGGAATATTATATATATTTGATCAAGATATTCCGCGAGAGTTGAAATTGGTTATCATCTGGTATAAAAAGAGTTTTCTCTCTCGAAAGTTTACGATAGTGCTATAGGAGTTCTTGTGCCCTTCTAAAAAAATAATAATTCTACTATTATTGTATAAATTAGTTCAGAGATACTATTGTATAATAAATTTAACATAAGATTGTAGTAGTATGCTTTATGGCCAGTTTGGAAGTTGGAACAAAGAAAATTTTTCATGTGAATTTTTTTGATAGCTGTAAAATTCTTCCGTTCTAAAAAGACTCTTATCTTTAGCGCATTCTATCAGTGGAAATCCTCTCCGTGCCATCAAAGCCTATAACTATCTCCTATGTGCCATCCAAAATTACACATTTCTTCCAATGCCATCGGTTTTAATTTTTTATCCATTCCTGCCACTGCTATAGCGACAATTTTACCCTCCGCTGCTACAAAATATACAGATCTGTATCTATTCGATCCAATCGAGAACTTTTCCAAATCAATTCGTGAAACCCACTTTCACCTCAATGATGCACTCAGGCGTTGCCTCTGCCTCCACTCTCCTACACCGGCGTCGCACCCGTTGAGTGTCGCCCCACCCCGTCTTCCTCCGCCTGCGTCGCCCCACCCTCCTCTACTCCGTGTGGTCCGCTCAACACACGGCACCCCTCTTCCACTGGCGACCCACCCAGTGAGCTCTTGGGATTATTGGATGGCATTGAATGGATTATTAGACATGGTTATGGTTTTTTTTCCAACATGAATTAACAGCAACATGACTTCTCGTTGACGGCAATGGCAATGAAGAAATAAAAAATTTAAACCGATGAATTAAGAGAAAAAATAATTTTAGACTGGCACAAGGATTATATTATAAGTTTTGATGACGTACAGTTCTGCACGGTCCATATTGCATCTATTTTGCTTGGCACAAACTTTGGTTAAACTACGAAAGAAAAAAAAAAAGAAAAAGGAAAAGTCTTCGAGTATTCAGATCGACGTGGGATTCCGCACCGTAAAACCACTGCAACTTTGCAAGAGGGAGGCGACGAGCCGCAGAGCAGAGCCGCGCAGGCGCAGCGAGGCAGCACCGCAGCAGCGCGAGGAAGCCCTCGCGTCGTGTCGGTTGCGACCGCCGCCCGTCGCCGGCCGACGCTGCCGATCGGATCCCATAGACCCAAGCCGACTCGGTAAACCCTCCCCAAATCTCCGCCCGCATCACCTCCCTGGTCCACATCGGACCCGATCTGAGAGTCCCAGCGACTCCGCAGCGCTCCCCGATCCGGCCGGCCGCGGCGCCGGCATGGCGCGATTCGAGGTGAACGGCAAGTCGGTGCAGGGCGTGGACCTGCTGCGACGGCGCTACTGGGCGTCGCGCCTCGACTTCTGGCCCTTCCTCGCGCTCTACTCGATCTGGCTGCTGCTCGCCGTCCCAGCGCTCGACTTCACCGACGCTCTCATCGTCCTCGCTGCGCTCTCCGCTGCTCACATCCTTGCCTTCCTCTTCACAGCCTGGTCGGTCGACTTCCGGGCCTTTGTCGGGTACTCCAAGGCGAGTCGTCTCTCAATTCTGAACCCATCTAGTCAGCATTATACATATCGGTTTGGGAGCTGTAGATTGTATAAGGGCTGAACGGCTTGAGCTTGGTGGTGGTGCAGGTCAAGGATATCCGAGCAGCAAACTCGTGCAAGGTGACTCCCGCGAAGTTCTCCGGATCAAAGGAGATTGTACCCTTGCACATACAAAGAAATGTGAGTTCAACATCATATCCTGAGAGCTAGTGCTATCGATATTATTGTTCTTTTACTGAGGTTGTCATTTGGGTGTTCGTTCAGGTGGCCTCGTCTTCGTCTGCAGGTGAGGCAGAGGAGATTTACTTTGATTTTCGCAAGCAGAGGTTCATCTACTCGGCCGAGAAAGACAACTTTTCAAAACTCCGGTACCCAACGAAGGAGTTGATCGGGCATTATGCCAAGGGCACTGGTTATGGAACTGAGGCCAAGATTAACACCTCCGTGGATAAGTGGGGTAGAAACATGTAAGCCGCATCATTGCTCCTTATTTCGTACTAGGATTTCTGTAGTTGAGCTAGAGAACTCTTAGTTGATAGTTTTAATGGATCACCACATAGATTGAACACGAGAAACACAAGTGTTGTTTAAGAGGATAAGCCTGAACTTAAGTTTAGGCTAATGACTTAAAGAATGCACAATTGGAGTTAAAAAACTTGCTCTATCCAGCAACACATCCTGAAGAAAATTCACAACTCAACATATGGGGAACCCATCATGAGATTAGAGGAGCACCGCTAATTTGTGATCACATTTATGTCACATATTATCTGAGGTTGACTTTATTACCACATGTACTTGGGATCAGGCACCGGAGGGGATTATATGGTAATATCCACAACATGTAACTTTTATATGGAAGGGAATGCAGAGCTATATATGCTGCAGGGATGATCTCTTAGTAGAACTAAAATAAGAACATACTAGGAGAGCATTTGGTTTGCTGTTATGTAACGTAATCGGACTACGGAGGGTATCTAATTCCTTTACATGTGTTTGGTTGGTTTTGGTTTGTAAATTGTAATCGATTGCCATGTAATCAGATAACAGGGTATTCAAAGTTGATACCCCCCATCTTCCCCCGTTATCATATCCCGGTAATGCCATCAGATCGCCCACATCTTCGTCTTCCTTGCTCAAGCAGCTTGCATGCGCCCTCGCCCACATCGTCGTCTTTCTCGTGCGAGCAGCTCTCATGTGCCTTCCCTGACCTCCTCCATGCGCATCGCCTTGGATTCTTTATCGACACCAGGTCGCCGGTGCTGGATGGGGGACCTCTCCAGCGGTCCGGTGCTCCGGCAGCAACACAAGCCTGGCTCCAACCACAATGTGCAGATTCCCCACGCAGCTTGCATCTACTTGCACATGGCGGGCTCGAACTGGTCCGCCATGGTGGTGGGCTGGTGGCCTAGGAGACAACCTCCTGTACTCAGCGACTAGCGCAGGATGGGCACGAGAGGAAGGCCAGCCGCATTCATCCCCTTGCCGAACCAAACAAATCAAGGAATCATCCATTCTGTAATCGTTACCGGTGCATTTTGTTTACGTTTACGTTTGCGTTTCCAGTTCTGAACCAAACATCACCTAGGTGTCTAGGGAAGTTTAATTATGGACAATGAATGTGGACGAATCTGATTATTTATGTCCAATGTGCTAGTGATTTTTTCATAACATTGAACATGGTATGTTTGTAAATGCGGAAGCTTTTACATTACATTAATCTGTTTAGCAACAATGGCTGATAATATACTTTTTTCTCCTGTCTAGATTTGAGTATCCACAGCCCACATTTCAGAAATTAATGAAGGAGCAAATCATGGAACCGTTTTTTGTTTTCCAGGTTAGTTTGTTTTATCTCTATACTTATTATTTTGCTTACGTTATCTTTGATGACATTGAGCTTCTTTATACAGGTTTTCTGTGTTGCTCTTTGGTGCCTGGATGAGTATTGGTACTACAGTTTGTTTACACTTTTCATGCTTTTCCTGTTTGAGTCTACTATGGCAAAGAATAGGCTGAAGACATTGACTGAGCTAAGACGTGTGAAAGTTGATAATCAGATTGTTTTAACCTATAGATGTGGAAAGTATGTCTCCATTTGATTGAGTGCTTATCTGTTTAGCATATATGCCATCCTAATTGTGAGTTCTTTCTTCAGATGGGTTAAAATCCCTGGAACTGAACTACTACCTGGAGATATTGTGTCAATAGGCCGCTCGACTAGTGGTGAAGATAGATCTGTACCAGCAGACATGCTATTGCTAGCTGGATCTGCAATAGTAAATGAAGCTATCCTTACAGGAGAATCTACTCCGCAGTGGAAGGTTTTCTTTTGTTTTCCCTTGGATACATTAATTAGGAAGAAATCCTGTTTCTTTTGTGACATTTTGTACTTTCAGTCCTTTTTTCTAAGAAAAAAAAATCGATTCTGGGTGCCATTCTAGTTTCTCGATTGGAACTGAAGAGCCATTTGCTGTACTATTGTAGTATGCCATTCTTGTGTTGCACAATGCAGATTTTGTTTGAATCCATTAGAACAGTCGACAAGTATGATTGCATATTAAACTAAAAATCAATGCTTCACATGCAACCATTAAAATTTCCAACCAAGTTTAAGTGAAGTACTACTTAACAAATATAGTAGCCATATGATATAGCTGTTAGTTTCTAAGCAGTATTTTCTTTTTTTGGATGAATTTACCGCTCACCTTAGGAGACTATTTGGCTCATCTCACGGTTGTATATGGCTTGTCAAACAGCTGCATGAATCATGGAATTTCATCAAAATGGCTGGAATGAGCAGGTGTTTTTTTAATGCTAGAACAAAACGAAGCTTAAATCCAATTCGTTTTGCTACCATCAATAGTACAATCATTCTGGCTGGAAACTGGATGAAATTAGCAATATGCTAACTAACATATGAGTTGTGCTGTAACGAAAATTCTATCAACTAATACTAACTTCCTTGATCCTATTCTTATGCCTTCACTGTATTATTTTGTTTTTTTTTCAAAGGCTCTGACTATACATCTACTGATAGGTTTCAATTGCTGGCCGTGGTCCTGAGGAAATGCTATCTATAAAGCGGGATAAGAACCATATCCTATTTGGTGGCACTAAGATATTGCAACACACTGCAGACAAGGTAGATACATCTCTTATGCCATCTGTCTCTGCCCAATAGATTTGTACGTCTGCTGAGATGTTTACTTTTATACAGTCTGTGAATCTTCGAGCACCTGACGGTGGCTGTGTAGCTTTTGTATTGAGGACTGGATTTGAGACCAGCCAAGGGAAATTGATGAGAACTATCTTATTTTCAACTGAGAGGGTAACAAATTTTCCTCAGTAATGAAAGTAAATTGTCTGAATGCATGAAAATCTGACGCTTACATTTTAATGGCATAACAGGTTACTGCAAATAACAAGGAAAGTGGCCTGTTTATACTCTTTTTGCTCTTCTTTGCGATTATTGCGTCTGGTTACGTGCTTATGAAGGTGACACCAGCAACTACTACCTATAGAGTGAAACATTGTTCTTTATCCTGCTATGTAGTTCATTTTGCCTCCTCTAGTTTTCTATTTAGCTGTTTTTTGATCTATGCATAGGGACTGGAGGACCCGACAAGGAGCAGATACAAGCTTTTATTGAGTTGTTCATTAATTATTACTTCTGTGATACCCCCTGAATTGCCAATGGAACTCTCCATAGCAGTTAACACATCTTTAATTGCATTAGCTCGGCGTGGTATTTTCTGCACGGAACCATTCAGAATACCATTTGCTGGGAAGGTTAGTAAGGAAACCTTACAGAGTCCATGTTTCTTCTTTCTTTGCAAGCTTGTAAGAGTTTTCTTTGGTCAGGTTGACATATGCTGCTTTGACAAGACGGGGACTCTGACTTCAGATGATATGGTAAGTTATGTGCTTAGTTTGTTTCTTTATTGAGCCAATATGAGGGGAGCTTGAAATCTGAAAACCCGTGTTTCAGGAATTCCAAGGTGTTGTTACTTTGGAAGGTGACGATCTTTTAATATCTGATGCAAATAAGCTGCCCATTCGAACTCAAGAAGTGCTTTCCAGTTGCCATGCATTGGTATTTGTTGATAATAAACTGGTACGTTGTGTGTAATTAGCTAATAACTAACTGCTTACATGAAGGTGTGAAGTATTACCAAGTAACCAACTAACCATAGAAAAGCAAGATATCCCTTATTGGTTGATGGATCTTTCATCTTATTAAAGGTTGGTGATCCCCTTGAAAAGGCTGCTATAAAGGGCATAGACTGGATCTACACATCTGATGAGAAGGCCATGTCTAAAAAGTAAGCTGTCATATCCATTAACCTGCATGAATATGTGAGCAAATGAGCTTATAATTGAGTGAACCTGATGGAAGCATAAAATTCAGTTGAATTGTTATCACCAGGAAAGAATATCTTGGGTGTTTATTACTCTTGCACCTGCCCCCCTACCAGCATTAGATATTATTTCATATGTGTTGATTCATGTTTTCTTTCATTGCAGGCCTGGTGGTCAACCTGTACAAATTGTGCACAGGTACCATTTTGCTTCCCACTTGAAGAGAATGTCTGTTACCGTACGCATTCAGGATAAATTTTATGCTTTCATTAAGGTAAGAATTCTGGTAGAGCCAATCTTTTTTTTATCTCATGGTTTGGCAGAAGCTATTACTAGATGTAGACATCTATATCTTGGAGAAAACAAACAAAAAATGATCTTCAAAGGGTTTTGATGCATTGAATACTTGCTGTTTAACGTTTGCAACAAATCCTCTGTGGTCCATACATATTGTCAGCAGAGATTTCTTCCATGCTCTCTAAGGATTAACCTACCTAATCTGTCTTTGGAAAGTATCATGTCTTCCATGCTCCCTAAGGATCCAATCTGACTTCACATTGGTTATCTGCGTTTCAAAACAGTATTTGGAAAGTCTCATGTCAAATCGATTTTGTATTCGCTATTAGTGTAACTATCTTTTTCGTATGTACTTATGTTTACTTGCTAGTATAGAAACTCCATTTTGTTCAATGAAATCCCCATGGGAGCCCCCGCTTACTGTTTCAGCTAATTAAAGGAAACAATTTTATATTATTTTCACACAATAATAGTGTTGTCTTCTGGAGAAATGTTAATAACATAGGGACCTTAGTGGGCTAATGATACTACAAATGCTGCATTTAAGAAACAGTCGAATCCCTCTACATTATAATATATGCTATTCAGTAGTTCTTAGCAGTATATTTCTTTCTCTTTCACAGTTAACAGGGAAAATACTGTAGTTGACAAAAAAGTAAATTCACAGTCTGTTGTGTTCCATAATTCAGAAAGCAACCATGACATGAACTATTTTTTTGGCTGGCCCATAAGAACTTGTCAGTCAAAGTGTTTGTGGTTGAGGGTGCTGTGAGAATTGAGATTACTTTTTTATTCTTTTTTCCATATCCTTTTTGATTTGATCTTCTTTTTCTAGATATCTATGTGTCTTATGCTTTGTGATCTTCAGGGTGCACCAGAGACCATCCAAGAGAGATTGGTTGATTTACCTGCTGCATATGTGGAAACGTACAAAAAGTACACACGGCAGGGTTCTCGGGTCTTGACTCTTGCATACAAATTGCTTCCTGAGATGCCTGTGAGTTTCTGTTTGATATTAATCATGTCATTTGCCTGTAGCCATTCCCCCATTCCCTTCTATTCTGTTATTCTTTTGTCAGTGTATACTTCCATAAAGTTCCTGAACCAGAACAAAGCGATTTTTTTATTAATTCATACCAAGGAACCCTAGCTGTCCCAGCATTTTTTCTTTTGTGATAATCCAATGGCACTGCAAATACATGCAGCTTTTTGTATGATATCATTGTCCGGTTTCAAAATCATCCTCTTTATGCTATTTGATATGTTTCCATTCATGTACATGTACATGGTATCTGTCACATTGAGCTAATTTATTCTTGAAAGGTTGGGCAATTATGTATTTCGAAATAAATATATTTTCCCTTGGTTTTAGACTCACTGGCTTGGGCTCCAGAAGATAGGTTTCATCACAAAGCATATTTCATTAACTGCTTGCCTCAACTTTAAACATATTTTATCTCCCTGCATGTAACTTATTAGCCTAGGGACTTCGGCTATTTGCTGCTGTTCATATTTTTATTTGTTTGTCTATTAGAAGCTATCAGCTTAGGTATTACCTGAAATCTCTGACGGAGGGTCATGGAGGCAAAACGGGGCAATGGCCCCTGCTTTCTCCGAAAGGTTTCTCAAGAGCGCCATATATTTAGGCACCAGATGTGCCAAGCGACCAAGCAATAGGCCATTCATTTCTGTCAGCAGTTCGGTCACAGGGCCACCATGCATGATGATGCAACGCATAGATGTACGATATCTTCAGGATAGATAACTATGGCAATGTCCACTATTTGGTATTCTTGTATTCTCATGTATCCAGTAGTTATTCTGTTACACAAGATTCATTGCGTGTTGCTCCCTACGCAACTCATGTATTTAATCTCATCATCACAGTCCGCCACTGCCTGAAATAACTTTCAAGCATAGCTCATTATCTGCCTAGATTTAACTTATTAACCTTCTCTCGACTCTTTGCATTTGTTTATATCTTTTTGTTTGTTTTTCTATGAAAACTGTATCCGGATAGATTTATTTGACCTATTTGTGTTTAAATAACAGGTTAGCGAAGCTAGAAGTCTGGAAAGAGATCAAGTTGAGAGCGACCTAACGTTTGCTGGTTTTGCTGTATGAGTTCTTCCACTTATTCATCCTTTTTTTTTCTAAACTCTCTTTGTTACTAAAGTGTCTACATGTTTAGCTTATGTGGGTGTGTTGGATTGGACTCAGGTCTTCAACTGTCCTATAAGAAACGACTCTGGTGCTGTCTTACAAGAACTGGGGCAATCTTCCCATGACTTGGTATATCCTCCTACTTATCTTGTAACCTATTGGTAACAAATTTCACTGTACTGGACGCTTGTTTTGGCATCAGTAGTGATTATATATACAAGCACATTGCCCGAGGCTTCAGACATAGGTTGCATTCGTCAGCAGCGCACAGGGCTGAGCAACGCACTGCAGCTGCTGCTCAGCTCCCCCATGCGCTTGGATGGGCTGCTTCAATTGTTCTGGACACTTCGGCCAAGGCTGCGGCGCGTTGCTCCGCACCACACTAGCTAGGCGAATGGAGCCATACTGGTGTACTTGTAGCAACTGCCTGTGAACAGTATCTGTTTTATTTTATTAATGTGATCACTGGTTCCCTGATGCTATTAGGTCATGATCACTGGAGATCAAGCATTGACTGCCTGCCATGTTGCTACCCAAGTACATATTTCTTCCAAGCCTATTTTGATTTTGACACGGATGAAGACTGGTGGTTTTGAGTGGATTTCACCAGATGAAACTGATAGAGCTCCGTACAGGTAACTGCCCACATGCAGTTTTTAGCACTATGATAGATGCTTGTATCTTGTACCTCATTTCTCGCCTGCAAATCTTTATCCCATCCCAGTTCTAGAGAGTAGTCTTCTCTTCTGAACAAATATTAGGTTGCTTGTTTTATGATCTGGTCTATGCGACAGCAATTGTGGTTGGGAGAGGTTTTTAAAAAGATGAAAATGTGCCCGTTTGTCCAATAAAGTGATTATTGTTCCAAATTTTTCCCCAGTTTACAAAAAAAAGTTTTCTTTTCTCTTGCCAATATCTGAGACATTACTGGCATCGTAACTATATAAATCATGTGTCTTATATGCCCTGTTTGCTGTCTTGAATGTTGTTTTGTAGTGCTGCAGAAGTTGCAGTGTTATCAGAATCACATGATCTTTGTATTAATGGGGACTGCTTCGAAATGCTACAAAGCACTGAGGCTGTTCTCCAGGTTATTCCTTATGTGAAGGTATGTGTGGATAGATTAGATTACATCCCTGTACAAAATTGATAGTTCTTAATTTGCATGCTAAGCTGTTATTATGATTGCTGTCCTTTTAGGTTTTTGCACGTGTAGCTCCAGAACAGAAAGAACTTGTACTGACTACATTCAAAAGTGTCGGGAGGATGACACTGATGTGTGGAGATGGAACCAATGATGTTGGTGCACTGAAGCAGGTGATCACATCTCCTATATCCCATTTTGTTTTGCTCTTTACATAGAGAACTACTCTAATTTCTATGATTTGACTGCACATAAAACAACATATATTTGCTGTTACACATCAAATATGGCATTGATCCCATCCTGATTGTTCACTGACACTGATTTTGTAGACTTTCCACTATATATTTTTCCTTGTTTTGGTTGAGAGCGCATCATGGTAATACGTACCTTTCACCTGATTATGTAATTGATTGAATGTTCTTTACACTTTATTAAGAGGTAGCTTATATATAGCTTATGCTAGAAGGATGGCACATGTGGAAGAAGTTATTTACCTGGCTTTCTGTTCTTTTACTTGTTCTATACTGTTTGGTAGGAGTACGTGATAACTGTAATGCAGTAACAATGAATCACTTGAAGGTTAATTTTTAAATTTCTGAGCCTGGGGCAACTTTATGTCTGTTTCTTGTACATGGTTTTTGCAAGGCCTTTTATTTTTCTGCTGACACTTTACATTTGTTTACTGAGTGTAGCACTCATGCTATCCTCCTTTTGATATTATTACTTTTGCCATTCATTTCATGATCTTCTAAAAAATTTCAGGCACATGTTGGCATAGCTCTTTTGAATGCCGAACCAGTTCAGAAAGCCGACTCAAAATCCAAAGCTGAAAATAAATCTGGGAAGTTGAAAAAACAGAAACCTGCTAATGAAGCATCATCACAAGTGACTCCGGCGGCTAACAGTTCTGCTAAACCGTCGAGCAGCCGCCCCTTGACTGCTGCTGAGAGGCAACGAGAAAAGCTGCAGAAGATGTTGGATGAAATGAATGATGAAAGTGATGGCCGTTCGGCGCCGATTGTTAAGCTTGGGGATGCTTCGATGGCTTCACCTTTCACAGCGAAGCATGCCTCTGTTGCCCCTACTCTTGATATCATCCGTCAGGGGAGAAGCACCCTAGTCACTACACTTCAAATGTTCAAGATTCTTGGGCTCAACTGCCTCGCAACAGCATATGTTCTCAGTGTCATGTACCTGGATGGTGTCAAACTGGGCGATGTTCAGGCAACAATCAGTGGTGTCTTCACTGCAGCTTTCTTCCTCTTCATCTCCCATGCTCGGCCACTCCAAACGCTGTCTGCAGAGCGGCCTCACCCTAACATATTCTGTGCATATGTTCTGCTCTCCATTCTTGGCCAGTTTGCCATGCACATATTTTTCCTGATCACAGCCGTAAATGAAGCATCCAAGCATATGCCAGAGGAATGCATCGAGCCTGACTCAGACTTCCATCCAAACCTTGTGAACACAGTTTCATATATGGTAAACATGATGATCCAGGTGGCAACCTTTGCTGTAAACTACATGGGCCACCCATTTAACCAGAGCATATCAGAGAACAAGCCCTTCAAGTATGCCTTGTACGGAGCGGTTGCTTTCTTTACAGTGATCACATCAGATATGTTTAGGGATCTGAATGACTATATGAAGCTTGAGCCTTTGCCAGAAGGAATGAGGGGCAAACTGATGCTGTGGGCTATTCTGATGTTTTGTGGTTGCTACGGATGGGAGCGGTTTCTGCGATGGGTGTTCCCAGGGAAGATGCCGGCATGGGAGAAACGCCAAAAACAGGCAGTTGCAAACCTGGAGAAAAAGCGTGACTAGATTCTTTTTGTCTACATTTAATTCTTTACCCATTACTGCCCATTTCTTACTTGGCCGTACCAAGTACCAGCTGATCATGTTTTGGCATAGTTGCAGTCTAATCTGTAGCCTAGGGGAATTTTGAGAGTATAGGCCCTAATGATAGGAGGATACAGGGTCGGCACTTCACATACTTGCCAGGATTAAAAATGTTCAGTTACCGTATGTAAGCTACATAGCTAATATTAGATGGCATGAATATTGGTTGATGTACAATGCGAAATACAGATAAGCTGTGCTAGCTTTTTTTGGGTACTGTTTAGAGCACTGATATTACTGGCCCCTTTTGAGGTACATCGCGTTTCAATTATTGAAAACCTGCATTCATTTTCTCTTTCATGGGCACAACGAAGTTTCTGGGTTGTATGAGAATGAAGGTCCGTTTGGGTGCAAGTTTATTTCAGGGCCCAGCGCTGATTTTTCAGTGGATTGGTGGTGCGGCGCGACGCCAAAACACGGTGTACGGCCCCGTGAGCCGTCAAATCTTTGATCGATAACTCGATCCATATATTGTACTCTATTTATTATCATCATCATAGGCTGCATTCATTTGCGTGCTAAGATGCAATCTGATACGATACCGGATACCAACGATACGATACCGAAACTACGGAGGCTATCGCGGCAAATGAACGGTGCCATAGTCATACAGAACTACAGAGACTTCTGATCATCATGTAAGTATCGGGTATTTTGGATCCTCAGGAAAATCAATAGTGCTCGGAACTCTGGCAAACTTCCTCGCTTTCTATGCTGGTAAGGGTTTAGTCCCGGCGCGAATTGACAACGTCAAAAACCCAAATGGGCTCCATCCTCCACAGGATACATCTTGGCAATTCGGTCTGAACTCTGAACGCAACTCGACATGCCATGCGATGCGAGGCAAGCTTGCCCTCAGTCCCAACACGGTCACACTGCCTCTCGTCGCCATTGGCACTTCCTCGTGCTTCCCCACGCTGTCACGTTGCTTCCTGTCGTCAATGGCACTTGCATGTGCTCCCTGTTCCGCTCCTGCCTATTCACGCTGCCAACCCTTTATACATGTCCAGATGGGCGGGTCAGGCCGGCCTGACATGGATCGACCGAGGCACGGTAAGGCCCGCCTCAGCCCGCTAATATCACCGGGGCGTGTTGGGCCAGTCCACGGGCCACAGCGGCGGCCCAGGCACGGCACGGTTAAGGCTAAACCCGGCCCGCGGCCCACCAAAGCCCACCATGCTTATGCAATCCAATTGAGAAAATAAGCAAAAACATGTATGAGTTGGGGTTTGAACTTAAGAAGTTGGGGTCCAATGCACTATTACGTGCTGCAAACCAGCTTTGTGTTTGAAGTTATATAGTTTGTATTACTATATGTATCATTACGCTAAAAAAAATTTAAAAAATAAACCATGCCATGCCCGGCCTTCGGCCCAAGCACGACACGGCCACCATACCAGGCCGGCTCGGGCCCCCCTCATGCTGTGCCGGGCCACGGACCTTCCGACGGGTCAACCCTGTTTGGACATGTATACATCCCTTGAAGCACGAAGGCATTGGAACCCCGTCCCGTCGGTCCATGGTCGCCACAGCAAGAAGGGGCCAAATGATGGAGCGGAGGGGAGGGAGAAGTTAAGAGGTTAGATTGAAGCAAGATGCACAGGTGGTCTTCTCAGATATACATGCAGAGCAGCATGTACAGTCCACATAGTCCATCTCACATCGAGATCCATGCCGTGTACTGCAATATTGTTAAAAATATTTTAGGGACAAATCTCAGAACAATGAATGGGCGGTACGAGATAGTACAAGGGGAGAATGTAGATGTGGCCATGTAGGGTATGTTTGGTACTTGGTACTACTCCGTAGTTGGTAGTCTCGCTGAGGAGGGCGATAGCTCAAGCAGTCAACTGCTCAACTGGGCAAATTCGCTGATTCCAGTTATGCTTGCGTTGCAATTGCAACACATTTGGTTGTTTTACCGAGCTAGCACCACCGTTTGTTTTGATTAAAAATTGCTAAGATTGCCGCTTGCTGTCCGGCACAATAAAGCAAGTAGCGACTACTCCCCCCTCCACAAAACTACGAAATTCTGATTTTGTATTAAGTCAAACCATCATGATTTTAAACAACTCTATATTAAAATATATTAAAATTTATGTTACTAAATTAGTGTCGTTAGATTTATGTTGAAATATATTTTCATATTATGCATATTTATATTATAAATGTTACTATATTTTTAAATAAATTTGCTTAAACTTAGAATGATTTGACTAAGACAGGATTTTATTTTTTATTGGACGGAGGGAGTACTTGTTTAACGCGATCACTAATAATAAACTAACAAAAAGAAATAACATGTTGATAAAAGTCCAGCAAACGATTAAAAAGAAGCCCAAACTAATACGTACGGAGTACTATATATATATAGCATCCAAAGAAAGCAGAAGACGAAACTAGCAGCGTCCAAATCGATAAAGTAATGCCTCCGCCTTCCCGCCTGCTGGCTGTCCTCCCCGCCGGCGCCGTCCAGCCGCCGCCGTTCGACGTCCTCCTGAAGCTCCACGCGCACCTCCTCGTCTCCGGGCTCCTCTCCCACTCGCCGTCCCCCTACGGCGACCGCCTGATCGCTGCCATTGCCCTCTCGGACCCAGCCTCCCCGCGCCCGCTCCTTCACGCGCTTTCCCTCCTCGCTTCCCTCCCATCCCCGCCGTACTCTGCGTCCCCCTACAATGCTGCCCTACGCGCGCTCTCCTCCTGCCAGCACCAGCACCTCCTCGACCGCCACTGCCTCCCGCTCTACCGCGCCCTCCTCCGCTCTGGTTCCGCGCGCCCGGATCACCTCACCTTTCCATTCCTACTCAAGGCTTGCGCGCGCGTGCAGGACAGGGCGTACGGTGCCGTGGTTCTTGGACACACGCAAAAACTCGGGTTCAGCGCCGACGTCTTCGTGGTGAACGCCGCGATGTATTTCTTGTCAGTCTGCGGGTCTATGGTTCACGCCCGCAGGCTGTTCGACGAAAGTCCTGTGAGGGACGTGGTCTCGTGGAACACGCTGATCGGCGGGTACGTGCGGAGGGGCCTCCCAAAGGAGGCAATAGAATTGTTCTGGAGGATGGTGGAGGAGAACACGGCGGTGAGGCCTGATGAGGTCACTATGATCGGGGCAGTGTTGGGGTGTGCACAGATGGGGGATTTGCAGCTTGGGAAGAGGCTGCATGAGTTTTTGGAGGGTAACGGAGTGAGGTGCACAGTGAGGCTGATGAACACGGTCATGGATATGTATGTCAAGTGTGGCAGTTTAGAGCTAGCGAAGTCGGTGTTTGAGAGGATTGATACCAGAACTGTGGTTTCTTGGACAACGATGATTGTGGGGCATGCGAGGCTGGGGCTGATGGAGGATGCGCGGAGGCTATTTGATGAGATGCCTGAGAGGGATGTATTCCCATGGAATGCTCTGATGGCCGGTTATGTACAGAGTAAAAAAGGCAAGGAGGCTATTGCGCTGTTTCATGAGATGCAGGAAGCAAGGGTAGATCCCAATGAGATCACTATGGTTAATCTCCTATCTGCTTGCTCACAGCTTGGAGCATTAGAAATTGGAATGTGGGTTCACCATTACATTGACAAACATCATCTTTATCTTAGTCTTGCGCTTGGCACATCTCTGGTTGACATGTATGCAAAGTGTGGCAGCATAAAAAAGGCAATCCGTGTTTTCAAAGAAATCCCAGATAAAAATGCACTCACTTGGACAGCAATGATTTGTGGTCTTGCAAATCATGGGCATGCGGTTGAGGCCATAGAATACTTCCAGAGAATGATAAATCTTGGATTGCAGCCAGATGAGATTACATTTATAGGGGTTCTGTCAGCCTGTTGCCATGCCGGTTTGGTTGAAGAAGGCCGTCAATTTTTCTCCCTAATGCATGCAAAATACCACCTTGAGAGGAAAATGAAACATTATTCATGTATGATAGACTTGTTAGGCAGAGCAGGGCATTTAGACGAAGCAGAACAGCTTGTAAACACCATGCCTATGGATCCTGATGCAGTAGTCTTGGGTGCTCTTTTCTTTGCTTGTAGGATGCATGGTAATATTACTCTTGGTGAGAAGGCAGCAATGAAATTGGTAGAACTTGACCCAGGTGATAGTGGAATCTATGTGTTATTGGCCAACATGTATGCGGAGGCAAATATGAGGAAGAAGGCTGACAAAGTGAGGGTTATGATGAGGCACTTGGGAGTGGAGAAGGTTCCTGGCTGTAGTTTCATTGAGCTGAATGGTGTGGTTCATGAATTTATCGTGAAGGATAAGTCCCATTTGGACACTAATGCAATTTATGCATGTTTACATGAGATCACAATACAAATGAAGCATGCTGCAAACATGATTGAGATTTCAGAGACTGGTAATCATGTAGCATGTTTTATGCCTGAAACTATCTAGTTCAGGATAATGGTATGTTCAATTGTGTCACATAACTCAATCACATGATGAATTGTGTCAACTTCCAGGCAATTAGCCGTTAAATACTATAACTCAGTCATGTGATGAAAGGGTGTTGTACCACAGACACCGAAGGGAATACCAGAAATCAGAAGGTATTGTTTTGACTTACAAACAACCTTTTGAGGTTGTAAAATCCTTGTGATAGTACTGCTTTCTTACTTCGGTACCATTCCTGTAAATTTATCAGGATCTGATTGACCACGCGCGCGCGGGGAGGGGGGGAGGGGGTACAATTTTTTTCTCAGACTACATAGGAGAGCTGTTCATTTAAAAAAGAATACAATACAACAGGTGAGTTAACATAATCCAGCCCGAGTACAACACCCACACTAACACCTGATTGCTTATACAAATACAACTAACACCGTTGAGCAGAGCCTAGGCTGCTGGGGTAGTGGAGCCTAAGCTGCTGCATGCTGCGACCTACGAAGGAGCTCCTGAAGATTGGTAGCTCCCGCCATATACCACAACAGGCCTTGGTCCCTGACTGTATGGAGGAGCTTCTGAACATTTGGCTGAGAAACTTGCATGAGTTTCGAGACTTCCGAATCTCCCAAGCCACTAAGATTATTAGAGAATTCAGCCCTTGTGCACTTCTTTTGGCACCTGCTTAATGTATCGTGCCCACCAGGAAGAGAGCCGACCGTCCACCGCCGTGGGCACAACGGCAGCTAAATCGAGCGACTGTAGAATTAAGGACCAGATTTGCCTGGTGAAGACACAGGGATTGGAATGTGATGAATCATCTCAGCCTGGTCATAGAGAGGGCAGACCATCGGGTGGGGAAGGCCTCGCTTGGCAACACGGTCAGCTGTCCAGCACCGGTTATCGATAGCGAGCCACATGAAAAACTTACACCGCATCGGTGCCCAAGTCCTCCAAATCCTCCTCCAGGGACCAAACTTGATGGTTCCCACAAAGAAAGCAGCATAGGTAGACTTACTGCTGTTGGAACCAGACTGAGATAGCTTCCACTGGTGCTGGTCTGCTACATCTTGGCGAAGAACACTTCGATCCACCAACCCCAAAATTAGCAAATACTCGGTCAATAAACTCACAGTTAGAGCCTACAGTTGCTTCCTGCAGGTAAGTCTCTTACCTTACTATGTACTACCTCCGTTCTTTTTTATATGTTGATCAATAGTACAAAGTTCAAGTCGTGGAAACAGCCTCATGCAGAAATGCTGTGTACAATAGACCCGAAGTGGGTCTGACCCCTCCCTGGACCCCGCGCAAGCGGGAGCTCATGCACCGGGCTGCGCTTTATCAACAATACAAAGTTGAATAAGTTGGCGTCATATAAAAAATTATGGAGGAAATATGCAATGAAATAGCAAGATTGCGTCGAAATTTCATTGATACAACATTAGAAACATTTAAAACAGCAACTGTGAAATTTCTTGCATTTTATGAGTTCTTGCTAGTTACTTTTCTTATCCTTCAATTCCATGTTACTTTCATGCCAGATTGGTTCTATATCTATTCTTGATGAGATACTTGTTCAAGTGATTCTCGAAAATGGAAGCGTTTGACAGTTTAGATTTCAATGTGCATCTATATTAATTCTCATGGCTACATTTTCCCTCACCTTTTGATGATAGCCTTCCTATCAATGGGGTACCAATGTAGTACTGAGTAGTTCGTATGGATGAATTTTGCTTGGGATCTACAAAATCGTGTGGATTTGCTTTGTCTTCCAGACTGGTCAGAGGTTCATTGTAATTTAAAATTAGTGCATTTGTTAGCTTCTCGGTACATGCTGAATTGGTACAAGCATTGACTAAGTAGAAGAACTCCATAGACTGCAAGTTTGCAACCATGTAGTGTTAAGAATGAGAAGAGCTAATCTGATATTTCCAATGCGAGAAGACCTTTGATGGTTGCTGACTTGTTGTGCTGCAGGCTTAAATTGGTGGCACTTGTGCATTGTTCTAAAAATCTGGAGACCCTGTAATTGTTATTAAGGTTTAAAAATTTAAATCACACGAAGCTTCTCTTCAAATTACAATTTCAAGAACACAGTCAATTAGTGAGGTTAGAATGAAGATATTGTCTATGTTATACCTGTTTTGATATTTTCAGCCTGATTTTTTCTGCAGTTGCTAGCTTATCATATATCTTGACTTTTTTTTGTTTACAATGATGTAAGATGGATGATTACAATGCCTCCCTCAATAATGCATCCAGTTGACATTATTGGAGAAGGTCTTGTTGATGTGCAAGGCGCTGCATCCGGAGCCCTGCCTCCCCATCCTAACTTGCTGTCACAGCAATCTGATGCTGGGACGAGTTCTTCTGGTGGCATTGGAAATAGTGGTGTGGATGCCCCACTCCGGTCGCAACTGGTCACGGCAGCAAGGAATAAACTGACCAACTTCTCAGCATATGAAGACAATGTGCTATGCGAATCTTGGCTGGAGATCAATTGTGATCCTATCACCAACACTGGCTAGAGGATGGAGTCCTTATGGGTCTGTGTACTGCCAGGTATAACACACAACGCGGCACCTATCCTGAGAGGTGAAATACTTAGTGGGCTTCACTTCTATAGTATGCATAGATTTGTTGGGTCCACATCAAAGCCAAAGTGAGCAAGTTCTCGGAATACATGGTTGAAATGATTCGCTCCAATCCTAGTGGAATTTCAGATTCATACTACTTTCACATTTTGTGTTTAGTTTACTGTTATTTGGAAATATATGCTTAGCAGTGCACCACTGACTACCTGTTAATACCTGCAGCATTAACAGTTTATTCTTTTGGGTTACCTGAGTAAGCATTGCATTTACAATTGTTTTAGACCTGCAGCTGAGTAAACATTTAAACATTTTGTAATACTTTGATACCGGATGTTTGAATTACTGGATGTTGACAACATCTGTAAATACTGGATGTAGAGAAGGCACTAGTTTCTATGATGCATATGGGTAATCCTTGTATTCTTGTTTCTGAATCAGTAACCCAAGTACAAGAGTGCTCTCTCAACCTTCACTGATGTGCTGAAAGTGACATAACCTGGATGTTGTACTGAGAATGACACATCTGCACAGCCACCCATTCTGTCCCTGTTCCTGGATGGGGAGAGAATAGAAGGTGACGAGAGACAGGGAGAGAACGCAGCACCTCCGTCACGGGCCAAGGAAGGATTCCTCGCCATCGCCGAAGGAGAAACCCCACACCATAATGACGGGAGAGTTTATTTCCTCGATGCTGTAGATACAAACTATCATGCACCTTATATAGATGATGCAGGTAACAGTCCAACACTAAGGCTGCCCAATTACCTAACTCTAATTATCTAGCCTTAGGTCTCTCATCGTCTTAGCCCATTACAGATCGGCAACCTAGCCACTTTTGGTCCTTCGGCGCTTGTACACATCACCGACAAAGGTTCTCCCGTCCCCAACAAACAGTTCGTCCGTGAGCTGCACGCCGGGACACGTAGCGGGGAAAGACTCCAGCTGCTCCCAAGTGGCATCAGATGCTGGATGACCAAGCCACTGCACCAAGACCTCCCAAACACCACGATTCAGACGAGCACACAGCACCGCTTGTGGTTGGGGAAGAATATGGCCATGCAAAATTGGAGGCAAAGGCACCATTGAAGAAGGTGGAGTCCCATTAAACAGCTTCAGGAGGGCGACATGGAAGACATCGTGAATCTTGGCTCTGTCTGGAAGTTTGAGGCAATAAGCAACCTCCCCAACCTGCTCACTTATCTGATATGGCCAATAGAACCGAGGTCCCAGCTTTGGAGGCCCAGCCATAGTAATGGCTGCTGTTGTATGGTGGTGGAGACGCAACCAGACCCAATCACCTACTGCAAATGAGAGGTTCCTCCGCTTCTTGTCAGATTGCAGCTTCATTGCATCTTGTGCTAATAGCAGCCGCTCGCGAATTTCTGCAAGAAACAGATCCCGATCTTGAAAGTGACGGTCCACCGCAGCCACCCTTGCGGTCCCCGGCTGATCCTTGTGGGGGATAGATATCCCCTGGGCCCTCATGGCATGGATTCGATACATGGGCCATTGGAGGGCTCAAGAAGGCTGGACAGCTGACTTCATGGGCCGACCTGGCCGACTTAGGCTTAAAGATGGCAAGAGAAGCTTGACGATCAAGACAAGGAAGCTGTGATTCGGTTATGGGAAGCATGAAGTCGTGTGCAACCAGGAAACGGACTCCGAGAAGCGTGGGGCTAGCAGATTCTATGAAATCTTTTGTAATCTAAGCCGTCTAGGAGATATAGAAGGAAACCGACCTGTAACCCTAAACCCGTCAGCTTATATAAGGCGAGTGAGGGACCCCTCCATAGAACATCATCATATCATCGCACGCAAGAACCTCTAGCTCGCCAAGCCCTCATTGTAACCTCGAGAACTCAAAGCAATACAACTCCTCCGCACAAACAGGACGTAGGGTATTGTGCTTCTCGCGGCCCGAACCTGTATAAATCTTGTTCATCGTCGCATTCCACGCGAACCATCGAGCTACGGTCGATCTTCGCCACCCATAAAAGCATCCCATGGTGCATTGCCGATAACAAACACCGACAGTTGGTGCGCTAGGTAGGGGAGGCGACATCGACATCATTGCTAGCTCCATGGCCAATAGCTCCAACAACTTCGCCAAGATCTCTTCGGGCGAGATGATCCGTTTTGGATCTATCTCGTTCATCGCTGACAAGCACGACGATCCGCACCGTGTCGAAGGTACAATGGAGGAGGCACGTGACCGCAAGGCCACTATGTCGACCCAGAAGCAGTCTTCGGCCAGTCCCCGCAGCAAGATCCATTTTGCCCGCGGTCAAGATTCGGTCGGCCCCCGTTTCGACACACACTGCGCCGACTCATCCTCGAGTTCAGTCGCCCCGACCCACGACCAGGTTCACCCTAGTCCCATCTGCTGCATTAGGAGGAAGGTCACCGAAGAGTGCCTCGGGCCACCTTGGCTCGGGCCTACGACGCATCACCACGGCATCGGCCGGGAGTGGATCTACATCAACTCCTCCGCCCCAGGCGGCTGCTACATCGTCTCCAACTTAGCGCACTCCGCTCCCTACCTCCCTGACTCAGGTCTAGACCCAGATCAGTCAGGGGAAAGGAAGGGCATCAGTCGGAGGCTCATCCTCCACGAGGGTCCCTGTCCTTGGGCCCCGCTGGCCTCAGCACCGGCAATTGCTTCAGACCAGGTGGGCCTGCCCTGAACCCTCAACAGAGGGTAGGTCTCATCCCGAATCAAGCCGTAGGAAGGGTCGGGCCAAGCCCTAGATCCCCCACGGGCTTCGCAACACCACCACGACGTACCAGGGGCTCCTCTCCCGCGCTTTGCTCCCATCCAAAATGATGAGGGTGCGCGGGGGGCATCTGAACCAGAACGACGACCCGCGTCTCTCACAGACGACTGACATCTACAACACGACTGACTGGACTCCATTTGGGGCTCAGTCATCAACTCCACCCCCGCCGGCAAGACCACCAGCTGGCGCAGCTGCCGCTCGGTAGGACTACCGGTGGCACCTTCACCAACACCCATGCCAGTGGAGCAATTGCAGCGGCAACCTCAGCCACATCTTCTTCAAGAGGGCGACGAGAGACTGCGCCCGTACATGGTATGCAACCTCAAGTCCTTCGACTTACTTGAGGCTGAATCCATCGCGATGGCGATAGAGCCCGCAGTGCTGGCCTCCCAACTTACCTCAAAGGAGCAGTCCACGCTTGTTGATGACCAGGCAAGCTCATCCCTCTATTTCCCCAAAATCCTCATCATTGATGCGCAAGTGGAAGAAGACCCCATCTCCGACGACGAGCCGACCGTGGACGGGGAGGACCAATAGACGCGCGACGCGTGCCGGCGAACTAGCGCCGTAACATCCATCATCATCACATCGCTGGGGAACTGGGACCTGACACAACCCGTCTCACATGACAAAGTAACTACGGCAAGCGAGACCTCGGAGGAGATAGAATCTCATCGACAGGAGGAATGCTCGGCGATGGGAGTGCCGGTGCACCCCACAAGGGTGCATGCGATCGCGAGCGAGAGTGTGGCGAGCGAGGTTGCGAATGGCCTTGCATGCCACCAATTCCCGGACGCAACTTACTGCCGGACTTCACCAGGGCCATGCAGACTCCGTGCCAAGTGGGTGGCGCGCTAGCTCAAATCGCCAACGACTTTCCCGACACCCCGGACGAGGAGTATCTCTGGCAGGTTCTTACACGGGCAGCGGATTACCTCCTACCCATACCGGACGCGCATACTGCCGGTGACGCTCGCTGCTACATCAACGACTGGCGTGATGCGTGCCACAACATCGAGCCATCGCACGTGTGCCGACACGACGAAGAGCTAAGGAGCTGGGAGGAGTACAATCGAGATCACGGTGCCCCCCAGTGAGATGACGGTGGTTGGGCCCGTTTAGGCGCTGCTTCCGTTAATAGCCCGGCACCCCGCCTCCCAGTTCACGACCGGCTGGGGAATAACTATCCCTGGTCACCACCTCATCGACCAGGAGGTGCTCAAGGCGGAGGCTTGGGTGCGCCGGCCCCTGAGGGGTGGTCGGTATCCCCGCCTTCACCAAGCACTTCGCGTGGTCGTGTGGCCGCAAAACTTCAAGGTGTCCAATGTGGACAAGTATGAGGCCAAACAGGTCCGCAATGGCTGCCTAGCTGTGTACTCTATCGTGGCCATAGCCGCCGAGGCAAGCAAAGACGTCATGACGGCCTACCTCCCGATTGTGCTAGGGCAGGATGCACTCTAGTAGCTCCACCACCTCCCATTGAGTACTTCGACAACTGGAACAGCTTCTGTGATAAATACTTTCAGTCTCAAGACCATCAAGCGTAAGGACGGCAAGCCTCTCTGATCTTACTTGAAGCGCTTCCAGTCGATGCGGAATCGCATCCCCGACATCACTGAGGCAGCGGTGATAGAAGATTTCTATTGTGGCTCCTAAGACGAAGCTTTCGTGAGGAGCATCCTTCACACAGCTCCAACTACCTCAGAGGAGCTCTTCCGCAAGGCCAACTTATATATCACTGCGGACAAGTGAGCTCGGGATCTAGTTGACCGGCGTCGAGACGATCGGGGCAAGTACAAGTAGGAGAAGCGTGAGGATCCCCCGTGGCAAGAGCGCCACTAGGATAAGAGCCCCAAGGACGAGGAGGTCCATGTCGTAGGACCACCGCCCGCTTGCCTGTGCATCGCCCCTCGTTGCAACGACATGCGCTCGCTCGACGACATTCTCGACGGACCGTGCCCTTACCACAAGGACATGCACCATACCTTGTGCCAATGTCGGCACTTCAAGAACTGGATCGGCCACGGCCGGCCGTTCCAGCCATTGCCTCTACCGCTGCACTTGTGGCGGGACCAGAATCATCCACCGCAGCAAAACAGGGACCATGGTCCTAGCTTCCCCAACATCAATAAGGAAGTCAACGTCATCTTCAGGGGCCACAGCTCTCAAGAGAGGAAGAGGCAGCAGAAGCTGTCTGACTGCCGAGTTATGGCGGCTACTATGGAGCCTCCAACGCCATACAGATGGTCCGAGACTCCCATTTCCTTCAATCAAGCAGATCAGTGGCTCAACTTTGATTACCCGGTCAAGTACCCAGTTTCTCGTAAGTCTGGTGGTCTGCGAAAGCTGACTCAAAAGGGTGCTAATAGACGGTGGAAGCAGCATCTGTTATCACCAGAATTTAGCCGATTGGTATTTGGGCCGGATCGGCTGATGGAACGTGATGTTCCCTAAGACTCTGTTAGCCCTTGGGATTTCCTTTGACGATCTCCTAGGAGTCGGATAGCCCCTTCTTCGGGATCATGCCAGGCGATGGAGAATACCTGTTGGGACATGTCTCCTTGCCGGTCACCTTTGGTGCACCAGAGAATTTCCGCACGGAGACCCTCCGTTTCAAGGTGGCAAGCTTCGACTGCGCCTACAATGCTATCATCGGGCGGCCGAGGTTGGCTAAGTTCATGGCCATCCCACACTACTCATACTTGGTCCTCAAGATGCCTGCCCCGCACGATGTTCTCTCTGTAAGGGCAGACTTCAAGGGCGCAGCGGCCATAGAGAATGCGGAAGGGAGTAGTCTTCAGCGACGAATGATAGGAAGTCTTATAGCAATATTCTGCCCAAGGAAGCCACTGTAACGAAGAGCGGGGCCTGTCTCTGGCAAGACACCGTTAGTACATAACAATGATGGTCACCTCAGATTGGCCATCTGTCTGAGGATGAAATGCCGAACTGAGCAGTAATTTGACCCCCGTGAGGCGAAGCAGCTCAATGCCGAAATTAATGGTAAACACTGGATCACAATCCGAGACAATGGAGCAAGGAAGAGCATGTAGTTGCACGATGCTGTCGAAGAAGGCACGAGTGACTGAACTCGCTGAGTATGGATGACCAAGGGGAACAGCATATTTGGAGAATTTGTCCACCTCAATCTGGACCACTGATTTTTCCCTACCCCGGAAACCCCTCCACAAAATACATAGCAAGGTCGCTCCAAACTTCCAACGGAAGCAGCAGAGGTTGTAGCAGCCCAACTGGGTGAAGGTGCTCTGTTTTATTCTGTTGGCAGATCAAGCAACCTCAGACACAACTATTCAACCCAAATTACAAACCTTTCTTTGGGGGCCGCTAAGGTATGCTCTTGATACAACTGACAGAGTTTCAAACTTCTCCCAGCACAAAGACCAGAAATGCAATTCTTGCTCACATGTAGAAGATGACATTCACCTGTTTTTCACCTTGTGCTTTACCTAGAGCTACTTGGTTCTCCACATCCCCCTCTATTAAAATTGATGATTTAATTCGTCTGCATCCAAATCTACAAGAAGTTGTTTGCTACATTGTGAACTATAGTGACTCCAGTATGCACCTCCAACAAACCATTTCCACCCTCTGGTATATATGGAAAGCTAGGAATGATAAAAAATTCAACAATAAGAGTTGGCTGTTCAACAGATTCACATGCATGTTAGAGCTAATCTAAACTACCATGCTATGACCGTTAATGTCAAAAATAGAATTAACAGTATTGGAACCGAGTAGACTCCTAACACATAGCACATTTATGTTACTAATACTCATTGGATTTCATCTGTGGATGCTTCTTTCTTACCCCAGCAGGTTCCTCCAGGTACATGCACATAAGGATTGGGTATGTTCCTCAAAGGTAGAACACAAGGTGTTGATTTCAAAATTCGGATACAAGCACATCATCATTAGGTGAACAGTCCAATCCATGCCGAGGCACAAGCTATTAAGCTAGCACTTTTGGTAATGTCCACCTTGCAGGAACAACAATGCACCATATACTCCGACAATAGGAACTCATTACATCTCTAAACTCCTCATGCCCCATCCAGAATGATCCTTCTTGGCAACTGAGACCGCTTTTAGCAGATCTTGTATTCGATTCCAAATTTCTAGACTGTAAATTCAGGAAGATAAGAAGACAAAACAACTCACATAATCTGGCAAAGAAGGCTGGGCAGACACTCCCATCTCAGCCTACTTTTACCTGTTCCAACCCCTTGCATGGGGTCTGTCCTATCTTAGCAGCTTTCAATTCCCCTCCTCATTGCCTCGTTGGGGACTTTGTACAATCCGACATGTTCTATGCTCTTAATCCAATAAAGCTGGCGTAATTTATAGAAAAAGTAGCCTTAGATGAATTTTCGGACCCTGCGGTGAGCACTGCTGTTGTAGAAGGATGCGTGAAAGAGGTGCAATTTCTTCTCAGCCCCTTCATGCCCCGCCTCATGGGCAGTAGCCAACAGCTGGGATCAAAGAGAAGAATCATCGGGAATGAAGATGCGGCCCTTAAACAGCAGCAGACTGTCCACCTCCATCCATCTAGCTACCCCAGACCCCGCTGATAATTGTGCACGGATGGCCTATGCCTGTGAGCTGGTTGCCAATTAGTCGTACAGTGCTGAGAACACATCAAAGGATGGTCTAGGCAAGGCATGGACAGCTAATGCAGACTCCTCATTTCGGCGGGATAAGGCGTCAGCTACAACATTCTGCTTGCCTATCTGTATTCAACCGTGATATCGTAGCCAAATAATTTACTGACCCATGTATGTTGTGGAATCGTCATCTGCCGTTGGTCCAAGATGAATCTGAGGCTCCAATGATCCGTGCGTAGTGTGAATGGATGCCCCCACAAGTATGACACTAGTGGCGCACGGCCTTGACGAGCCCAATGAGCTCACACAGGCTGGTAGCTTGGCATGCTGTGGTGCGACTGGCCTGTTGAAGAAGGCGATAGCTCCACCGCCCTAGTGAAGAACGGCCTTGAACTTGGAGCCAGATGTGTCGCAATCCACAAGGAAGTGTGCTGTAAAGTCCGACAGTTGGAAGAGTGGTGTGGACATGAGGGCGTGCTTGAGGTCTAGGAACGTTTGATCTGCCTCCGATGTCTAGGAGAAATTATCGCTTTTGAACAAGGTCGTGAGGGGCGTGCCATGACGCCATACTTGGGAATCAACTTGCGGTAGTAGCCGATGAGCCTAGGAAGCCCTGCAACGCCCGGGCCGTGCAGGGACGCGGCCATGCCTCCATAACTGCCACCTTGGCGGGGTCCATGGCTACCCCAACATCCGAGATGGTGTGGCCTAAGTAAGCCACTGTCACCTAGCTAAAGAAACACTTGGAGCACTTGAGGAAGAGGCCATGGTTGCACAGCAACTTGGGGATATCTTTGACATGTTGTTGGTGCTCCGCCCCGGATAAACCATAAATCAGAATGTCGTCGCAAAATACAAGAACAAAACGAAGAATATAAGCATGCATGATATCATTCATCAATGCCTGGAAGGTGGTTGGGATGTTGGTCAAGCCAAAGGGCATGACCAGGATCTCAAAGTGGCCATGATGAGTGTGGAACGCCATCTTTGCGATGTCGTCAGGGTGCATCCAGACTTGGTGGTACCCGTTATGAATATTGAGCTTAGTGAAGAAGCGGGCACCCTTGAGCTCATCCAACAGCTCGTCGACGATCGGAATTGGAAACTTGTCCTT
Organism: Paspalum vaginatum; assembly: GCA_030272315.1. Lineage (NCBI taxonomy): Eukaryota > Viridiplantae > Streptophyta > Magnoliopsida > Poales > Poaceae > Paspalum > Paspalum vaginatum. The sequence goes on along the minus strand of CM059020.1, from coordinate 36,675,605 downwards.
GGCCGTGTTGTCATTCAGTGCCTGATAATCGACGCAAAAAGCGCCAGCTTTCGTCGTGTTTCTTGATGAGCAACACCGGTGAGAACGACGATGTGGTTGGGTGGATGATCCCTTGCACCAGCATGTCATCATAATGCCGCTCAATTTCTCCCTTTAGAAGTTGAGGGTACCGATATGGCCTCAACACCGCTGGCGCCATCCTGGGCAGGAGATGAATACGATGATCATGGTGGCACACCGGTGGCAATGTGGTTGGAACGACGAAGTCGTCGTTGTAGTCAGTAAGCAGGGCTTCTACGAGATCTGGACGCAGCCCCATCGCCAGCAAGGATGGTGCACAGCTCCCCACACTGTGCTAGTGCACCACGCGGCCATCGCGCCAGAACCCCATCAGCAGCGTGAAGTCCCAAATGATGGGGCCAATCATTGCCCACCACTGAACGCCGAGAACAATGTCGAACCCATCCAAGGTCAAGGCTTAGGAGTTGATGTGGAATGCCTCGCTGTGGATGGGCAGAGTCATGTCGGGGCAGAGGCCAAAGATCATGATGGGTCGCCATTGGCGACCTCGACCGATAGCCCCGGCCGTGGTTTGACGGGAAGGCCGAGGTGCTGTGCGGTAATGGTGTTGATGAAGGTCTATATGGAGCCTGAATCCACCAAGGCCAGGAGGTCCGCGTCACCTATGCGCATGCGGAGTTGTATGGTGTTGGCTATGGTGATGCTGGTCAGCACATGCATGGAGATGCCGAGATCGGTAGCTGCGTCCTCCTTACTTGTGGCATTTTCGAGATCCAAGAGGAAGATACCCTTGGTGGTGCACTTGTGGTCAGGCCCGAATTTCTTTGTGCTAAAGTAGCGTTCACCCTTGCACTGCTTCTCTGCCATCTCTTTCGGCGAAAGGCGGCAGAATTTGGGATGTGGCCTGGCATTAGGCTTGGGATTTGACTATCCGGGCAGTAGCAGTGCCGATAGGTGATACCTTGTGCGCGCCAATAGATGACCAGTCGGTGTGGGTGCCGTGGGATCTGCCTCTCGCTGGCTGCGTTCATAGGCATGAGCGAGGATCATGGCCGTCTGAAGGGATGCCGGCCACTGCATCTCTACGTTGGAGGATAGCGGCTGTCCTAATCTCGAAGTGAACAAGTCAATCTGGTGTTGGGGATGGATGCGTTCGCAGTGGTAGAGTGGTGTGAGAAACTTGTGCTGGTACTCCTCCACGGTGCCAACACGGCGTAGGTCCTTTAGCTTGCCCATCAAGTTGGACCGGATGGGCGGCCCGAAGCGAAGATTGACGTAGTCGATGAATCGCGGCCAAGATGTCATGCCGATTTCCCGCTCAAGCTGGTAGTACTATTGGGAGGCTGCCCTGTCGACGTGAAGGGAGGCAAGACAGACTTTCTTTTCCTCCATGGTGTGATGCCTACGGAAGAAATTATCGCATTGGTTCAGCCATGGGAGCGGATCGTCCTCGCTGTCCTACCGCGGTAGGGAGAGCTTGGGACGGCGGCAACTGTGATTGTCGCTTGAAGTTGGAGGAGTCGTAGTGCCCGTGGCCTCGGCCTCGGCCGCCTCTGCCATAGTAGTGAGGACTGGAAGGGCGACCTATAGGGGGGGGGTGAATAGGTCGACCCCAAAAACCTACGACCCTTAAAACCCTCTCTACTCAACCGTGCAAGATCACGTAGCAACCAGAGTGCTATTGACCCTAGGACACGACGGGGAGATGACACAACGGTAGAAAACTTGGCTCAATGATCAAAAGAGTGATTGCAAGACAAGTCGAACAACGAACCTCACACGAGCTCCCACCAGCCACTCAACTCACCGAAGTGAGCCCTATTGAAGATCAGCAAGTGAAGAGTATGGGCATATAGTGGAGAGACCCAAAGTGAAGCCGGAGCAAAACACCGAGAGCCAAAACTCCAAACAAAAGGCAAGGCTGGCTGGACCACCGGATGTTCCGATAGTTGCTATCTGATGTTTCGGTTGGTCCCACCGGATGTTCCGGTAGACAGTCCAGGCAGAGCCGTTGGATGTTCCGGTAATGTCGGACACAGCCTTGAATCTTGAGCTCCCAAACCTAAAACTTGACCAAATCTTCTCCAAATTTCACGAAATTTGGCACATGCTATTCTAGCTCCATTCCAAAGCTATTCCCAAAAGATCTACTGAAAAAGATCACATGATTAGTCGAAATTTCAAATCTCATGAAGGGGCGAATCTTTGGGCAAGAAAGAGGAAAACTCAAGATCAACTTTCTCAGTGGTAATCATGCGGGATTGTGATGTTCTAAGACATAATCTCCATGTCCTTGCAAGTCCAAAACACCAAAAGAGAAGGGGAAATCTTGTAGGCAAATCAAAGCACCAAAAGCCCTTGTGATTTCACCCAAAAACCAAAGGGAAGGGGAAGGGAGGAACACTCAAGCTTCGGCCTTGAAATCCAACTATTTCATCACCAAATAGGTCACAAGATCTGAGTTCAAGTGGTGGAAATTGTTCCCCAAGCTGCCTCCCTCTTCCTACCCTCTTACAATGGGGCTAGATCACTCTAAGACCCTCTAACTAGGGGTGTAATCGGATCGAATACGGATAGATATTGCTGATACCGTATTTGTTTTCATATTTTTTCTTCAGATTCGGATTAGATACGGATATTGATCAAATGTGTCAGATAAGACTTGAATGATTATCGACATCATATTTATTCAACTTTGAGTACTCGAATTCGGATGCGGATCGAATACTAAATATTTGGACTCGAATACGGATTAGATCTTAAGCCTTCTAAATGGATCGGAGCTTAAATACGGACAGATAATATTTGTACCATTTACACCCCTACCTCTAACCTTGAAGTTCTTGCTTGGAAACGAAAATGGCTGCCTAAACCTAAGCCTAAGCAACCCTAAAACCAGCCAAGAGAGGAAGCTAAAGACCAGCCCTATCCTTATTTATACTACAACTCTATTGCCCTAAGGCAGTTTGCACTTAACCCCCTATATTACAGACTCGTTACACTAAAACGCCTGTAGAGGCTAGAAAATATCGCAATAACTCGGATGAATGGCCACGATGGAGCCCTTGCAACTCCGGTTTCTTCGCCTTGTCCCGATGTCCTCCACGTGTCCAGTAGCTCATCCCTCGAGGGTAACTCCGGTTTTGGAATACCGGCAACCAAGCCCCTGGTTTTGACGCTCGAAACAAGGAAACGATAGTTGGGCCTCCAGTCTTGAGTGATTTTACGGCTCACGACACCGTCCCGCACCCAAGGTAGCTTTTATGGGCTGAGCCTAACTTGGGCCTCAACCCAAGCCACCTGCCGTTCCGCTCAACAGGAATTTCGTCGCGCTAAGTCCACTCTGGTGCCGCCACCAGGTCACACCTAGGTGGGCTTCTGCTCTGAAGCGCCCCAATTTCCATAATGGGACTAAAATGTGCTTTATTATCATCCCAGGGTTTGGTAATCATATTCTTACATCAGAGTGATACAGATCCACCCTAAACGGGTCGGACAACAAGGGGCGCAACCCTGAAAATCTAAGCAGCGGAATATAAAACGTAGGCCCATCTTTCTCATGCCATAGTTGGGAAGCAGGTCGTAACTCTTACTCGTTCTCGGACCAATATATGTCCATAGAACTGAGAAAAAAAAACAACAACAAAGCAAGAGTGAGTACATACGTACTCAGCAGCCCACCTTCCTCCAATGGAATTTTGGGGAGGCTAACACTATATGCAAGGATGTATCTAGAGCTTAAGATAGTTTTGCAGAAAAGTATTTGTATGCAGGGTTTGTGATAGTTGTCAAGTTTTAATCTTTCTGAAAACTGAGTTTTTCCCAAAAAGGTTTGCCACTGGACTTTTTGGTCCAAAGTGGCCCATGGCTTTCCAGCCAACACATTTTCCATACATCCAGCCTCCACTGCTGAACCAAAAACCATTTTTTATCCAATTCCAAACCAATTCCGTTTTATTTTATGAAAACTGCTAACTGAAGAACCAAGCCGTAACTCATCCATATCAGTGGACACAGACTATTCGAATAGGTTTTACTCTGTGATCAGAGGTTGTACTAATTCCCACAAGTTGGACTCAGCGGCACGTTACCGTCAGTAACTGCCTGAATTCCAAACCAAGCCGATGCCTTTGATTCATCACCTAGCAGAACTTTAGGGGTTCGGGCATCCGAGCCACTCCAGTACCCCACGGTACTCCCGTTGGCACACCACCCATACCCTAGCCCCTTGTGCGCCAGCATAGAAGCTACTAGGCTATCCACTCTGGCTCGGGCCTAGCCAATGCCTCATACAGAGCGAGTGGTTGTACTAAAAGAGTTAGGCAAGATAAAAATCATAACGGTCCTTATGGAGAGCTCAGGTAGAACCAATCCAACTTTTCAATGCTCGACAGCGCGAGCAATCCACCGACCCGATATTCTCCACGAATCTCGGGACAAGGGGTAACTGCGGTAGCTAAGTTACCGGTTCATACCCTGCCCTTATGGCTGTTTCGGTGCGTAGCCTTATTCCGACAAAGTCGGTTGCCGGTGTTCTTCCACTCTCCCATACCCATCATATTCCGTGGTCACTTTGTGTTGATCTTTTGGGATAAGCTTTGGAATATGGTCCTAGATAGTCTGTGCAAAATTTTGTGAAGTTTGGACAAGGTTTGGTCAGGTTTGGGTTGAAAATGCTCTTTTTGCGACTCTACCGGACAATCCGGCAGAGGCCACCGGACAGTCCGGTTTCCACCGGATAGTCCGGCAGCGCCCACTGGATAGTCCGGCGTAGGGGTGCTGTTCAGGGCCGTGCCACGGGACAGACCGGCAGCAGGCACCGGACAGTCCGGTGTTGGCCACCGGACAATCCGGTCCTGCCACGGAGGTGTTGTATTTTCCCACTTTGGTTTTTCCGCTGCGTTTCTGCTCTAGATTTTTGCATTCCCCACTGTAAGACCATTCTCTTTGCTTGCTGTAAGTCAGTGAGACGCACCTTGGTGCGGTGAGTGTCGTGTGGAGGTTTTTGCAAGGTTTCGTTGCCTTGGTGCCATTCTTTGTTGGATCTTGGGTTTTCCTGCATTGGTGCGTATCCTTTCAGTAGACGGCACTCTTGCGCTGCTAGGCACGTATCTGTTCAGTGGACGGTGCCTAGTTCAGTTTCTCTTGAGCTTTGTAGAGAACTTTCTTGGGGGTTGTGATTTTGAGATTTCAAAGTTCTCCTATTAACCCCCCTCTAGTCGCACGTCTCGGTCCTACAATTGGTATCAGAGCCGGTTAGGTTTCTTCATACCTTTACCATTGAGAAACCAGTAGCGACTATGACTCACTCCGGGAAGATTCCGGTCCTTGGCTCCGATGGCTACTCCTACTGGAAGGGTAGGATGAGGGCATTCTTGCTTAGCCAGAGCCAGGACATATGGGATGCTACTCAGAGTGCGAACTTTGTGGTGCTTCCAGTTGCTCAACGTACTACTCCAGCGATTGTGGCTTAGCATGAGGTGAATGCCAAAGCTGTTAACTTTCTCTTCTCAGGACTTGGTCCAGTTGATTATGAGAGAGTGAGCCACCTCGAGACTGCCCGTCAGATTTGGTCCCTGCTGAGTGCACACCATGAGGGCACTGCTACTATCAAGGGGCGTCTCGTTGAGACTTACAGGCGCGAGTATGAGAATTTCGTTCAGAAGCCTGATGAGTCCATCGATGACTTGTTTGGTCATTTTCAATCGATCATCAACAAGTTGCGCGTTAACTCCAGCCCTTAGAGGATCCCATACACCGACCATCAGTAGGCTGTCAAATTTCTGTATGCATTGGACAGGAAGGTATGGGAGATCAAGGTTAACTCGATCATCGAGTTTGAGGCCTATGACACAATTGGAGTGGAGACTCTTTACAGAAGCTCAAGGCCACAGAGGTGGATTACAAGTTGAGAGATTCTCTTGCTTGTACTGGCTCCAAGAGCCTGGCCTTGGCTTCTCCCTCTTGTGAGGCCGCTACTAACCCCCAGCTTCACAACTTTTCGTTTTCTGCTCTTATGTCTGTTACAGAGGAGCAGTTGACGTCACTTAGGGATGATGAGCTTTGCCTGGTGTCTAGCCACTTTCAGCGCGCCTATGACAACCGGATGAGCAAGAAGAGGGGCAAGAGGCCCAAGTGCTTCGAGTGCGGAGAAGGTCGGCCACTTCATCGCTGAATGCCCGAACAAGCAGAATAACTACTACAAGAAGGGCAAGAGCCACTCCCGTGCCTCCAACAAGTGCCACTCCGGCAAGCACGACTACAAGCAAGCGTGACCACACCAAGCACCACTCTGGCAAGATCAAGAACTTTAGGAAGGCTTTCAAGAGCTACCAGAAGGACAACTGGAAGCAGGACAAGGCTTTCTTCGCCGAGCTTGTTGGTCTGTGTGGCGGATCTCCCTCCTCCTCCTCGTCTTCATCAAGCTCAAGCGATGAGGAGATCATCACCAAGTGGGACAAGAGGAGGGACCAAGGCGGTCTAGCTGGACTCTGCTTTGTCTCCACCAAGTCCAAGCGCAATACACAAGATGCACCGGAGATCCTTTTTCTCCATGGTGCTTGAGGACAAGGATGACAAGGGCAATGACAACGACTCCTTCGATGAAGACTGAGGATGCTGAAATTCTTGAGATGTTGGAGGCAAATAGTCGTGAGTTGAAAGCCCTAGGATAAGATGTTAGAGATGGCAGCCAAGAAGCTGCAGAAGCAGAAAGCCAAGTTGGCTGATGCTCTAGCTGAGATAGAGAGGCTGAAGAGTGTGCCAGCCCAGCCTAGTGAGTCTGAGTGCCCTACCTGTGAGACTTTGATGAGGTATATCTGTGAGCAGAAGAGCAAGTATGCTCATCAAGTAGAGGAGATGGACAGGCTGAAGGTAGAGTTAGGCAAGCTCCAGTCTAAACTGGATGAGCCTATTTTGAGTGATGAGACTGAGTGTGAGATGTGCCCTCACCTAGCTGTTGACATAGCTGAGCTGAAAGTGAGGTGTGAGGGATAGCTCAAGTAGTTGGAGGAGCTTAGGGCTAGACCCACTCTTTTAGGTGCGTGCATGGTCTGTCCTACCTTGGAGAGTGAGCTTGAGCAGTTGAGAGCTGACCTTGAGGGGCTTTCAGCACCCCTTAACACTTGTGAGAACTGTCTCACTTTGAGGTTGATGTTGGTGGATAGAGATGCCACCATTAAGAGGTTAGAGAAATTTGCTCCCTCTATTCCCTCTCTAGACTGCCCCACTTGTGTTGCCCAGACTTTAGTTCTGGAGGATCTGAGAGAGGAGAAACAGACTTTGGTTGATGAAAACAACTGGTTGAGAGAGATGCTCTATTGGATGTATGCTAGAGAGCCCCAACTAAGGATGATTTTAGAGAGCACCAAGAGAGCTGAGGGTGATATGAGTGGACTTGGGTTAGGAGAGTGCAGTACTTTGGGTGAGAAGAAGAGTTCCCCAATTAAGCTTAAGACTGCCTCCCCTCAGCCTATTCCTACTGTTGATGGGGTTTACCATGAGCCTCCCAAGGCTGCCCCAAAGAAGCAGTTCTGGACACCCAAGCCCTCACAGGCTAAGCTGGACAGAGTAGTGACTGAGATTCTCAAGCCTCCAATGAGCAAGGAGAGAGTCCAGCAGCCTATTCTACCCAAGGCCACTCCACCTAAGCCCAAGGCCTAGCCTAACCCCACTCCCAAGAGGCCTGTCTTACCACTGTGACTTTTGCCAGCGGAATGGCCACTTGGAGGAGTTCTGCTTTAGGAGGAAGCGAGTTGAGAGGCAGGAGAGAGCCTAGGGGAATCAGGATCAGTTCTACCAGGGTGGTAGGTAGGATCCTCCCCACCGCTGGTGAGAAGAGAGACCACTTTGTTCGTGGTGAGAGAGGCTTTGCCGGTCGAGCTCCTAGTCATTTTCAACATGGCTATGGACCTCATGACTGAGGCTTTGGAGGTAGAGGGTTTGAGAGCTCACTGCTTTGGAGGACATGGGTACCCAGATAGACGTGATGCTTACTTTGACCGTGGTTACCCTATTCTGGAGCAGATGGCTTGGCATTGGTTCAGCAGTTTCACTAACCCAGTGCTAGACCATTTGTTCACTCTCGCTTTCCTTGATTTTGCAGGATCGAGGACTGGAGGACATATGGATCATGGATCCAGCTGCTCTAGGCACATGACAGGGCACCGCAGATGGTTCTCGAGCCTCAACCCCGTGAGCACCAAGGAGTATATCACATTCGGGGATAATGGTCAAGGTAAAGTGTTGGGTGTTGGTTCTGTTGCTCTTTCTGGCAAGCTTTCCCTGAGAGAAGTTGCTTTGGTGAGGAATTTGGGGTTCAATTTGGTTTCTGTCTCGCAACTTCTCAAGGAAGGGTTTGAGGTTCATTTTAAGGAGGGTTCTTCTTGTGTGCTTGATGCCAAGGAAAACATTGTTTGTCGAATTTTGCCCTATGGGTAGGTTTTTAAGGTTGACCTTGCATCTAGTTTCTGGCCCTCTTCGGTATTTGGTTGCTAGTCCTTCTGCTGATATTTGGAAGTGGCATAGGAGGCTTGGCCATTTGAGTTTTGATCTGCTAGCCAGGTTGAGCTCGATGGGACTGATCCGAGGATTGCCCAATTTGAAAGCAGAAAAGGATTTAGTATGCCACCCCTGTCGTCATGGCAAGATGGTTGCTGCTTCTCATGCACCTGTCAATCAGGTGATGACCTCTTACCCGGGTGAGCTGCTACATATATATGGACACGGTTGGTCCTGCTCAGGTACAGTCGGTCAGTGGGAAGTGGTATGTGCTTGTAGTTGTGGACGACTTTTCTCGCTATTCGTGGGTGTTCTTCATAGAATTCAAAGATGAGGCTTTTGGTTTTGTTCGGGATCTGGTCTTGAGGTTAAGGAATGAGAGTCATAAGGCCATGAGGGCTATCCGCAGCGATAATGGCGGAGAATTTCGCAACTCTCATTTCGAAACCTTTTGTCGTGACCTAGGTCTTGATCACCAATTTTCGTCTCCTTATACCCCACCGCAGAACGGTGTTGTGGAACGAAAGAACCGCACACTTGTTGAGATAGCGCGGATGATGCTTGATGAGCATAGGACTCCGCTGACGCTTTTGGGCTGAGGCTATGAATACGGCCTGTTACATTGCCAACCGCATCTTCCTACGAGCCTTCTTAGGGAAGACGTCGTACGAGCTACAGTTTGGTAGGCAGCCCTAGCGTCAAGCACCTGCGTGCATTTGGCTGCAGATGCTTTGTGCTAAAAAAGGGGGGCATTTGGACAAATTTGATTCTCGCTGTTGGGATGGTATTTTCCTTGGGTACGCCTCTAGCTCTAGGGCATATAGAGTGTGGATCATTGATACTAAACAAGTGGTTGAGAGCTGTGAAGTTTCCTTTGATGAATCTATGCCTTGCACAACCCCTGCATTTGAGCTTTCAGATGATGATGAAGAAGGCGCTCCCATCTTTGAAGATGAGGAAGGCGAAGTAGATGCTGGTGATGCAGGAGCCACTGCACCGGCTGCAGCTCCTACCCCCTCTGCTATGAGCTCTGAAGATGAAGGAGGACCCTTGCCTACGGCTTCCTCCTCGCTCCCTCGACTGCAAGCTCGGGCAGAAGCTGGCCCCGCTGAGGACGCAGGGGAGGTGACCTCCGAGATTGTTCCATCTCGGCAGGTCCAGCGGGATCACCCTCCAGACATGATGATTGGAGATCTACACCAACGCGTCACACGCTCTTCGATCAAGCAAGGCCTAGAAGGAACTTTCGTCCATCAAGCCAAGTACACGAAGGACATTCTGAGAAAGTTTGATAAGGGAGATCTCAGGCCCATGGCGACTCCCATGTCAACACAGACGGCACTTAATGGTGATGAAGAAGGGGAGGTAGTGGACCAAAGAGAGTACCGAGGGATGATCGGCTCACTTCTGTACCTGACGGTGACCAGGCCGGACATTCAGTTCGCGGTTTGCCTCTGTGCGCGATTTCAGGCCTCACTGAAGACATCACACCATCAAGCGGTGAAGCGCATCTTTAGGTACCTGAAATGCACTCCTGAGCTTGGTCTTTGGTTCTCTTCAGCTTCGTTGCTCTCTCTCAGAGGGTATTCTGATGCTGACTTTGTGGGTTGTCGACTGGAGCGCAAGTCTACTTCCGGCACCTGCCAGTTTCTCGGTTCTTCTCTTATCTCTTGTTCCTCACGCAAGCAATCTAGCGTAGCCACTTCTACCACAGAAGCTGAATACATTGCTGCTGCTAGTTGCTGCTCCCAGCTGCTTTGGATGAAGTCCACATTGAGTGACTTTGGTCTCTGTTTTAGGAAGATCCCTCTCCTAGTAGACTCTACCTCTGCTATTTCTGTAGCTAAGAACCCCGTCTTGCACTCCTGAACCAAACACATAGACGTGAGCTTTCACTTCTTGAGAGATCACTATGAGAAGGGAGATATAGACTTGATCCATGTAGAGACTAAGAACCAGTTGGCTGACATCTTCACCAATCCCTTAGATCTTAGCGTGTTTGCTCGCTTGCGTGGGGAGCTTGGTGTTTGTTACCCCTTTTAGGTTGGGGTAACTTTGGTGTAGTTTAGGGTTTTATTTAGCCTTTTTCTTTGCTTTTCCTTATTTCTCTTGCATTTTGTATTATACCATGCATTGCATTGTAACATATGCATTTTCACTTACTCTAGCACTAGAGCTCTTCTGGTATGATGAGTTAGTACTTGCTTGTACTAGATTGTACAGTTTCTTGCATGATCATGGTTGGCTAAGCTCCTTGAATCTGTCTAATAACTTTTGCGAGCTCAGTCACTTTTGTTTCTTGAAAATCAAAAACCATGATCACCACTTGACTTGGTTACCTAGCATGTGTAGGAATGTTGAATGCTATGCTATCTTTTCATGCTTAGATATGCTAGTCGTATGCCTTTGTTAAGCTGATGCCTAAGCATTTATGACACCTTGTCCAAATCTGAAATCTGAATTAATTTGTTTACAAAGTGGTGTCCTATGAGCTAAATTGCAAAGATCCAGGTGGGTTCACTTGTTACACTGATCTAGTTTGAGATGGCTTGCCTTTGCACTTTGGCATGAACTTGCACTAGGCTGTGCATGACCAAAACCTTGCCTTAAGCTTCTGATGGTTTTCTGAACCTAGGCTTGGCATTGGTTGGTAAGAAGTGGCAAACACAAGTGAATAACCCCTGGCATATGATCTGATTTGCTTGAAGTTAAAAATTGCTAAATCTGAAATCTGCAAGTCTCTAAATTGCTTATGGCCTGTTGTATATGCTTTGGTTGAAAGTAGCACACCTTGTATGTCTTGCTAGCATCTTGCAGTTCATGCCTATCTTGCTAGATGCTATTCATGTTGGTGATGCTTTCTTTTCAACAACCCTGAAAGACATGCTCCTGATCTGTATAAGGTAGATTCAATTGAGCTTGTTTGCATGCTTCCTTGCTCTCACTTGCTCTGTATGCTAGAACTCGTATTTACTAGCTTTTCATCCCTGCTGAGCTCTTCTTGGTACACTTCCTGCATTTCATAGCATATTTTGAGGGGGAGTTGTCCATTTCAGGGGGAATTGAGTTCTATGAACCCTTGATGTGTCCATTGTCAACAAGGGGGAGAGTATAGATGTTGACCTTTGAGGGGAGAGATAGACCAAGGGGGAGAACTCTATAGAGATCTAGTTGAGGGGGAGTTTGAGCTTTTAGCATGCTCTTGCATCGGTGCGTTGAGCCTTTTGCCTCTTTCTAGGAGGAGCCGATGCTTTGCCTTAGCATGACTGTGTTGAGCCAGTTTGCCTCTTTCTTGAGAGGTCATGCTTTAGTTTGATCGACTGTGTTGAGCGGTTTCCCTTGTCTTAGGGGGTCGATCTTTGGTTTTGTTTTCGTTGTCTCAATTTGCCCTTTTTCTGCTTGTGTTTGGCTTTTGGGCATCTTGAGCAACTTCTTCTTTTCTTCTTTCTTTTCGGTTTTACGCTTTTCTTCTTGTCTTTGTTCTATTTCAGGTTACAGGTTGAAGGTGTTGACAATGCACTCATCAAGGGGGAGATTGAGAGCCAATGGACCGGCTCCATTGCCTCTAGAGTGATGAGTGATTGTCAACAGTAGCAAGATCCAGAAGGACTTAGGCACAAGCCCTCTGATGGATAGGAGGCCCTCCGATGGACTGGAGGTAGAGGAAAGTCCTCCGAGGGACTGGAGGCATGCTCGGTGTCTGTCGGCCATGGGAGTTTAGTACACGGAGGAGCGACACGGTGACGGTAGGAGTAAGTCCTCCGAAGGACTGCGAGGCTGCCCCGATGGACAGGGGATGCCAGGCGCCACCATGGTGCTCCAAGCCGAGTGCGTGGCGCGAAGGCGTACAATGGAGGCTTTGGCGGCTTCAGCTCAAAACCGCCAACCAAGCTACCCAAGCATTGGTGAGTTGGGACCTTGACTCTCCAAGATAGAGAAGATGGGCCAAATCCGGCCCAAGCGGAGACTTCCTACAGTTTCTCGGTTTCTGACTTCAAAACTGAGGGCGGATCGCGGAATTGGACTACTAGGCCACAGTGGAGAACATCCGAGGATTGCGTGGAACTTACGAAGATCAAGACTTCATCGTGGTCGTCCGTCCCGAAATATCCTGTAATTTTTCGTTTGAGTCCTTAGGGTTTGTCTAGTTGTAGGAACCTAAGTGCAAAACCGCCTTATCAGCCTAGGGTATAAATAGGTCAAAAGCAGGTCATTAGAAGGTCTCTTGGCTGCTAGGATTAGTCTTTACTTGGTGATTTTCGTCCTCAAGCTTTGAGCTCCATTGTTAGGGAGGTTAGAGTAGGATTTAGCCTCCTAATCATGAGGGAAGGTGAGGGTGGTTGCTTGATATGAAATTATGCTTGTATGCTGAATCTTTAGACCCATCTTGGGCACTTAATCGAAGCAAATTCGTGCACCAACCGTGTGTTCTTCTCCTCCCCCTCTATCTTTGGTTTTAGGTTTCAATCCTTGGCTTTTGGGTGTTTGTGTTGGCCAAGCTTGAATGCCTTTCTTTGCTGATGTTTTGGACTTGCCAGGACGTGGAGATCATGACTTAGTTCATCTCAATCCTACTGGATTGCCACGAGCAAGCCTCTTTTATGTTTTCCCCTTTCTTGCCCAAAGATTGCTATTTCACGAGATCTGAAATTCCCGCTGATTCTGTGCTCATTTTGTGTTGATCTTTTGGGATAAGCTTTGGAATAGGGTCCAGATAGCTTGTGCAAAATTTCGTGAAGTTTGGACAAGGTTTGGTCAGGTTTGGGTTTGAAAACGCTCTTTCTGCGACTCTACCGGACAATCCAGCAAAGGCCACCAAACAGTCCGGTTTCCACCGGATAGTCCGGCAGTGCCCACCGGACAGTCTGGCGTGGGGCGCTGTTCGGGCCGTGCCACCGGACAGTCTGGCAGCAGGCACCGGACAGTCCGGTGTTGGCCACCGGACAATCCGGTCCTGCCAGGGAGCTGTTGTATTTTCCCACTTTGGTTTTTCCGCTATGTTTCTGCTCTAGATTTTTGCATTCCCCACTATAAGACCATTCTCTTTGCTTGCTGTAAGTCAGTGAGACGCACCTTGGTGCGGTGAGTGTCGTGTGGAGGTTTTTGCAAGGTTTCATTGCCTCGGTGCCATTCTTGGTTGGATCTTGAGTTTTCCTGCATTGGTGCGTATCCTTTCAGTGGACGGCACCCTTGCGCTGCTAGGCACGTATCTGTTCAGTGGACGGTGCCTAGTTTAGTTTCTCTTGAGCTTTGTAGAGCACTTTCTTGGGGGTTGTGATTTTGAGATTTCAAGTGCTCCTATTCACCCCCTCTAGTCGCACGTCTCGGTCTACAGAGTGGCCCGGGACGGCCAAGGTGGAAACAGAATTTGCAGGATGGTGGCCGCATGGTGATGTTGGAGGAAAAGATCTTTTGTGGAATGACGGAATGAGCGTGGGTTTTTAGATGATTTTTGGTATTGTCATCATCTGAAGTCAAGGCTCAGGAAGACTAGGGCAGGAACCTTTTGTATTTATGTGGAGTAGGTGGATAATGGCATCAATCACCCTGCACACAAAAATTGTGGGACCGGTGTGAAGCACTGACGGGCATAGGACGGCGTCATGGTGGTATGACGGCGGCTTCCGGCCAGGACAAAAGATTATGTGGAGTGTATGAGTAGGTAGAGCTTGATTTTAGATGATTTTACGCGAAAGAATCACCTAAATCGGAGTTGGAATGAAGAAGATATGAATCTTGTATATTCGAAAAAAGAAAAGGAAAAAAAGAATATTCTTAGAATATTCCAAAATCCGAATATTTGGAAGCAGGATAATAAAATCGTAATTTTGGATTCTGAAGGAACAGATAATATTTCTAGACGGCTTGCGAGCAGAGTTTCAGGCTGGTGTCAACGGTTCGCGCCTACAGTGTCAAATGTGGCACCGTCTTGTAGGCAGCTCTGTAAACTCCTAAAATCATGAGATTTATGTGGATGGTAGATATTGATTTCTGATGAATTTAGAAAGAAGAGTCGATGGAATCGGAGCTCGTATGGTCGAGAGATTAATTTAAAAATAAATAAATAGAAGAAAAGATTGGTATAAGATTGGACCTGCTACCTCGAATGACACGTGATTAGTGATAAGATAATCACCGGTGGCTGGTGGTTGGCGTGGAAAAAATAATGGGTGGATCCACCTGTCATTCACAGGAGAGAGGGCTGTTATAACATGCAGAGGGGCACGATCAGGTCCGAGTAGCGCCCCTGCTCCGCTACTTGCCTCGCGCCGCCGTGAGCAACGGGCAGGGGCTCACCGGCGTTCAGCTGCTCACTGCGGGCAACCATTGGTGGTGACTTAGGAGCTCGTGGGGGAGCTCGATACAGGTAGGGAAAAAGAGGGAGCACGGCTTGGGGATGGTGGTGGGAGGTGGTGAGGTGCTCACTGTCAGACCAATCGAGCTATTGCAGCCGGTGGACGGGGTCTTTGGTGGCTATGGTGGTGAACACGAATGAGGAGCAGAGAGCTGCGCGTGCGCAGGAGGGGGAAGGCAGGGAGGAGGTGTCTGCGGCAGGTAACGCCCGGGGTGAGCCGGGGCCTGGTCGCAGGCGGTGGTGAGCTTGGTGTGGATGGAGGCATGGGGTGTGGGTCTATTTATAGCCTATGGAGGAGGAGGACGATGATGTGCCGTGGAAATGGGAGGTCCACATGGCACGGAGATAGGGGGGTCCAAGTGGCGCGGAGATGGAGGGTCCAAGTGGCGCGTGGATATTTTTTTGGAAAGGAATTTTAGAAAGAGTTTTAGTGGAAAGTATTTGCGATATTTGGAATTTTGTTGAGCTTATATTAACACACTCAAAACAAATAAGCAACATTCAAAGTTTTTTGAAAATTTGATTTTGAATTGGGGAGGGATTAGAAGAAAATTCCGGGTGCTGAATTTTAGGACGTTACATGCTCGCTCGTCCTTCAGCAAGATTTTGGTGTTGACAAGCGCTCATCATAGTTTGGACGAAAGATCAGTCTCGGTACACTTGAGTCCATCAAGTAGCCGCCACGGTCGCCACTATAATTGCCACCGCGACTGAAGTAATTGAAGTCACCATGGTAGCCATCGTCGTCGAAGTCACCGTCGTAACCATCGCCACTGTAGCCACCGCCTGCGTATCCGTCGCAAAAACCACTGCCGTCGAAGCCGCCGCCACCGCGATGTTTGGATCCTTCGAGTGGGTCCTCGTGGGTGAAGATTTCACCGTCGTCTTGGTCGGTGGATTGGAATTTCTCCATACGTGCAAGACGCTTGTCATGGGAGTCAAGGCGGGAGTTCATCGTTGCGACCTGGGCAATGAGTCGATCCAACTTGGCTGAATCTGTTTCTAGAGGATCGTGGGGGCGGCCATGATCGGCGATGCCCGATTGCTGGTCTCTGGTACCAAGTTGATACGATGCCGCCTGGATAGAGTACACAGGGGAGAGAATATAAATTGACTGAGAGACAAGGAGAGAACGCAGTGGGTAGCGAGGTGGTGATTCGCCTCCGTCGCCGCCCGAGGAAGGATTCCTCGCCGGCACCGAAAGAGAAACCCCACGCCAGTTATGACGGGAGATTTATTCTTTCGATGCCTTAGATACAAACTACCCTGCGGGCTACACCTTATAAAAGGGGTGTTTGGATCCATGGGCTAAATTTTAGCCTCCGTCATATCAGGATATTTGGACGCTAGTTATAAGTATTAAATATAGTCTAGTTATAAAACTAATTACATATATGAGAACTAAAAGGTGAGACGAAATTATTAAACCTAATTAACCTAGGATTAGTGAATGATTAATGTAGCATCACATTTGCTAATCATAGATTAATTAGGTCTAATAAATTCGTCTCATCGTTTAGCCATCGTCTGTGTAGTTATTTTGATAATTAGATCGTATTTAATATTTTTAATTTGCGTTAGTTCAAACATCCGATGTGACGTATAGACTAAACACTCCCACGGATGCCGCAGGTAACGGCCCACCAACGCTCAGGTCCAATTACCTAAGGTCCAATTACCTAAGTCTAATTATCCAGCCTCGAGCCTCTCCTCGACTCCTCTCGTCTTAGCCATTATAGATCGGCAACCTAAGCCACTTCTGGTCCTTCAGCGCCTGTACACACCACCCACGAGCCCACCACCGGCACGGCGGCGCCAGGGGACGGACGGAGGAAAAGCGAGCAAGAAAAGCAGGAGGGCAACTCCGTTCCGTCTCTCGTCGTCCCTCCGCGGGCAGGGCCGACGCAACGCTCGGCAGATCCATCCAAACCTTCTCGCGGAACCCTCCAAACGAAATAAACAAACAAAAAACCAGGGGAGGAGAGAGAGTCGAGGTATGGAGGAGGATAGAGAGAGAGGGCGGAAGAAAGGGTGAAAGGGGCAATTCTGTGTGCGCGCGCGAGAGAAAAAGAAGTGGGGGGTTGGGCGCGCGCGGGGCCCGCATCCCCCCGCGGGTTTACTTTTTGAGCCGCCCGGTTTTGTCGTCTCCTCCGTCCGTCCGCCGGTCCGGTCCGTCCCCCGCTCGCTATTTACCACCCCTCCCCTCCTGTTCCCCTCCGTCTCGGTCTCTCTAGTCTCCCTCCGCTCCTCCTCGCACACCACAGGCACACGGACCCCTCTCTCTCTCGCTCGCCCCCGCTGTACACAGCCTCTGCCGCTCCTCGTCGTACCGCCGCCCCCGCTGCTTGTTTCCCCACTTGGCTGGGTGAGCCCGCCGGCGGTTGGTGGCGGCGGGGATTCGGATTGCGGCCGCGGCGGGGGTCCTTGGCGCCGAGGAGATCGGGGCGGCGCCGAGCTCGAGGCTCCGCGGGGATCACTTGGCGCGGCGGCGGGGGACTCCCGCGGCCCAGGCCGGCCCTTGCTACCCGGGGGAGAGAGAGAGATCTTGTGGCGGTCCAGGCCGGCGCCGCGGCCATCTGAAGCCGACGCCTACCGCGATGGCCGGCAGCGACGAGGTCAACCGCAACGAGTGCAGGGTACGCGCGCGGCTGCCTTCTCCTCATCCCCTCCATTTCTTCTTTTTTCTCTCGGCCTTCCTTCCTTCCTTTGTACTACTAGTACCAGCTACTAGCTCCGTTCCGCGCGCGCGGGCGGACATGTGATGTGCCCGAGGCCGCGCCGTCCTTGCGGTCCCGTCCCGATTTGTGCCGCTGCTTGCTTTTATGATACGGTGGAGAGACCCGACGCGGCTGCGGGGGGGGGGGGGGTGGTGTTATTGGGGCCAGCCCTGGCCGGTGATTTCCCGGTCAATCGCTGCCTTTCTTTCCCCTTTGGGCTCAACCCGAATTTTATCCCCTTCTCGCTTGCCCCGGTTGTTTCTGGAGTTTGGGGGGTGGGAGTGGCGAGATAGAGGTGCTACGGAAATGGCTACCCAACAAGCCGGCGCAAGGGGCCAATCATGCCAAAGCTTGCGTCTTTTCTGGCAACCAGCCGCGAAAGATCGCCGCTCGCATTGGCCTTCGCTCCACCATATGCGAGGAAACAGCAAAGGAACAGATGGGGGAGGGCGATGCATTTGGGATGTTTGAGTTGCGACGAGGGAGGGAGTAGTGGGTGTTTGCTTCCTCGTCCTACTGTTGCCGCTGCTGATAACGTTGTTGGGCTTTTTTTCTCTCTTCTGTCGCTCGTGCAGACGTTGGTGCCGCTCCACCATTGGGTGCTCATCTCCAACTTCAAGGTGGCGTACACCATGTTACGGCGGGCGGACGGCACCTTCGACCGCGACCTCGACGAGTACCATGACCTCCGGGTGCCGCCCGACGCGCGGGCGCAGGAGGGCGTCTCCTCGTTCGACCACGTCATCGACCCGTCCGTCGGCCTGGATGTCCGCATCTACCGCCCCGCCCCCGCCGCTAACAACAACAACAACAACAACGCCGGCGCGGCCGCGGTCACGCTGCGCATCCTGGACTTCCTCACGGGCGGGCCGTCCCCGGACCCGTTCCCCGTCATCCTCTTCTTCCACGGCGGCAGCTTCGCGCACTCCGTGCCCAGCACGTCCATCTACGACCACCTGTGCCGCCGGTTCGCGAAGCTGAGCAACGGCGGCGTGGTCATCTCCGTCAACTACCGCCGCGCCCCCGAGCACCGGTACCCCTGCGCCTACGACGACGGCTGGGCCGCGCTCAACTGGGCCACGTCGCAGCCGTTCCTCCGCAGCGGCCCCGACGCCCGCGCCCGCGTGTTCCTCGCGGGCGACAGCTCCGGCGGCAACATCGCCCACCACGTGGCCGTCAAGGCCGCCGACGCCGGGATCCGCATCTGCGGCAACATCCTGATCAACGCCATGTTCGGCGGCACGGAGCTCACCGAGTCGGAGCGGCGGCTGGACAGGAAATTCTTCGTCACGCTCCAGGACAGGGAGTGGTACTGGAGGGCGTACCTGCCCAAGGACGCCGACCGGGACCACCCGGCGTGCAACCCCTTCGGCCCGAACGGCCGCCGCCTCAGGGGCCTCCCCTTCCCCAAGAGCCTCGTCGTCGTGTCGGGGCTGGACCCCACCTGCGACCGGCAGCTGGCCTACGCCGACGTCCTCCGGGAAGATGGACACCACGTCAAGGTCGTGTGTCGCGAGAAGGCAACCATCGGCTTCTACCTGCTCCCCATCACGGACGACTACCACGTGGTCATGCAGGAGATCGCCGACTTCCTCGAGGCTAACGTCTACTAGTACATACTATAGATGTGCTGCTGATCTTTCCGCTTCCGCTTCCGCTTCCGCTTCCGCTGCTTCTGATCATAAAAACTCATCGCCGTCCGCCTGTCCGTCGTCTCGTCTAGATCTCGATCCACACACCACTCCACTCCACGTCACTTCACTTTGTTATAGCCCAGATGGTAAGCTTGACTTATACTAGTTGTACTACCTGTTATACTGCCGCCGCCTGCTGCTGCTTGGGGGTCATCTGAATTCCGGCCACGGCAAGGCTCATCTGCTGCTGCTGTCCATGGCAAGCGCACTCTAAAAGGACAACACTACTAGGAAGGAAGGAAAGGAAGAAATCATCGGTGACTCTTTGTTTCGTCGTCGTCGTCCACCTCTCTGCATGAGCTCGTTCTGCTGATGGCACACCTTGAATGAAGAATGATCACCTCCCTGGTTGGTTGATGGAGAGAAGCCTTATTATTATTTCGCCTTCAATCACCCTCTGGCTGGCTCGTCACGGACCGGAGGGGAATTTCATTTTAAGATTGTGTGTACAGTGATGGACTGACGGGTCAACAAGGAGGCCAGGTGGGACGGCCTTTTCGTTGCTGTCTTTGATGTACTACTACTACTAAGCAGTTTCATCATATTTCTGCACTGGATCTTGATGGTGTTGTGTGTTGGTGCCTGCCCTGATCAATCTATGAAATTCGTGACCCATCGGCTGTCTATCTGCCCATGTTTTTGTGAAGCATATGTGTGATGTTTCTGCTCTACGCTAGGAGAGGCACAAGACATTTACTGTGCTGCCCCCTCTTTCGCTTCCCCTTCTAACTGCTGCCCTGTCGTCTCCTTGGGTGCCCCCTGTGTTCCTTTGCTGTAAAAAAACGTTGCAGAACTGCTGCTTAATGTGTTGTAAAATGCGTTGTAGTAAAATGCGTGTACTTTGAATGCCTCTGCTTCTCTCCTCATGCTTGTCGGTCGGTGAAACGTGATGAAGAGGATGGATGGCGTCGGAACCGGCCACCGACGGCGTGATTTTGGGGCTGATCACTGATGACGCCGTGTGTCATCGGCCCGCCATGTGTTGCCATTCTTTTTTATGCGACGCCTCGATGGCTAAAAAGTAAAAACCCCGGCAGTGTTCAGACAGCAAGGTTTTTTCACGGTTTCAAAACAATGCCGTCAATACAATACCATGATATTTAAGAATCATGTAGTATTTTAGACTGTTTGGTTGATTTTCATAGAGCAGTATTTTCAATACCATAGCATTGTAAAAACTACATTTGTTTTCAAAGTATTGGATACTCTAAAACTATGGTATTTATAAACTATAGCATTTTAAAACTATAGTATTTTAAAACAATAATAAAGTATGGCCAAAGTTTTAAAAACCATAATGTTAGAGTAAATTTCAGTATCGGTCCTTGAACTTGTGCCGAGTTTTCATATAGGTCCCGGTACTTGCAAACTGAGCGCATACATGAACTTGTATTTGGCTCACACTTAGGTCCAAACCTCCCCCGCCCGCGCCTAGACGCCGACATGGACTGCCCAGGTGGGTTTTGGTGGGAGAATTGGCACCTTTTTCTCAGCAGGGATTGAGCACTAAATGCAGAAAACCCACTATATCTTCTAGGATGCAACACAAAAGCAAAAATCAGTCAGGCCAGCTTGACGGGGAGGGAGCGCAGGGAGGCGCGCGGCCAGACGAGGAGGGAGCATGGGGAGACGGGCGACCAAATGGGGATGGAGCGCGGGAAGGCGGGCGACCGGACGGGGAGGCGGGCCACTCGGACAAGGAGGGAGCGTGGGGAGGACCGGCCACAGCAGATCGTCGGCGATGGTAGCTGCCGTCGCCGTCGGTAGCCGCCGTCGCCGTCTGAGAGTGTCCGATGCTTCGCTCGGTAGCTAAGTCCTCGGCAAGCAAGGGACAAGAATATCAAGGAAGGGTGCATTCATCATTTTTGGGGAATGAAGGCTTGTGATTTACGCCTGCCTTATCCTTTCAATTAGCAGCCCCAGAGCGGATCGACAGTCTTCTCGGTCATCTCTCCTTCCTCCACTGCCGCTACTCCATCTGATCGTCAGTGGCCACCGCCCCCAGCAGTGCGGCCACTCTTCGGTGCCCAGCCAGACGCGTCCAGCAGCAGCACCCCGTTGCTATCCATGACAAGGCCATCATCACCACGATGCCTCGTCCATGGTGACCGCACTGTAGGCGGACGCCGCCATCCATGGTGACCGCCAGACGCTGCCATCTGCACCCATGTAATGCCCCAAAAATTGACTCTAATAATTTTTCTCTAAATCTCTCCCTAAATTCAATTTTTTTTCGAAAACCTTGTTTGCTTGAGTATACAGTTGTGAGCTCAACAAAATCTAAATACCTCCTCTCCAAATATTCACATAGCCATCATAAATTCTCCTCACCAATTTTCTTCTCAAATCTTTGCTCCAAACATTCAAATTCAATTCCAAATCTGAAATAGAAAAAGAAAAACATTTTCCCCTCTCCCTAGGCAGCAGCCGCCTCCCCCTTCTCTCAGCTTGGCCAATCGGCCCACCTCCGCCTCTCTTCCATAGGCCGGCCCACTCTGCCTCCCTCCCCCTTCACCCACTTGGGTCGTGATGGCCGAGCGGCCCAACCGCCACCTCCCTTCCCTCTATTGGCCCGCGCAACCACAGCCCAAGCTGTGCCCCTCCTTGCCTCCCTCCCTCCTACTGCCACCGCAGGGCCCCACCTGTCAGCCTTGTGTTCTTTCTCCTGCTCGACAGAATCACACGTGCTCCACGTGTCGCGGTGCACGCTGGACGGCGCCGCGCCCTGACCCCACTGCTGGCCCCACCTCAGAGTCCCCTCACCCTCGCTGTTTTGCACTCTGCCCCCTCCTTCCACATGTCTGGGCACACGGCAATTTTCCGCAACCCCTTCTTCCTCCTCGCGTTAGGAAGAACCGAGCAGACCCAGGTCTTCTTACCCCCTGGCCCCCTCCTTATCGGCCTATAAAAGGTCGCCAGCGCGCTCTCCTCCCCACGTCGAGCTCACAAAGCCTTTCCACTCATCTGTCCGCTTTCCTGCCCCTCCTAATTTTTCCATTCTCAGTTCATGCACACAACGCGTGCTCCTTCGCCGTTCTCCATGCTCAAGCCACCTCGGTCCAATTAAACTGACAGTGAGCACCACACCACCTTCCTCTACCCTTCGCCCACCCACAAAATCTATTTCGCTTGCTCGTACAGAGCTCTCCACGGAGCTCCCGGATGGCAACAATGGCTGCCCGTGGACGCCCCTGTTCCATACACCTCCTTCCACCCAGAACCTCCGAGATGGATTCTCCTCGGTCTCCTCTTCGCGCCAGTACCCTCGGATTCACAAACGGAGGCCAGGAACGTTCGTTCCGGTGGAGCTCCGGCAAGCTCTGCCATGTCCCGGCGAGTCAGAGTTGAGTGCCAGTTCAACCGGCCGGCCTCGAGCCCCCTGCCCACTTGCCCTCCCCTTGGCCACATAGGTCGGCCCACGGGCCCCTGTGCGTATGGGTGGAGGGGCGCAGCCGGTACAAAGGAAAAGAAAAGAAAAAGAGAAAAAGAAAAGGCCAGGGTGGGCTAAGCCCACCGCGGGCCGAATCAGGGCAAAGAGGAATTGAGCCACGTGTGGTGAAATTGTCCCGCACGGTACTTTTCCATTTTGGAGGCGATTTATGATTTTCTTTTCTAAAGAAACTCATATCTCGGCCGTTTGAGCTCGAAATCCAGCGATTCTTGTGCCAAAATTCTTCACAAATTGAGCACTACATGACCACGCACTTCTCACAGTCATTCACCACTACCATGTTGATCCATTTAATGGGGCTACACTAGGCCGTTAACTAGACCGCACGTGTGACCCCGGCACGACCGGTGCCCATCGGTTTTATCGATCCGCATCATCGCGATGTCCTCTCTTCTTTCACGCTAAGTGGATGGCTACCTAGGCCACACTGTCGTGATAAGTGGGATGGACCAAGCACCCGACCAAAGTTCACTTCCCGCCCCGATTCTTTGTGGCACATCTCACACAGTCCATCTCTGTGTGCCACAGGAAAACCCTCCATGTGACCTTCTCACTTCTGATGCCTCCGCTCTCGCTATGGCCGCCCATACCTACGGTCGTGGTGCACTCCTTCCTTGCCACTATCGAGCCCGGCTGGTGTGATCAGGCCCACGGCTCAATGCCTCACGGCGCAGCGCCTAGCCTTGGCGCAGCTTAGCTTGTTGGAGCCAGAGCCACATGTATGATTCACTGGGTTACTCTCAAATCCTTCACTCAACACAAACCGTGCCTTACTTGTTTGTTCCCTCTGATTGTTGCGCTTAGGCTTTACTGGAGGTTTCCGATTGGTCGAGAATTCGAGAGGTTCTATTCCGAGCTCTAGTTCAGTGCCAGACCACCAAATAGGTTACAGTCAGCTCAACGACGGGCAAGTCCATTGGAATCCCCACTTGATGCATAAATTACCAAATATGTTACCCTCTGGCACTGAGGTGACTGGTGGTCCTAGGGCTCTCATGACTGATGTTTGGGGAATACTTGCATGTGGAAGACCTTGAGAGGATTCTTGTTGTTTGGTCACTCGTGTCACGTATCCGAACTTGTGGGTAAAGTGCGTACCTCTGGCCAGAGTATAAACTTATCTGGATAGTCCTGTTGTCCATCAGGTATGGATGGGTTACAGGCTTGGTTTCACAACTAGATGTTTTATAAAATTGGGTGTGGTTGGGAAGGGGTGTGTGCTAGGAAGCTACGAGGGCGTGGCCCAATAGCATGGTGGAAGCTTGTGTTGGCTTGAGCCACTGGTGGACCTGCGAGTCCAGTGGCAACCTTCTTAGGAAAAATGTTTACTAAATTAAAAATGGGAACTATCGAACCGTGCATTACAAAATGTTTTCCTGCAAAATGTTTAACATGAGCTCCAGATACTCGTTGCATGTAGTGATAGCCTTACCCCAAATCCTCATGGAGGAAAGTGGGCTTGCGAGTATGTTTCGTACTCACCCTTTCTTTGTTGTTAGTTTAGAGAGAAGACGAAGTCATCGTGATCGTGAGCGTGTAAGGGTTACGGCCTATCCCCAACTGGTGTTGTGGGGAAGCATTGGTCTACATTTAAGTTCCACAGCTGTTATTTCTTTGGGCTGTGCCCCAGTTTTGTTTGTCCTGTTAGGGCGGATATGTACTACTCTGATGTAATAATGTGGTTATCATACCCGTGGGAATGATAATAAAACACATTTTAGTCCCATTATGGATGTGGAGCGCTTCAACCCACTAGGAGCACACTGCCGTTGTCCATGCTAACCTTGTCACTAGAAACTGGGGAAGATGGAAGAGTTCACCGCCGCCCGCCGTGTTTGGAGCCCTCCACGGCACCATCCCGCAGCCACTCTCGATGCCATCCCTCAAAGGATGGCTCCCAGGTCTTCAGCAGCCTATCCTCCACATCGCTCACCGATGGCCAACCTCCTCTGGCATGACGCAAGGGAGCGCCTCTTCTGGTGGCTGTGGCAGGTCTTCTAGCGGCAGTGACTCAACTAAAACTCCCCAGGGGGTTTTCTGCATTTAGTAATCCAACCTAGCGTCCACTGTCGGCATCCCAGGCACGGGCGGGAGATGTTTGGACCTAAATGTGAGCCAAATACAAGTTTATGTATGTGCTTATGTAGTTTGCAAGTACTGAGACCTAGATGAGAACTCGGCACAAGTTCAATGGACCACCACCGAAATTTAATCTAATGTTATTATAAGTGCAAACTAAGGTATTTATAAACTATAGTATTTAAAACTTTGGTAACAAATAAGTCCCTTGTGTCGGTGACATTTCCATGCTCCTTGGATCCATCCTCTCACCGTGGGTGCATGGACCGTGCTCGTTTTGGCCAGTGGACAGTGGTAAGTAGTTGTTGGGGAAAGGAATGGATGGATCAATGGATTTGTCCTTGGTTTGTTTGTCTCGCCTCAGTTCCCCCTAATCCTGCGGACGATTTGTGAGCACGACCTCAGTTCTGACGTGCGTGTGCCACACCCCGCGTGCACAGTGCCATGCTAATGAAGCTGGCTTGGATCTCCGTTGATTGGAAGGCATGTCGTGGACGGACCATCGGTCGGACGAGGAGTATAGTCTAGAGCCTCTGGATCCGCTCAGGTCACAACACAAAGCATCCACGCCGTCAGATTGGAATGGATTGTATGAGTATTATTATTAGATGTGTCTGGACTTTGGATTGGAGCGAACGGAAATTCCCCAAGGTAGATCTCCCACTGAGCTAGTTTGGCAACTACTATTTCCCTTAGAGAATGGAGGGGAGTGGAGGGGAAATTAGTTCATTTTCTCCTCAATTTCCCTCAATTCCTTGAGAAAAATGTGGTTGCCAAACTAGCCCTGGATGGACGGCTGGACCCATTGAAAAGCTTGGCCTGTCCTGTACTCCTGTCCTGACCTCGTTCTTCCTCTGCTATCGGCCGGCCGGCTGTAAAGCAGGGGGATTGTAAGGAAAATGGCATAATGTTCCTATATTTCCATAGTTGTATTTTGGTGATTGATTGACAACCAACTACTTAGACTAATGAACTTATCTAGATGCACATTCATAGGTGTTTTTGGTCCAAGGGACTGAAGGGAAGAAAAAAACCAAAGGCATGGCCAAAGGGGCCAAAATATGAAAGCCTTGCATGTTGTGAAGTCCGTATGGTCCGACGCCCCTAGATTTGTATGGACCGTACCATACTGTCCTACAGACCGTACTCTAGACCATACCAAGTTACCCGAGGCTATGAATTTGGAAGGAAAATCAGAAATAGATGGAACCATATAGTACTCTCCTACAGACTGTACTATAGACCGTACCAAGTTACCTGAGGCTATGAATTTGGAAGGAAAATCAGAAATACATGGACCATATAGTACTCTCCTACATACTGTACTACTAGACCGTACCAAGTTACTCGAGGCTATGTATTTGGAAGGAAAATCAGTAATACATGGACTCGTATAGTACTCTCGACCGTACCAAGTTACTCGAGGATGTGAATTTGGAAGAAAAATCAGGAATACATTGGTTGTACAGTACTCACTACAGACCGTACTATATTATGTACCAAGTTACTAGAGGATGTGAATTTGGAAGAAAAATCACGAATACATTGACCGTATAGTACCCTCCTACAGACCGTATCATCGACCGTACAATTTCCAACGGCTAGTTGGCAAGTACAATTGACCGTACTATACCCTCCCACAGACCGTACTATAGACCGTACCATTCTGTGTATGCAATTTATGGCAGCTTTTTGTCCAACAGCTAGTTCGTGTTTGGGGGCTATATAAACCACCCTACCTGGCCATTTCAAGGGAGTTGGAGGCCACTAAAGTTGAGAGCAAGTATAGAGGTGTATTCCAAGTATATCCATCACTCCTACCTACCATATGTGAGCTTAGTGTATCATCTAAGCTATTTAGAGCTAAGAGAGAGTGAGTTTGCGAGCTCTTCTTGAGAGTTGCTCCTACGTGAGCTAGAGAGAAGCCTTGGCTGCGGTCAAGCCACATTGTATTCGTTGCTAGACCCTCCTTCTTGGTGTGGAGCGGTGGTGACACTTTGTGCGGGGAGGAGACACTTCAAACTCCGTAGTGAAGCATCCGGCACCTTGTAACCGAGAGAGGCAGTGGCGGTGGCTAAGCCTTGGTGGCTTGGTGGCACTTAGCCTTTGCTTGCCATGAGCCTTGGTGGCAAGCGCAAGTCGTGATCGAAAAAGACTTGGTGCTTGGCTCGGATATTGCCTTTGGTGGTGAGCCCGTGGACGTAGCCTTTAGTAGTGAACCACATTAAATCCTTGTGTCTCATCTGGGAGTTTGCATCCCCCTTTCTTACTCTCGTTACTTACTGCATTTATGTTTTCGCATTTACATTCCTTGTGTGCCTTTAGGCTCTCCTAGTTAGTTTGATTATGTTTGGCTCTAGGTTGTAAGTCTTTTTGGGAAAGTTAGAAAGTGCATAGATAAACCTTGGACTTAACTAGCGTCTGTAGGACGAAATAGGTTTATCTTATGCAATAGAAAGCCCTAGATCTTAGTCGAGCGATTAGCGACCCAATTCACCCCCTCCACCCCTTTGGGTCGGATACCTCGGCACGTTCCTTTCAGTTAGCGAGCGAGCGATGGCACCGCCTCTTCCTCTCACCAAAAGTCCGAGGCTTTCTTTCTCTCGCACGCAGCGGCGGCGGCAGCCACTCGCTGAAAGCCACCCACGGCCGGCAGGCAGCGTGCGGGCTGTGTGGTTGGTGCTTAGAAAAGGAGACGTGGCTGACTGGACTGCAATGCAAGTCTCCCCGCAAAATGACAAGCGCCCAATTGCCCAAATGAGTCTCCCTCGGCCAGTCGGGCACATAATTTTATTTTCCGTCGGAATTTCGCGAAATTTCAGATTTTTTTCGTTTTTGTTAGTATACTGAGAAAAGAAATTTCGGATTTTTTTGGAATTTTTTGTTTTGAATTTGGAAAATTCAAAAAAAAATTGAAAAAATTGTTAAAAAATATGATAAAGAAACTAGATGTTTTTATGAGCATTTAAGGCCAGAAGTTGTTCAAATCCAAGGTGATTTGGTTGGTTAAAATTGCTATTTGGGCGGTAGGGGTTTAGACCCTGTAACTCGCTAACAATACAAGTCCCACGCAATCTTATCTGTTTTACCCCATCGACCTGAGGCACACTCCCTTCGGTCCCCCTCCAACAGCACTTCTTGCTGCTAGTCCCCTACTCGGATTGTCGTGCTGCCGCATTCCATTTTCCGCCTCCGGAGCTCGAGATTATGCTTGGGAAGGTCAGAAAATAGCTCGGGAGGAACGGGATTCTGGGCCGTCGCTGCCCTCATGGAAGCGCCTAGCCGAGCGGCGGAAATCCGCCGTTTCCCGAGCGAGAACCCGACGATTCCGACCGGGATTCGCTACCTAAATGGTGGGGTGAGTTGTTTGTTCGATTTCGATGTTTCTTTTTGTCGATCTATGCTGTATGATGCTTGTTAGTGTTGATTTGTTACATGAGCAGTAGAAAACTTAGGGTTTGTAAGTTGAAATGCTAGGGTTAGTTGAATGTTAGGGATTTCTTAGTTGATTTATGAGTTTCAAAAACTTGGTGATGCAAACTATCTGTGATTGTTTGATGTTAGTTGATGTGATTTGAAATCTTAGGGTTAGTTGAATGTTGATTCTGTGGGAGTATGCGATATACATTAGTATGTAAGCCTAAAATTATTTCTAGTCCACATTGACTTGCACTTCACTATTTTCCGTGATTGTAGGATAATGCCGGACGTAGTGTGGGAGCATGGCTGGAAGGTCAAGGGTGGATTCAAATGCAAGTACTTTACGTATGATGGACAATGCATTGTGTTGTATTCATATGCGCACTTTAGAGTAGTATGGATGCATTGTGTTGTATTAATTGAACTATGGACTTTATAATTCTAATGGACTTTGGACTAAGTAGGTGTGGACTTTGGACATGACTTATGTGTTTAATGTTGTGTTTGTTCATTATTTTGTGGAGTTACATATACGTTGTGCATTATAAATTGTCAATATACACATAATTAGGGGAAACTCTGCTAAAATTTCCAATTTTCTATATATACATACATTTCCTGACATTTTATAGTCATTATCTGCATTTTTCCGGTCGAAATCATCGAAATTTCGCCTGGAATTTAGTTTTTTGAATTTAAATTACCTTTTCATTCGGAAATTTCGAAATCCGCTCGGGCAAAATTTCGTTTCCACCCGTCACCGAGATTTTGGTTTGTACGTGAAATTGTTAACCCTGGTCAGGGCCCTAGTAGGCCGGCTCGCATTTCTATCTCTACTGGACTACTGCTGCTAGTGGCGCCATACCATGCCATGCCACCCGGCCTCTACTTGTAAAGTTAAAAATATTAGGAAAAAAAAATCTATTTTTGACTATCAAACTATTGTCCAAGTTCGGATTTTGCCATCGAACTCTAAAATCGGGTAAATTTGACCATCCAACTATTGCCCAGGACATATTTGGTCCCCCAGGGGGTTTCAAGGGCGGTTTTCATTTTTAAATAAATAATAAATATATATATTTAATCTTTAAAAATTCATAACTAATTCATTTTAAGTCGGAAAAATATGAAACTAGTTCCAAAATATTTCTTAAAATGTAATCTTTTGGTTGATCTACAGGTTTAATATAGTGCAAAACAATACTACATATAAATATTAGACATGGATATGAACAATAAAACACTAGGTGGGATAATAAATGAGATCCATATAACTCTCAATAGAGCACTAGTGGGTAGATAACACTTTTAGAAAAGTTTGGTACTAATTTCTTATTTTTATGATTTAAAATGAATTAGTTATTAATTTTTAAAGATTAAATAGATTTATTTATTATTTTAAAAATTGAAAACCGCCCTTGAAACCACCTGGGGACCAAATATATTCGGTTTCAATAGTTGGATGGTTGGATATACCCGGTTTAGAGTTCGATGACTAAATTCGGACTCGAGCGACAATTAGTTGGATGGTCGGATATACCCGGTTTTAGAGTTCGATGGCTAAATCTAGACTCGAGCGATAGTTCAATGGTCAAAAATAGACTTTTTTACGTGCCTAAAGCCAGACTTTCTCTTCCTCCATGGTGCGATGCTCGCGGAAGAAATTATCGCATTGGTTCAGCCACGGGAGCAGATCGTCCTCGCCGTCCTACCGCGGCAGGGAGAGCTTGGGATGGCGCCAGCTGCGGTTGTCGTCGAAGTCAGAGGAGTCATAGTGCGTGCGGCTTCGCTGTCAGCTGCCGCGGCCGCCTCCACCATAGTAGACGTCGCAGCCGCCATCATAATGGCCGCCGCGGTTGAAGTAATTGAAGCCGCCGCGGTAGCTGCCATCGTAACCACCGCCACCATAGCCACCGCCCGCTTATGTGTCGCAAAAACCACCGCTGTTGAAGCTGCTGCCACAGCGATGTTTGGATCCTTCGGGTGGGTCATCGGGGGTGAAGATTGGGAGTTCATCGTTATCTAGGTGATGAGTCAATCCAACTTGGCTGAGTCTGTTTCTGGAGGATTGCGTGGGCCAGCCATGATCGGCGATGCCCGGTTGCTTGTCTTTGGTACCATGTTGATACGGCACCGCCTGGATAGAGCACGCAGGGGAGAGAAAAGAAGCTGACGAGAGACATGGTGAGAACGCAGTGGGTTGCGAGGTGGTGATTCGCCTCCGTCGCCAGCCGAGGAAGGATTCTTCACTAGCGCCGAAGGAGAAGCCCCACACCGTAATTGTGGCGGAACCCCCGATTTAATCCAGACTAAGCACATCTGCCACCTCTGGCTCGCAATGTGATTAGGCCAAACTAAACCCGGTCGTCCGTCGAGAGTCATTTGACCCCCGATATTACCATTTCCCAGAGGAACCGACATCATACACATCTGACCCACGATGGAGCCACAACAGATACATCATCACAGGCAGTTGAATAGCATAATAATAGACTTAGTTACAAACCGGTTTCACATAAAGTACAAGTCCAACATAGGGTTATAAAGTAGCAAGTTCAAAAGTTTCTCGCAGCGGAATGATAAGTTCAGAGGTCACCATGATATCACAAAAGATTTGCATTAGAGGTAACAACATCGAGCCCACCGATGTTACCCTTGAGCCACTCATGCCGATTCATCCTAAGTGGGGGCATGCACCACCTCCAACACAAGTGCAAACCATGAACTCCATACCTACGCTCAAAATATGGGGGCAAACCCTGAGTACTAATTACTCAGTAGGTCTTAATGGATTTGGCTTACGGCTGACGCGAAGCGGCTTACTAGCAAGTGGATCCTTAGCCTTTGGTTTTAAACTGTGCCATATGTAACATAAGTAACAAGTTTCCATCATTTGTATAACCACCAACATAATAGTAAATTGCAGTAAGGTAAATAATTCAATTCAATCATGTGATATCCAAAAAATCATGAGTATTAGATACAGAGTGTTTAAGTAGTTACTATGTTGCCCGTGTGCTTTATCAGCATTCCCACACCTGGTGGGCATCAGCGATTCGAATCGATTTTAATTCCAGGGAATAACTATCATGCCAGGGGTATATGCTTACTAGCCATCGCGTTCCCACATATAGTCCCGATCTCCACCTGTCATGTCCCAAGATTCAAAGCACCCCTACCTAACCCCCGGGTTGTGCCCCCTCAGGAGCGATACCACGGTGCCCTGGGTCAGCCCTCCCTCGAGTACAAGCGCCCCCGGGCCCATCGGCCTCCAGCAAGTGGATGGGCGGAGCCTCGAAAACTCCGGACAAACCCAGGTAAGACTTCTCCAGTCCCATATCCCGGATAAGCACTCTAGCAATGTTATGCCGAACAGCAGGCGAACAGCGGACGGACCTTATGCGACTCGGGCGGAGTCCATTGTGCAACATTATGAAAAGTAAATACTGAAATAAATCTCCGCCCGGCCTCCAATTAAATCATGAGCAATAGTAATAATTGATGTAATAGTAAGCTATTGTAACTTTGAGAGCACCTACGCGACGAGTCCACACACTCGTGTCTACTCGTACCTAGCAATTTCTAGGCATACTCGTCCTACGAACTCTATGTATAGGTGCTAGGGCCAGGGCGGCCAGGGAGTCTAATGCAACTGGTTTCAAGCAACTTCTAATGCATATGCGTAATCATCAAGTATAATTTGTTTGCTGGGTTAAGTATGGTCCTGCCTACCTTCCTCACTAGGGTCAGTAGCTGCCTCCTGAGTGAAGTCGGGCCCCTGCTGCTGGTCCTCCGGTTCCTGGTGCAGCTCCTCCTCTGGCTCCTCTACGATTGGTTGGTCCGGCGGTTGTCCTTCGCTCGCGGGATCTATATGCATGACATAGTGCAATTGGAGCATGTATTAGTGCAATGCTTGCTTCATGATGCGAGTGCAATGCAAGAAATCATGATTGATGGAATAAAATTATGCATTTTCGTGATGAAACTTGTTTAGCGTTAAGAAATCGTACAAGCCATCACCTAAGATAACTTAGCTTGTCACACATAACAACGTGGGGGGTGTGTGACAGGGTAGCACCGATTCATGCGAAATGGCCGAGCTCACTTAAACAACTCTTTTCCACCTAGCTAGCTTAACATTTCTATCACGCATTTCTAAAACAGTAGTGAAGACCTACATTGCATTCCAACTTAGTGGCTAAGGTTTACATACTCCTAAGTTTCCAAATATGATCCATGGTGGCATTTATTAATATACTAGTCTCATATTTCCTATTATTTTCTTAAATAAGCATTATGTCTACCATTTTCAAAATAGGGTCAAACCTTACATGCATGGCCTCACGTTTTCAGCGGTGAGCTACTTACATCATCTAGAACCCAAATAAATACCACAAAGCCCCCTATAGCTTATTTTTATATAGAACTCTTTTCCTTTGCTAATTATATGCTTAATTACTAGGCAAGGGTAAAACAGTAAATAAACAGTAAGCATTTGGGCTATCAAATTTTATACTAAGCTTAGGTATGCTAGCAAAGCTTCTGCCCAAATTTCAGAATTTTTGCCCCTCATTTAAACCACATTTCCTATTTATTAAGTTAAACATGCATGGACTTATTAATTTCAAAACACTAACCATACTTGACATGCACAATACCCCATTTCAACAGTGAGCTATCTATACCATAGGGAGCACAAATAAAATGTGTAAAACCATTTAGACCATAATCTTTATATGGTTATCATTTCCTCATTTATTTTTATGCTAAAATCACATGCAGGGGCAAAACAGTAATTAAAAAGTGAACACTTGAGGTACCAAAAATCACAGTGAGCCTATATACCCTAACAACACTGCTGTCCAAGTTTGGCAATTTTTGGAGACCATTTAGTCCACATTTCCCAATTATATTGATTTATCAAGCATGCACAATAACAGGGGCAAAACTGTCTTTTCCTACTCAACCATCATAACCAACAGATAGATCTGATAACAAAGGTCAAAATGCAACTTAGTTTGCTATTTTTGGGTTTTTATTTAATTTTCTACGATTTTTCAAAGTTTCAGCAGTTTTAAATGCATTTTAAATCGAAAATCTGCAGATCCAGGACCTATACATAATTATCCGTAGTCTCTGAGCGCTAACATGCAAGATATTCAAGACTCAATGTACAGTGCTCTGTATGGAAACGTAAAACTGCTAAAATAGGAGGGCAAAAGTGCAAAACTCTGTCTTCCTCCTCCAGTCATCTTCCTCCTCGCGACAGGAGGAGGGCTCCGGTGGCGCACGGCGATTCCGGCCGCGCGGGGCGCGGAGGCTCGCCGGCGGGGGTCAGGGAGAGAGAGCGGAGCGCGGGGAATCTCACCCCGTGCTTGGGTTTGCCGGGGAGTGAGCGGAGATGGCCAGCGACGGAGCTCGGGAAGGTGGATCCTTCGGCGACGAAATGCGGGGCGGCGGGGTGGAACCGGCGGCCTAGAGCTAGGGATTCCGGTGGAGGGGAGGATGGCGAAGCTCGGCATGGTGGTGGATGGGGCGGGGAGTGGCCAGAGCGGCGGGCACGCTCGAGCTCGAGCTCGCTCTAATGGCGACGGGGAGAAAAAATGACGAACAGAGCTTGCGGGCGAAGGAAAGAAACAGCGCTGAGACGGAAGCGCGCTCCACTTAGAGCCGCTGCCGGGGAGGGAGAGAGAGGCTCGATACGTGGCCGAGGTGCGCCGGCGGCCACGCGGCGGCCAGAGCCTGAGAGGATCAGGGGTTTCTGACGGGTGGGTCCCACCCGTCAGTGACTCAGAGGAAGCACAGTTAAAAATGTGTTTTCTCCCTTTCTGAAAAATGCATTTTTGTCCTATTTAGAAGCCGATTTTGGAGATATTCCCATTGGATGAAATGTTCAGAACTTTGAGTTCTACAACTTTTTCAAAAGCACGAAGTTCAAATTATGGGCCTAAATATGATTTAAATTCGAATTTACCTAGCAGCCCTAAGTTTGGACAGAGAACTGTTTTCCTTAGAAAATTCAAATGTCCTATTTCCAGCCATTTTCTCCCAAAATCCTTTTTGACAATGTTGTTCATAATTTCATGGCCTACAACTTTCTCAATTGGACCTTTGCATGAAAAGGATTGTAGGTTATAGAAAAATGAAGAATTCTAAACATTTCAGATTTGGAGTGCGTTTGTTGGGTGACACCAAAGGACCCTTTACCCTAAGTTAAGTCCATTTTCCATTCGAGATCCAATTGACAAAGTTGTTCACCTCATCAAGACCTACAGGTTTGGTATAAAAAGTTTCACCTAAAACTCCATAAGATTCAAGTTATGCTCACATTTACAGCGTCCTTCATGTAAAACTGAGTGCATCACTTAGCTATTTTCATCATGCTTGTTCATATGAGTCAAATGCACACTACTTGAGATGAGATGATGCTTATGAGAAGTAAGTATACAAAGGATGCACATGATAATGCTCTGGAGATGCCCAGGGCATCACAGTAATGACGGGAGAGTTTATTCCAGATACAAACTATCCTGCATCTTACATTGATGATGCAGGTAACAGCCCGCCAACAATAAGGCCCAATTACCTAACTCTAATTATCCAGCCTTAAGTCTCGCCTCGTCTTAGCCCATTACAGATCAGCAACCTAGCCACTTTTGGTCTTTTGGCGCATGTACACACCACCCACAAAGGCATCTACAACGCATGAACAATAAGAGAATGGGCTGTGTAGTTGAAATGTGAGTCTTGTTTGACACTAACAGAATGTCTTGTTGCTGTTACTGCAAGTGATGTATTGCAGACTTTCTTCTCCACCAGCATTCTGTTCCTGTAAATTTAGTTTGTGACATGTCCCTGTTTTTTTGTATAAAACGAGTTGTGTTCCTGTTCCTGGTATGTTGATTTTTGGACTTTTATCACTGGACTTGCACAGTGATTTCTATAGTAAACAAACACACATCTGGTTACAATCGTAAAGAAAAAAAAGAGCAATACCATGATCCTCCAAACTGTGACAAAGAACACATTTTTGTTGTTCAGTATTTCCTGAAGCTGTTAAAAAAATCAACAGCTTAATGTTGTACAGAACACATCTCCAGTTGAATGTTGTACGGAACATGCGAAACATAATAGTTTACAGAATATCATCTTCTGCAAGAGTATTCAGAAGAAACATAATAGTTTACATGTCAAATGTTGGACTCATACATGGACTCAAAACACAAACAAATATTGGACTCAACCATTAAGTGGTCTCCTTTTCCAACAGATAAGCGATCAAAGCTATGGTCTCAATTCCCCACCTTCAAGAGCTAATGGTTGTTCTGTTTCCTGTAAGTGCAAAGAAAATCACCAGATTAAAGTATGATTTTTCCACAATCGGACAAATCACAAGCTTTGGTGGCACCATACACGGATTACATCTACGTTGAACCATATTTCATCCAGTTGTGCTCAATGAGGTGGCTTTGAAGCTAGAAATGGAGACCTTGGTTAGATAATTTGTGATTTGCCGCTACAAAAACTTCCCATGGTTTTCCCTTGATGGATTGACTAAATTGCCAATGTTGTCAAAGTTGGTATTGGTGCCTGCAGACTTCTCATCCTCAACAACCATGTTACTGCATGATAATACAGGCGGTTATATCAGATAGACGCTCTCTTTCCCATCCACGAGTTACTCCCGCCTTTTCTAAAGCATTCAAAAAGCTCTATCAATATTCTTGCGTGCACCCTCTTGTAAAGTAGCAAAGTTGTAAGTGCAATCAACCTCTAAGAGGGTTTTAGTGAATGTTGACAAAGAATTAAAAGTTTTCATGAGCATGGCTATAGTGATAAATCAAGTGTATAGTGCCATACAATTCTATATCAAGCAAGTGTAAGTGGTTTACAACACGATATCAAGCAAACAAGTGCTAAGGTGTTGTTGGAAGCAAGAAAAGAGACCCCCTCATTTATTTGAAGAAAAAGAGAAGTGGTTCAAGCTCAAGTTTGAAGCTCCATTAGATTTACTAATTTATTTCTTGAGTATAGGAACTGACGTACTATAAGGGGGGGGGGGTCCATGCAGAGCTCCTAGTTTCATGAAGCTCACAAGGTTCATTTCATATCCATGAATTTCCTCTCTAGCCACAAAATCCACTTAATAAAAATTCATTCTGACCACCAGTTGAACCACTCATGCTCTTAGTTCCATCATGAAGAGCACAAATCTCTTGACCTTCGCAAAGATCAAGCGCTCTCTTCAGGATGCCCTTCTCCACTCCAGAAATGGTGGGCTCCAAACCGCTCACAATGACCTCGCAAGGGCCTTCTCCTGCTTCTTCCACGATCTGCCGGAAGCTCGCGGGAGGCACAACTCGCAAGCCGTCTAGGTGATCGCGATCACTATTGGCGGTCATTATAATCCATTTCAACCACCAACATTTCATGTTTCAAGGGCGATTTTTATGCAAGGTTCATACATATTAACTAGTTCCATGAGTTGTGTACAAAGATGTTGCAGGAACACATCTCACGATGCAAATACATGCAAAACATGGTGAAACAATGTGCAACAATGGAAGGTTGGACAAGGGATTGACCAAACCCTGGCTGCTCGGCCAGGTGGGCAGGCTACCAGGCCTCCTCAACCTCTCTAGCACTAAGGACTGCCACCAAGGACTAAGTCCTAGGCTGCCTGGGCCTACCTCATTGGCCGCCCGGCCTGTGATTGTCTCCAAACGCCACCAACTTCAACCTGCATACAAGATATGATG
Source organism: Paspalum vaginatum (assembly GCA_030272315.1). Taxonomy (NCBI): domain Eukaryota; kingdom Viridiplantae; phylum Streptophyta; class Magnoliopsida; order Poales; family Poaceae; genus Paspalum; species Paspalum vaginatum. The sequence goes on along the minus strand of CM059020.1, from coordinate 36,638,610 downwards.
TGTCAAGCACAACTCCACATTGGAATCCAAGAGATCAATATGAAACACCCTAGAAGGCCTACACTGTCACCAGTTTAGCCCATGGATTGGTTAAGTTAGCAATCCAGGAGAGTATATCCAATGGCCACGGAAGAAACACAATGACAATCCAATGTCCAAGGCAAAAGCACAAAAGAATAACTGTGAACCGCCTTAACCAAGTACCATGGAGCGTTGGATGAACTAAGTTGACTCATCCGAGGGCCACCCGGCCTAAAACCTAGGTCGCCCAGCCATGTGGTGACCACCCGGCCTACCACGTGCCCCTCCTTTAACCAACTTAACCACCACAACCGACCTTTGGATAGCTATAAATACCCTTGTGGTCATGGTATGTGGTGTGGGTAGTGGTAGAGTAGCACTTGAGAGTGTGAAGTGTATAGTGTTGGAGAAGTGAGGTTTTACCTTAGCTTGTAGAGAGAGAGCCTCTTGTATCAAGGAGAGTAGTGAGGTGAACAGTGACGGAGTGGGATTTCTCTTCGCTCTATGGCTTGTAATCTTAGAGGAAGGATATTTGATCCTAGGATTGAGTAAGGTTCTTTGTCCTCCACCTTTGTTATTTCATTCTTGCTCTACTTTCGTACTTAGTCTTATGCTTGTCTGTTTACAAGAACCTTGTGCATGCTTATAGTGTTGGCTATATAGTCTTGCTTGCTCTTCTGGCTCATTACCAATTTATTAGTGAACTCATCAAGTAGACACTGACGGTGTTTGTACCTAGAGTTTACCTTGGTTGGTCGGCTATCCCACGCAGCTCTGGTTGGCAGGCACATTTGGTGACAACTTTTGTGTTCTCAATATTCCAATCCCAGTACGTTTGGATAGACTCGCTGACGATATAGCCGAATACTGTAGCACCCGCCTTTCTCGATTGGGTATTCAGCACTCTGGTGCCTGGCAATGGTTCTACACCTTTGGTGTCTATGTTTACATGACAAGTATAGTACATTGCATGCTTAGTATAGTAAGGTGATTCAACATCTGCCGAGAACCTGCTTGTCTATCTTTTATCCTCTACATTGCTAGCCTTACTAGTTCGGTTGGTTGTGTTGTGTGTTATTATACTCCTCGTTCCTCATGGATATGATACCCTGGAATATTTTTGGGTGAAAGGCTACATCGTGTTTTCCATGAGCTTGTGGATTTATATCTAATAGGCTAACGAACACCAACAATCCATGAGAGTAACAAGACTCGGTCTTCACTTGATTCAACTTCTACTCAAGAAGTTATCTCTCTCTCTCAATTCTCTTGCCCGAAAGCTCAAGAATGATTTGAAATATGGTGCTTGGGTGACCTTTGTGTGAGTGTGAATGTTTCTTGGTCACAGAGGTGGTAAATGGAGGAAGGGGGTTTCTTTATGTAGAGGCCAGCTCAAAAACCTAGCCGTTACTATTGAAAATGCGATTTTGCGGGATCACAGAGGGTCCATTGTGTACAATTTTCAAACCCCAAAAGATCCCACCAAGAATGCTACGAGCACCGGATGGTCTGGTGCATACAAATGCCTCGGACATGCTCAAGTTCCATCTCCTTGTCTTGTCTAGTACGTCCGGTGAAGCACCAGATAGTCTGGTGCGTACAACATGCATGGGGACGCCTAGAACACTCCCACTACCCAAAACGTCAGGTGGAGCACCAAACGGTCTGGTGGTGGGACCACTTGACGGTCCGACGTGCACTAAGCGCACAGACATAGACAAGATGGGCTATAGCGCATATAACGTACCGGACGGTCCGTGCTTGCACACCAGGCGGTCCGGTGCGTACAACAACTTTTGTTTTTCGCTGTTTTTATTCCAAATGATACCAAATTTTTTCGCAGGAGTTTCTTTGGTTTAAACAAGAGTTAGTGAGTGAGTTTTAGCACCTTTTATGTTAATGAGCTTTAGGACTAAGATGCACCCGAGTTTGAGAATCACTCTTGAATGAAATCGGTCAAGCTACTCACCTTGACCCCCCTTGATAGTATGGCTTATCTAGAAACTAGCAAATCAATCCCTGAGCGTCCTTCTCTTGACTTTGTGGTACTTAGAGCTAACGATCCTTGATCTTCTCGCTAGATGATCCATTCCTTAGCTAATTTTCGTGACTAAGGAATAGAGGGGCCTCCCTTAGTCAACCAATGAGTGTATATATAGATATATATCCCTTCATGTCATGAACTCACTAGTAACACAATTAAGTTGCCATTAATCACTGAAACTATTACCTCTAAGGGTCATGTTTCTCACAATATCCCCCTTTTTGGTGATTGATGACAACACAAGAGTAGAGCATATAAACTAAATAACATAAAATACAATACCCAAATTAAATGACGTGAAAATTAAGCACATACGATAGTATCACAAAGAGATGCATGGACATAATAACAAGCACAAAGTCCAAACATCATGTCCTTGAATCAATATCCAAAATAAATATCCAAAAGAGGTCCTAACTATACATCAAAAGATATGCTCTCATAACTAAGCTCCCCCTACATGCTAGCTCCCCTAGCTCTACTCACTCTCTGGGCTTCCCTAAAGATTACTCTCCCCCTTTGGCATCAAGTACCAAGAAGGGAGGCCTACGAGCTTGGAGGATCTAGAGCACCAAGAGGAAGACCGTGAGTAGCCACATGAACCTAGAAATCAAGCTCGGTATCATCATCTGACTCTGCTGCAGCCTCGTTGACTGCCTGTTGCATCTCAAAAGGTGCTGAGGTGCTAGACACAGGGAGCGAGGCAGAGATGAAAAGAGTGGCCGTTGATGTCGTAACTGGAACTGTAGCGTCATTCATTGAGCTGGTAGTGGAAGCTGAGTGAAAACTCAACTTAGTGGACTGAGAGGCTGGTTGAGAAGCTAGCACGGACACAAACGAATCTAGCACTGAGAGTGAGGGCTCACTGACCAGTGGCTGCCCTGAGGTCAAGTCCTGAGTCTGAGCTGCAGGAGCTAGAGCAAAGGGAAGCTCAGGCTATGTCTGTGGAGAACTGTCAAACTAAAGAGTGTGAGACGGTAACTGGGACATTTCCATTCTTGGCTGACGTGCTAGCAACACTGATTAAGTGAAGTTGAGAGGTGAATTACTGAGCAAAACTAGCGAGGCAAATGGGCTCTGCAAACTCGTGTCAGGAGGAGGGAACCGTTGTGAAACTCCTGGCAGCTATGATAAAAACTCCTAAAGGAGTGAGGCAAACTGCCGTTGAGTGTCATTGTGGAGATCCGACATGAGAGTGTGCATGGTCTCTAGAATTCTGGTCTACTACTCTACGGACTGCTGTTGGAGTCGCTCAAAGCGCCCATTGCTCTGTCTCTGCATGCGCTCAAAGCGCTCATCGCTCTGCTGCTGGTGTGCCATCGTCATCTCGATTATAGAGGCAATATCAGAGGTAGACGCAACCTGGGAGGCAGTCACTAATGGTGGAGGTAGAAGTGCATGCGAACCACCTGCCTCATGATCATGAGGAAGTAGTGGTAGGTAGGGTGCAGCCTCACTGTTTGAGTCTGAGTCATCACTGTCTATCTTTGTGTGTGCAGCGGCACCTACTGCCTCTGTAGCTGCCGGTGGTGACACAGGGGCCTTAGGTGGCATTGGACCCTGAATACGAGCATGAGGAGCTAGAGGAGCACATACCTTGTATGTCCCAAACGCACGGCCAGCTATACAGTAAAGCGTGTAGTGCGGTGTCACCTCATCCTTTGAATCGTGATCAATCTAACACAGCAAATATGAAATGAAGTGCGCATAGTGAAAGCTCATGTGTGACCCCATCCCGTCAGTGATCACATCTTCCATCTCAGCTATCAAGAAATCAACCACGCAGAACTGAGTCCTCATGATGAGTGCCCGAAGTAGGTGTTGCTGGAGGTTCGTGAAACCCTCACGGTATCCATCCCAGGGTAGCAGGCTCTTACTCAAATCCCTGTGAATCACTAAAGTGGCTGGTGTCATCTCTAGGGGAACCTAATCAATAGAAAGAGGGTTCCCCCTGACCTCAGAGCGTCGAGGGGGCTCTGAGTCTCCGTACACATCAGTGTGCAAGCCGCGCTCAAAAAGTGTAAGACCGAGAAGCTACACAACTGACTGCCTATACAACCTAATGGCCTGTCCTAGGAACATGAACTAAATATAATCACAACCTGGGCCAAAGAAGAGGGCATCGTAGAAGACTCATAACCACTCCTTGAGGTAGACGTGGCAGTGCTCTAGCAGATAGTCTGGTCTAGGTTTGTGAGTGAAGTACTGATACAAGTTCTGGCCTATGACATTCCCCATCCTCGGAATACTAAGCACAGCATGCTTGAAGAAGCCCATCCCAACAACCCTCTGACTCTGGTTGACAGGCTTGGATGAGAGTCCAAAACCTCCTATCAAGTCGAGGGTCTCGCTGCTCAAGGTGCCACTCTGTATTTGACAAATAGTATCGAAGCTTCTTGAGTTTCCAGCCCACATAACCTCTGTAATCTGACAAATGAGCATCACCGGTGAGGACATCAGCTTAGGGTACAATAGGAAACTCAACAATCTCATGTCCCGGCTGCTCTTCATGCTCTGCTTGTGCTGCTACCTCTGCTTCTGCCTGTGCCTTTGCCTGAGCTCGAGCCTCGGCCTCCTCTGCCTCATGCTGTGCAATGATATCCACTGCAGTGGTGAGGCCTCACGGCTGACGCTTCGTCTGCTGAATGGATGGAGTCGCTTGCTTGGTTTGAGCGCAGTGAGGTATGGACTTCATTGGAGGTCAGGCTACCGGAGATGGGTTCTGACACTACTCTACAATACGAATGCCCCGAGCTTTGTGGCTCTGTATCGTGTCAAACACGTCAGACGCTCTCTCGGCCTACTCTCGCTCATGGTCTGCATGTGTGCACTTCCACTTCTCGCTCAGCTCAACGGGTCGGTGCTTTACCCTTGTCCCTGCCCGTCACTAGATTGAGGAAGGGGAGGTTGCTGGAGGAGGAAGAGATGGCCGGCAATGTTGCACGGCAAGGGGAAGGCCGGCTGCGTGCAGGAGTGGTGGCTTGGGCGGTGGCAGGAGCAGCGACACTAGGGTTAGGAAGGGGAACCGGTGGCAGTACTGCTAGTGTGGGCCGGTGGCGATAGGAGGTGGCACGAAGAGGCAACGCGGCCGCACGGGGGTGGTGGCGTGCAAGGGCAGCATCGCAGGGCGGCGACAGGAGCGGCAGTGGACACTAGCGAAGGCGAGGAGTTGGCAGTGGTGTGGGTAGGTGGGCGGACGTAGGTGATAGAGGAGGTGGGTGGTGGCTAGGGCATGGAGGAACATGGGCACACGAGAGAAATGAGAGAAAGAAGGAGGACCCACGCCTTAAAAGCTTATAACCCTAGCTAGCAGCGCTGAGATCGAACCACCGGACAGTCCGGTGACCACCGGAAGAACCCTATCTAGTACCACACCACAGCCCAAAAGGGTTTGCTTCATATATAGAATTTGGGCACAACAAGCTCCGGCCGCTATATACTTCGCCTCCGCGGGTACGAGGCCACAGAGTTCTGCATCTTGGAGGACCAAGAAACAAGCGAGCGCCCTAGCAAGTGGCAACCCCTAGAGGTACTCTTACGCTCAACACGGTATCCGGCAAAATCCGAATCTGAATAGCCCAAGAGATCAAGACTAGCGCCCTTGGGGTACCACAAGCCTATGCTAGGTGTGTGTGCTGGAGATATCGAAGAATCCTCTTCACTGCGGAGAGACGGGATTCATTGGGATCAACTTGGAAACGAGAACACATGCACACACTAAACATGATATCCGGCCTAGAAGCACATAAATACAACAATGAACTTATCATGGATTAGTAGAGAGTTTGGTCCACCTTGATGCTGTCGAGATGTCCATTAGAAGGCATCGGGTGCTGATTGGTTTGCAATCATCCATCTTGAATCTCGGAGGACCCACGCCTTAAAAGCTTATAACCCTAGCTAACAGCGCTGAGATCAAACCACCGGACAATTTGGTGGTATGGTCCGATGACCACCGGACGATAGAGACAGGGCCAAAGACTTGGGTATAGGACGGTAGGATAACACACTAGACGGTTCGGTGGTAGAGCCATCGGACGGTCTGGTGGTTACCACCGAACAAAATAGACATGAGGTAGCCGGCGGCACAATGCATCGGACGGTCTGGTGGATTCCGCCAGACTGTCTGATGGATTTTGTTGGATTGTCCCGTGGATATACACTGGATGGTCTAGTGCATGACGGACCAGAGAAGATAAAGAACCTAGGAGAGATTTGCTCGCACCGGACGATCCGGATGGTCCGTTGCGTGCAAAGTGACATTAAATTCACAGAATAGCTCCTTTTCTTGTCCAACTTTGAAGATACAAATATACAAATAAACACAAGTTTGGACAGTCCAAGGTGAAACCCTTGTCCCTCAAACACTCAAAAATAATTGCATTTTTCTCATGCTCTATATAGTTTTTGATTTTTCAAGCATGAAACCAACAAAATTCGAGAAAAACTTGGAAACTAAGATCCAATGAAATGTATGAGTCTTTTCCTAGGAGGGCTAGAGATGGAATTAACTCATGTCCCATGGGAAGATGACTCAATAGGCATGAAGAACAACGCCAAACCTTTAATTTCTCCTCTTTTCATGATTTGAGATGCTTGCACTCGAAACAAGTCTCTATATCATCAAGAGTGCTCCTTTGTAACACTACCGAATGCAATGCTGGTGCAAGCTACCAAGAAGCATCGATAGTAATTGAAATATGTGTGCACATCTATATGACAAGGAATGCAATGCATGTGAGAATTTAAATCTACACTTGCCATATTACTTCCCCTCGCAAGCTTCTTCATGAGGAGCCTTTCAACATGCCATGCGTGAAACTTAGGACCACTGGCTCATGCAAGAACCATGCTCCTCACTATCTTGCAGCGGATAGTCAAGTGACTCGCATATACATATGAATGTTAATTATATGGCATGGAAACTTACATGACGTTACTAACATCTAACACATTTAGCTCACTTTGCAACCTACAAAAGTTGCTCTCATCTAATGGTTTAGTGAAGATGTCCACCAATCACTGCTTGCAAGGCACACCCCACAAAGTGATATCTCCCTTTGCGACATGGTCCCTCAAGAAGTGAAGGTGAATATCTATGTGCTTTGTGCGAGAGTGTTGACTGGGGTTATTGGCAATCTTAACGACACTCTCACTGTAACAAAGGAAAGGAACCCTATCTAGTACTACACCATAGCCCAAAAGGGTTTCCTTCATATATAGAATTTGGGCACAACAAGACCCGGCCGCTATATACTTTGCCGCTGCGGGTACGAGGCCACAGAGTTCTACTTCTTGGAGGACCAAGAAACAAGCGAGCGCCCTAGCAAGTGGCAACCCCTAGAGGTACTCTTACGCTCAACACGGCATCCAGCAAAATCCAAATCCGAATAGCCCAGGAGATCAAGACTAGCGCCCTTGGGGTACCACAAGCCTATGCTAGGTGTGTGTGCTGGAGATATCGAAGAATCCTCTTCACTGCGGAGAGACGGGATTCATTGGGATCAACTTGGAAACGAGAACACATGCACACACTAAACATGATATCCGGCCTAGAAGCACATAAATACAACAATGAACTTATCATGAATTAGTAGAGAGTTTGGTCCACCTTGATGCTGTCGAGATGTCCATTAGAAGGCACGGGGTGCTGATTGGTTTGCAATCATCCATCTTGAATTTCTTGAGTAAGTCTTTGGTGTACTTTTATTGATATATGAATGTCTCTTCCTTCAATTGCTTGATTTGAAATCCAAGGAAGAAGGTGAGCTCACCAATCATGGACATCTCAAACTCTTTCCATCATATTTCCAAACTCTTTGCAAAACTCTTCATTTGTTGAGCTAAAGATAATGTCATCAACACAAACTTGACAAATGAAGAGATCATCATCCATCTTCTTGGTGAACAATGTGGGGTCAACTCGGCCAATCATGAACCCTTTTTCTATTAGGATGTCCCTAGGCCTCTCATACCAAGCTCGTGGTGTCTGCTTTAATCCATAGAGAGCTTTAGACAACCTATACACAAGATTGGGGTTGCTTGGGTCTTTAAATCTGTGTGGTTTCTCAACATATACTAGCTCATTGATGTAGCCATTGAGAAATGCACTCTTCACTTCCATTTGATAAATTTTTATGTCATGGTGAGAGGCATAAGCTAGTAGGAACTGAATAGCCTCTAATCTTGCATCCGGTGCAAAGGTTTCTCCACAATCTATTCCTTCAACTTGAGAGTACACCTTTGCCACCAATCTTGCCCAAACCTTTAACTTTGGCCTTTGAATTGTCACCAAATGTGATCTTCTCAAATCCTTCTCCCTCATCACTAAGTGAGGTGAACATTCAGGAATTACCGGTCATATGTTGTGTGCATCCACTATCTATTACCCAATGTGATCCACCGGTCTTGTAGTTCACCAATACACAAATAAACTCAAGCTTGAGACTTGGGCACCCATTTGAGAATAGGTGCAACTTTGGGCTTTAGTGTCAATTTCTCATTTGGTAAGGGTGGCAACTTAGAATGAGTGACTTGGGCACCCACAACTTCTTTGGCCTAGACTCATCCCTCTTTCCCATGAAGTGAGCCTTAACTTTTCCACTCAAGTTTCTCTTGAGCACATAATGAGCATTGATGGCAAAAGCTCAAAAGTGTTTTGGAAATGACTTTCTTGGGTGGTGCATTACAATCAAATGGAAAGTGACCTTCAATCAAGCAATCAGGACACCATCTTGGCTTCTCAATCTTGATTCAAGGTGCCAGCTTGCACTTGTCCTTGATGGGAGGATATCCAAGTCCGACTGTATCAAATTGCATGGCCTTGCAAGCAAGCATCTCACCAAATTTCATCTCACCCTTGAGAAGAGTGCTATAAACGAATGACACATTCTTCATCTCCTTCTTGAGCTTGTCATTATCATCATTGAGCTTGATGAGAATGTTTGCATCTTGGTTTTGTACACTCTTGTTCTTTCATTGAGCACAATATTTTGCATCTTTGAGTGCATGCCACTAAGTTTCTTCAATTCAATCACTAGCTTCTCATGCTATCTCTTGGGCACACAAGTCTTCTTACAAGATTTGATGTCATTGAAAGATTCATCCACCTTGTGAATTGAGTGTAGAGCTTGAAGGTTGAGCTCTAATTCCTTCCTTGCCTCATCCATCTCAACACAATGAAGTTGCAATAGTTGATGCCTTGTGCTAATCTCTTCATGTGTCTTGGTCAATTGTTTGTAGCATTTGTTGACCTCTTCAATAGCCTCATTGAGCTCTTCAATTTCAAGAGTTTGCTCAATATGATACTTCTTGATCATCTTGCACCCTTCATCAAGAGTATCATGTTCCATCACCAATTTCTTCTTGCATGATGATAGCTTCTCATTGGAATCAAGAAGCTTCTTGTTACACTCTTCAAGGCTATCAATTTTCTTTTGCATCTTCTCAAACTTGCCTTGATCATCACTTGCCTCAAGTTCATTGCCCTTGCTCAACATAGTCTTCTTCTCAATTTTTGCCTTATCAAGCTTTGCACTCAACATGCTAATTGCTTTATTTTCTTCTTGGACTAAGCTAGCAAGCTTATCATAGGAAGGCACGTCATCATCATCATCATTGGAAGAATCATCAAAGGTTTTTACCTAATCGCCCTTAGCCATGAGGCATAGGTGTGGAGTGGATGTAGATGTTGATGAAGCCGCTGGCAGTGTAGAAATTGAGGCAATAGCAAGCAACGCAACAACCTCATCTTCACTATCACTTGAGTTATTGGATGAGTTGCTTGAGGCATCATCATCCGTTATCCAGTCCCCAATGTAAGCATGGCCCTTCTTCTTGTTGTTCTTCTCATCATCACTTGACTCATCACTGGAGTCATTCTTTCGGTGCTTCTTTTCCTTCTTGTTCTTCTAAGGGACTCAAGTGTACCAAGTTTGGTCTTTCGTCCTGACTGTGATGAGCACTTGTCAACACCAAAGACTTGCTGAAGGACGAGTGAGCACCTCCTAAGTGTGACTCGGAGGAAATTCCACCTAACCATGACCTGGTGGCGGCGCCCGAGTGCTACCGTGGCGTGACAAACTCCCTGCCGAGCGGACTGGCAGGTGGCTTGTGCTACAGTCCAAGTTAGGCTCAACCCATAAGAGTGACCTTGGGTGCGGGGCGGTGTCGTGAGTCGCAAAATCACTCAAGACTGGAGGACCATCAAACGTTTACCAGATCGAGTGTCAAAACTAGGCCCAACTACCATTTCCTGGTTCGAGCATCAAAACCAGGGGCCAAGACCATTTCCTATTTCGAGCATCAAAACCAGGGGCAGGTTACCGGTATTCCAAAAAATGGAGTTACCCCCGAGGGATGAGCTACTAGACACATGGAGGACATCAAGCAAATGCAGAGAAACCGAAGACATTTTAGTGTAATGAGTCTGTAATAGAGGGGGTCAAATGCAAAACTTCCTTAGGGCAATAGAGGTGTAGTATAAATAAGGAGATGGAAGCCATAAGCCAACTCTCTTGGCTGGTTAGACTTGTTTAGAGCTAGGGTCAGAGCTCCATTTTCGTCACCAAGCAAAGAGCAACAAGATGCAAGGATGTGGTTTTGATTGTGGTTTTCTTGCCCAATCCTTTGATCCACGAGCAGCCCTGCCTCTTTCGTTCTTGCCACTTGGACTTCACTTTGGGGAAAGTTAGATCCATTGAGAAATACTTGGGCTCAACCCTTGATCTATTGGGAAAAGCTTCTCCATGGATTAAACAAGGTCCCTACAAAGTCTGGAGTTCATTTGGTCAAGTTTTGGATCGGTTCTTGTCATTTTCTAGGCCTATAGTTTTTTTTTTAGCCCAGAACATCTAGTGGTTCACCACAGGACCACCTGGTAGCTCACCACAAGACCATCCGATGGGTGCTTCAAAACAAAGCACCCTCGGCCTAGAACGTCTGGTGGCTCACCACAGGACCATCCGGTGGCTGCTGCCGGCTATCTTAGGCTCGTTTCACGTCATTTTCGATCGACATTTGAGCGAGTGTTTTCGTCTACTTCTGCATGGATTTCCTCTTAGTGTCCTAGGGTTGGTAGCTTGCCTTAGCTATGCAACCTTGCACAAAGGAGAAGAGAGGATTTTGGGGTTGCAAGTTTTTAGGCGTCGACCTATTCACCCCCTGTTGACGGTCATTATTGCACTATCTACGACCATCAACTATCCATGAATATGAAGGGAAATGCATCAAAGTATGGGCAAACCTTTGCTACTAACATATCTCCACGAGTTGTGTTGAAATATTTGAATGCAGGTGACAAAACATACTCAAACATGGTAAAATGGTGCCAAACCAGGAGGTGACTGGCCACATGGCTAAGTCCCCAGGCCGCCCGGCCTCACCAGAGGCCGCTTGGTCCCACCTCCAGGCAGCTCGGCCTGTGTCTGGGCCCAATTAGCACCAACTTTAACCTGCATGCACACGCATGCCATGTCAACACATCTCCAAGGTGGAATCCATGAAAGTCGCATGCAATCAACCGGAAGGCCTTGCCACATCATCAATCCAGCCCCTGGATTGGTGAAGTCAGCAATCCTCAGCACTTCAATCCTGCGGCTAAGGAAGAAACACAAGTGAGATCCAATGGTTCGGGAGAAAACACAAAGATAACCACCTTAACCACCATGCAACCGACCTGGGGAGTGAAGATGGACCACAAGATGCAGTATGGCGGTGGATCCGACGTCTGGCTAGGCCACCCGACCTGAGGTGGGGCCGCCCGGCCTCCCTCCAGGCCACCCGGCCTCCCTACCAGGCCGCCCGGCCTGCCACCTATCCCATAACCACCCTACCTACCCTATAAATACCCCCACTCACTTGGTGACTATAAATACCCCCGAGCTCTCATTTGTAAAGTGTGGAAGTTGAGTGAAACACACCATTGTCTAGTTAGTAGCACTAGGATAGTCCTGGGAGTTAGAGTTGAGTCTAAGTCTTTGCCTCAGGGATTCCGGAGTTAGCTTCGAATCCGGTAAAGCTCTTGTATCTTTCTATCTTTGTACTCTTGCTACTTCAGTATAATATACTTTATTGCTCTATCTTTTAGTTATACTTTACTTTATTTCTTACACTTGCCTAGTGTGGTGTACCTTATTGCATACTATACCAAGGCTTAGGTTTGTGTTGTTCTTGAGTTATCTAAATCTTGCTAGACTTGCCGATGCTATAGGCTTTCCTTAGGCTCTGATCTAAGGCTAAGTCAGTCCGAACCCTCTGATCAAGGACGGACTTTAGTGATCAAGTTCTCACTTGATCACTAGTTTAGCATGCCATCTTACCCACGCAGATCTAGTTGGTAGCCCCTCTTGGTGACAGCATTAGGGAGCCTCTATAATCCGACCCCGTCGTTCGGTAAGCCCGTAGGCGTTAGCCAGTTGCCGTTCGGTTGGCCAACTATCTACCCCCGCGCCTCCTCGGTGTAGTCTGGAATTTCGCTCGACGCAAGATCCTAGTTCGTGTTTGTTTAACTCAGTTCAACCGCGAATACTCATATGCAGCAGTTAAGGAATATAGTTTGGATATCTTAATCTCACTCGTTGTCCTCCCAGGCAACTACCTAGTTGTTTACAGCCTTGGTCCCTGTTTACTCTTCCCACCATACACTATCTTGTTTATCTTACCCCCGTTGTAAGAATAGCTAGTGTTTATCTAAGTTATAGTACTATTTGAAGTTCGAACATATCATTCCACCTATTAGCCCTTGCTTCCCTGTGGATTTTTACGATACCTGGAATACTCTGGGTGAAAAAGCTACAGCGAATCTCCGTTCGCTTGCAGAGTAAAATCTGTTAAGCTAAGAGACATCAACACCCCCCCTCTAGGTCGCTCTTTCAGTCCTCATCTTCTTTTCATGGCATTGGAAGGAGAGGTGGCCAAGTTTGCCACAACTGTAGCACTTTGTTTCTTCAAGCTTTTTCTTGGATGGGAAGAATTTCATCTTGCTTGAAGAATACTTGATGCCTTTCTTGTCAAGATGCCCCAAAGCACTAGTGACCTTGTGGACAAGCAATGCAACTTCTTCATCACTATCATCTTCATCTTCTTTGTTGTTATCCACCACAATGATTTTCTTGGAGGTGGACTTCTTTTCTTTTGATGAGCTTGCCTTGAGAGCAACATCCTTCTTCTTGGATGGTGGCTTCGCATTCAGTGTGATGTTTGTGTACATCTCATATGCATTGACCTTGCCAAGTACAATGGATGGAGTCGTCGTAGAGAGATCGGTTTGGTGAAGATATGTGACTATGTGACCATACTTGTCACATGGAAGAAGATCCAATATTCTTCTAGCTACATCAGCTTTGGCAATATGTGTCAAGCCAAGACCATTGATCTCCTCTACAAGCACATTTAGACAAGAGTACATTTGATTAGTATTATCATGAGGAAGCATGCGAATCTCATTGATCTTCTTGCTAAGCATACTATGATGTTGCTTTCTCTTTCTCTCGCTTGCTCTTAGTTCCATCACGAAGAGCACAAATCTCTTGACATTCACAAAGATCAAGCACTCTCTTTAGGATGCCCTTCTCCACTCCAGAATGGTGGGCTCCAAACCACTCACAATGCCCTCGCAAGGACCTTCTCCCACTTCTTCCACAATCTCCCAGAAGCTCGCGGAAGGCACGACTCGCAAGCTATCTATGTGATCGATCACCAAGAGTAACAAGCCTTGGTCTTCACTTGATTGAACTTCTACTCAAGAAGTTATCTCTCTCTCAAGTCTCTTGCCCCAAAGCTCAAGAATGGTGTGAAATATGGTGCTTGGGTGACCCTTGTGTCAGTGTGAGTGTTATTGGCTGCAAAGGTGGTCAATGGAGGGAGGGGGTTCCTTTATATAGAGGCCAGCTCAAAAACTAGCAGTTACCATTGAAAACGTGATTCCGCGGGACCACCAGACGGTCCGGTCCATACAATTTTCAAACCCCAAAAGATCCCACCAAGAATGCTGCAAGCATAGGATGGTCTGGTGGGTACAAATGCCTTGGACACGCTCAAGTTGCACCACCCTGTCTAGTATGTCCGGTGAAGCACCGGACAGTCCTGTGCATACAACACGCATCGGGACACCTGTAACACTCCCACTGCCCAAAATATCCTGTGGAGCATCGGATGGTCCAGTGGTGGGGCCACCGAACGGTCTGGCACGTACTAAGTGCACAGACACACACAAGATGGGCTACAAAGCATATAACATACCGGATGGTCTAGAGCTTGCACAACGGACGGTCTGGTGCGTACAAAAATGTAGGTTTTTTGTTGTTTTCATTCGAAACGATACGGAATTTTTCGCAGGAGTTTTCTTGGTTTTTAAACAAGAGTTGGTGAGTGAGTTTTAGCACCTTTTATGTTAATGAGCTTTAGGACTAAGATGCGCTCGAGTTTGAGAATCACTCTTGAATGAAATCGGTCAAGCTACTCACCTTGACCCCCATTGATAGTACGGCTTATCTAGAAACTAGCAAATCAATCCCTGAGTTCTCTCATCTCGACTTTGTGGCACTTAGAGATAATGATCCTTGATATTCTCACTAGATGATCCATTCCTTAGCCGATTTTCGTGAATAAGGAATTGAGGGGCCTCCCTTGGTCAACCAATGAGCATGTATAAAGATATATATCCCTTTATGTCATGAACTCATTAGTAACACAATTAAGTTATAATTAATCACCAAAACCATTACCTCTAAGGGTCATGTTTCTCACATTTGCTATTGGAGAGAATAGGGTCACGAGCCTAAGCCCTTTGTGGGTTCCTCAACAATGTGGACGTAGGGACACCTTTGTGGTTTGCCTGAACCTCAGGTTAAATCCTTGTCTAGTGTGCTTGCTTGTGGTGCTTTGTGTTCTTCGCGTTCATTGTTCTTGAGCTTACTTACCTTGTTTTGGCAAAGCTTTGCGTGGATCTATCTCTTGTGTAGGTATCAAGGCAAGCCCTCTTTAGATCTACAATAACAAGCCTCCTAGGAACCCCTAGAATGTATTGGTATCACATTTACTAGATTAGATTTAGAGATCAATTCAATTTTCTCTCATTTCCCACCAGTTGAATTAGTGAGCATCAGTTCAACCGGTTCGACCAGTTGAACCGGTCTGCCTCTGATTTTGTTTGTAGTTGGTGTGAATTTTCAGATTAGCCTAGTTCACCTCACTCTAGGCTACATTTCAATTGGTATCAGAGTCTAATCCTCATGATTAGCGCTTAACCGTGTGAGGAATGTCGACCGCGGCCGGTGGTTCGGGCACCAAGGGTGTAATGGACACCCACGGTGAAGAAGATGATTTCGAGTCTAATCGATCTTAGCTCCTGCTCGGATTCAGGCATTGGGAGTGAAGATGAAGCCACAAAGGAGATGAAGGAGGAGATCAAAAGGATGGCCAAGAAGATGACAAAGAAGTAGATGGCAAGGATGGAAAAGAAGTTGGAGAAGAAGTCAGAGTCCACTTCATCACCAAAGAAGTCAAGATCCTCGGACAACTAAGAAGTTTACTCAAATCCCATTCGATTACGCGAATTTGTCTAATGCCTCCTCAAATTTCGCTTCCATACCCATTGGCAGGACACCTATTCTCGATAGGTAGAACTATGTCGATTGAGATTCTGATATGAAGATGCATTTAATCTCTTTGCACCCAGGTCATTGGGAGATTGTGAATGTAGGTGTACACATTTCGAAGAACAATGAGGTGATTACTCCTGAGATGATCCAAGACCACCGTAATACTCAAGTAGCTCGCATACTCAACAATGGTTTGAGTGAAGAGGAACGTCGCAGGGTCAAAGGCATCTAGGTTGCAAAAGTAATTTGGGACAAGCTCCAATTGGCTCATGAAGGTGACCACAAGGCAAGGTTTGGGAAGATACTATGAGTAGCCTCAGAGTTCTTATCAACCTCCACCTCCACCACAGTAGCATCAGGGTGAATTTGAAGAGACCAGAGCAAGTATTGATCAGTTCGGGTGAGAGCATATTTGGGCCTATGCTATCAAGGTCCTTTTGCTTATCATGGGTACATGCCTCCACAGCCCGATGCCTCCTCAAATTCCACTCCTCCTCCTCCTTCTACCATAGGTTGGCCCGGCTGGGATGCACCTACTCCACCTTATTTGAGTTGTGTTGGTGTTGACTGGCACTTAAGCATGTCAAACCTTATACTGCAAGCGACAATATCGATGTAGCTTTTCCTAGGACCATAACTCTGAGTCTGCTGGTAAAGTTCTTTTATCTTTGTACTCTTATCTTCGGTATAATATATTTATGCTTTACTTTATTTCTATCTCTTGCAAGTGTGGTGTACCTTTCTTTGCATACTTGCTAGGCTTAGGCTGTGGTTATCTTGGTTAATCAAGTCCTGTTATTCTTGTCGGTGCTATAATCCAACCTGTACGCCAGGCTCTGGTTAGGTCCTCTCCTCTAATCAAGGACGATCTATTGTAACTCAAGCTTCGCTTGAGTACGTTTATAGCGTGACATCCTCTCCACGTAGATTTGCTTGGTAGCCCTACTTGGTGACAGCGTGTGGTGTGCCTGTGTAGTCTAGGCCCGTTCATTCGGGAGGCCCAGTAGGTGATAGCCGGGTTCTCTTTCGGTGGTCAACTATCTACCGCCTGACCCCTCGAGGGCACCAGAATTTCGCTCGACGCGAGACCCTGACTTGTTTACTTGAGTTTCCTTAGTTAACCATGATATAGTCTTTGCAGCTGAATAGAATAGAGTTTAGGAACTTTATCTCACTCGTTGTCCTCCCAGGCAACTATACCTATCTACGTGTATCTTAGGTAGTCTATTTACTTCTTCACTGATACACCCATCTTTGCCAAACTTACCCCTGTCTAGATACTAGTTGTTACATTTATTAAAGTACGGTGACTTTCGACTTGAGTTTATCCAATTATACTCTCTCGCCTGCCGCTTCCTTGTGGATAAATACGATACTCGGAATACTTTGGGTGAAAGGCTCGGTCTCCATACGCTTGCGGAGTAAAACCTGTTAATGGCTAAGAGACGCCAACACGCTTTTCTAGCGCCGTTGCCGGGGAAGCAATAGGTAGAGATATAATTGATAATCTCTTTTCGAACCCCATGTCTTTATAAAAATACTAAGTAGTCTTTAGCAGGCTCACTTGTCTCTATTGTTTTTGTTGTGGATGCAATCAGAGGGGTGTATGACCGGTTATGACCTACTAGGTAAACTTCCACAATAATCCAGATGGCCTTGCTCAGAAGAGTCCGTTCAAAGACTATTCACGGGCAGAGACTTGTACCGAAGGAACTTTGAATCATTTGCGTCAACGAGTCATACTCCATTCACCAATGTCATGGATGAAAAGACCATCCGTGAGTTCTCCATTCCCTCTAGCAACAACGTTCCTACATGGACCCGAAGTGCAAGCAGGAGAGAACCTTTGAGCTCAAACCCGGAGTCATTCACATGGTTCAAGCTATCCCATTCTGTGGACTAGCAACGGAAGACGCCAACAATCATCTAGCAGCAATTCTTGGAAATCTATAGCACATTCACAATGAAGGGTGCATCTCCCGACTGATGTCAAGTTACGCCTCTTCGCATTTTCGCTTGTCAGAAAGGCGAAGCAATTGTTCTCCCTCAACCGTGCAACATTCAATACATGGGATGCGTGCTCCAACGCATTCCTTGCCAAGTATTTCCCCTTGGGGAAGACAAATGCATTGAGGAACAAGATCTCGAGCTTTCAACAGCTCACAGATGAAATAGTGGCAGAGGCCTGGGAACGATTACAAGAGTACATTGCGGCCTGCCCCCACCATGGAATGGAACAATGGCTTATCATCTAGAGCTTCTTTCATGGATTGAACCTTTCAGCACAAGAGCACCTGGATGCAGCCGCCGGAGGATCCTTCTTATCCTAGAGTGTGAGAGCCGCCAAGTATCTCATTGAAAAGATAGCCACAAATCAGGGATGGAAAGAAGAGAGGTCTAGTACCCGATCCCGTGGAGTCCATCACATCGACAGCACTGACATGCTCGCCACCTAGATGGACATGCTCTTAAAGAAGCTAGAAGACAGTCCTGAGACTGCTCCAATCCAGGCCCTCGACGCTCACATGAATTGTGAGGTCTACAGGAATACAAGGCACTCGGGAACAGCTGCCCCAAAACTCGACCGAAGGATGCCAATTTCATCGGTAATTCTAGCAACTTCAACAACGGGAGTCGTCCTCAACCAGGCTGGAATTCAAGACTGTACATTCCTTTCTCTGGACAAGGTAACTCCTCAGGCAATTCATAGCAATTTAATAAGTCTAGCTCGTTTGATAAAAGAGCTGTGAATGACAACATTTGTAGGAAATTTCGTGCTAATGATAGGCTTTTTGAGTCTATCTCTCTTCAAATGGAGACTCTTAATAGTGCTATGAAAAATCAACTGAGTTTTAACAAAATGTTAGAAACACAGATAGCTCAGTTAGCTGCCTCTTTACCTAATGCTAATGCGGGTAAGCTTCCGGGACAACCGAAACCTCCTCCCAAAGAGCATATCAATGCAGTCACCACTAGGGGTGGTAAGTCCACTCTGGACCCTCCACACCCTAGTAGTGCACCACACACTCACAATGCAGGTGAAGAACAGGAGAAGGCCGCCAACACAGAGGAGAAGGATGATCATGAGACCAGACTTGAAACAACGGAGGACAAGGCGCCACCGAAATCATGTCCACACGAATTCTATGACACAACGGTGCTACCTTTCCCCCAGCGCAACAAGAAGGCTGCCGCTGACAAACAATACAGTAAGTTCGTTGAGGTCATCAAGAAATTATATGTCAACATACCCTTGCTAGATGCTATGCAGGTATCGACATATGCCAAGTACTTAAAAGATATCCTCAACAACAAGAAGCCTTTACCATTAGCGGAAATTGTCCACATGACAGAAGAGTGTAGCGCAGTTATACTCAATCAGCCTCCACAGAAGGAAAAGGACCCTGGAAGTGCTACCATTCCATGCTCAATTGGGAACTAAGTCTTCAATCAAGCCTTATGTGACCTCAGAGCAAGCATTAATGTTATGCCCAAAGTCGTCTTCGACAAAATCAACCACGCTGCACTCGTTCCTACCACCATGTGCCTGTAGTTGGCACACCAATCCATACGTCACCCCACAGGGATCGCTGAGGACGTTCCGGTGAAGATCCAGAATTTCCTCATCCTAGTGGACTTCGTGGTGTTGGATATGGAAATTGATGCAAAGACACCGCTCATTCTTGGGCGGCCATTTCTGAGTACTGCAGAGGCAAGCATCGATGTTGGAGCTGGAGAAGTCCACCTCAACATCAACAGAATGAGGGAGACATTCTCTTTCAAACCAAAGGTGGAGCAATGCAGCCAAGTGAAGGTATTTAAGTGCCAGAAATATATACCGAAGCCACCAGTCATCAACGCCTCTGGAAAAGAGATGGACAGTCTCGTAGCATTCATGAAACGGAAGTTAGCCAATGAGGCTGCCATCCGACAACAGGAAGAACAGGAATAGGAGAAGGCAATAGCAACCAAGGCTAGTCCCAAAACCTAGGAAACAGGAGGCAAAGCTCCTGTGCAGAAGGTCGGCGCCCATGATTCAACCACACCATTCACTCAAGGGCGCAGCAAAGATCAACATACCCATGATGCAACCAAGACAAATGATCTAGGGCATGTTGAAAATAAGCATGCCAAAGCTTCATCCACAACTAATCTGAAGTGGTGCGCGAAAATACAAGTCACCATCCAGAATGTACGCCTATGCGATATCCCGAAGGGTGGTAAATAGTGCACCCTCGCCAAAAGTTCTTGTGATCATTTTTGTGCAGGATGAGACGCACATTGAAGAGGACTAGGAATGCAATTAGCAGGGCGGCACATCGTCTCACGTCCTCTGGTTCACAAGCACATAGCTCCCGAACGGCGTCCGACAGAGGCTCCTCAAGTGTTGGACCACCGGAGGAAGAAGCAACCTCTTCAAATGCTAGGTCGGTACTGCTGCTGGACTCCCACATCCAGATATAGAACCAAGATGAAGCCGACCTGCTGAGGCGACTCCAGACAAAGCCCATCAGCCTCACGAAATGCTTCAACAAAAGGCTCATGACAAGCACAGGTATGTCCGATGAATTCGAAGAAATTTTCAGTACAGTGGGCTGGGAAAAATTTACTGACATCTGTGAAGGAGGCATAGTGCTCCTTACCAAGGAGTTTCTAATGACCCTCCAAGTGGAAACACTGCAGCCCAACACATCTATGCACTTCAGACTCTTTAACACTAAGCATGAACTGACACTTCGTCAGTTCAGCAATGCTCTCGGGTTCTCACCGCGCTGCTCTTTAGTAGCCAAACCCGCAGGTTTTAATTCACAAGAGTTCTGGAGAGAGTTAGCTGGACCTGACTACAAGGGAAAGAAAAGCATCACACACATTAAGCATCCCACCATGTGTTTCATGGCCCGTTGGATTACCATGATAGTCCTCCCCCGTGATGACACATGATGTGTGACCGTAAAGGACCTAAAAATCCTCTACGCCTTGTGGCGTAAGCAAAAGTATGCACCGGTGCTAGGCATGGTCACACACTGGATGAAACTAGCTCGGGAGGGAAGCTCCATAACAATCACGTCCTTTGTGACGAGGATTGCATCCGAGCTAGGGGTATTAGCAAATGCCCAGGTGGAATTTCTACCCCCAGACACACCGAACCTAGTCACAGAGAGCCATTTTATCTGGGGACACTTCTCGCGCAAAGAGCCCAGCAGGGAGACCTATGTCATGATTTACAAGGGGTACGACTTTGACGTGCCTCTGCCTGCACCACACTATAAACTCTACTCCGTAGACACTCTCTTTATGCCAGTAGAGGGACCCTCTATACCTTTAGAGGAGCCACGACACAGTGTTGCAGGAGTCATGACTAGGGCATAGAGGAGAGCTGCAGAGGAACGCATGCAAGAGCAAGCACAGGAGGCGCAAGCCGCCGGGACGGGACCTACATGGTTCCATACCGCAGCGGGCGCATCCTGGCAAACTCAGGAAGGAGACCACACTTGGCAACCCCAAGGAGGATCTGCACACACATCATGGGGATACAATTCTAGTGCTGCACATTCTCAGCAGTTTGGTGGAGGAGGAACCTACTATGGATCCGGGTCAGGGCCATACGGAGTAGGACCATCTGCATCAGCACGCTTTAAAGAGGACCCTTTGGCCGCCATTTTTGGGACCCTGACCGTCCAAGACCAACGCACTGCTGGGATGGCGTAGCAACTTAACTAGGTTGATGAGCGCACTCAGGTTATCCAGCAGACCTAGAATGAGAACTACAACCGCCTCCTAGAAATAGAAGCGACAGCCCAGCGCACCTTCGACGAATCCCAGCGTTTCTTCCAGTACCACGGGTACTAACCCCAGTAGCTTCATTGAAGCTTGGGGGGAAACCCAATCGACAGCTGGGTATGTCAATCCCCTTGCTCACCGCACCACCCATGTATCTGCCTTGAGAGAGATCACTAGTAATAATTAGTTTAATTTAGTTTGTTTCATTTCAGTTATATTTATGCTTTACATTAAAAAAAACTGGACCATAATAACTCCCATGCTCAAATGATAGATTCACATGCTAGCTTCATTTTGGAGATGATGAATAGTTGCTCTATCAAGTGAATGATTTAATTCTTGCATGTGATTTATGCTTAGCTTAGTTTTGAGTTGTGAATAAAAGAAGTAAACCCAAAGTTCTACTTTGTGGATGCCATTGTGATAACAAGCCTAAGTTGTTGCGAGATGAGGATATGACTTAAATGTGGGATGATTCTTTCATGTTCCTAGTAGGATGAACATCTCAAGTTCTTTATCTTTGAAAATGACAAAGTATAGCTCCCCTCGGTCATGAATGCCTACCAGAGCCAAAAGTACTTCAAATAGTTGAAACCACTACGAAGAGCTAACTAGAGATGTTTTGAGCTTTGTCAAATTTTGAGTCTCTTTGAGTAGAAATATCACCTTCTGTTGATAGCTGGAGTACAAAAGCATAAAATGCAAGTGATCCATTCTGGACTTTGCATCTGCCAAAAAGTCTCCAAATACTTCTCATAATCCCTGAGCCTTCAAATCCAAAGGAGTAAGGGTATGGAGCTAAAAGAAAAAAAGCATGCAAAAGCATGGCAAAATGAAAAGAAAATTGTGTGCAAATGCACGGCAAAATGAAAAGCATGCAAGTTCCAGCATGGCAAAAATAAATAAAAGCTCCATATCCCCTCCAAATTCATAAAAGGCTACAAGGGATGAAAATCAAGAGAAGGAGACACCCACCATTCATACTCCAGCAATCAAATAGAAGAAGTGATAGAGTACACTCTTTGGTCCAATCTTTGGCTTAGCAAAATAAATATCCTAAGTGTGCCACATTCTCCCCACCTAAAGCTCCACAAAGGCCTTAGTGTAGGAAAATGTTGGCCAACTCATGGCCCTTGGTAAGGAAACACCTTTGAGCGACCGAGAGTACCTTGTGGAAGCTTCTTTGTTTTGAAAATTTAGAAAACACCTGAGAAGGACATCCAAAAAGGGCAAGTCAAAAGTACTCCTGCAATAAAGTCATTCCATCTCCCAATCACCCAAGGCGAGGTAAGCAAAAAGATGCACCACAGGTATTACACAAGGTGAACTTCAATTATTTCACTACTTGGAACAAAAGTTTGAGTATTGAATCATGTATAAGAATTCCTCTTCATCTTCGATATTGCAGCAACTTCTGATCCACTTTCAGTCTTAGCTTTGCTCGAGGACAAACAAAAGTTTAAGCTTGGGGGGGTGTTGACGGTCGTAATCTCACGATATCTACCATCAATTATCCACCAAATGAAGCAAAATATGTGAATAAAATGGACTAACCCCTACTACTAATGAGTTCCACAAGTTGTACATGAATATTTGGATGCAGGTACCAAAATGCACATAAAACAGCTAAAAACGTGTCAAGGATCAAAGACGAACATTACAGGCAAAAGTGGCAGGGTCGGCCGACCGGGTCCATGGTCGCCCAACCCAGAGGCAGGGTCGGCCGACCATGCACCCTGGCCGCCCAACCAGCCAGCCAAGCCCACATGCCATGTCATCGATCCAAACCTGCAAAGAAACACAAAGGCAGTTTAATCCAACCGTCAAACCAAGCATCCAATGTATCCAAGGGCCGAAGGACCACCAAACCACAGATCGGTGACGTCACTAATCCAAGAGAAGGGCCATGCAGCAAATCAGAGCAGGACACGTGGCCGCCGGACCACATGCATGGTCGGCCGACCATGCAAGGCCCTCATTTTACACGTGCACCAACCGTGTCAACTGCCAACCGATGTGGGAAAGCGAGATCAAGCCATTGGATGGCCAAGTTGGTGGATCGGGCAGTCACCCGGCCATGGGACAAGGTCAGCCGACCCCCTACATGGTCGGCCGACCACCGCCATACCCCCCAAACCGACCTAAGCCACCTATAAATACCCCCCTCACTTGCTAGACTATATATAGGCCCCGAGAGCTCATTTGTAAGAGTGTGGAGAAGTTGAGAGCTACATTCTACCTTAGAGAGTGCCATTTTCCACATCTTAGTAGTTAGGATAGTCTTGGGAGTTAGAGTGAGTTGAGCTTTGCCTAGGAGTTCTTGGAGATAACTCTGAGTCTGCGGTAAAGTTCTTGTATCTTTGTACTCTTATCTTCGGTATAACATATTTATGCTTTACTTTATTTCTATCTCTTGCAAGTGTGGTGTACCTTTCTTTGCATATTTGCTAGGCTTAGGCTGTGGTTATCTTGGTTAGTCAAGTCTTGTTATTCTTGCTGGTGCTATAATCTAACCTGTATGCCAGGCTCTGGTTAGGTCCTCTCCTCTAATCAAGGACGATCTATTGTTACTCAAGCTTCGCTTGAGTACGTTTATAGCGTGCCATCCTCTCCACATAGATTTGCTTGGTAGCCCCACTCGGTGACAGTGTGTGGTGTGCCTCTATAGTCTAGGCCCGTTCATTCAGGAGGCCCGTAGGTGATAGCCGAGTTCTCTTTCGGTGGTCAATTATCTACCCCCTAACCCCTCGAGGGCACCGGAATTTCACTCGATGCGAGACTCTGACTTGTTTACTTGAGTTTCCTTAATTAACCATGATATAGTCTTTGCAACCGAATAGAATAGAGTTTGGGAACTTTATTTCACTCGTTGTCCTCCCAAGCAACTATACCTCTCTATGTGTATCTTAGGTAGTCTATTTACTTCTTCACCATACACCCATCTTGGCTAAACTTACCCCTGTCTAGATACTAGTTGGTACATTTATTAAAGTACGGTGACTTCGACTTGAGTTTATCCAATTATACTCTCTCACCTGCCACTTCCCTATGGATAAATACGATACTCGAAAAACTCTGGGTGAAAGGCTACAGCGGTCTCCATGCGCTTGCGGAGTAAAACCTGTTAAGGCTAAGAGAAGCCAACAATGATTACAATAACTAGCTACTCACCTATATCACTAGTAAGTGTTGACAACACTTAAGCACGGCAAACCTTATACTGCAAGCGACAATATCGTGTGTAGCTTTTCCCCAGGATGAGTACCATGGGTTTTGTCAATCCAGGAAATGAACTAATTGAGAACTAATTAACAAGAGTTTATGGTAAACTAAGGGTATAAAACACGACTATAATCTACCTCTAAACTAGCCCTAAGCTACATCTAATCCACATCTAAACTATACTAATACTATAAGATAAGCAATTAGAACAGAACTAGAACACCAATTAAGGGGTATTAACAAGAGTCTAATCAAGCTCTAATTGGATTCAAGACATGCATGATATGGGCATCACAAATAGATAAGAACAACGAGATAACTAGTAGCTCAAGGTAGAAATAAGCATCATCAAGCATAAACTTCATAGCATGATTAAATCAAGATCAATCAACCTAACCCCCTAGATCAAGTTTAACCTTTCCCCGGGCTCTACTGTCATTAGTAACTAGGTAATCGACGAGAAACTCTCAACAAGCATAAATAATTAGAAAACATACTTCTAATTACTTCACATAGTCTAATAACATAATTAGCGCAACTAGAACCTCTAATCACCATGATCACAAGAACTAGATATACAACTATATCATTAGTAAGCTAGATCAACGATCAAGAACGCTAGAAGAATATAACCCTTAATGACATGCTCTAATTAACATGCATCTAGACCTAAAGTTAATTAGAGCTAGAACAAGCATAATTAGAACAAGAAGATAATAATTAGACAAGATCAATGCTTCATTAATAAATTGTATCATACTTACAACCATGATCATACCTTCCCTTGATGATACAATTAGACCTCTGGAGCTAGGTAATTAGAGCACCGTGCAAGGCCTCTAATCACCTCTATGAACTAGAAGAACTCTAATCCTAGACTAGAAACTCGACCCTCTACTCTCCTCTAGTTGTTGTCCCTCTTCTCTACATCTTGTCCCCTTGATAATGAATTGGATGCCTCAACTCGGGGCCTAGACTCGCTTTATATAGTCTGGAGAAGACGTGGGAGAAAAGGAATCGGAAACTGACCCACGGTTGGGTGGGGTCGGCCGACCAGAAGGCCTAAGGTCGGCCGACCTCAGCCCTTCCTTCGTCCGTTTCCTTCCATCTTTCGCGGGGACATTGCTTGCCACCTAAGAAATATTTGTGCGGGGTCTTTCGGACTCTTGAGCTTCTGGAATCTTCGTAATGGACAGAGCTTTGACGGATTCTTCTAGCCTTTGACATATTTGACATCTTTAATGAATAAATATCTTCATTTTCTTGAAGCTCTTGACACTTTATTGAATCTTCTGATTAGGGAGCCTTGATCTACACAGAGGGGCTATGAGTACACCAAGTCGTCCTTGTTCTTCATCTTCAATCTATGTCATCTAGCGGTCTTTTCTTACTCGAAGTGGATCATGGTGAATTTCGCGAAAAAAATTGGTCTAAAACCTGTAAAAATCACTTTTAGCATATTTCCAAGACAATATTGCAAAATCCACAATTATCGGTGATAAATGTTAGTGAAAGATACAGTTGACGCATAAAATCAATGAAAAACCATATAAAATGATGTATAATTTTCGTACATAAGCCGCATCAACAACATCCCCACTCTTAAACCTTGCTCGTCCTCGAGTAAGTCAAGAATCAGCGTTGCCTTACATTAACTTTTTCATACTCTAATCTTAATCAATCAAACTAACAAGCTCTCTTGTAATTTAAGTTTGAACCAGCAAATCATAAAAGAAAAGATATTCAACTAAGCTCATCCCACAACAAAAGAATTAGCAAGAGTTTAAATTTATCAAAGACACATCTCCTCATTTTAGCAATAAGTTTTTGAAAAAGATAATCAAACATTAAGAGATAAATTCTTGCAAAGCCAAAGAAACACACTCAACTCTCCAGTCTCTCAATATCTAAATGGTATTCAATAAATATACATATAAAGTGGAAGTTTATCTGGAGCTTGGTATGGATCTTAATCAAAACTTGTTTCCAAAATATTGTTAAACTAAGAAAGAAATCCGCTGGTTTTACTGAGACTTGTCAAAAAAGTCATGGAATAAAATAATGTTGAGAGGGAAAGGACGGAACACACACATATAGAAAAGTGACATGTGTGTTGACGCTCGTTATATACTAAAATTATGGATCATTTTCATATGATTTTATATCTTTTCTAGAGTCAATCTTATCATTTACTCTTATTTTACTAACAAATAACCCCGTTTTCGAGAATGCTCTTTGTTTTTGTGCAATATTTATTTTTGCAGGAAAATAGGGAATAATTGAGGATATTTGAGAATTTCTCGAAGAAAGGATTTATGCTATGGGAAGCTCTGAAGAAAGGACTAATTGAAAGCCCAATTGAGGAAAAAACCCAACAAGAGAAGAGTCTTAAAGAGATAAGGATCGCTTGAAAGACTAAATCCTGAAATCTTCTCGAATTCATTACAGCAACAGCTTGTGGGCCCAATTTGGAGACCTTAACCACTTCAAATGAAGAAAGTTTGATTACAAAAGTTGTAGATCTCTTCGAGCTCTACAATTTAGAGTCTGATTTTGCATTAATTGGACTCCAGATGAGTAAGTTATGGTCGAAATACCAAAGACTGCAGAATATGGAAGGATTATTTCGGGAAGGATCAAAACGATGACTTCATCTCCAAGCAAGGAAGGATATGGACGACCGGGACTCTTCTAGAGGCATGGATATACATAGAAATAGATGTTTTAATTGTTTTAGGACTCTTAGAACCGACCTATTCGATTCCATGTATAGGGTTCCCTCCGGGATATAAATATAGAGCCTCCCAAGGAGAGAGGAGAGAGCACCACCGCATTATTCATTACAAGTCGAGAGTCTAGGGCAGAGGTCGGGGGCGAGAAGCGTTCAACTCGGCGAGAAGTCCATCTCGGCGAAATTAGGAAGCAAGAGGAGGCAGGAAGCCGGCCGGTCGGCCGACCCCTAGGGGTCTAGTCGGCCGACCAGACGCTTCCCGAGGAGGTCTCGAGTTCATCTTTCGATATGTTCTTCGTCGAGTTCATCCCGACGACTATGCTTCAAAGTTTACGATGTATCTCGAGTAATTCCTTGTACTTTCTTCGATACTATGATGAAACCTTGTTATTCGATCAATAAAGGTTGTCTTTTAGACTTAGCTTGTTGTTTATACATGACTTATGATCCATATCTTTGCAATGCTTAATTCCAACATGGTTTTTCGGCCGAATTAAACGTTTTCGTGTTCTTTTATTAGATCTTTTTACTTTAATTAGTTGATTGAATCTGCTCATGCTTAGAGATGGTTAGGGTTTGCTAATTCATCGATTACCTGGTTACTAGTGACAGTAGAGCCCAGGGAAAGGTTCGAGTAGATCCTTGACATTCATGATCATGTTTATTCTATGCTTATGATTAGATCTAGTTTCAAAGTTGTTCTTAGTACGAATGATGTTTGTCTCATGTTTCTTGTGGATCCTTTTGCCATGTTAAACCTGTCGTTTCCACGTTTTTAGCTTAAGCCTTGTTCTATCATTTTATGCTATAGTTTAAACCCTGTTTAGAACATATTTAGTTTATTAAGTAAGATATAATTAGAGTAGTCTTAATCCTCTCTTAAAGCTTGTTTTAGATCTATTAGAATTAGTTAATAATTCAGTTAATATTAGATAGATAGTTTCTTAAACATAATTATTCCCGGATTGACAAAACCCAAGATACACGTCCTGGGGAAAAAGCTACCGCGAAACTGTGCGCTTGCACTATAAGGATTGGCGTGCTTAAGTGCTGTCAATAATGTGCAAGTGTCAATGGATGATCTCAAAGCACAAATGAAGTCCTTGTTATCGGATTGCACATGGTTGGAATATTTTCTGGAGTATATATACAGGATATCACTTGCTAATACTAAAAACAACTATATATAAAACTCTCAAAAATATTTAGAAGATTATTGAGGGACACAATATATATATATTTTTTATTTTTAGACGACCACTTGGTCTCTTTTCTTCTTTTTTATATATGGCGACCACTTGGTCTTTTTTTTTTTTTTTTTTGCTTTTGCCACCTCAAAAACCTCTCTGTATATAAAAAAACTATATATGGCAGCTCTCCATCTACACTCTTGAATAATACTCACCATCGCCCTTGAGTATATATCTAAACAATTTAACTTAGAGGATGGAGCTGTCTAATAAAAAGAATAATATTTAATCCCTTAAATACTCCAAAAAATAATGGGTTGTGGTCAAGGAGGATACACAAAAAGATAATCTTGGTTTAAGGATGGATATCTAGCGAAGTTTGCAATCTCTCCAACGTAGAGAGACACAATGCATGGATAGAAAAGGCTAGCAAAGAAAAGATACGCAAAAATGAATAACCAGCTTCTAAGTCTCATACCATAGATCACAGTCTTGATCCAACTCATTTAAAAAACAAATTTGATAAATCTAAGGTTTAAAAATATATGGCTTTGGTAGAAATGGCTAGTGCAAGATAATCTCATAAAGTTGATCATGGCATTTATAAACAGTAAAAATAAACAAGAAGATGATCATGATAAAGATTAAACCTAACAAAAATTAAATCATATGGGTATTTATGAACAATCTTAATCAATCATGAATTTGCTGGCTAGTTCAATTAAACATGTATTACGAGAGCCCGTTATTTTTTACTAATCAAAATCAAAGCATGATAAAGATAAAGCGGCAACTTTCATCATTTTCTTGAAAACAATGTTATAATTAATTTATTAAGCATAGATCATGGTTGTAGTATTAATCACAATAAATCTAAACTACCATACCAAAAACAAAAAAACACAAAGGGAACACCAAATTGATAGATATAGCTAATAATTTGCAGAATTTAAAAAAAATAAAAAAGAGAAGGTGTTAGAAATATGTTACCGGATATTCCTTTAATTATCATTGTCATTAAATAATTCCCTGCAAAATAATTCAAGTGCATATACTACTCTCGAGGTAACAATCGGGGGTAGAAGCAATTTACAATAATCTAATAACATTCCCAATGATTTTTAACTCGTGGCCTAGTTAATCTTAAAACAAAACTAATGTGTGTATGTGAATGCAAGTTTGTAATTTATGCAAGAAATAAGCATATAAACAAAGACAATAATTAAATCAAGTTCTATACACCATGTTTACAACATGATTGCTAAGTCTCTCTATAGCCATCAAAACTTTAATTAACTAAGATTAAAACACCATGTTATTCAATGTTATTAACTTAAAACAGCAAAAAAAAACAAAACAACATTGCAAAGCTCATAAACTAATCAAATGAAATTATGGATAACTAGCAAGGTTAATCAACTTCATCATGATGATCAACAATTTAATCTAAGTACCATGCTTATATAAAATTGCTCAGAAAGACATTCGCGAACTGTTATCATGAACATAAAATCACACATCATGAAGTTAATTAAGCCAATTATAATGCAAAATATGCAATTTAATCTAAATGTAAAAAGGTGGTTGGTGCATGAAATATGAAAAATAAATGCAGAAAGTTTATTGTCACACCCCAAAATTTCTAATTTTGGGATGTGAATAGATACCAATGAATAAAGCAAAGGTTTTCTTTTTTTTTTTTCTAAAATTTTCGAACTTGTAAGTTTTGTTGGATTTAAAGAAGGGTATGCTTTTAAAAAGTTTTCTCAATTTCAATTCATTTGTTTGTTGCATTCATGCCGAAGTGCATAGTGTTTATGTGTGTAAAATGAGGTTTCAAAATATTTCAAAACCAGCTAGGTTTCGAGTCCTTCTCAATCCATGTCTCTAAAATCCTAGTCCTTCTCTTTCTTGCCAACTCAAACTCAACCATTGAACCCTTCGATCAATCTCTAAAGTTTCAGGTTGACTCAAAACCCGAATCCAATCATGTTGACCATTCTCTATACCATGTCCATTATTTATGTTGATCCAAGTCAAAATTCTCAAAAACCTTAGATGAACTCATCCGAACCTCACTCTCCTTGCCTCTTTTAAAGTCAACATCTTAAACATCTCGTCTCCATGTTTATCTTTTTATCATTTTTTTTCCATTGACATTATTCTCTCTTTATGTAACAACTCAGTTTCATTCTCAAGCTCAAATCAATATTGACTCTCAAGTCAACACTCTCCCATTCCATAGGCCAGAGAAAATTCTGATTTGGTTAAGCTCATGTCATCCATATTTCATATCTATTCTCCCACATGCACGACAAATATAGGACCCACCCTTTCTCCATTGATGTGTTAAGGCCCAATGTTCTTATTCTTTTCGCCTTGGACATAGGCCAAACATTCCTCTCCACCTTATTCCGTTATCTTGGGCACTCCCAAAACACTCAAAACAGCCCACAACCTTTTATCCCTTCCTCTCCCACCAATTGGTTATCTCCCCCACACACTAGGCCACCCTTTTGCCCCTCGTCTCACAAAGGAACTGAAGGGACACCACCCCTGGTCGTCCTCCCCTCCCACTCCTCCTTCCTCCTTTAACACTCACTAATTCCCATTAAATTCCCCACCATTTCCTCCCCTTCTTTCATTTCCTCCCCATCTCTGCTTCCTTTCTTCCCTTGGACGCCCCACTCCTTTTCCCTCACATCTAAAATAGATGGAGAGCAGCCATGGATGACCCTTCGCTGCCCCATGGCACCCCAAATCCTTCCTCCATTTCCCTACCTCTAAATCACAAAACCAGGGAGCTGTCAACGTATGGAGGTGCATCTACTGCTGAGTTCTTCAATTCGACCTCTCAACTCAACTGTGGTGGACATCCTTGCTTTTGCCCCTACTGTCCATGGTATGAAGAAGACCATGGAGGGTGCCCCATTGACGTCGAAATGAGAAGGGCTCCCTGCTGCAGCCTGTCATCACCAGTCAACACCGCTTGCCAACGACCATCGTCGAAGTCTTCATGGCTACCCCAAAATACCCAATGTGAGAACGCATCAAATCTTCTCTCCACCATGTTTTCAATTCCCTGTTGTAAATCATACCCCATAGGTCGATTTCCATCAAGTTCCGACGTAGTATTTCCATGCGACGTGTTCCTGTGTTCTTTGACAGCCCCACTGCCGCTGATGGCAACAGCGTTCCCCGCTGCCCTAGTGATCTAATCATCGATTCCTCTGACCACAATTTTAGTGGTATCCTTGAACACACAGCTGCAAAAATTGTTTGGTCATATGTACAACAATGCGAGAGTTATGGCCATTGCCGTGCCTGCTGCTTCTGCTGCAGAACAGCTGCGGTGCCACAGAACTCAATGTGCCTTCCCTGGTGACCTGGCAATCTAGGGGCCATGCCCTTTCACAAGATCGTGTCTTGCATCCTTGAACATGTCCTGGTAAAATGGTATGTCCATAGGTGTAGCGGTGCAAGAGTAACAACCTTTGCCATGCTCGCTGTTACTGCAGTCCAGACAGCAGCATTGCTGCCATTTGGGCACCTGTTTTCTCAAAGATCCAGCAGTCCAATCAGTAAGCCCTTCAATTGAGACGTGTCTTGTATCCTTTAACATGCTCCTGTAAACTGGTTTGACCATTGGTGCAGCAATGAGAAAGATATGGCCGTCTTTGTGCTCATTGTCTGCTGTCTTCGCAGCAGCACTCCTGCCCCTTTGACATACACTCTCACGGCAATCTGGCATTCCAAATGTCGATCCCTTCCAGCACCATATTCCTTATAATCTTTAACAGCTCCCTGTAAATTGGATCGGGCATAGTATCTCTTGAGGTTAGGGTTTTGGTGCTCATCATGGTTTCTACCACTGCTGTCCAGACAGCCATGCAGCACAGCCTTATGCTCACGTTCTCCGTTGATGTAGAAGGGTTAAGGCTGACCCCTTTGGCCAACGTGTGCCTTATATACCAGTGCACAATACCACAAATTGGTGCAGAATTTGGTACAGGTTTAGACCAATTTTGTTAATGGTTTTGTTATCCAGCTGTCCGGCAGATTTCGGCACACACACCTGTTAACAAATGTGCATTTTCTGTTGATCCGGTAGTCCTCATGGTCTATCCCCTTGTCATAAACATGTTCGCATGTGTGTCCAATATCATCTCAGGATATCACTATCAAATATCCCAATAGTGACCAGAACACAAACAATCCATTTGACACCTCCACCAATACCCATCCCATGAACCGTCTCCTTCAACAATTTTCATATGGTCTATCTATTGCCATCAACCACCTTACCAAAGCCTTGCTGCAAGTCTTTGTTCCTTAACCCATGAATTACACTCATCGGTCATTCGACACATCAAATTCATCACAAACTCACATCAAGCTCTTCATGTTTTGCATACACTACCATATCCTTTCTTCTACCATCAAATCCCTCAATGTGGTACTGTTCTTTCAGTCCCTTCCTTTTCTAACCATCTTTATCTCCTTGTTAGTCATTTTGTTGTGCTCCCATGTTATTAATAACGACCATTGTTGTTTTTATGTTTTTTTTATAAAATCATTTGTTTGTATGGTGTATTGTTCTTAGTTTCCCTTGTTTGTTGTTTCAGCTGTTTGCGCTGAGGATCAACGTGTATGAGCAGTAGCACCAAGAGTACTTTGAGAAGGCAAGTATAACATGGACAACACCTAATAACTTTAAATCACCTCATATGCATGTGTCTAACTTGTATGCCTATAAGGACTATACATTAGCCTCTTTACCCTATGTTTTACCTATGGGAATGCATGTTGGATAAGTTTTGCTAGTTGCTGCGCAAACACATGTTCTTTTGTTAATAATCTTGTTAATGGATCTATGCAATATTTTGTGAGCGTGACCCTCTGTGCTGAGGTGCTTGAGTGGTTCATGGCTCTTTAAAATTTGGCTTTTTAGCAACATGGTTTAGGGGGCATGAGCAATGTGCTTAGTGGTTTTGCTCATAGCCACTCTCCGTAAGGACCGGTTCGCAAAGCGACAACCTGGGACAACAGCGCTACCATGAGACTGGAATGGGACGGTCTTAGCTGATTAATTAGATTGCCTTGGTTTGGGAGTAACTTACCTGCGGGGCAAGAGGGGAAGTGAGCCGGGATGGGCCTCGGATCTGCTTTGGGTTGTGTGTGCTGTGTGCTTCACCCCTTAGAGTAGGGCCCCATCTCCGCGGAGCTTGAAACCTCAGCAGTTACACCTTACCAACGTGATCTTTGTAAAGGCTTCGTAGTGTGGCTTGCTAGTCATCTCATCTAAGGCAATGTGATGAACTTCTAGCGTAGCTCACGACTTGTGGGTAAAGATGTGCAACCTCTCGAGAGTGTAAAACTGACATGTCAGCCGTGCTCACGGTTATGAGTGGCCCAGATCCATTATACTGATTAGTGGTTCTTGGTTTGGTTTGGGAGTTGGTTATGTTTCTAATAATGTTGTTTAATTCTTTATGCAATATCTTTTGGGCTAATGGTTTATCTACTCACCTTAGTAAATAGATGATAATAAAACTTGACCAACTAAAAGCAAATGTTTTCGTGTCAGCCAACCTTAGAGCCTCATGGTTCATGTTATGCTTGTTGAGTACAGTTGGGTACTCACGCTTGTTCCTTTAAATTTTCTTTTTGTTGGGTGGATACCCGACTGCTGCTCAGAAGATGGAGGCCTAAAGGAGTACAAATGAAGGTTCAAGGAGGTCTAGGCGAGCGACCCCCAGTCGGTTTCCCTGTGGAATGGCTTGGAGTTATAGTTACGCTTCCGCTACTCTGTGTTAAAGACTAGATGTCTTAATGTAAATCTTGCTTAAACGGTATGTAATAAAGCATTGTCTATGATATCACTGTTAATTGTCTCTATATGTGTGAGATTAGATCCTGGCACACATATGGTTTTGCTCTGGTTTTGTGTTGAAAACCAGGGTATGACATTTATCCACAAGAGACATGATTAACAAGAAACTTTCAATTAAACTTAATGATGATGGTCTCAAATTAAATCTAAACACCATATTTACACTTAATTTATGAAGAAAAACTCCGTCGAGTAAAATAAAGCATCCATCATGAAGTTTATGAAAATTTCAATACTAATAAAACAAGTGTGGAAAAACAAATGATAATGCAAATGTAAGGTAGAAAACATAAAATTAAGTTAACTAGCCACAATCAAAAGATTCAAAGGGTGGTGTCATGCTTCCCATTTCTCTATTAAAAGACTCTAAGACTCTTAACACTAAAAACAAATAATTAAACGGGTTACTTCCCGAAAAGCGCTTAATTTAAAGTCATAAAGCTAGACTTTTTACTTACCTTCGTTGAAGTGAAGCCATGTCCTTGGAGTAAGAATCCAAAGTGTCCATGCAGCTTGATAACTTGATTGTGCAGCTTCATCGTGTCTCGATCATAATATCACTTGTATGCACAATCCTCTGCTTGTGTGTTCATGTTCTAATGTTTTTGAAGATCCTTGCAACTGAATTTGATCATAAAAATCTTATGCAAGCATTGCCCAAGCCTTCTTCATCATTGTTGTCTCCATCTTCCTTAAGTTGTCATCACCATTGTCGCTGCCATCTCCTTCCTTGTGGTATAACTCATTGGTCTCGAACAGAACATGCCTCAAATAATAGATCCATTGGGTAGCCTCTGAAATTATCTTTCCAACGAGTACTTATTCGTTAAAATCCGATTCCGTATGAAGGAGTTATGCCCGTTTTATTCAACTACTGCGTTCTCTCCAGACTTCGATTCAGCTCGCGCAGCCTTCAATGATTTGCACGTTGCTCCTTGTAGAAATCTCCAAATTGAGTGATTCTTGTTGAGTTGGAAAGAGTACTTCATAGGATTTTCAAATATAAGAAAATATTCTGTATTTGCCTTCTAAGGTCAAGCTCCATGTTGATGACATCTTCAGCTTCCGTTTTCAGCTCTCCCAATGTTAACAATCTTCAACCTTTTGGACTTGGGTTTTGGTGGAAATTGTCTGAGTCCACCATTGTTGATCTTGAAGCTTCATGGGCTTGATTCTTGTCTTTAATTCCTCATCCATTCAGTCAACTCACTCTTCAATTCGAAACTCAATCAAACTTTTGCAAATTCTAATGATGTCTTCAAATCCTTGTCAAATCCTTGCATCAATCATCATTAATTTATCTTATACTATTTCACCACATTGATCTCATTGTTTCAAATGAAGTGTGAATTTCTCTGCATGGTTAGCTCACAGTGCACACATATATATAATATAATAACATTATGGTTTTGATTAGGGATAAAAGTGG
This sequence comes from Paspalum vaginatum, assembly GCA_030272315.1. Taxonomy (NCBI): domain Eukaryota; kingdom Viridiplantae; phylum Streptophyta; class Magnoliopsida; order Poales; family Poaceae; genus Paspalum; species Paspalum vaginatum. The sequence continues at coordinate 36,602,698 of CM059020.1, read as the reverse complement.
AGTCACGTGGTTGATTGGAGTTTAAACAAACATTTGATTCATGAATCAAAGCACTAAGGCATATATAATTCATAGATGAACTTGATTCATAAAATCGAACAAGGGATAAACAAAACGATGGGTTCCTAATGATTTTGGCCAAATTAGAGAGATGATTTTGAAAGAAAAATAAAATTAAGCTTAGATAAAATTCTAACAAGGTTTCTTTTTTAGAGAGACCAAATGTTTTAAAATTTTAAATTTTCCAAAGATAATATTGTGCACATATAATAAATCATGACAAACATGCACATGTTAAAGTTTAAAATTTCAAAAGCAATTTGCACATAAATAAACCTAGACCGACCACTTATGGTGGAACAAGTAGTCAGTCCCCTTCTACTTTTATACAAACCTTGGCTCTCAAAATTTTTTTTATTTAAACACAAAACTTAATTCCTACACTAAACACTAAACTTGAGAATTGACAAACTAGAAAATTTTAACCATCTCTGAGCATGAGTAGATTCAATCAACTAATTAAATCAAAAATATCTACTAAAAGAACATAAGAACGTTGGGCCAGTGCAACATTTTACAATTAAGCATTGCAAAGATATGGATCAAGAAGCAAGTCTAAATGATTCTCAAAATATGGATAAAGGGAACAAAGGTTTTTTTTTAAAAAACTAAAAACAAAATATAAGTAAGGATACGATGATAACAATCAACCAAACAACACTTTAATGATTATTATCAAACATCTCTAATCAAACATAGGTAAATTATAATTATATTTATGATTAAAACAAGAATTACCTTAATCTTGAAGAAGTGAAGTTCAAATCTTAACTCCATGGTGACTTCATCTTCTTCCTCGGGACGCCATGATTGTATGCACCATCAAGTGTTGAAGAGGAATGCTTCTTGTCTTTCCCAAAATTCAGCTTTCCTTGCTCTGCTCCTTTAGTATTTTGACCATAACTTCCTCATCCAAAGTACAAATAATGCAAATTCGGACTCTATCTTGAAGATCTCGAAAAGATCTACAACTTTGGTATTCGGACTTTCTTCATTTGACGTTGTTAAGGTCTTCGAATCGGCTCCATAAGGTATTGTTGTCCTGAATTCTGAGAGTAGCTCGAGATTTGATTGGAGCTTGGATTCATCTTGAGGTAAACCTTCCGTGTTTTCATCTTCCTTATACTCAAGCAATCCTTAGCCTCCGAAACCTTCTTGATTAATCATCTTTGCCTCCATTATCTGTAACTTAGAACAAACAAGCTCCAAAAAACATTAGTCTTAAAAATTTAATTGACACAGCAGACATACCTTTATCACCATAGTTACTCCTTCGTGATAGCTGTAGAAAAACTCAATAATAGATCATAAGCCACTAACAGCGTTAGCACCTACTATTAAAGAGTTAGGTTGAAAAATATATATATTTCTTTATTGGAATGAGGTCTATTTTTCCTGTAATGTTAGTCAAAGAAATATATATATATAGGAGAAACAAGAACACCAATTAAGGGGTATTAACTAGAGTCTAATAAAGCTCTAATTGGATCCAAGACATGCATGATATGGGCATCACAAATAGATAAGAGCAACGAGATAACTAGTAGCTCAAGGTAGAAATAAGCATCATCAAGCATAAACTTCATAGCATGATTAAATCAAGATCAATCAACCTAACCCCCTAGATCAAGTTTAACCTTTCCCCGGGCTCTACTGTCACTAGTAATCAGGTAATCGACGAGAAACTCTCAACAAGCATAAATAATTAGAGAACATACTTCTAATTACTTCACATAGTCTAATAACATAATTAGCGCAACTAGAACCTCTAATCACCATGATCACAAGAACTAGATATACAACTATATCATTAGTAAGCTAGATCAACGATCAAGAACGCTAGAAGAATATAACCCTTAATGACATGCTCTAATTAACATGCATCTAGACCTAAAGTTAATTAGAGCTAGAACAAGCATAATTAGAACAAGAAGATGATAATTAGACAAGATCAATGCTTCATTAATAAATTGTATCATACTTACAACCATGATCATACCTTCCCTTGATGATACAATTAGACCTCTGGAGCTAGGTAATTAGAGCACCGTGCAAGGCCTCTAATCACCTCTATGAACTAGAAGAACTCTAATCTTAGACTAGAAACTCGACCCTCTACTCTCCTCTAGTTGTTGTCCCTCTTCTCTACATCTTGTCGCCTTGATAATTAATTGGATGCCTCGACTCGGGGCCTAGACTCGCTTTATATAGTTTGGAGAATATGTGGGAGAAAAGGAATCGGAAACCGACCCACGGTTGGGTGGGGTCGGCCGACCAGAAGGCCTAAGGTCGTCGGCCGACCTCAGCCCTTCCTTCGTCCGTTTCCTTCCATCTTTCGCGGGGACGTTGCTTGCCGCCTAAGAAATATTTGTGTGGGGTCTTTCGGACTCTTGAGCTTCTGGAATCTTCGTAATGGGCCAAGCTTTGACGGATTCTTCTAGCCTTTGACATATTTGACATCTTTAATGAATAAATATCTTCATTTTCTTGTAGTTCTTGACACTTTATTGAATCTTCTGATTAGGGAGCCTTGATCTACACAGAGGGGCTATGAGTACACCAAGTCTTCCTTATTCTTCATCCTCAATCTATGTCATCTAGCGGTCTTTTATTACTCGAAGTGGATCATGGTGAATTTCACGAAAAATTGGTCTAAAACTTGTAAAAATCACATGTAGCATATTTCCAAGACAATATTGCAAAATCCACAATTATCGGTGATAAATGTTAGTGAAAGATATAGTTGACGCATAAAATCAATGAAAAACCATATAAAATGATGTATAATTTTCGTACATAAGCCGCGTCAACAGTAAGCAAGATCGAGATTCAAAGCTGCTATAAGAACATAACCTTTAAGAACATGATCAAACAAACATGAATCTAGATCATTTGAATTAGACCAAGAACATGCTAATTAGACCGAGAATATGATAATTAGACAAGATCATTGCTTCATTGATAAATTGTATCAAACTTAAAATACCTCACACGATGATACAATTAGACCTCTAGAGCTAGGTAATTAGAGCACCTTGCAAGGTCTCTAATCACCTCCAAGAATTAGAAAGGCTCTAATTCCAAGACTAGAACTCAACCCTCAACTCTCCTCTAGTTGATGTCTCTCCCTTCTTCTCCTTTATGTCTTGATAATGAATTTGATGATTGATCTAGGGGTCTAGCCTCTCTATTTATACCCTAGGAGAGGTGCTGTAAAAAGGAAACCTCGAACCGACATCAGGAGGGGTGGGGTCGGCTGACCTAGGCTCCCCTGGCTCAGCTGAGCTAGGGCTCTCCTCTATCCTCTGCCTTCCATCTTTGAGTATGTCGGTTGCCGATTGATTCAGACACTTATTGCAGGCCATAGTAGCTCTGGATCCTTTGGTAGAAGCTGGTATAAGTCGGTTTGGGTCAAATCTTCCATAATTAAGAATACTCTGACTTCTTCCTTGATCTTATGGTATATTCTTGTGCACATAATCATCGATAAGGTGGTAACTTGCGTGGCACTCAAATATGCCTTTCAGAATCTTCAAGAAATATAGGGCTCGGCCGAACTAGGGGTGTTAGGGTCAGCCGACCCTGCCCATTTTCTAGGCTTTTAGCCTTCATTCTTCTCTGGTCCTTTTCTCTCTCGAAGTGGATCAATTGTGAATTGCCAAAAATAGGTCTAAAATCCTGCAAAATTAGAGTATTGCATAAGACCAAAACAATATTGCAAAATCCACAATTATCAGTGATAAATGTTAGTGAAAGGCATAGTTGACGCTCATATTCAATGAAAAAACAAACAAAATCATGCAATTATTTCGTCTTTATAGAGCGCCAATAGTTGGGTGGGAGTGAGCTGATGCAGCTCTCTTCCTCCTTTTCGGGTGACTTGTTACCAAAAAGGGGAGTGTTAGAAAGTGTTGAGATGAGATGTTGAGAGCTATCTATCTATCCTCTTTTATGTTATGATGTAACGAACTATGTTTGTGATGTGTGATGTGAACTAAATTCAAACTTGTAATATTTTAGTTGGTACTCTATGGTTGGTATCTTATGAGTTGTGAACTTAACTTGTTTAATTGCTATTGTTGTTGGTTATTGTTTATGATGTATTGTTATTTGCTCTTTTCTTGTGGTGTATAACATGTCATATGCATCGCGGTTATTCTTATGATGCTTGTGCACCCCTGGAGTAAAAGTATATGGTGTGACTTTGACACTTCTGCTTAATTGGCATGATTTGGCATCTTAGGCCAAGTTGATGAAATCTGTTACATGCTCAAATTTATGGGGAGGCACATATGTACTCTCACTCAAAAGCTTGTGATTTATTTCTTCATGCAACACTTTTAATTGGTTTGTCAACAATCACCAAAAAGGGGGACATTGTAAGTGCAATCAAACACTAAGAGGGTTTTAGTGAATGATGACAAAGAATTAAAAGTAACTAATAATTTTCATGAGCATGGCTATAGTGATAAATCAAGTGTATAGTGCCATACAATTCTATATCAAGCGAGTGTAAGTGGTTTACAACTCGATATCAAGCAAACAAGTGCTAAGGTGTTGTTGGAAGCAAGAAAAGGGACCCCTCATTTATTTGAAGAAAAAGAGAATGGTTCATGCTCAAGTTCAAAGCTCCAATAGATTTACTAATTTGTTTCTTGAGTATAGAAACCGTCATACTATCAAGGGGGGTCCAACATGCAGAGCTCCTAGTTTCATCAATCTCACAAGTTTCTCTAGCCACAAAATCCACTTAATACAAACTCACTCTGACCATCCGTTGAACCACTAGTTCAACTAGTCTTCGTAACTGGCGTTGGTCTGCGATTCTGAGAGCTCATCGGTCGGTCCAACCAGTCTTCATGTCTTAGCACTGGTCTACCACTCAGGCTCATCGATTGGACCAACCGGTCTGATTACCTTGGCACTGATGTGCCATTCTGATGGCCCACCCGTTGGACCGAGGACCGGTCCAGTGCTTTGGCGCTAGTCTACTATCTCTGTTGAACTTGTTTTAATTCATCTTATCCCACCGGTTCCACCAATGTGCCACTTGTTTGCACTGTAACGGTTCAAAACCGACTAGTTGGAGAGTGGGGGTATTTATACCCCTTCACTACCTCTCTTCTCTCTCTCTCTCTTGGCACTCCACCAAACTTGAGACAAAGCTTCCTTGTGCATTCACTCTTCTTCCTCACTCTCCATTCTCTTGTGCTCAAATCTTCTATTGATTTTGAGTGTGAGTTGGTGGGATCTTGTGAGAGCATTCAAGACTCTGTGTTCCTCTCTCTCTCTCTCTCTTGTTCATTGTGAGCTTTGGTGACCCTTGAAGCAAATTTGGTGGACTTGTTACTCTTGGAGCTTGGTGCTCCTAGAAGGCTAGGCGTGGCCCGTCGAAACACCCAATTCATGTGGTATGCTCCAAGAAGTTTGTATTACCTGCTCTTTGAGCATTGCTAGTAAGTACTCTCCACCGGTCTTTGTGATTGGGGAGAACAGGATAGGGTCATGAGCGTAATCCCTTTGTGGGTTCCTCAACAATGAGGACTTAGGGATGCCTTGGTGGTGTGCCCGAACCTCGGGTTAAATCCTTGTCTCATGTGCTTGCTTGTGGAGCTTTGTGTTCTTTGCGTTCATTTTGTTCTTGAGCTTACTTACCTTATTTTGGCAAAGCTTTGTGTGGATCTATCTCTTGTGTAGGTATTAAGTGAAGCCCTCTTCTGATCTGCAAGTATGGGCATCACATTTACTAGATTAGATTTAGAGATCAATTCAATTTTCTCTCGTTTCCCAACAGTTGAACGGGTGAGCATCGGTTCCATTGGTCTGACCAGTTGAACTGATACACACCAGTCCAACCGGTCCACCTCTGATTTACATTTGTAGTTTGTGTGAATTTTCAGATTAGCCTATTCATCCCCCTCTAGGCTACTTTCAAAAGCATTGTCTTCCTTTCCACAGGATGACGAGTGCTTTTCATAAAGGCAGGACAATAAGGGTCTATACCTGATGACGACATCTCTCTTATGCACACACTTGATGATACTCCGCTAGTAGTGATACAAGGACCTATCACCAGAGCATGCGCACAGTAATTGGACCTATAAGTGAGCTCGTTTCTTTGTACACGTACATATACTTGTGAGGATAGTATGCTACCAAATGTTTCTATTGATTATATTGAACTTAGGAACTTTGGAGAGGAACATGAAGGCCTTGGGAACCAGCAAGGGTGAGGGAGGAACCAAGAGGGGCATCCAACTCAAGTTGCAGGCCCAATTCATCTCGAAGTAGGCCACCTCGGCCTCCAGGGACAGTCTGCACCAAAATCGTCGCCCAGGTCACAAACGGGCTCCGTTTTTGGCAATCCACATATGGCTCGAAAGATAAAAATATAAGCTTTCTAATGCCACCATTTTCAGGTCTATTGGAGTTCGAAGTCAATGGAAAATTGCATTAGAAGTCAATAGACAGAATCTGTCCAGGGTGCTGCTCCACCCATTTGGGCCATGAATTGTGTGAGAGCCTTTTGAGTTCGCATCTAGGAGTCCTTGGATGGCCCTAAGGTCTATAAAACCTTAGCCACCACTTAAGTTAGGGTTTTAGGATTTGCTTAGATTACTCTGTCGTTGAACAGTTTCGTCATTTGAGAACACTCCGGTTTGTGGGTCCCCAACTTTGTGAGATTAATCATTCATCTGCAAGTTTAGTTGCAATCTTTCTTGTTCTTGCTTGTGTTCTCAATTCATTGGCAGGGATTAGTCTTCGTTGTGAGGTCAACTAAGTAGTGCATGGTTGATAACTAGAGGACACGTGGTGCTGCAATTGCAGGGGCTTGATCGTACCGATCGAGAGCCAGATCGTGAGTGTCTCGTGCCGCCAAATTGACTTACCCTCCACCATATGGAAGATCGGGAACCCCTTCGTCCCCATTAAGTGGTATTCAGAGCAAGGTTTACTGTCAGGTTTGCCTGCATTTATCCTTAGTAGATTAGTTTCGTTTCATCCCACAGTCCACGAAAAAGCCAAAAAAAATCCATACCTACAACCACGACATTAGCCTTTAAACAATTTCGGCTTCGGAATCCGTAGTTCTGAGTTTGTGTCCAAGGTCAAGTCATGTTGCTGGTTTAGATTGTGTTTTTGTTTTAGTTGTGTTCCATCTCCGCTGCATCTCACATCCTACACCGATCCAGATCACCGTTTGAGCCCTAGTCGAGTTAGGGTTAGTCTTTGTCACTATTGCTAGGGTTTTCCCCTCATCAAACCCTAAGCCGCCACCTTTCATACTACCTTCCCTGGCCATACAAACATCCACCACCAACCTTTGCCATCCATATCCACGCCATACATCCTTGTTTCCAAAGAGGTGTCACCTAGAAAACCCTAATTCGGGACCCCTGCAGTAAAACGGCCGTAACTAAAATAGGGTAAAAATATACATTTCGAAAATCTGAAAAAAAATTTGGATCTCATTGTCCCCCGCTTCACTGGGTTCGGCGGTGCTATTTTTGCGAAAATCAGCCGGGAAGACCGAGATATCAGGCCCTGAAGTTCCTGCACCCTTGTGTAAGACGTGTTTCCTTCCACAGTTTCTGCTCCACCGACCACGTCTTGTTTCCATTTGTCCTGAAATTTTGTGTGACACTTCTTGGTATGTGTTTGAGTTTAAAAAATATAGTGAAAACAAAAGGTGTGAAAAAAAAGAAAAAACAGTGAGAAAAAAAAAAGAAAAAGAGTGCAAAACAGGAAGCTAAGGTGTTTGTTTTGACGTGGTGCTGAGCTAATATCTATTTCTCCTTTATAGCCTTGGTTGTCTATCTCCACCTTTCTTACTTGTGTGCTTTGCAGCAAGAACAAGGACACATTTAGACCAGCAACTAGGGCAAGGTCTTTGAACATTTATTCAGCATTACTATATGTTACTGAATTGTGTACCACTGACATATACATAAAGCCTTCCTACAGCTCCACAGATACTATCTCTTGATCAGTACAGGTTTGGGCCCTTGCAATCGCTTCATCACGCCCTCACGGTGTCACGAACCAGCCACCGGTTGCACCGTCCTTTGCTGTGTTGGTAAGAACCAGGTAAGAACTTGGTAAGTTTGCTTGAGAACGCGAGACACCACCAACCTAGTAGTTCATAGGGCTCATAATACTTGTGCTTGTTTTCTTTTTGCTTTTCTGCACTGACCATGGCAGGTGGCAAGAAAGGCAATACGAGTGATGGTTAAATTTTCTTCAAATATTGTGTTCTACATTCTAAATTGGCAGACATCGTAGCCAAGATCACAACAACGATCACGAAGGGCAATAAGGCGATGAACAAGTCCCGTGACACACAACCTCGCAGCGTATCCTCTCTCATGCTTAGGGTGGATGCCATCGAAAAACGTCGTCCTGAAGCTAGTCCTAAGGGAGATGCCTCCGTCAAGAGCGTTGTCAACGATAACGACAAAGGCAATGTCCAGGACAATGACGCCAATGATGGAGATGATGAAGACGATGATTTTGAGGAAGAAGAGGAGAACGAGGAAAACGAAACTGAGATGCAACATCATCTCCGTAACTGTCTTCGTCGCAACAAGTAAGGTATGGGAAGTAAGAAAGGAGGTAACCATAGCAACAATGATGATCCCTTCGCCAAGGTAAAATTCAGCATCCCTCCGTTTTCTAGAGCTTATGATGCCGAGACTTATTTAGATTGGGAAATGACCGTTGAGCAAAAATTTAATTCCCATCTAGTTCCTGAACAACATCGGGTTAGGCAAGCCACTAGTGAATTTAAAGATTTTGCTATTATTTGGTGGATTGAACTAGGCACCCTTCCCTTACAACCTGATACATGGGATAGGTTAAAAGAGGCTATGCATGAACGGTTTGTTCCTTAATCATATAAAAGTGACTTGTGTAAGAAATTACAATGCTTAGAACAGGGAGACATGACCGTTCAAGAATATTATGCTGAATTGCAAAAGGGTATGATCCACTGTGGGGTTAAATAGGAACCTGAGGATAAAATTTGCCATTTTATGGTGGGCTACGGCAAGAAATTCAAGACATTGTTGACTATAAAGAATTCTCTACTGTCAATCGCGTGTTTTATCTTGCCATGTTAGCAGAAAAAGAGTTGCAGACATGCCAATTCAGGAGCAGGGGCATTGCCGGCACCACCTTCACGCCCCGGACGTCAATGGGGCAAGCAAGGACAACACCTTCTTCCACCTTTCGACCTGCTGCACCGCCTTCTTCAGCGACCTCACGACCAGCGACAACAACACCCTCCGCATGTGCCCTGGGCAGCAGCAAAGTGTTGCCTCCTGCGCCTGCCAAGAGCTCCTCCTCCATCGCCTCCACAGGCTGTACATAGAGGGAGATTTGCTACCACAAGTGCCAAAGTATTGGCCACGTCCAGAGGGAGTGCTCTAGTAAACGGACATACATTGCAACAGAAGACGGTAGCTACATCAGCGCCTCCGACATCGAGGAAGATATCGACGACACTGAAACCAACAATGATGATGAAGACATTGAGGGCGCCACCTTTGGTTCCGAGGACACTGCTGCATACCGGTCCATTATTGTCCAGTGCGTTCTTAGTGCATAGATGGACCAAGCCTGTGATGCCCCCGGCATCTCGAAAATTTTAACACGTGATTAGATTAGCGGTAGTCAAGGATTTGGCTTAATGATGTTTGGAGAAGAGCAACAACTAGGCTAGTAAATCACGAAGTCAAAAATTTTCAGTGAAATATGCAAAACCCCTGAATGCATTTGTGACTATAGTTTAAAATATAATGTGATTGGAACCAAACTCTATATAACAAACTTGTAGACAATTTTATGTAGATCAACTTTGTTATTGGGTGTGGTAACATGCACAAAGGTTTAGGTGGAGTTTTGAGTCGATTAATGAAAAAGCAGAAATCTGCCTAAACTTGGATCGGTAAGGAAAATTCAAATTTCAAAGGAACAAAAGTCCCTATCATGCAAAACATCATATAAGAAAGTTGTAGATAATTAAAAACTACACAACATTGGTATAATACTCTTTCTCTGAAAATGAGCATAAAATAGACTTTAGGAATTTCTAAGTTTGCATTAAACCTTGGTCAAACTGGAGTCAGCGGGTTAAATTCAAAGTTAATCATATTTCAACTTGGAATCTGATATTAATCCTTTTGACAAAGTTGTAGATATGGAAGAGTAGAACAACTTTTGTATTTTGGGTTTTGTCAAATTCGGCCCCTAGGATGTTCAAAAACAACAATTTCTAAAACATGTCTCAGCAGTCAAACAGTATTTTTCATTTTCCCGAATTATTTTTCCTTCGAGTCACTGACGAGTGGGTCCCACTCGGCCGACCCACCCGCCACGCGGCGCCGGCGTCCGGCGCTGCCGGCCACGCGCCGCTTGCCACCGCGGGCACGCGCCGCCTGCCCCGCCCGGCCTGCTCTTCCCCTGCCGCGTGCCCCGCACCCCAGCGCCTTGAGCTGGAAGCCGCCGCGCTCCTCTCTCTCTAGCTCTCGCTCGCTTTCTCTGCCTCCCGTTCAAGCGCACAGAGCGCTGCCGCCATAGGAGTCCATGGCGAGCTCCTCGAGCTCGCATCCCAACCCCCTCCGACCCCCACTCGCTCCACAAACGTGAGAAACGGCTCCACCTCCCTCCACTCCGCCGATCCCACCCGGTCTCAGCGCCTCTCTGCCCTCCTCCGCGTGGAGCCCGACGCCGCCCACCGCAGGAGCTCGGAGCTCCTTCACTGCCGTCGAGAGCCACCTCCAGCCACGTCCCCGCGCCCCACACCTCCTTCATCGGGTTCGCCTCCGCTCAGCGCAACCGGAGCGCTTGACCACACTGTTGTTCCCCTTCTCCACCCCTGAATCGAGCACGCGCACGCCACGGTCCGCAGTTCAAGTTCGCGCCGAGTTCACGCGCGTTCCCCGTGCACTCGGATCTCTCCGCGAGACGAAATCAGGGGGGAATAGTTCCCCGCGGCCGGGAACACCTTCCCCGACCTTATCCGCCGTCGATCCGTGCCCCTACGCGTGGAGCCGCGCCGCCGTTTCCCTCCCTGCGTGCAGCCAAGACCCTGGTCGGAGGTAGAAGAAAGAGATGGCGTTTTGCAGTTTAGCCCCTGTCCTTTTGTATTTTCGTGACTCTACTTCATGCACTGTTATATGTGTCTTGCAGGACTTGCATGCTAGCCCTGGAGTCTATGGTTAATTGCGCATAGGTCCCTGGGTCCATTGATTTCGTTTTATTTTTAATATTTCAGCAGTAAACTTTGAAAAATCATAAAAAATCGTAGAAAAATCACAAAAATGTGAACTCAGTTGCTATGAACTCCTATTAAGTAGGTCTACAGAATGGATATGCTGGTTGAGTAGGAAAAGACAGTTTTGCCCCTGATTTTGTGCAAATATGAAAAACCCTAATAAATAAGAAATGTGGACAATTGACCTCCAAAAATTGCCAAACTTGGACAGCAGGGTTGTTAAGGCATAAAGGTTCACTGTGATTTTTGGTAGCTCAAGTGTTCACTGGTTAATTACTGTTTTGCCCCTACATGTGATTTTAGCATAGAAATAAATGAGAAAATGATATTTATATAGAAGTTGTGCTCTAAATGGTTTTACACATTTTATTTGTGCTCCCTGTAGTATAAAGAGCTCACTGTTAAAATGGGGTACTATGCATGTCAAGTATAGTTAGTGTTTTGAAATTGATAAATTCATGCATGTTTAAATTCAATAAATAGAAAATGTGGGTTAAACGAAAATCAAAACTTCTGAATTTGGGGCAGCAACATTGCTAAGCTTAGTATAAGAATTTGATAGCTTCAATGCTTGCTGTATATTTGCTATTTTACCCTTGCCTAGTAATTAAGCATATAGTGAACCATGAAAAAGAGTTCTAGATAATAGTAGACACCGGTCTTTTCGCATAAATCGATGCTATTCAGTCACACACCCCCACGTTGTTTTATGTGACAAGCTAAGCTATCATAGGTGATGGCTTGTACGATTTCTTAAAACTAAACAAGTTTTATCACGAAAACACATAATATTATTCCATAAACCTTGATTTCTTGCATTGCACTCGCATCCTGAAGCAAGCATTGCACTAATACATGCTCCAATTGCATCATGTCATGCATATAGATTCTGCGAACGAAGAACAACCACCGAACCAACCCGTCGCGGAGGAGCCCGAGGAAGAGCTGCACCCAGAGCCAGAGGACCAACAACAAGAGCCCGACTTCGCTCAGGAGGCAGCTACTGATCCTAACGAGGAAGGTAGGCAGGACCATACTCTACCCAGCAAACAAATTATATTTGATGATTACGCATTTGCATTAGGAGTTGCTTGGAACCAATTGCATTAGACTCCCTGGCCGCCCTGGCCCTAGCACCTATACATAGAGTTCGTAGGACGAGTATGCCTAGAAAATTGCTAGGTACGAGTAGACACGAGTGTGTGGACTCGTCACGTAGGTGTTTTCAAAGTTACAAAAGCTTACAGTCATATCACTTATTATTGTTGCTCATGATTTAAATGGAGACTGGGCGGAGATTTATTTCAGTATATGCTTTCCACGAGGTTGCACTTTGGACTCCGCCCGAGTCGTATAAGGCCCGTTCGCTGTTCGCCTGTTGATCGGCATAACATTGCTAGAGTGCTTAACCGGGAAATGGGACCGGTGAAGTCTTACCTGGGTTTGTCCGGAGTTTTCGAGGCTCCGCCCATCCACTTGCTGGAGGCCGATGGGCCCGGGGGCGCTTGTACTCGAGGGAGGGCTGACCCGGTGCGGCCGTGGTATCGCTCCTAAGGGAGGGCTGACCCGGTGCGGCCGTGGTATCGCTCCTGAGGGGGCACAACCCGGGGGTTAGGTGGGGGCGCTTTGAATCTTGGGACAAGACAGGTGGAGATGGGGGCTATATGTGGGAACGCGATGGCTAGTAAGCATATACCCCTGGCATGATAGTTATTCCAGGGAATTAAAATCGATTCGAATCGCTGATGCCCACCAGGTGTGGGAATGCTGATAAATGCACACGGGCAACGTAGTAACTACTTAAACTCTCGGTGTTTAATACTCATGGTTTTTGGAATGCCACATGATTGAATTGGACTGTTTACCTTTCTGCAAGTTACAGTTGTGTTGAAGGTTCTATAAATGATGAAAACTTACTTTTTATGTTACACATGTTACTGTTTAAAACTAAAGGCTAAGGATCCACTTGCTAGTAAGCCGCTTCGCGTCAGCCGTAAGCCAAATCCATTAAGACCTACTGAGTAATTAGTACTCAGGGTTTGCCCCCACATTTTGAGCGCAGATATGGAGTTCATGGTGTGCACTTGTGTTGGAGGCGGAGCATGCTCTCATTTAGGATGAGATGATATGAGTGGCACGAGGACAACATCGGTGGGCTCGATGTTGTACCTCTAATGCAAATCTTTTGGTGATAGCATGGTGACCCCTAAACTTATATTTCCGCTGCGAGAAACTTTCAAACTTGCTGCCTTATAACATTATGTTGGACTTGTATTTTATGTAAAAACTGGTTTGTAACTAAGTCTAATTTTATACTATTCAACTGCCTGTGATGATGTATCTGTTGTGGCTCCATCGTGGGTCAGATGTGTATGATGTCGGTTCCTCTGGGAAAAGGTAATATCGGGAGTCGAATGACTCTTGACGGACGACCGGGTTTAGTTCGGCCTAATCGCACTGCAAGCCAGAGGTGGCAGGTGTGCTTAGCCCGGATTAAATCGGCGGTTCCGCCACAAAGCCGAGCAGCAGCAGCGCCACAACTTGTTTCAGATTTTCTTCGTCATCAACAACCGACGAGCACACGTGATTATTGATTCCGGCAGCTGCAATAATTTGGTGAGTACTGATTTGGTCAAGAAGCTTGGTTTGACCACACGGCCGCATCCACATCCGTATCATATAGTGGTTGAATGATTCCGGCAAAGCTAAGGTAACACAAATAGTTCGGGTTCATTTTTCTATTGGTTTTTATGCTGATTTTGCCGATTGTGACGTGGTACCTATGCAAGCTTGCTCTATTTTATTGGGTCGTCTATGGGAATACGACACTGATGCACTTCACCTTGGTAGAAGTAATAAATATACCTTCATGCATGAGGAAAATAAAATTACGCTTCTACCTTTGACCCCTGCTGAAATTATTAAGTTTGATAGAGAGAGGCTTGCTACTGATAGCAAAACTGTTGAAACTAAATCTGAAATTCAGCATGTCACAAACCAAATAAAATTGAGGAATCCTATCTTGCTTCCTACAAATGCGACCTTGCTGAAATTAATAATGCTGCTGCGTGCTATGCTTTCATATGCAAAAATGCTTTGTTTTCTTTGGAAGATATGCACCGTACTTTGCCTCCTGCGGTCACTACCTTTTGCAGGAGTATGCGGATGTTTTACCCGCCGAAATACCTCCAGGGTTGCCACCTATTCGATGGATTGAGCACCAAATTGATTTGATACCAAGAGCGAGTTTGCCAAACTGAGTTGCTTATAGGACCAATCCGGAGGAGACTAAGGGAATTCAGCGCCAAGTCCAAGATCTTTTGGACCACGGGTATGTACGTGAAAGCCTCAGTCCTTGTGCCGTTCCTGTTATTTTGGTTTCTAAGAAAGATGAAAGTTGGCGCGTGTGCATAGATTGTAGAGCCATCAACAACATTACCATAAGTTACCGACATCCTATTCCTATGCTGGACGACATGCTTGATGAGTTAAGTGGTTCTATAATTTCTTTCTAAGGTTGACTTGCGTAGTGGATACCATCAAATAAGAATGAAACTGGGAGATGAATGGAAAACAGCTTTTAAAACCAAGTTCGGGTTATATGAGTGGTTAGTCATGCCTTTTTTGTTAACTAATGCACCTAGCACCTTAATGCAATTAATGAATGAGGTTTTATGGGCTTTTATTGGAAAGTTTGTGGTGGTATACTTTGATGATATACTGATTTACAGCAAGTCTTTACCTGAACATATGGATCATCTATGTGATGTTTTTTATGCCTTGCGGGTTGTGTGCTTATTTGGTAACATCGAGAAGTGCACCTTTTGCGTCGATCGAATCTCTTTTCTTAGCTATGTTGTGACACCGTAGGGAATTGAAGTAGATGAGGCCAAGGTGCAAGCTATTAGAAGTTGGCCTACGCCCACGACGATCTCGCAAGTACGAAGCTTCCATTGACTTGCTGGATTTTACTGTCGCTTTGTGCATAATTTCAGCACCATCGTTGCCCCATTAAATGAGGTGACAAAGAAGGGTACAGCGTTCCATTGGGGTAAGCCACAGGAGGATGGCTTTAATCTTCTAAAAGGCAAACTTACTAATGCTCCATTGCTGCAACTTACTGATTTTGGTAAGACCTTTGAGCTCTAATGTGATGCTAGTGGAGTTGGCATTGGTGGTGTTTTGATGCAAGAAAATAAACCCGTTGCTTACTTTAGCGAAAACTTAAGTGGTCCTGTTTTGAATTGTTCCACGTATGATAAAAAATTGTATGCTCTTATTCGATCTTTAGAAACGTGGCAATATTATCTATGGTCCAAAGAATTTGTTATTCATTCCGACCATGAATCGCTAAAACATATTAGAAGCCAAGTGAAACTGAACCGTAAACATGCTAAGTGGGTTGAAATTATTGAATCTTTTCCTTATGTTATTAAACACAAAAAAGAGAAGGATAATGTGATTGCTGATGCCTTGTCTAGGAGATATGCTATGTTGTCCTAACTTGATTGTCGTATTTTTGGATTGGAATCGATTAAAGAACAATATGTTAATGATGAAAATTTTAAAGATATCACGTTGCAGTGCAAACTAGGGAAGAACATGGGGAATGATATATTTGTGTTTAGAGCTAACCGCCTATGCATTCCAGTTAGATCCCTTCGTCTTCTTTTGTTACAGGAGGCTCATGGAGGCGGATTGATAGGTCATTTCGGTGCCAAGAAAACTAGCTGTACTATCCACACATTTCTTTTGGCCAAAGATGAGGCGAGACGCCGAAAGGTTTGTATCTCGATACACTACATGTCAAAAGGCTAAGTCACGATTGAACCCACATGGTTTATATATGCCCCTTCCTGCTCCTAGTACCCCATGGGAGGATATATCTATGGATTTTGTTTTAGGATTGCCTAGGACAAAGAGGGGGCGGGATAGTATTTTTAAGGTGGTTGATAGATTTTTCTAAGATGGCTCACTTTATTCCTTGTCATAAAAGCGACGATGCCGTTAATATTGCTAACTTATACTTTCAAGAAATCGTTCGCTTGCATGGTATGCCTTCTACTTTTGTTTCAGATCGTGATGCCAAATTTTTGAGCCACTTTTGGAGAACGCTATGGAATAAATTGGAGGCAAAGATGTTGTTTTCTACAACCTGTCATCCTCAAACCGATGTTCAAACCGAGGTAGTAAATCGAACTTTATCTACCATGTTGAGGGTTGTTTTGAAGAAAAATTTGAAGACGTGGGAAGAGTGTTTGCTTACGTTGAGTTTGCATATAATAGGGCGGTGCACTCTACCACCAAGGTAAGTCTTTTCCAAGTACCCCGTGCTCCTATTGCTCTTTTACCTTTACCTACTACAGAGAAGGGTTAAAGATGATGCTAAGAAACGTGCTGAATTTATTCTGAAATTGCATAAAACTATTAAAAAATTATTGAAAGGATGAATGAAAGGTACATGACTGCTGGTAGTAAAGGTAGAAAGGAAGATAAAAATTAAACCGGGTGACATAGGTATGGTTGCACTTCAGAAAGAATCGTTTTCCAGATTTGAGGAAGTCTAAATTGATACCTAAAGCTGATGGTCCTTTGAAGATAATTGAGAAAATAAATGATAATGCACATAATCTTGAGTTGCCTCCTGAGTTTGGGAGAAGAAGATGGGTTTGAGTCGAGGACGACTCCACTTCAAAAGGGGGAGGATGATGAGGACATCTCTCCTATGCATACACTTGATGATAACCCCTCTAGTAGTGATGCAAGGATCCTATCATAAGAGCACGCGCATTGCAATTGGTGTCAGGTGTTTAGTGCCAGCAATGCACCACGGGATATACCATAGGGATGCTTTTAATGACGTCTAGATCGACTGTAGCACCATGGTTCGCGTGTAACGCGACAAGAGACAAGAACACAAGATTTATACAGGTTCGAGCCACAGAAAGCGTAATACCCTACGTCATGTTTGTGGCTGATTGTATTGCTTTGAGTATTGTATGAGGGCTGAAAGATTTTAGGATCTGCCTGAGGTCGAGAGAGATCAATGTCCTCGGGAGGGATCCCAGCCTGCCTTATATAGTCCAGCGTGACTGGGGTTACAAATTGGTTCTAGTCCTACTAGGTTTGGTTACATCTTCTATTAGGATTCTTCTTATATCTTTCTTGTACGACGTCAAGTCCTTGTCTTGTGCGCTGAATTGTTTGGCACCTCGTACCCGAGTCAGTCGACCAGCTCTTGAATTGGGCACTTCGACAGCCCAAGTAGAGAATACTGCTTCATGAGGACCCAGGGGATATCTATCCCCCACAAGTCCCCAAGCTTCAAGTTGACTTGAGAAACAATCAGCTTGAAGATCCAAAATCTGCTTTCTGAATGTCTTGCCTTGTAGTCTTCAAAAATTTTCTGATGGTATCATCTATGCAGCCCCCGAGCCTCAAGCTGACTAGCATAATTAGGTTAGGGATCAAGCAACTTATTTCCTCCGAATGATCTTGTTGGAGCTGGGGTGGTGATGTAGTCTCCTGAGTCAACGAGTACGGTGGCGTAACCTCCCGAGTCGACGAAGTACAGTGGCGTAGCCTCCTTGAGTCGACGAAGTAGTAAGTCAGCGAGGCACGCGGCGGCACAGCCCTCGAGCTGACGAAGCAGTAAGTCGGCGAGGCGCAGCGGCGGCACAGCCCCCCGAGTCGACAAAGTAGCAAGGCGCTGCGGGCAGCGTAGCCCCCGAGTCGACGAAGTAGCGAGTCGGCGAGGCAGAACAACAGCCCAACCCCCGAGTCAACGAAGTAGCGCGTCGGTGAGGCGGACGGTAGCCCAGCCCCCCGAGTCGACGAAGCAGCGAGTCGGCAAGGCGGACAATAGCCCAGCCCCTGAGTCGACGAAGTAGCGCATCGGCAAGGCGGACGGCAGCCCAACCCCCCGAGTCAACGAAGTAGCGAGTCGGCGAGGCGGACAAAAGCCCAGCCCTCGAGTCGACGAAGCAGTGAGTCAGCGAAGGGGTCAACGAGACGGACAGAAGCCCAGCCCCCCAAGTCGACGAAGCAGCGAGGCGCCCCTATGTCCATAGTGCATCATAAAGTGAACTCCCGAGTTGATAGTACATCATAAAGTGAACTCGTTGTTTAAATTCCTGAGTATAGCGAAGGCACTAGAGTGTCGATGGGTCAGACCGACTGCCCCATACGAAGAGCGAGAGGTATCCCTTAAATGAGTATGCGTAGGTATGTAACACCAACCGTGGGTCTACGACCTAAGCTGATTGCCCCGTGTGAAGGGTCAGATTGCACCCTGAGACGAAAACTGCGTAGGACATGTAACACCAGCTGTCGATCTGCGATCCTAGGCTGATTGCCCCGTGAGGAACGTCAGATTGCACCCTATTATGAGTACGCGCAGGCATGTAACACCGGATAGGACCAGACCGATTGCCCCGTATGGAGGGTCAAGAGTTACCCTGTCGTTGCACGGACAAATTTTCGCCAGAGAACACTTTAGACTTGTCAAAGCATGAGATGTGACAGAAAAGATTCAACTCGGCGAAAACACGAGATGCGATAGAAAAGATTCTACTTGGCGAAACACGAGATGCAATCGAAAAAAATTGACTCGGCGAAACACGAGAAACAACCGAAAAGAATTAACTCGGCGAAACACGAGAATGCGACAGAAAAGTGAGGTGCGTAAAGCACGGTTTGAGTGACTACGAAATAATTTAGGAAGATCCAATGCTCGGGGTGATCTAGAAGTGATGCAAATAATCCATAACCCGAGTGATCAAAAACAATAAGAATATATCCATAGTCCGGGTGATCCAGAGATAATCCGAGTGATCAAATGTCTCTGATGATCCAAAAATAATATGAATATATCCGTAACCGGGTGATCAGACATAATCCGAGTGATTCAATGCCCCGGGTGATCAGAAATAATGATGTTGAGATAATAGGAATGAATTTAGAAATAACGATCCTGAAATAAATATGACTGATCCGAAATAATACAAGTAATCCAGAGTTGATCCGAGTAATCTCAAGCGACTCGAGTTGAGTGACCAGAACTAGTATGAATAATTCAGAGATGATTCGGGTGATTCAGAAATAAAATAACCCGAGTGATCCATAAATATTTGATCCAACAACTCAGATATTCCAAAAATAATTCAATTGTCATCTAATAGCCTGAATGAGTAGAAAACAATTCAGTAGATCCATTGCTCGGAACAAGTAAGAAATAATTTAATCAATATAAAGCAATTATAAGCATGCCACTTTGGATTGGAGGAACTCATCGTAGTCAGTTGATGGCATTGTATGGTGGAAATCAAAAGATAGTCAATGATACCGCAGACATGCTGCTTCAGCACGTTGCGGATGTTTATGCCGATGTGAAATATTTTTCTGAAATAGTAATCAGAGAAGAATCCGAATAGTATTACCTCTGAAAGATAATACTTAAATACAAATAATATGATCGGCTAAGCCAGCTAGATAAGTAAAGAGATAATTAGCATAATTAAATGCAAAATTTAAATATTTAAATGACTTAGCTGTCACTCAGAATGCCGTCGAAGAATTCTGGCACGATCTGATTGGGTGCTAGGCATATGCTGCTCGTCGTTCTGAGCGTGATGAAGTTTGGTACAGCATAGATCGGAAATCGCCCTGGCTAGGCTTGTTGACGTATTCGATTGTGGACTCCGACGATGGAATGAAAAATAATTAACTATTGATCTTCTGTACTTGAACGAACT
This sequence comes from Paspalum vaginatum, assembly GCA_030272315.1. NCBI lineage: Eukaryota > Viridiplantae > Streptophyta > Magnoliopsida > Poales > Poaceae > Paspalum > Paspalum vaginatum. The sequence continues at coordinate 36,582,610 of CM059020.1, read as the reverse complement.
TGACTTTTGGACGCGATGATGACGTTGCGAGTCATGATACACTAGGACCCGTGCATCTATATGCAACGCTGTCTCTGCTGGGCTGCTCCGAGTCGGACTCGGCATGTGTGGAATTGATCCAACTTTGCAAACTCATCTTGGCTTTTGTGTCTAGGATTTTCTTTATCCGCACACGGCTTGCCGGGACATTTATTTCCTTAGGTGCAGCTTTCGCTCCAACTTCCATACCGAAACTACAAGCAGTAGATTGAATTCTGTTCTGCTGTTAGGCAGATCCCATCGAACTTTGGGAGGATAACCGCAGTCCTCGACTTGTAAAAATTAATCTACCATGCAGGAGTTTCACGGGACTCCGATCTCCATCACATGCGCAGCGGCAGCTTGATCCACGAAAGGGCTTCTGACGATGAGTCCTGCTCCTTGATCATTGACGACGATCAGCCAGGAATTGAAATTAGGGAGACCAATTTCGGCAAATAACAAAAAAAAATATAGAAAGAATGACTATTTCTATTAATATAATAAATATTACATCATTCAATTATACTAATATAAATAAATAATCGCTGATTACTACTCATATTAGTAGAAAAATGTATCTAAATATCACGATTAGTAGAAAAAATTAGACCCAAAAGCCATCATTTGTAAGAACAATGGAGTACATGCTGTATAACTTTAGGAGTCTTAAGGGGTGCTTGTCCCTCCTAAACCCCCTCTCTTCGCCATTGACGACGATGGCCATCGAAATTGCGAATCAATCTCGAGGAACTTGATCTTAAAGAAAATCCCCATCAGCAACCTCAGAGTCTTGCGAATCAGCCCGATCTCTTCTAATTGTATCTTAAGCTTTGTTGAAGATAACGGCTATGGAGCTAGCTCTGATATCGATGTAGACATCGCTACCTGGTGCGCCAACTGTCGGTGTTTAGTATCGACAATGCACCACGGGATATACCACATGATGCTTTTAATGGCGTCTAGATCGACTGTAGCTCTATGGTTCGGCGTGTAACGCGACAAGAGACAAAGGACACAAGATTTATACAGGTTCAGGCTGTAGAAAGCGTAATACCCTAGCGTCCTGTTTTGTGGCTGATTGTATTGCTTTGAGTATATATGAAGGGCTGAAAAATTATAGGATCTGTCTGAGGTCGAGAGAGATCGAATGTCCTCGGGAGGGATCCCAACCTGCCTTATATAGTTCAGCGTGGCTTGGGTTACGAAGTTGGTTCTAGTCCTAGTAGGATTAGTTACATCTTCTAGTTATGATTCTTTTTAGATCTTTCTTGTACACTGTCGAGTCATTGTCTTATGCACCGAATTGTTTGGCACCTCGGGCCTGAGTCAGTCGACCAGCTCTTGTATTGGGCCCTCCGATAGCCTAAGCAGATAATACGCTTCATGAGGACCCAAGGGATATCTATCGCCCACAATTGGACCAACAGGTAAGCTCGTTTCTTTGTGCACGTGCATATACTTTATACTTGTGAGGATAGTATGCTACCGAATGTTTCTATTGATTATATTGAACTTAGAAACTTTGTAGAGGAATATGAAGGCCTCAGGAACCAGCAAGGGTGAGGGAGGAACCAAGAGGGGCGTCCAAATCAAGTTGGAGGCCCTTCATCTCGAAATAGGCCACCTCGGCTTCCAGGGACGGTCTACACCAAAATCGTCGCCTAGGCCACGAACGGGTTCCGTTTTTGGCAATCCACATATGCCTGGAAAGATAAAAACATAAGCTTTCCAATGCCACATAGTTTCAGGTCTATTGGAGTTCGGAAGTCAACGAAAAATCGTATTAGAAGTCAACGGATAGAATCTGTCCAAGGTGTTGCTCCACCCATTTGGGCCATGTATCGTGTGAGAGCCTTTTGAGTTCGCATCTAGGAGTCCTTGGATGACCCTAAGGATCTATAAAACCTTAGCCGCCACCCAAGTTAGGGTTTTGGGATTTGCTTAGATTAGCTCTGTACGTTGAACAGTTTCGTCGTTTGAGAACACTCTGGTTTGTGGGTCCCTAACTTTGTGAGATTAATCATTCATCTGCAAGTTTAGTTGCAATCTTTTTTGTTCTTGCATCATGTTCTCAATTCACTGACAGGGATTAGCCTTTGTGGCGAGGTCAACCGGGCAAGCGCACGGTTGATAATCAGAGGACGCGTGGTGCTGCAATTGACGAGGGCTTGATCGTACCGATCGGGAGCCAGATCGTGAGTGTCTCGTACCACCAAATCGACTTACCCTCCACCTGACGGAAGATCGGGAACCCCCCTTGGTCCCCCATTAATACCATCAGCAAGGTAGTACCCCATGTCATATGTTCATCCATTGACCTGTGAACTGAACAGGAGGTTTACTCCCCTTGAACATATGTTGAGAAAATAGGCGACTTCTGCAACTACCTGGAAGGTCGATCGAAATATTCATGCTATATCCACAAATCATGTGATGTCACAACCCCTAAGAACATGCCCTTCCAAGCAGTAGGACAATTGCATCACTCTTAGCGCATACAATCTATGCTACCAAGGTGGTGCTTTTTAAGTAGTAGAGATGGAAAATCATGTGCCTCACCCTCTTGGAGTAGGCAACAGAGGCATTCCTTCCTAGACGGCAGCTATAACTACGTTGCAGAAATATCTAAGAGCCTCATGAGCCATTGACTCCCTGATTTAAATGTACTCATCGACGGCGTCGGCCAACACACCATACATAAGTATGCGCATTGATTCTACCACCATTTTAAAGCATTCAATCTTACGAACCTAGTACAATCATTATGTCGCTTGAAGTATGAATCCAGATAAAGAACCCTATTAATATTGCGGTTGAACATGCCACATTCATACGAAACCTGCAACTACGTCACGACATGAACACAATATCTTGTCATGTTAAGTACTCTGCCTCTATGGAACTACTCAGGGTTGTACATAAGGTTCGCAGTAAACTAATGTTAGATGATCCTCGCCTCCATATCACCATGTTCTCAGGGGACAAGTCGCCTTTGATATAATGCATAGAGTGATCTCTTTGCATCCATGGCTGTCACAATAGTGCCCGCCTCTTCGTGTTCATCATTGCCATTGATCAACTCATAATTCAGCGTATCTCCACTGCAACTAAGTACCAAAGCAACAAATTTTCATCGTATCCATTGTTTTATTGTGGTGGCGACTCCTAGCGTAGATGCACAAGGCCAGGAGGATCAGAGTCACTAACATAGGCAAGTGGTGGTGGACCAGACCCACAAGGGTTGATGTAGCTCCTTGCGCGGGAGGCAGGTAGAGGTAGGCTCCGAAGGCAAAGCCTAGGGGTGGACGAACCACTCTGGTAGAGCTCGGATGAATGACTAGCACAGCGGTGGCTCTAACCCACGCGCAATGGACTGCAAGGTCTGGCAGGAGGGGGGCGCAGACGCTAGCGGAGGGACGATGCAGCACAACCAATGCGTTGGGCGGCGGTGGGGAGAGGAGGCCTGATGGAAATAGGTGAAAATAATAAAGAAACAAAGAAACATAGTGTAATATAAGTAGGGTTTGGGTAGAGGTGGGATAAAGAAAATGTGCTTCGAGATAAGGATAAATATTTGGGTGTCTACTCATCAGGTTTAACTTTTCATCAGTCACATTTTACAATCATCCGATGTTCATCTAACGATCCCCTATGATGACCGAATGAATCAATATATCAGCCACATTTTATACCACCAGTATAAGTGACTAATGAAATTCAATCCATCAGTCACATATCAAAATTACATTATACAGTATAAAAATTACGGCGCAACAATATATAGTAATTTATGTGTGTGTGTATATAGTAATTTAACAAACAGACACAAAACACACAAAAAAACAATTTGACTGATAGATAAACAAATATCAAGCAACTGAAGAGGAGTAAATCTGTAAATACTTACATCCATTTCCCTAAGCAGCCTAATGAAATATGGAATAAAATCCTTCTATTTTATTCTACTTCTTTTATCTTATCATCCAAACATTATTGTAGAAAATACTACTGCAAGACAATGTGATCTCATGGAATTTTTTTAAGGGGTATGTAAATATTTTTCTGATGAAATATAAGACATTGCGGACCGGCTCCGAGCGGCAAACAGTCACCGACCCGAAATCCGACCGTTGCCTCCCCTCTTCGTCCTCTCTCTTGCCGGTCGCCGCGCCCCCAAATCCTCCGAGGTCCTCGCCGGTAGTAACACTACAACTCCCACGCGCACTGATTCTTGGCAAGACAGCTGGCTCAATCACCGCCGCGGGCTCATCCGCTCTCTCCGTCCGCGTCCGCCTGGGTCGATTGATTTCTCCAGCGCTGGTAAACCCTACCGCTTCTTGGCTTGCGTAATCACGCGCGTTAGCAATGGGGTGGCCCGTTTGGGGATCATTTCGCTCTTGTTTCGCTGTTGCTAGATATGCTCCGTCCATATGGCTCGCTTCTTGGGCGCTCTCAAGATTTCAGCCATCTTGTGATACTGAAGGATTCTAGTTGCGTCCTGTATCTTCTAATCATAGCAACAGTTCGGGAAACCAAGAGGAAATTCTTTCGTTGTTAGTTTGTTAATCTTCTTTTATGTTAAGTCTCCGTGCGATCTTGCTTGATTTCTTAGACAATATGTGTGTTCTGATGTTCTTGGGCTATTGTTTGCACTAATCTAGACTAGAGGCTGGTCCAGGCACGCTGATAACTGATTAACCCTTAAGGCTCCTCCTATAGGGATTAGGAAGTGCTGTTACATTACTCTGCCACCAGTTGTGAGCTTTTGCACATCAGATTTCAAAATATATATCTGTAAGATGTAATGCAACTCTTCCCCCGTGGTTTAGTTTGGTTACAATTTTCAATCTGTCTTAAGTTGGGTCTTTTCAGTTTCGGTACAGTATAGGTAGGTCGTTTAGTATTTATATTTTCTGCTTATTACTTTCCCCTTATCAGACAATTTCAGTCAGGCTTTCAAGGTAGGAAAAGAAAACTTCTGTTTGGTCATGGCTTTCCCAACTCCAGCAGCTGTTCTTCTTAATGAGAACATGCAGATACATAAAGGTCAGATTGTTTTTACTTTTTATTTTCGTGAAAACTACTTCGTGACTAGGAAATTTCCTGAAACATATAACAAACTTGTTGGATCCAAATCCACATGTCCAGGCAAGAGGGCTGATGCACCTAGTGCCAAACCACTGAAACGAGCATCAAAACCTGGGCTTCAGGAGCGGAAGGCTCTTCAGGATGTGTCTAACGTTCCTCAAGGCGCTGCTTTAAAGAACAGGTCCACTGTCAAAGAGAGGTCCATCCTGAAAGAGAGGTCCACCGTGAAAGAAAGTTCCACTTTGAAAGCGAGGTCTGGGCTTCACAACATAACTAACACCCCCAATGAGAGGTCCATCATGAAAGAGAGACGTCCTTTTCAGGATGTGTCCAACACCCTCAAAGAGAGGTCCATCCTGAAAGATAAGTTTGCTCTGCATAGCCATGAAGTGATTAAGAATCCAGTGAATATTTTTGCTGATGAAGATATCAAAAAGTGTGATGAATGGGCTAAGGATGGGGTGGAGGGCACTCACTTCACAGGAAATGATTCTCAGAAGTTGGATAAAGATGCACAAGACAAACGTAAGAATTCTATTCTGATGATTTCTCTTTTTGTTTATTTAATATGGGGTGGTTTATTTTTATAGCTACACATGGCTGATTGTGCATGTTATACAGGTGTCAAGAAGAAAGTGGGAAAAGTTATGTCAGCATTGCATGGCTGGTCAGATGTGGTATTTGATCCTGTGATTTTTCCAGATACGGTATGTGGCCCAACAGTATAATTTTCATAATTTATGCAGCTGTTTGTAAGATCCAAGTAATTACCAGAGATTTAAATAATAACTGTATATTTGGAATACTCACGTCTGTTTCTATAGTACTATGACATGCAAATTCGTAGTCAAGCAAACACATCTCATTGTTCTTATTAAATAGAGAACTAGAAAAGTATATCTTCTTGCTAATTGCTATTTTGTTGCTTTAGATCTCTTTGATAACAGATACAATGGTTATCAGACAGCTGGAGTTATGAAAAGCCTGTAAAATCATTTATGACCTAGCTTCCCAGTGTCAACATAGCGCATTGTTTAGCAGTTTGGCAGATTATGTTCCATTAGCCATAAGCAAAGAAGAGAAACCTGCTGCTATGAATTTCACTTTTTTGCGCTTCTGGTAGCTGAAGCTGATCGATAATGTGATTAGAAGAGCTTGGTTTTGATGGTTCATCCATGTCTTGCTTGGAGGAACTATATCATCATATCATGCCTTCCACCATGTGTTATCGACTGACAAACTTGATCGTGTTATATTGCTCTGGTTATAGTTTATTTTAAAAAGATGTGCTTGTGTGATGGCACTTTTTGTGATTCAGAATTGGCCTTTTTACCTCCAGCATTTGCTTATCGAAAACCATATTCTGAAATGTAGAGTGTCTTTGAATAATTATCCTGTTTGTACATGTCGGAATTTTTTCTTTACCAACTAAAGGAAACTGCTTATCTATGAATATGTATTTCGTTGTAATATATGGGCGTCTTGTCCCATTGTAGATTCTTGTCACCTAATTATATTTTGTGACATCAGAAGAAGTCCGATACATCTTGCTTGTCATTTGGTACATGTTTTTTCTTTGGGGTCCTGGCCTGTTTTTTTCAAAATGTTGACCTCTTAAGGGAGAAATAACATGTCCACCATGTAACTTAATGGTCGATGATATATATCATCACTTCATCAGTAGAAGCTCAATAACAGCTAATTCATGTGATTTCTTGATCACCATGTGTGTTTCTGTTATCATCTGTATGTGGTTTGAGTTATGCCCTGCTCTTGGACCAATTGTTTCTGCCCTTTTTTTTTCTTTCTTCAAAAGCATTATAATATTTGCCCCACTAGTTTTTTATGTTTTATTTCCTTGTTTTTGCTATAGTTTACAGCAAATGGGTAAAAGGAAAAAAAATCTATATGAATTCAGCTTATTTTAGTGGTTGTTGACACATACAAAATGCTCAGCAACTGTTTAAACTTCTGCAGAGATCATATGATTTGTTCCTGTTATATATAGCTCCATCTCTATGCTAAGTGATTCATTCAATGTCTAAACTTTAAACCAATTATGCAAGATAACACTAGAAGCATAATGTTCCACAAAATAGCATTTCTTGCCTTCTTAATTTTGCTCCACACATTCTTATAAAATAAATGTGATATTACATGTCTCTTTATGATTTAGGGGGTTCCCATGTTTTCTGAAGAAGTGAAAGAGCTGGAACTGGAACTAGATATTCTCCCAGACATCAGTAGGTGCCTCTCTACCACAGGCAAGAGGGGTGATGCACCAAGTGCCACGACACTGAAGCCATTAGTGAAGCCTAGTCTTCAAGAGCGAAAGGCCCTTCAAGATTTGTCTAACACCCTTAAAGAGCGGAAGAGTCTTCACGATTTATCTGGCATCGTCAAAGAGAAATCCATCCTGAAATCTTCTCTGCACAGCCATGAAGTAATTAAGAACCCAATGGAAATATTCGCTGTTGAAGAGACCAAAAACTGTCATGGATGGGCTAAGGATGCAGTGGAGGGCACTCACTTCACAGGAAATTATCCTCAGAAATTAGATAAGGATGTGCTAGATGAACGTAAGAATTCAAGTCTTGTGATTGCTCCTTTATTTATTCAATCAATATGCATATGGTATCTTCTCCACAGAATATTTCAGTTGCATATAACATGCACTTTCCCATGCAGGTGACAAAGCACAGCTGAGCGAAGACTTCCCAATTGACGATGAGCTCGACGAGTACACATTTCTGGACGACAATCCTGTTAAGTTTGAGCTGAGAGATGAATCAGTGATCCCAGAGCTAGTAACGAATTGAACTGAAAGCTATGCTTCTGCTGTCGTTTATGTAGCTTGCTATTGTAGCAGTCTATGTAGTATGGTGTTAGTTTGCTTGCCCCGTAGTATGTGTAGTTTATGCTAGTGGATTTGATGTTGTTTCCCAACTCTACTCTGATAGATGTGAATGATGGTATTGACGCTCTCGAGTACCTGTTGTAGCGCTTCATCATGCCCTCCTGAAAGATCCTGCTCATCAAGTTATATGTTATCCAGGGCGGATGTTCTGAATCGCCTACTGAACAAGTTTACGGTGGCAGTGGCAATATGGCATGAATACCAGTTTATGCACAACATAGAACATACAATACAGATAAGCTATGATAGGCTTTGCTGTTAAGAGCAATGTTTTTACTCGCCTTTTGAAGGTACATCGAAATATCTTTTCCTTTTAAGTAACACCGATTGTTTGAGCATGTTATGCAGTCTCCTTTTCATTGGCACATGAATGAAAAAATAGAAGTCTAGCCTTAGTGATTGCAGGCCACTGAGATGCTCTGATTTGAAAATGGGGTGCTATCCTTTCATAGTGGAAGAAGGGTATTTGTTTGCTAGACTTCGCATTGTGGTATCACACGAAATGTACTGATATGTGCTAAACATTGTACTACTCGTTTTCTGGGTCGTGAATTGTGTTCCAATAACCAATATTGATGTTCCATTTGAGTCATTGACCAGACGTTTGTGTGCAGTCCTTGATCTTGTGGGGTCCGCTCCGTGAGTCGTCCACTGGCCGGCATGTCGCTCGTGCGCACGGCCAAACCAAACAGGAAACCAGAGCCGACGCACGGACGCGTTTACTTTTAGAATGGGGGCATTGTGATTCGACACAGAAAGTCCACTGCCGCTCGACCTGTTCGGCCTCCACCGCAAGTCAGCGTCCCTTCATAGATGCTACTGCCACGCCTCTAGCTCGCCACGGGCCATGAACAGCTACATTGGGCACCCAAATCCGACTTGCATTGCTCAGTTGTCGAGTCTAATTTGTTCTAAAACTAGCAAAGTTGTCCGTATGTATGTTGTAACGGAAGAATCAATACATCATTATATTATGTTTATACCTGGCTAAACGTGCACCATGCTTGGCCTCGCATGAAATCTGGCCACCCTAACCCTAACAAAATTCCTAAATAAATTTTATCTCCACCTGTCAAAAATCACAATACATCATTATATTATGTTTATGCTTGGCTAAATGCGGACCTGCTTGGCCTCACGCACGAAATCAGGCCCCCCTAACCCTAACGAGATCCTTTCCTTCATGTGGTATTAGAAGTGAGTCGCAAAGAGCCTCGAGAGACAGCTCACGTGACTGCCCTGTCCGCCATCGCTCCTCCCGATTCATTGCCTGCCACTTAGCATGATAGACGACGTCTCCGGCTAGGCCCGGCGGCTCTCCCTTCTCTCCTCCCTGGTAGGGATGGCAGTTGGACCTGTGGCCATGGATACCCATGGGTCTTGTACCCAGTGGACATGGATGTGAATATAAAAACTCATCCGTAGGTCCAGGCAGGTCGGATACCCGAAAAACGGCGGGTAGGGTCCAGGGTCCGACTTTTTACCCACGGGTTACCCGTGGATACTCGTAATTGCTCATGCCTAAGGATTTTATGTGCATAGCCCATAAACATAAGAGGCCCATCAACTCAGCCCATCCAAAACCCTAGAACCACCCCGAGACCAGCGACCTAACCCCCACCCCCACTCTTTCCTTGCCCTGGCCGCTACCGTCGGCCCTCCCCGTTCCCCAACGCCAATTCTTCGGCTCTCTCTCGCAGCGGCACGGCTGTGGGTCGCGGCCTCGCCCTCCCTCCCGCCTCCCTCTGCACGTGCCAGCGAGCGTCAACGCTGCCCCTTACTGTGTGTGTGGGTTGTGGCTGCTGCTGCGTCGGTGCCCAAGCCCGGCGGCTCTTCCCTCCTCTTCCCCAAGATCCGGGCCTCCCCGCCTCCCCGGCCTCAAAGATCCGACTGGCGTGCTACCTCTTCCTAGCCTCAATCGGCTGGCGCGGTGGCTCCCTTCTCCTCCCCAAGAACCAAGTCCCCCGGCAGCTCCCCCCTCTCTCCGGTCTCAAGATCTAGGCGCGACCTAGCAACGCGTGGCCTGGCTGGCATCTCCTCCCTAAGATATGGGTGGCCTAGCGGCTTCCCTCCTTCCTCCGGTCTCAAGATCCAGCTGCGAGCTCCTACTTGGCCAGATCCGCCGAATCCGCACCATGCATGAGCGTCGCGGCTCCAGTCGGTGTCTTCTCTTGCAATTTTCTTGTAGATCCGTCAATTCTCTTTGAAGTTTCTTGCTTGATGCGTGGATCCATCCGTGTGCTTCTTGTTTTTGCACATTCCTATCTGTCTCTCCTGGCTGCTCTCTGTACAGTGTTCTTGACTAATATGCAGGGTTGTACAAAGCTAAAACAACGATTTGGTATTGTGCATGTTGTATATTATGTATTGATTGATCGGTTCTATCTCAGAACAAAATCCAACACTATGGGCGGTAGATGGGGCCCAACTGTCAGGACGTACCAAGAATGATTATTCTTTTTAATATTAGGTATTGATACAAGGATTTTTAGCTATGTTACTATGTATATGGATAGTACATACATAGCTAATATCCCTTTGTAATTTTATAGGATGGAGAAAATATACAATGATTTAGTGTCGCTAGGGTGTAAATAGTATAGATATTATCCATTCATATTCGAGTCTGGATTTGCTTAAAGGGTGTCCGAGATTCAATATTCGATCCATACCTATATACGAGTACTGAAGGTTGGATAAATATGATGTCGATAACCATCTAAGTATTATCCACCATATTTGACAACATCCAAATCTTACCTGAATTCAAAAAATATATAAATAAATGTGGAAATTGATAATATCAGTCCATATATTCAATCTAATTACGTCCCTATGTGCTACAGAAGAATTGTGTTTACGGGAGCCATAAAGATGATATGTCACACATCGACACAAAAATAGTTTCACAGTTTCAACGTCTTACATATGGACATATGGTTCATTCGATCTAGGAGATAAAGTTCACCTGAAAAAATCTAAACTGGTATATATTTTGGAGGACAAATCATAAAGTAAACCACGAAGCATTCATATGTTTAGTTTTGCCCATTCAGGGCTTCTTTGGAATGGAGGTGAAACAAAATAAAAAACATAGTATTTCAATTCCTTAAGGATTTTGTTCGTACAGCAAGCCTTTGGTTCATGGGAAAATATAGGAAAATAAGAATCCAATTCAACTTTTCGCTTCTCTCTTTGCATAGGATTGAGGTAGATTCCTGTGTTTTTCCTGTTATTCATTCAAACAACATTTGCTATACAATTCCTCTATTTAGATTCTTTTTTTCCATATGCATTTCTATCATATTCCTGCGTTTTGTCGTTTTTGCGTTCCAAAGGGGGCCTCAGTTTGAGAATTCTGACACAGTTCTGTCGCTGTAGAGAACTGTACAGTAGAGTGGTGTTTGAATTTTGAGAAATAAAACTGAGTATGTTGCTGGAGATAGCATGAAAGATTGCCTAGGAGGTTGTTGGGTCAAGGACGATGAAAGGTTGTGAAGGCTTGGGGGGCTCAAATATTAGACCCAAGTAGCATATGCACCTCATTTCTCAAATTTCAAACTTCACTCTGTATATGTCATAATAGTGTTTTAAGTATCCGTTTTGAGTATCCATTTGAGCGCTCCGCATGAAGATGGCCTTAGCGCCCATCATGGGTAATGCATCATCGACTGTATACATACGAACTCCATTTCCTAAATTCTAACTCCACTCTATGGTACAATATTGCTACAGGCGTAGATTTTCATCCTTTAGTTCATCTTTTGATCCTTCAGTTGAACACGTGCTACCGACTTACCGGACCAAGTCTCATGTCCATTCGAGCTAAAATATATAAAGTCCTCTGCATTGTACCGTGTTTCTGGAAAAAAAAGAATAGTTCATTAGGTGGATCGTGGACACTAAACCTACCTTACCTTATACTCCCTCGAGATCCAAAATAAGTGTCAGTTTTGGACATGGTCTAAGTCAAAAATTTAAAGCTTTGGACTATGAATAACTTATAAATTGTTTAGTTTTGAAACTAGAAAGTCACATGTTTAGATTTGTTTTAAAGAGTACTTTCATAAAAATATAAATTTATTATGATGTTCATTTATGTTTTAATAGAAAATATTAGTCAAAGATACATCTTAGAGACGACACTTATTTTGGATCCGGAGGGAGTATGTGTGTTCTATTACAGGTCATTGATGCTGTGACTAAACATAATAGCTAGGCGAGAGGTATACTGGTGGGAACGTTGGTAGTGGATTTAAAATCTTAAACGTTTGAAGTGGATTTATTAATACATCTTAAATATGCGCAAGAAAAGAAGAAGGACGAAGGAAGGAAAAAAACATGGATGTTGATAGTTAGATGTAGTAGTAAAACCAAATAATAAGTTGTTGATCATTCATCTTATCAAAAAAAGAATTAGTGTAAATACTAGAAGATATACAATAATGTATATAAACTCTTGAATCAGATAAATAGTCCAAAATCAAATAAAAATCAGCATGATCTATATTTGGGCGGATGAAGCATAGATACTGCATAGTCAGGAATTCTCGGGAAATCTTCTTTATACTATCATTATCCAGCTCCAGATATGTATTTGTTCTCTTATAATAAGGTGCCTAATCCACGTTATCAAACTCTCGGCCAGCGGCACGAGTTCTTGAGTGCTCCGCCCACCCCTAGGCTCGATATGGCCCCACTTTCCAGCGGCTTAGGAAAAGTCTGGCAGCATTCACGAGTCCTCGTAGCGAATCTACAAATCCCCAACCACCTCAACAAGGCATATATAGTCAGCCGCCGGCGACGCGCAACCCGCGCCTCAAGCGAAATTTCCCCATTTTTCCTCCTCCCACCCAATCCCGTTTGCCGAGAGAGGGAGATGGCGTCGGCTTCGGCGTCGGAGATGCAGCCCCTCGCGCCGGCGGGGTACCGCCACGCGCCGGAGATTAAGGAGAAGGTGGACGCGTCGGCGGTGGACCTGGAGGCCGGGACCGGGGAGACGCTGTACCCGGGGATCTCGCGCGGGGAGAGCGCCCTCCGCTGGGGCTTCGTCCGCAAGGTCTACGGCATCCTCGCCGCGCAGCTGCTTCCTCACCACCTGCCGTCTCCGCGGCCACAGTCCTCCACCCAACCCTCAACGCCACGCTCTCCGACTCCGCGGGGCTCGCGCTCGTGCTCGCCGTCCTGCCCTTCATCCGTAAGCGCCCGTCTTCTCCGTCTGGTGTCGGGTTTTTTTTGCGCTCTGTATGAGGATCTGCTATTATCTGGTGATGTCAGTTGATCAGGGCGATGTGCTGCCCAAACTACACTGATTATCGAGTTTGATGCGTTGGTTGGATCCAGATTCTAGACATTTCGATGTAGTGTTCCTATCACGTTCTCTAGATATTTACGCCGAATAGCTGTTTGGGGCAGGAATTTAGCGTGCAGATCTTGGATCTAACTGATCAAAGCTTAAACTGGAATTCTTTAGCTCTATTATTCTAACACAAACACGCTCCACGAAAGCCAATCACAGCTCACAGCTAGTGAGAATGACTTGGATAGGTATTGTAGATGGATGGAGACTTGCCTAAACTAAGGCTTCAATGGCCCAGTACCATAGTTTAGTCCCGTGTTATTTATTGAATTCTAAACGGTGTTACTTTAAACTTGTCTCTTGTTCTAGTTTAATGTTTCTATGATTGAGCGATTGATCCTTGGCATCTTGATCATGGTATTGCAACACGTTATGTATCAAGTTACCAACAAGCCTTTATGAGTGTTATTGTGCTGAAGGTGTGTTGAACTCATGATTGTATTACCAGTAATCATTGTTATTAAGTTGGCAAGTTGAGCCAAGCTGCTAAGGTCCAAATTAGTCCACTAGTGGTTTATAATGGTCATTTATTTCCGGCCAGCCAATATAGTGGTTTTATATAGTTTTTATACATATTACATATGGTGAAATAATAGGTATTAAGACATAAAACTATATGAAAGAATGCATAATATACCATTAGTCATTAGGTCTCAAGACATACTATTTCAAACTTCATAATAGAGGGGAGTTGGCAGGGACGCTGCCTACAGCAGACCAGAGTAATGCCTTTGCTTTTTCAACAGTGAGCAGAGTAATGCCTTTGCTTTTTCAACAGTGAGGTCGCCTGCTCCTCTATATAAACAGTGGCTGGTGTTCCTTTTACAGTTATATGAAGCGATAGGAGCTGATTGCTTCTAGTGGACATGAGTTTAGTTAAATCATCCACACAAGAAATCCATGTAGCAGTTCATACAAGTGTACACTTAAATGTAGGGGGGCAACTCATGAGGTGTATATATACTCCATTTCTGTTGATGTTGTTGACTTGATTTTAAGGTTTTTGACCAATAATAAATTTACAATATATATTTTATGTAGCATAAATAGACTTGAAATAAAAAAGTATACATGAATGTAGGGGGCCAGTTCATGAGGTGTATATATACTCATTTTTTGTTGATGTTTTTGACTTGCTTTCAAGGTTTTTGACCAATAGTTAAATTTACAACTATATTTTATGTAGCATAAATATACATGTAATAGAAAATATCAATCTGCATTTAAAGTTACAGGCTTTTATGGTGCTTAATAATAAGGTTACCGTCAAAATATCAAGCAAATGGAAATTTAGTATACCTAGAGCTTGATTATGCTTTCAACAGCAAAATGGTTTGACCAAATTGATGTTTCTGATTATCTAGCTCAACTGTAGAGTTTGTGCTTTGCTGTTTGCCAGATAAACTGGCATTGGAGAATGCTTAGATAATGGGATATGGAGGAATAATAAGCTGTCTCAATTACAGGATCAGAGAGTGCAGAATATTTTTTGTTGTTTAATGTTTGCTTGTGTTAACGTCTATTTTATGTTTGCTAGTGTCGCTGTACCCTCATAATATTCCTTTCTCTTTTGGGTAAAATAGGAGTATGGGAAATATCATGATTGTTATTTTCTATCGCCAGGTTGGTTTTATTTCACTAACTAATTTCCTGTTGTTTGCTGCAGTGATGATCCCATTGTATCATTACCAGCATAAGCACCCACACAACTTTGTTTTCCTGGGTTTGTTCACTTTGTGCTTGAGCTTCAGCATTGGTGTGGCTTGTGCTAACACTCAAGGTCTGTCACTTCTCTGTAAATAGTTTGATACTTTTTTTGTATATGCTTATTGTAGTTCTGTTTAACAGTCATTTACTTGCTGCAGGAAAAATTGTTCTGGAGGCTTTGGTGTTGACTGCAGGCGTGGTTGCTTCTTTGACTGCATATGCTTTCTGGGCTTCAAAGAAGGGCAAGGAATTCGGGTACCTGGGGCCTATTCTGTCTTCTGCTCTTACCATCCTTGTCCTAACAAGCTTTCTTCAGGTAATTTAGCCCTAAAATAGTGCACTCTGTCCACAAATAATCTTATGTTACCAGTTGAGCAATCCACTGCTTGCAATAACTGTATGTTCTGTGGCACTCTGTGTGGCAGATTTTCTTCCCATTGGGACCTGTGTCGCATGCTTTGTTCGGTGGGCTTGGAGCTTTGGTCTTCTCAGGCTTCATTCTATACGACACTGAGAACCTAATCAGGCGCCACACCTATGATGAGTACATCTGGGCGTCTGTTGGGCTCTACCTTGACATCCTGAACCTGTTCCTTTCCATCCTAAACATGCTCAGGAGCATGCAATCCGACAACTAGTGGGTCAAGTTGAACATTGTGCGAACCTGGCCAGGATGTCATCCTTTTCGCGGTCTTTTGAACAACCTGTATACCTGCTATGTGGTCCTGTTCTCTGGTCATTATAGGATGAGATCAAAGCACAACATATGTATAGTTCAACTTCGAGTCTGCCTAATTTAACGTCTTGTCGCGTACCCACTACCTAAGATTGTTCCGCCATGCTGCCAATAATTGTTACCTGATCGGGTCTTTTGTGCTCTTCATTTTTGCTTTTGGAAAACGTGCACCGGATTCTCATTCGAGCTCAGCAAAGGAACTTGTACATGAATGGGTGTGTTTACAATAAAATCTCATATACGTGTTGGTTCTCCGGTTCTTCCACGGTGCAGATATGTGGACATGGGAGTACATTAAGCTTGCACAGAGTCCTTGAATGTTTATTGCCTGCATCCGAGTTCAGCGCCAATTGCAGCACTACACTACTCATTACTCGATAATAGCCCTGCATCCCTAACCTCCAAAAAATGGGCATGTTTACCAGGAAAACTAGAGAGCACAGACTACTGTGAAAACATAGGTTCGCCGTGAAAACTAGGCAAACGCAGAACAGGGGCCTGGGCTGCCGCGCCCACCGACAGGTGCATCCACCTGCACTCGGCACAGAATCACACATGCAGCAAGTGAAGAACGAATCCCACGCTACACAGCCTGAACAAACTGCCACACCCAGCTGGCAATCATCGCGTCCGACCAGTCGACCACACGCAGTTTGTGGGCCGACAACCATCACGAAGCCATGCGCGTTAGCTTCTAGCCCATGCAGCTGTTGGGCCTAGTTGAGCTAAAAAAAAGCTGTTGGGCCCAGTTATTATCTTTATTTTACTTTTTGCTGTTATTTTATGTGCGCTGTATTTATTTCTTCCCCAATTTATGTTAGTATAGTTATTTATTAATTTATATATACTGTAAAAAACTTCATTCTTTCACATTATTATTTTGTTAACTTTTATCCTTACTGTTCTTTTGTGCTTTATTTTTTAGCCTAGAATAATTAACATTTTTATTTCCCTTCATGATGCTTATTTTTCTTCCTTTTTTTCCTTTCATTTCCACTTTATTTTATTTCCTATTTTTCTTTTGATGCTCCCATAGATACATACTTTTTTGTCTAGTTTGTGGTTCATCATTTTACAATGCATATCATCCACTGTATGTAGTACATATTTTAATTGTACCAACTATGAAAAGTTATTGCAGTGCTATATTTTGTACTATTTTGTTAGCTAAAATTCATTGGCCTATGGTATATTTCGTATTGTTCTTGTGCTCCAAGTTATTGTTCCATTGTACATTTCATGTTGTTGTGAAAAATCATTATCACAAATGTTAATACTCTTCTATGTATAGTTGGTCAAATTTAACAATGGTTTACTTAGTATCATATCATAAATTGTTCTAATGGTAAAAGGTACTCCTTCCGTTCTTTTTTTATTTGTACATTTCTTAGTTTAAAAATGAACTAGCCGGCGACAAATATTCAAGAATGGAGGTAGTATCATTTGAAAATCCATTGTCCAATGCGGTATATTCATTTATTGTTCTAGTAGTGCAAAATTATTATTTAGTGCCATAAATTTTGGATTACAACAATACTGAAATTTAATTCTTGTAGTGTTTTGATGGTGGAACATTTTACTATTGCATTGTTTCTTCATAACAATTAAATTATTTATTATTCATATGACAACTTAAATAGTTCTCATAATAATTTTGTATTGTCCCCATGATGCTACAAGATTGTTCATCTTGAGCAATCAAATTATTCCACCAGTATTCCCATAATGTATTGTAAATTGTTCCTATGGGACAATTATTATTTTGGTAGTAAAACTCAATCGTTCCATTATATGTTTTGAATTATTGTTATGCTATAGTTGTATTTGTTCCTGCTGTAGAAAAGTTTTTATCTAATATTTATGTTTATATGTTACCTTCATAATTATTAAATTACTCCTAGTTTACTATTAAATTGTTCTTAAAATACAATCAAATTGTTCCTCATTTTTAAACTGTTTGCATGGTCTTTACTTCTAACACACGTGAATCCACTGCTCCATAATATTTCCTGTTGTTAAGGATGAAGATTTTGGAACGCGTTATGTAGTGGAATATATTGTTACCATTTTTTAAAAATCATTTTTCATGTCTATATTTTTAGCCATCATATGTATGCGATAGTAAATATTAAAATAGAAGGTTTCCTGATCGTATATTTGTGCTACATATACTATATCTTTTTTGCACACATTTTCAACCGTGTACTAAGAAGGTTCAAAATAGCAAGGCAAACAACAAATGATGCCTAGTAAAAACAGTCTCAGCTGGCCCACAACCTAACAAACGAAACATGCCTAATTACTAAACCCAATGAAGTGACAAAACTTTCCGATAATGAAGCAACTGAAATAGTCACAGGCAACCTTCTGGAGGTCTAACATTATTGCATGAAACAATTAGCCAATTACGAAAAAATAGCATTAATTTTAACAAAAAATCAAATAAATAAACAAATCACCCACACAAGGACACCTGCTAGTACTTCCTCGGGGAACAACTTTGAAGGTTGACGGTGTTGGGCTGACAACCGTACAATACGGAAGCTTTTGCTCGACTCATTTTTGGGCTTTGTGGCAAGTATGGATAGGGTTCTACTCCTACTATGGTTGGTTGGATTGACACTTTGCCATTTCGTGCTCCAGGGCAACTGGGCAAGCATTGGTTTTTTTTTTTTTTTTTTTTTTTTTTTTTTGCATTGGCTTGTTACCCGTAGGCTATCGTGGCAGTATGGCACTGACAACCTCTACATATAGGTTTAATATTCTGCGACTAACCCAAACATTTTGCTGATGCTACATTGCTACGGCCAAAGCTACTGTACCAGAATCCATGATGCTACATTGCTATGCTACGGCCAAAGCTACACTCCACGATACTTGTCATATGACGTTGAGGCAGCCCGGTCCCCGTTTCAAGTTCGCACGGCCATCACCGGCCGGCGGCCGGGCCACCGCCCCTCCATTGGCTGGCTCCCGTAATTCCGTTCCCTCGAGAAGCCAAATCCCACCACTTGCTCGGCCGGCGGCGTCGGCCGTCTCGGACCATCCAATCCGCCCCATCCCCTCGGGGCTCGGGGAATTGTGCGCGGCGCCGGGGCCAATCGCCGAACGAATGGTGATTACACCTACCCTACCCGTGCCCCGTGCGCCCGACGACGGCCGCGATCGTCTCCGTCTTTTCCCCGTGACCGCGAGCCACCCGCCCGGCGCCGATCGTTTCGGCCGCCTGGGCCCCTTGCATGCTAATTGCTATTGCTATCCCGACGGGAAAAGGCAGGGTGGCCGCTGGCCGGCCGTCCCCGCGTCGGCGTCGCCTTTCGTCCCAGCTCCCCTGCCTGCCCTCGTGCCGGCGGCCATCCCCAGCCACCCGTGCAAAAGCGAAGCGAAGAAGAGTTTGGAGGCAGGGGTGGATTGGATGGGATGGAGCTCGGAGCGTGCGCGTCGACCCACGCCTCCCGTGTGCCGGGCTGCCGGCCACTCGCGCTTTCCCCGTTCCACTGTCGCGATGCGCCTTTGCCCGGCGCACGGTGCGCGCTGCCCGCCTCACATGAGCCGCGTGGATGTGGGATGAACATGGCGGGCAGGCAGGTTCCGAGAGGAAAGCCGTGGATTTTACCAAAAAGATGGCACGGGTCGTGATCTCTCTGGTTCATGGGCACGGGGTCGGGTCGCATTTATGTTATTCTTTTTTACCAAACAACTCCAGCTCCTTGCTTTCCTCTCATCCTCTGGCATTGTTCATGGAATCAAGGTCCGCTTCGCCATGCCGCGCTTCCAAATTGGCACATTTTAGGACCCATGCCATGTGAAGGTTTCGAACTAACTGACCCGATTCGCAAGCGAAAGGAAGTTTATGGCACTTGCGGCATGGGACGGAGAGAGAGGGGGATGTGAAGGAGAATGGAAAAAAGATGATACAGCCTCAAGTCCTCTCAGATATTAGTTCCATGAGCTATATAGTACTATTACTATAATATTCTGAATTTATGCGGCGATAGATTGTGGACACGAATTGTTCTGAAGTTCCTCCGAGATGCGGATACCAAGCGGAATCCCAAAACCAAAACGGTCTGATTTATAAATTTCACCAATATCTACATTTTTCCTTGTACACAAACGAACATCATTATTGTTATCCTTTGCAGCTTAGTAGTACTACTTGGATCCTGTTAGCCCATCTTCATATCACTACCATATAATGGCATTACTTCTGCACATGACGTGCGAAGGTTTCGAACTAATTGGCCTGAGTCACAAAGAAAAGGAAGTCTATGGCAGTCGCGGTATGGGACGGAGAGAGAATGGAATGTGATGTGAAGCAGAATGGGGCAAAAGATATGCAAACTCAAATGCCTTTGGATATTAGTTTTACGATGGCTTGTTCGGTTGCCCTGATTTTGAAATGGATCAGAGGGAATTTAATTCTTTTCTAGTCAGATTTGAATAGGAATGGATTTAATCCCCCTCAATCTTCTCTAAAATCAGAACAACTAAACAAGCCTTATTGTACTTTTACTGTTATTCTGAAATTTTGCAACGATAGATGATCGAAGACACAAATCATTCTGTATTTTAAGTTGTGATACCACGTGGATTCTCAAAACGACAGTCCGGTTTCTAAATTTCACCAACCCTAAGCTTCATCTATAATTTTCCTTGTAAACAGACGAACAACATCATTGTCATCTTTTGCAGCTTAGAACTACTTGGATCATGTTAGCCCATCTCCTATCTTCACATCACTACCATATAATGGCATTACTATGAATGGAGGCAGAGAACCTCGTTGAGGCACCAAGGGAAAAAAAAAAGGTAATGCTCCTATATTTCACACAAGAGAGAGAGAGAGAGAGCAAAGAAGATACCAGGGGGAAAGGTGTCAACTTTTTAATAATCGGTAGCCCTAAAAGCCCATGGCAATGGTGGTCACAAATGCGCATGTCCCCAATCATGCCATGCTCCTGCAAGCAAATGGACATCCTACTTTACAATCGGCCCCGAAAGCAAATAATATCAGCTCATATCTAGCAGTGTGCTAGCTAGCTAGTACTATCTTGTAGGAGAGCCTTGTCTCTTCCCTTAAGACCGGTCGGCTTAGAAAGGCAACGGATCAATTGCCGCTAATGATCGGCGCAAAGCAAGCTAGCGGCAGAGAGATGGCCAGATGACATTATTGGCATACTAAAAGGCGCCTTTAGCCGTCTAAGGCTAAAACCAGCGATGATTGCATATGGTGACTGCAAAATTAAATGCGACACTGTTACGCACTCTAACTGTGAGTGTGGATAGTTAAAATAATGATGAAAGAGAAGATGGAGAAAGGTGATGGAGGTGACCGTTGGTTTCAGCCTAACCAAATGGCCAGAAATGGTGATTAGATTAGATTAGACAACCAGCAGCGTTTCCCCCTCACTCAAAAGAAATAAAACCAAGGATGGAAAAAAAGGGGTACTCGTACAGTAGATGGACAGGGAGCTATTTTGGTAGTGCAGCAAACCGACGCGCCACCAGTGTACTAAAGCGTAGTACGTAGTATAAAGTTGACCTTTGTAGGCCGGCTTTGGATTGGATCGAGCAGTACAGATTAAAAGACGAGACGAGCGGGGGAATATGGCACATTGTGTGCCCACTCCACTCCGATGCGGGCGTACCTTAGCGAGAATATGGCAAAGCGTGCGTACACGGTCGGCCTCCACTGATTGCTTGGCACTGCAGCTTTTTCCCGCGAAATTTACCGGCACCGTATCCTGTCCCAATCCAAGCTCCCAGCCTGCACAGATGCCCCGCCACAATGATCGCTAGCTCGCTGGAGGCTGCAGCGATCATGTCATGTTGCCATTTTCGTCGGGACATTTCTACCGCCAAACTCACGCGGTGCCCCCCAGTCAGAGCACTAGAGCAGAGACGCCATTTCCTGCTGCTCTCCCCCCCTGGACCTGGAGACACGTACGCCCCGCGTCGCGTCGCGATCGGCTTCATTCGAGTACCTGTGCCTGGAGCCCTGGCCATACGCCTCTCTCCGTGCACCGGCACACTGCACGTCGTCGTTGCAGTCATCGGATCACGCGGCGGTGCGGAGGGCATGATGCGAATGCGATGGCAAGGACCGCGCGGATGGATGGATGGGGGCCGGGAGCAACGGATTAGCGGGATAGGCGATAGATCCCACTAGCGCAAAGCGAGCGCCCGGGGCTCAGTCCCGTGTGCGTGCACTCATCACCAGCCGCGGCCGGGGGGCTTTGCACGGGCGGACGAGATTGCAGAGGCATCGGATTCCGATGCCCGGGCGCTGGCGCTGTGTGTAGTGTAGCCACCGTAGGGCCGCCGGCGGCGTGGTGTCTCGGCGCCCATCGAGTGTGCCCCAGAGCCTCCGGTCCCTGGATTGGTCATTGCCTAATTGGTGGGCGACCCGTATGTACAGTATACGATGCCCCCACGACGCAGCTGGGTTGCTGGAATAGGGGGGACGTACCGTTCTAAGGTTATTATCTCCTCGACTCCTCTGACAGCCAAGTAGCCAACTACTAGCAGGTGCACAGTGCAGTGGTGGTCACAGCAAAGCAAACCAACGTCGTATCTGCGGACTGCAGACTGCAGTGCGTGCGTATCAGTAATTCATTCCGTAGTGTTAGATTGCATTGTCGGGCTGTGTTCATCGAAACAACCAACGTATATAGAGTGGACTCTGAATTTAGGCAGTGGGGTGGACACACACTCATGTATCAGTGGCACACATCGTATGGCTGGTTCGCGCTAGCCACACAAAAGAAAGCTGAGCAGGAGGCAACTTATGTAGGCAGGGCATACAGATGTGGTAGTAGCCTCTCTGTCGAGGTTGAATTGGTGCGAGCGAGCTCGCTGTTAAATCAGGATGGCGCCACCTAGGTTGGATTGGATTCTTCACGTTCCACGGAACATCGGAACTCATCAAACGGGAAAAAGGGGCAACTGAATTTGCAGTGACAGAAACAAGTGCTCTCAGATTTGCGGCCATCACCACAATAAATCAATACAATGTTTCAGTAAACATATTCTTATCTCACCACCACCACTGAACCACGATCCTTATCAGGCCAATATACAAATATATGCAGACGATGCACGGATACAGATTATAGATACACCACGCTCGCAAGAATTTTACTGTAATTTCGACAGATACACCCACCGCCGGGTTAATTCAAGAGCACAAAGTTACCCTGGCGCGCAATCACGCGTGGAGTATTCATTTGGGCAAGGCAAGGGCCCGCTTGGTTAGTTGCCAAACTTCTGACAGGCTAATTTGACCATGTTTGAATTTAGATAAAAAATTAATCAAACTTTTAATTATCATGAGTTATTTATGCCCTACATAACTCATCACAATGAGAAATTTATTCTTTGGACAAATTTTAATTTAAATTTAAATACAGTTAAATTTATCAAAATTTTGATCTACCAAAGATTTGACGACAACCAAGCACGCCCAAAAACATACTCCGTCTCTACTCCTTGAGGAAACTACCACCAGACCACACTTGAAGAACGAGACGAGGCAGAAGAGTGGCGCTGAAGCCAGAGCCTGCGCCCACTCGAGCTGCCCGTTTGTTTTCGCTTTCAATGCGGATCGTTGATGCCACGTGAAGATCCCCATCTTTTTTGATGGGTGATCTACTGGTCTGCGCGAGCTCGATCGGCCTGCATGGCATGCCATCGCGCGCGGGGCAATGGAATAGTCGTCGTGCGTGCGTGCCTGTGACTCTGTGAGTGATAGGATAGGATGAAGAGAAGCGTCTAGCTTAGCTTAGCTTAGCCCAGCAGCTGCTGTTTTGTTGTGTATGTACAAGTACTAATCACCACTAGGCACTAGCTTTTTTTTTCCATACTGGGGTTGCAATCAGTGCGCGTCGATTTCAGAGCTGCAAGAAGCTTCCTCCAGGTACATTTGAAAGGGGAAAAGAACAAGGCAACTTTCTCAACCATGCCCGTGCAGCAGCGCCCTGCACTGCATGCATACGAGTCTTGTGCTTTACAAGTGCTGCAGCCATTTTTTCAGTGAAATTAGGCTACGTTTTAAAAGCTGTGATGGTGTAGCGCTATAACAAATCATTAAATCGTTGCATCAAGGTGGGCCATATCCAGGAGAACTGGCTGGTTGGTTTCATATCTTATTATTAGATCTTGCCAGTCTCCTATGACTGCAGGGCGGCATCACCAGCATCATGTTTTTTTAATTGAAAAAAAAAAGAATAATCAACATCGTGCTCATGGCGGAATGAGTGGTAGGAGCTGGGAAGAAAGTGAGAGCGAGAAGGTGGGCTCGCATCTCCCAAATCCCAATTGCCGCCTGTGTAGGTGGCGATCTTCAGGTGACCCCACGGCCACGATATTCTTGCGAAGCTTGGCACGTTCTGTGGAAGAGGAGAGAAGCTGTCTGGGGACAAAACCAAAAAAAACAGTCCCTCAAATTGAGGTTCGTACACGAGAGAACAACGGAAAATCCAAAGCCTGGCGCGATAGGTAGGAGAATTCTGCGCGTGTCAAGCCGTGTGATGCAACGAACCACACCAAATGACCCAGTTTTCAGACGAGGAGGAGCTGATCAAGCTACTAATACGTACAGTCCAAGCGGCCGGGATGTGACATGGAGTGGCCACAATTTGGCGTGGAACGGAACGAGCTGCGTCCCAGTTCAGAGTTCAGACAGCAACACCGATTCAACGCTACAGCCAAACACCTAAACACCAATTGGGGGAAATGAACGCACGTCCTCCTGTGACACTCCGTGCCGTCGTGTGAATTCGCCATGCGGGAGTAACTAACGGTCCTGTGACACGTTCCAGCTTCCAGGTCACGTTATCCATCCCGTATTGACTGCTCTCCTGATCCCAGACCCAGAGGCAGGCACGAGCACGAAGCTCTTGTCCCGTCCTCTCGAACGGCATCTATCTCGAACAGTGGAACCCAATCCTCGTGGCCTCGATGGCACCAGCCAGCTACGCGCTCCACAGTGCACTTCCCTTTTTCTCCCCCGCGCGCATGCAGCACCCGTGGTCGTGGCACGAAAAAGGGCGCCGGGCACCGGCTCCCCGCGCCCCTGACGGCGACGGATCTCTGCTGATGTGTCCCAGCGCCAGCGGCAGAGGCAGCGAGTGCCGTGTCGGCCTCGCGCCCCTCTCGGGTTCGAACTTGAGCTCCGTGACGCCGACGGCGACCAAAGCGAGAGGCGGACAGGGCACCGGCGGCGGCGACGGACCCGTGATGCTCCTCGCCGGCCGGCTCAAACACCACTTGGGCATCGCCTCGCCCGGTTGCCACCGGTGGAGGAGTAAGGACCGGATGGCGACACCGGCCGGGGCGCGCGGGCGGGCGGGCGGGCGGCAAATGATGGAGCACCGGTGATCGTATATTTCAGGCACCGAATTGCGCGGGCAGAGGCGAGACGGCGGAGACACCGGCATCCGGGGGGAACCGGATACACCCTTATCATCAATCACCAGTGTGACCAGTGTACTAGGCAGCAGCGGCTACTGCCGCCGAAGGGAAAGGCTGGCCATGGTTCCGTCAGGGATCTTTTGCTTTTGGCCATTTGAAGCAATGCAACTATGCAAGGCCAGAAGAATATGCCCGGGGCACCCGGCCACCGGGGCAGCAGGTGCGCATACAATCTCCGCTGGATCCAGTCTGAAACTGCCTCTAAGCAGCAGCGAACATTCGGTGCAATTTGGAAACCCTCGGCCTCTACGTTGCCCCCTAACCGACGGCGCACTAAATAACGCGACGGTCGCCAAGTCCGATTTGTGGTGCGCGTCTCAACGATGCAACTTGGCTGGCTGCTAATCAAAGCCACCCCACACGCACCATCAGTGTGCAACGAGGCTTATCCTCCATACAGTATATGCAAACGGCAGCACCACGCAGATTCCTTTCTGCTTCTGATGATGGGGCCTAGAATTAGAATATGTGCCGGGACCGATGTATCGAGCCACGGAGCCAGTAGGAGGGCACACTGGCCGGCCACCCAACACCAACAGTGCCTGCCTGCTCGAATGAGGTAGTAGCTCGCTCGCTCTCCATCGACGCACGCAGGCTGCTCATCAGGCGCAAACGCCAAACAGAGGCATGTGGTGGTGTCGTAATAAAGCTCACCGGCCGAGACGCCTTTGCCGGAATGGAAAGGCTCGGATTTGGGTGGTGCCGGCGTTAAGTTACAGAGAAAACCCATCTTAACGAACACCGGTCCAGTACCGCTGTACCAGTAGTGGGAGCTTTCCTTTTAAAATTTCCCGATCGGAGGGAGAAGGGCTCTTCAATGGAGCCCGCTGGACGACGCTTAGCGTGTAGCCCGCTGGTGTTGCGCGTAGGCGGAGTGCTCGATCGCCACCACACGCCGGGTGCACGGTGCCGCCTGAAAGCGAGGGCTCTGGTGCCTGCACTGCGTCTGCCAACAAATCTAGCGCTGCTCTGCGATGCCCGCGGTTCAGACATCAGATGAAGACCACTCGTCTCGAGTCTCGGCGATCGACTTCCCTCGCTAGAGAGAAATTAGAAACAGCCAAGCTGCTGGTTGAACTGGACAAGACTCGTTTTGCCACTGGTGGTGCCAGAAATCAACTTCTGGAAGCGCCGTTACAGCGCGTATAAAATGAAGCGGGAAACTACAAAACTAAATCGCTTCCTTCTTCTCCTGATGTTTGCGCAAGTGTGCGTGGTTGACGTAAGGACTGATCTCTGCCGTCAACTTTTTATATACAGTACGTAGCATCTCTTTTTATATCCTCCTGACTGGCCTCGCAAAGTCAAATCTCAAAAGCGGATCGGCGGCAGATGAGTCCGGGGAATGGGAGTCCAGGTCCATTTTTACCGGCGGAAAGCGGTAGCTCATCAGGATCCCGTTCGTTCTTATTTTTGGGAGCATCTGCATCTCGGCGCAATGAGATCTTTGGCTCGGACAGTGACGCCTCCGACTCCGATCTACCGTGTTCTCAAAAGCGGCAGCAAGGGTTGACACCAGGTCAATGATTGGGCTGCCGCCACAGTAGCAAGCTATTTATAGGAGGACTGGAGGAGTAATACAGTAACTTTTTTTTTGGAAAGGTCGTGTCATCATCAGGCATGTCCTCACGATCGTCGTCTGCTTGAGGAAGATGGTGGTGGGAATGATGAATGGTAGAATCTGCTACGACTGCTGACATCCATGATCCATCCTTTATGCCTACCTGATATGAAAACGGAGCGACTATACGATCGAGCACGAAGCCATGGACAGCAGCAGCTACTAGGAATTATCACTGGACAGAGGACACCGGTAGGCAAGCGCTGCAAACAGCGAGGGAGGGAGCAGAGGCGGCACTCGATCGGCAGGCATGGTCTCAAGTTGCCGACGCGCGGGGACCAAACCTGCGGCAGCGGCACTGTCGCGGCACCATCTTTTCTTTCGGCTGTGGGTGCGCGTCGGGATCGAACGAGGGGCTGTCGCCACACGCCGTACGCGCAGATGCCTCTCCATGGAATGCTGGGCGAGCGCTGCTGCTGGCTCGAGGATCTTTGGTGAGGTGACCACTGCATTCGGCGGGAGGGCGCTGGAGGCGCTGGAGTCTGTACTAGGCTGTGGCACGCCTTATCTCTTCTTGGTCTCTTGCCGATCTCCACGGGCACCTCGGAGTCGGAACTTCCAAGTGCCGTGCTGGTCCCTCCGGCCCTCCCCAGTCCCCACTCAAGTAGGCAAAGATAGCTTGATCGGTAGGCTCTCGCCCGGGCCCAGCTATGCTCACTCAAGCAGGCCAAAGATAGCTTGATCGGAATTGCCCAGTGTAAAAAAGGACTTCAATGCTAATTATGTTTGAGCTTACTTACTTACCGTAATGGTTAAGTGCTACTTCTCTATTCTTTGTTCATTTAGATAGGGTAATTGGATCTAGGGTTGGGAAGTTGGGAAGGGTAGGATCGGAGTAGGAGGCCATGAGCAGCGGCATGCATCATGCAGCATCGGGTGTGCATTCCTCCAAGATGCCAGGATGCAGGGACAGCGGCAACCACGTGGGGGCGCAGGGCCGCACCTCACAGGCGCAGGCTCCCTCTATGGAGAGGGAGGTGCGGCTAATTGCCACCGCAGGGTTGTACCAGCATCGATCTTATTTATTAAGATGGCCATCATCAGCTCGGCACTTCCTCCACCTTGCTCTGTGGGAAGGACAGGAAGGACGTCCTCAACCAGTCAACCTGACATGACTTTGCTGAGAAGGCGGAGGTGGGGAGCGGCATTGACTTCTTGGACATCACTGGAGCTTGATTCCCATTGACACCGATGAGGCTGTGCCAGGGAACCAAAACCAAGAAGATGACAGCCCATCTGCCATGGACTGGATCTGCAGGTGAATTTTAAAACGAGGAAATAAAAATCTCGGTTCTTGCATTTCATTTGATGGGCAAATTGATTGATTTTTATGATGGTGGTTGCATGCTTGGTTCGCACTTGTGGTTGACTTGTTGATTTGGCAGATTGGTTAGATTTGATGGGCGCTAGAATGATTAAATTGTGCCTAATTTCTCACTTCTTGCCTATTTTGTTCTCCTATCTGATCCAAAGATTACCAAAAGAAGAAACAGATTGGATGTGGATATAATGGTAGGAGTGGACCAATCTTACTATTACTGATTGGAGGTTCTTTCTATAGCTTCCACGTTAATTCTCAGCAGATGCGTTAAAAAAATTCTAAAAATTTTCAAAAAATAAGAACCATCCGGTTGTCCATCATGTAGCTCTAATAATAATAGCCATCAGATCTATTATATTTTTCAAAAAAAATTACCCATCAGGCCATTATGAAATATGAGATAAAATAACCTTCTAAATTTATATAAAAATTACCCACCAGTGCCATTATGAATACGAATTAAAATAACCCCCTAAATTTGCATAAAAATTATCCGTCATGCCATTACTAAAAATGAATCAAATTACCCCTCAATTTGCATATAAATTACTAATCATGCCATTATAAAAGATGAATTAAAATAAGCCCTAAATATGCATATAAATTACCCAATATGCCATCATGGAAGATAAATTAAAATAATTTCCAAATTTGCATATAAAGTACCCACAATGCCACTGTAAAAGTGGATTAAAATAATCACCTCTAATATTACTATGGATTAAATCTATATCTCCTCTTGCACGGGTTGATAGACTAATCAGAAATGACTTCAGTGTGTTTTTCTCTGCATACTATGGCATGGAAAATAGATACACTGATCTCCTATTAACAGTTTGGAGTATTGTGTATTTGAACTTACAGAATATTGAGTTACTGTTTTTTTACTATTTTTTTTACAAATGAACAGTAGCCTTTTGAGATATCCTTTGGCTCTAACATGAGTTTCGTGATGTAGGATCTTGCAGCCCAGGCTAGGAATTTGCGTTGTGTTTGTCGGTGCTGTTTTTTTTTTCCTTCTTATCTTCAGCGAATTCTTCATTTTATAGTAAGTAGCGTAAGTTGCCAATCATGTTAGGTTTTTTCTCGGTCCAGCTACTTATTCTTGGTATAGCATATAATAAGTTTCTTACTCTCAATACATAAAAAAATCATGTAACTAACAGTGAATTTTATTATAGCAAAGTAACTTCCTCCATCTTTGTTAAAAAATCAATCTTTATGGAGTTACCACATCATCATATCTATGATGAATGTTTTTAGTCACAAAAGTTTTGCCATGTCACAGGGGCACATCATCTGCCATGTTGTTTTCGCCACATCATCATCCACGTGTCAATGTGAGGTTCTACGAATTGTGACGCTTTTTTTGCCACACTTGGTCGAATTAGAGCGTCAAAGATTTGGTGATGTATGTGCCGTGCGTCACAAAATCTATGATGGTTTCTTAGTGATCATCATAGTACCTCGACATCTTCTGTGACGATAGGCCTTTTTGTCACAATGGCGTCACCAAAGTGTAATTTATGATAAATAAACCATTGTTAGTGACATAATCTTAATGTCCCGAAGGTCTATAAGGTTGTAGTATTCCAATGATACATGGTACTACTCCTCTATTTGAGCTTTCTGGTGGGCGCAACCTAATGCCGACAAGATGACAACTTGGCTAGTGCAACTGCAATCTGGATCCTACAGGATTAGGCTCAGCTATTTCTTCCTTCTTTCCTTTTTCCTACGATAAATAGTATTACACATCTATTTGAGCTCTCTTGTGAGCACAGCCTAATGCCGACAAGACGACAACTTAACTAGTGCAACTGCAACCTAGACCTGCAGGATTAGGCTAAAGCCGTTTTTCCTTCTTTCTTTTTTTCCAACGATACATGGTACTAGCCGTCACACTTGCTTACGCAGAATTTAGGGGGAAACTAAAAAACGAAACACCACACGGTCCTCATTGGGACTAGAACACACTAATCAAAATTATCTCGTGGTTCCGGGGCTTGACGAGACGAGAGAGCAGTCGCATACGGGTGATAGATACGGCATACCACCGTACGTTCTCCCATCTGGAACACCGTGCCTGGCGTCGGGCGGCGGGAAAAAACACAACAGCCGCGCAGCCCCGCAACGCGAGGCCGCAGGCGGCAAGGAACTCCCCATCCCGGCGGCGGGCGCACGACCTGCCGTTCCGCTTCCACGCACGCGGCGCGCCACCCACCGGTCCGTCACGCGCGCCTGACGACGGCCTCACCTCACGGTCACGGGCTGTTCCGGCCGATCACATGACATGACTCGCTCGCGCGTGCCGCGTCACGTTGGCCCAACTGCTCCTCCTCGGGCAAGCGTGCAAAGCGCGACCGGCTGGCCCACCCTGCTGATGCAGCCGGCACCGCCAGGCCGGTCTACCACCGCACGGCACGGCCGCACTCCAAAGTCCAAAGGCGCGCCACGACGCTGACGCGCGGACTGCCGCCGCCCGCGAAGGGACATTCCTCCGGTGCCGGAACGGCACCGAGCGCCGATATCCCACCCGCCCCGCCGGCCGCCGCGGCCACCCATGTCCCTGGCGGGCGGGCGGCGGGGCGGCCAAGGCCAACCCAACCGCGCAGTGTCGCGGTCGGTCGCGGCGGGCGGAGCGCGCTACACGTACTAGCGGCCTAGCGGGGCAGGGGCAGGGGCGTTTCTGACGGTCGGCCCCGTACGGAACCCGCGTCACATCAGCGGTGGGCTCGACCGGTCGCCGGGAGCCGGTCTCGTCGGTACGGTACCCCGAGTGGCCTGGCAGGCCGGCTGCTGCGCGGTCGTCGGTGGGGTGACGATTTGGGGCGCCGCCCTCTCTAGGACCAAAGGGCCGTACTACGGCGGCTACGTGCTTTGGCTGGCTGTCCGTCGATGCGTGGGTACGTGGATGCATTTAAACTGGGATGCGGTCGGTGCGCTGTGGTTGACGACACGGCAAGCAACTCCGGCCGGATTATTGATTAATAACCTAAAGACCGCGATACACTGAATGCGTGGACAGGTTTATCGGCCAGTTCCGTTCCAAATCCATCACTACGAGACTGCGAAAGTTGGCCGATAATGAAATGGAGCTCATGTCACGACTCACGATTAATCAAATCAATGCCTTCAATATCGTTTCTTCCCGACACATACGATTAGTTGGTCCAACATTTGCGTCTTAGCGTCTTTGTTGTGCTTTTCTGTATGAAGGAAAACATAATATAGAAGTTTGTATCCTCCTATATATTAGGTTTACTTCTGTATTCCGGTTCACATATTCATGCCTGCTCAGCTCGCATCCCAGCTGGAGTGGGCAGCCTTGCTCCCCGTCACAGCTGGCTGGGCCAATAGTCCCGGATCACGATCAACATTCAGGGCTAGTTTAGAACTCTATTTTTCTAAAAGATTTGAGAGATTTGAAAGAATGAAGAGAAAAATAAATTAATTTTTTTATTCCCTCAAATTGTTTAGAAAAATAACGTGCCAAACCAGCCCTCGAACTGTACCGCCGCTCTCCTCCCACCGCAAGTTCCACAGAGAGTGTTCGTTGGTGCGGTAACTTTGCCGCAGCACCATAAAAAAATAAACGGAAGCTTCTGGACCGTCCGTGATTTGCATCGTATGGTGCACAGATAGGCTGCTCCCTGTTCTGTGGCGTTGCGTTAACGCTACTCGGGTAGACGAACGCTCTCACAGGCTTGGAAGGCGACGCGGGCACGCGGCACGCACACGCAGCTTCCTCCACCGTATCCTTTGTCCTGTACCGCAATCATTTGGCAGGGGCAGCAGCAGCATTGCAGTAATGCAAATCAACCACGCCGTTCTGCCGACTGGACGCCCGATCAATTCTCAGGTGGCTAGTGAATAGCGCTAGCGACGACGAGACCGCGCACAGCACCACGGCAGCACGTGTGAACGGGGCGCCCGCAGCGGCATCTCCGGCTGGTCTACTCCCGGGTCGGCCTCGGAATCTCCATCGGCTTAGGCTCGGGCTCCACGCGAGCCCTGCCAGGCCGCCACAACAGATGCCGATGGCTCTGGCCCTGCCGCTCGCGGGCGGGCGGGCGGGCTCTCGCCGGTTTGGTTCGGACGAGACCAGCAACCAGTCACCTGGCGCCTGGCGGGCGGGGCGCTTGGCGAAATCCGTCTCGTGTCGCGTTCACGCGCTGGACGGATGCCGGGCGCCCAAGACAAGCGTGCAGGTCTGCGCCAGGTCGACAGCGACACCGAGCGTATATTCTACTCGGACACGAGTGTGGCGCAGGCAGCTTGCTTGGTGCTACCGCTGTCTCAGCTGCACGTACAGTAGTTTTTAGGGTTTGGGGACCGTACGTACGGCTTGGTCGTACGACGGTTGGGCGTCGCAAAAGGGGGACGTGGCGACACAAGCTCGTGTAGCGTAGCGCGTCTAATCAAATTAAGCTAGTACAGGCTAATAGTGTATTACTATCACTAACGAGTATAGTAAAGAGATGCTATTGTAGGGTTGGCTCGATAGATGTCCAGGCGCCCGTGTCCCGTGTTGAAGCATCAAACTAAAAAAACGCAAGGCGAGATGGTTGGTTTTGCTTACTCGCCAAATCGATCTCTCTGTCAGCATGAAACCAAAAACGGTGACGCTCTCGAGGCCTGTCCCAAGCTTAATTTGTTTCATCCCGACACACAGCATTAAAAAATGAAAACAAAAAAAAAAGCGCCGCACAGCTACGTGATCTTTCGATCGGGCGAATGGTAACAAACTTTGATGTCGCCAACGCGTAGTGCATTAGGTCACGGGCTTCAACCTTCGCATAGCAGAACGCGCCACTCATTCTGAACCAGCTTTATTAGCTTTACGTCGATTAACAAAACGTGAGTGGCCTAGGTGAAACAGGCCACAGGCCAGTATACGTATCTGCTGACTGCTGCTGCCATTCCCTCGGCTAGTCGGCTGCCTCGTGTCGACCATTCCGGCCCCGTGCGCCAATCGCATCATGGGACCTCCCTCCTGGTAGATTTGCATCGGATGCAATTTTTTCAGACAGATTTGATGCATCTGATACAAAAATATTTTTCTCGGGATCAGATAGACAGATAAATAAAAGAACTGGAGCCAATGCTAGATGTGCATTCTCCTCCAGATCTGTTCAACTCAAATCTAATCGGCGGCTAATAAACATATGCAAAAATTCAAAATGCTAGCACCCCATGAAGGGTTGGAATTCTTAGCTAAAATAAAAGAAGAGGGAGAGTGAGAATCAACAGGTAAACAAATCCACCATTGCATCTTGTGGCAACCGTAATAAATACTTCCTCCGCCCTAAATCATAAGTCATTGATAAGACTTTATTTGCTATATTCTCCAATGTTGTAGGTGCGTTATTCTTATTCTCTCGGACGGCAATAAACATGGAACATTTACTATCATCGAGTAGGACCTTTTTTTTACGCATGTTGATTTTATCAATGTCGTATTAACCCGTTGGCTAAAGAGGTTTTTTCTCGATCACCACCAAAATTCGTTAGTGTGTTTCACCAAAATATTCTTAGAGCATTCACTAACATATACAATTTTCTAAAAAATATTTATCCAAATAAATGATTAAGATTTTTATGGCTATAGTTCTACGGAGTAGAAGGATATGCGGTACAAACAATTGGGGAATTAGTCTAGAGTAAGTGTTTTACAATAACGCACATGCAGTTCTAATAGAAAGTTTCAGTTTTTTCTTTTGGTCACCACAAAAATACCAAATTCTGTGTAGTTTCTATATGTTAAACACTACATGTAGGATTTACCACCACGTTTAAATAGAACTGCAAGTTTTTTTTTTATCTGAGAACCACATGTTTTCAATATTTTCATACCCGGCATTTTGTATTTGTTGTGGGTTGTTTCTTGCCACCACATACGGAGGAGCAGATCTCATCCCCGTATTTTGCATCTAACGCAGATAGCATGGCCACAACACTTTGCCACTTGCCCCCGATATATTGGTACAGCGGTTTGCGATGAATATTTTCCTTTAAATATTAATTACTACTTAAATTATAGATGTTTCACAAAAAGGGAAAAAAAAAGAACTCTTCCAAGTCACATGATTTCACCATTTTGA
This sequence comes from Paspalum vaginatum, assembly GCA_030272315.1. Lineage (NCBI taxonomy): Eukaryota > Viridiplantae > Streptophyta > Magnoliopsida > Poales > Poaceae > Paspalum > Paspalum vaginatum. The sequence goes on along the minus strand of CM059020.1, from coordinate 36,548,262 downwards.
TTTGTTCGTCTGATCCACTGATTATTGGAAAACTGCCAGCTGAATTTTTAGTGTTTTGCTTCGGATCAGATGTGCATCCTAGAGGGCAATTGTTGTTAATATTGGCCGCGAGCCAGTTTAGCCTTTCGAGGCCGCGAAAGATGGGCCATAACGAGATCCTACATCTACGGCGACCTCTCGTAACTTTAGCTAGCCAAAGGTATCTCCCTCTACCTGTACTACAACTACGTACCCAGTATAGTCAACTCTAAAGGAATCCTTCTCTCCATAAATATAAGTATACGTAGCCCTTATTTTAATATCTAATAATACTCATCACTATTGTCAAGAAAAAGAATTATGAGCCTGATCTCGAGCTCGTCTGCACATTTTAATTCACTACTTTTTCAAAACCACCTCATCCAGGCTTGTTTGTCAAACATGTTTCGACGCAGATGACGCAACACCACATTTGGAACCATCGCGTTGAAGAGTTGGACAATTATACTTTTGATGAGTATGAAAAATTAAAAGACCCCTTTCCACTGAAAAAAATAAACAAAAGATCCTAATAAATAAAGTTTATATAATTAAGTAGTAATAACACATCATTGTCTAGGCAAGATAAACCTCTACAGTAGGAGTATATACCGTCAAGCATATGTCATGCACGCCGCAAAGGCAACAGATGAAAAAAAAAACCCGGAGAAGCGTCGTCAGCTCAACGCGTGGACCATTGTAGAGCTCCTTAAAATTAAAACCTCAGCAATCAACGGCGTCCGATAGTGAGCAGTAGAGTTGTTTTCTTGTGCACAAAGCCACAAACTAATGCGCATTAGACTAGTGTCACTGGAAAGTGGATATGGGCATAGAAAAACACTAGTTTGCGTATTGTACATAGTGAAAAAATACTGTTTACATATATAGACAGACAGTACGAATGCACTGCCTGGTGACACTGGTCTTAGTCTTATGTGCTCATCAGATCCCCACTGCGTGTCATTATGCGTGGAGTTGAATTTCGAAGGACAAGACAAACTTGTTCATCAGAGCCCAATAAACTAGGCAAATTATGCAGGCACCCGCGGTCGTTGGCCGAAATAAACAAGCCAGATTCAGATGTGCTGCGGCCGCGGCAGGGCAGAGCGGTCGCTGACGGGATCGCGTCATGGCAATGCAAGGGGGACAGGGCAGAGGCCACCGCCCAACCAGTCTCGAAAGCAGATTGATTAATCGGATGGAGTTTACGCAATTACGCTACGTGCTGGTTCTTGTCTGCCCGCAACAGGATGTTATTGTTGGTGAATACCTGAATATGCAAATGTTACCATCGGTCCGTCACAGTCTCAGAGATCACTTCTTTGTTCTTTGTTGTTTTTTGAAAACGAAAACACAGATCAGTTCAGCTAGCTGTGTGATTATAGATTGGTTGCCCTGCTGAATTTCCAGCTAGATCTTGAGTAAATTAACCGAACCGGTCCTGTTGTGTTGCACATTGAGAAGATGCCATTTTCACACGGCTGCTGACACGGACCAGCCGTTCCACTTGGGGTCTTGGGGGAGGGGCCATACCGTGGAGGATGGATGGTCAATGGCTCCAGCGCAGGGGAGAGGAAAAGTTCGCTTGCCCCTTGCCCGTGCTTGATGACCTAATGCTGCCGAAGCCAGCGTAAGCATCCCATAAAAGTAAACCCACCACGCTTAAACCATGCTTAATCTTCACCAAAACTAGTAGTGTGCTACTACTATTTGCCACAGCTTCTGCTCAGCCTATCCTACAAAAGTCAAACCGCTACCAAAAACAGTACAATCCCTCGAATCAAACTTATTAAAACCAGTTTGAGTACTCTTATATCGCAGTGGTAAAAACATGAGCGGAAATGGACCCCTGCCTGTGCCCTCTGTCCTCTTTTTGCCGAAATCCTGTTAGAGCTAGTTTGGCAACCCTATTTCTCTTATGAAATTAGGGGAGGAATGCATTTTTTCCTCAATTTCTTCTATTTTTTAGAAAAAATGAGGTTGCCAAACTGTACGAATCACTGGATAGTATAAAAACAGGTGGTTTTTGAGAAGGGAAAAAAAAGATTCGCAACAATTTTGAGGTCTGTGTTCTCGATCGATCAGTTTAGGTCCCGTGGCAATTGATGCCGTAACAAACCGCTCCCAATTCCCAAACGTGCACCACCAAATTGGATGATTGGCTGGCTGCCACACAATGCACGCTAGGTAGGGTCACAAACAGGTCAGATGGTACAAATCGTTGATCACATGCCACATAATTGATTGAGAGACCGTTCGTTTCACCAGCAGAGTCCGATACGATACGATACCGAGAAAGAAAAACTAGCGTGGATATCTATCGGATCGGAACGGGAGAACGAACGCAGCCTGAGTGTGTGTGCGCGCTCTCCCCCACCCAATGAAAGCTTCCCAAAAGGGAACTCCAGAACAGACGCAGCGCGCCGCACCTACCACCACAGATGTACACGCCCTTAACATAAACACAACCAAATCAGCGCCAACATAATTGATCCCATTATTTAAACCAGCATCACAGCATAGCTTTGATTCCACATAGCATTGCCCCTGCCTTAATTAAAATACTAGGTTATTCACAGCCTGTGCACAAGGCTAGCTGGTAGTTTAAGAGTCTCCCCAAAAGGGATCCTAGATCACTGTTGTGGTTGTGTTATTTTTTACGCAAATCTTGCAGTAGTTTCCATGTTCAAAAGTCGCGAGTCCCGAGGCGCTAGCCTAAAATGGGAATGAACATGGAGATCAAACAAGATGCATGTGTTTAGCAGTGCAATAGTACAAACTTTGGTCTTGGTCATGCTGTGCAGTGCCACCTCATAAATGAGATCCCAAGGATCTGGAGAGAATGGTTTGAACCTAATGACATTGCCATGACTACGATGAGAAGAAAAACGTGAAATCTAGAGGATGGGGGTTAATGTCTTCATGACGGGGTGAAGTCATGTTGTTGAAATGTTCAGACAAGTTCCCATCAGATGGGCCCTCTAGAAAGACAGTAGTACTTGCTTGGACCTTTGGTGCACTGACGTTCCAGATAGGCAAGGTAACTTGAGCCATAACATTCTAGTCCCTCTGTTGTCGTTGATTTTAAGTTTTTAACAAAAAATTGCTCAATTCTCTAGAGGAAACTAAATAGTCGAGCAACAACCGTCTACACTCCACACTTTTACCATCAACGTTTTGGATCGATCCAATATTTCCACCCTCCAACCACGTACATATGGAGTATAAAAGAAACCGTCACCCTATTTATTAGACCGCCAAAACATTATGTAAAGCCCAACCACCACATTATAACATTATAGCGCTTTTGAGATTGCATCCATAAAACCGCTCATCAATAGGTTACGACTCCGAACAACGCCCCAAGGATTGAGTCGCCGGCTCTTGTCGTGCATCGCCATACCCCGCGTCGCCCTCCATCTTTCGACGCCCCTTTTCCACGTCATTCGGAATCCATACGTCTATGCCTACAGCATATCGCAACCATCTTTCCGGAAAGAAAGATCGCTTTACGTATGTATCACACAGGATTACGAATGCCCTGCGCGAACCAGAACAAATGCGCCCGGACATGTCCGTGGGGGCTCTGAAACGGACGGCCGGGATCTTGCGTGGTCCAACGGACCACGCCGAGCACAGAACGCCGAACGGTCCCTGGGCGCATGGCCTCGGCCACCTTGCCGTGGACCCCAAGACCCGGCCGCGCCGCACGGCATGCGTCCCTAGGCCTGCGGCTGCGGCGGGCGACGATGCCTGCGGCTGCCAGGTGCCAGCCACCCTCCGTAGGCCGGGTCGAGGGCTCGAGGCGGGAGGCGGCCGTCCGGTTCGACCGCGCCGCAGGCACGAAAATGCCCGCCCGGCCGTAACCGTAACTAACCGGCCACCGCAATGCAACCTCGACGACGGATCCGCCCGTGCCCTCCAGGGGGCCCGGCTCGCTGCCATGTCACCTTCCTGAGGGTGGCCACGGGCACGCGCCGAGGTATTTATACGAGGCGCCCCGGGCGAGCCAGGCTCCCCCCACACCAACGCCAGCCATTTTACAACAGCAGAGAGAGACTGCGAGAGAGAGGCAGAGGCGTAGGTGACTCGGGGGGTTGCAGAGTGAGAGAGGTAGGGACGGGGCGTGGGCTGGCGATCGCGGGGGCGATGACGACGGCGGCGGGCATGCCGGGGTCGCCGGCGGGCTCGGCCGCGGCGGGCGGGACCGCGGCGCCAGAGGTGGCGGCCAGGGACGCGGTGATCGGCTGGTTCCGCGGCGAGTTCGCGGCCGCGAACGCCATGATCGACGCGCTGTGCGGCCACCTGGCGCAGATCGGCGGCGGCGGGGCCGAGTACGACCCCGTGTTCGCCGCGCTCCAGCGCCGCCGCGCCAACTGGTTCCCCGTCCTCCACATGCAGAAGTTCTACCCCGTCGCGGACGTCACCGCCGAGCTGCGCCGCGTCGCGGACGCCCGCGCCGCCGCCGCAGCGGCCGGGGGCTCCTGCTGCTACTCCGAGGAGGAGGCCGCGTCCACGGTGATCCACGAGCCTATGGAAGACCTCCCCGCCGAGCCGGAGCCTGAGCAGGAGCAGGATGCCGTACAGCAGGATCCCGCGCCTGCGGCGGAGGAGGCTGAGGCTGACGGCGCCGTCGTCAACCCCGCCACCGTGGAGGACCACGAGCCGGACGCGGAGGTTGATTCCTCGGGAGATTCGTCGGAGCGCAAGGCCCCCTCGACGGAAGACGACACCGTCGCAGACGGACGTAAGTACAGTCACCCCCACCCAGCGAATTAATTCCTCCCGTGCTCATGTCAATGAATCACAAACTGCCTGCTGTGCTGTGCATCCCCGTTCCCGTTCCTGCTCCGGCCTCCGCGTTCGAATTCGCCGAGCTCATCGTCGTTTCCGTTGGCTGGCACGGGGCGTCCGCACGCATTAGACCAGTAGGAAAATTTTGTTTTCTAAAATCAAATCAATTTGGGCCGCTTCGCGATTTTTGGATCTGGTCGCCAGGTGTGGCTTTCTCCGCACGTATTTGTGCGCTAATCTCCGACTCTTTTGGGCCAAACCAAAACCGGATTAGTTTTTTTGGCCATTTTATTTTTTCTACGGTTAACGTGATTATTAATAGGCTTCCAAATTACGCTTTACCATCATGGCACTATTGCCAAAAGCTGCAAGGGCTTCTGCGTCGTTGGTTGGTTCTGAATTGAAATGGAGGCGGCGTACGGGTCCATAGCGTCCGGTAGTTAGTGGAAAATCGGAGCGCGAGGGCCAATAATTCTTCTTCGTGTCCAGCGAGTCACCATCCCGACGGTCAATCCTGGCCGTCGGTCGTGGCGGCGGCGGCGGTGCCCGTGAAACGGGATGACGGCTCATCACGGGGCCTCGAGCGAACCAAAAACCCTACCTCCTTTTCACCGTCACGGCGTTCGCTGGCGGGCGCTCTCCTCTTTTGTACTCAAGTCACCGGTCTGGTCGAGCTCCGCCTCCATGCGGCCACCCTTTTGGCCCGCACGCCCTGCCGCCCTGGTCCCGCGGAAAAGTACCCGTGGCAGTACGGCGGCCTCTTGCAATTACGCGATGTGTTTACTGGAGCTGCGTCGTCAACTAATGTGACAAAGTCTAAACGTGACGTGAGCGACGGGGGCTCGGGCGCCTCCGCCCTGCCTGACGGCCGAGGGCGGCCAGCGCGCGGCCCCGTCAGGCCAGGCGGCCTCGAATCCATCGGTGCGGTTGAGCACACCAGCGGACCAGCCTCCGGTGGCTGGGGTTCGGTCTCTGCCTATGGTGCGTGCAAGTGTGCAGCAGCTCTGCGATTGGCTGTTGCCTTGTCTGCAAAGGGCGCGTGAGCGTGGCTATAGTAGAATAGTATTTTTTTTTTTTGCTGCCCATGTGTCGGTCTGAGATAGGCACCAGGCAGGCAGGCTCCGCACGGTTGGCCTCGACGAAACTTGTGACTCCTCGCTTGATGGAGCGGGCGGTCGGTGAGTGACGCGCTGGCTGGAGCCACTGACGCGAGCCTTCAAACTGGGGCCTCCCCTGCGGCCGAGTTAATGGACCCACATGACCCGCGCCGTGGAGAGACCGACCGCCTGGCCCCAGATCGGGTTCCGGAAGCCAGGATTTCCGGTGGAGGCTGGATCTGGTGCCGCGCCGATCGGATCCGCCGCCCCGGGCAGCCCGCACTGCCTCGTGGGCCCCCGCCAATCAGCCGGGTCTACTGTCGCGTGGGAGCATCGGCTCGGCTTCGCGAAAGAACTCCTTTTCTCCGTATGGCGCCATGTTGCTGAGGTCCGTCCGGACTCCGGACCGTGGCGGCTGCCGTCGGGTCAGTCTTGAGTCTTGAGCCTTGAGCCGCCTGCGGCTGCGGCCGTCAGGCCAGGGGGTAGGTGTGCCGTAGCCCGTAGGGTGCCGTGAGCTTTTTGGAGCTTCCTGAATCTCTCTGCACATGAGCGTTTGAGCTGTGCGATGGAATTGATTAATTGGGTTAGAACAGCGTGGTTGGTGTGTGCGCTGTCCATTGATGATGCGATCATGTTCCAGCTGCTGCTGTTAGTCAGCTTGCCTTTCGCAACCGGTCTGGATGGGTTTTAGAAGATTCCGGGCAATCTCTAAATTGACAACCGACGGACTATGGGCTATGGCCTTTTTTCCACCCTAAAAAAAAATACTAGATTGAAAACAACTCTTGCGTTTCTTGCGCATGCGATTGACATTTGCGAAAGCAAGGGGAAAAAAAAGAAGAAGGGTGCACTATTTCGGCAGAGGGAGCATCATTTTTATACCCGCCTTGGCCCAATAATTGGACAAGTGCTACCAGCTACCACTGGTCCCGTTTGGTGCGTGTCCCTGCACTTATGCTATGTACTAGTCACGGCCGTGCTCGCTTCTTTCAGCCTGGCCGTATCTCTCGCCTGCGCCCTCTCCTCTTTATCACGTTATATCATCACCGAAGGCGCCTTTCTCTCCCCATTCATGCTCTAGTCCATAGAAAGTGATACCAAAATGGAGGTTGCAGCGGTTTGAGAGTTGAGATTCACAAAGAAACGAGAAAATTTCTTCCACGGTTATGATGGATATTTTGAAGACAGAACAGGTGAATAAAAGCAGGAGGTGACAGGACGAATGTTTTCGTTTCAAAAGGACAGAACGACATGTGAGAATTGGAGCGGGTGATGGATTGGACCCGTTGGTGCTGAGTGACTGTGCCCACTAGCACACTATCCGAGCAAGATCTAATTATGCCATGCGTGAAAAGTGAATATCAAGTACAGTTTGTGTTTTTATTCACTGAAATATTCATGTTCATTTGGATTTGTTTGTCTGTTTAGAATCCTATCTTTGCTTCTCATTTTATGAACACCGTGATGGAGTCAGAAGCCTTAGGCGTGCACTTCTGTTCCAAGCTAACTAAATAATACAGTAAACAAATTCAACCGCGTGTCCCTTGTCCGAGCATAGAACAGCAAGTGATTCTTTTTATATTTTGCTATCTCAACTTTCTGAAGTCATTAGTCACTCGTCGCACCTGTGACTGTGAGCGCTTTACTTAACTTTTCTTGCTTTCTCCACAATTAAAAGTTTTAGTACCCGGTACAATAGATCTTATTTCCGAAACGAGGTAGCTGAGCTAAAGAATTTGGTGTCTATTTGCTTTTCTTTTTGTTGCAACACGTAGTGCATATCCAACAATAGTTGGGAAGCCTCTGAGATATATATTACTTAGCAGATCATACTGATCAAGGATCTCAAGGGGAACACAGCCTACCAGAGAGCTATTCCATCTGCTCTGACCATGAGGAGTGCATTGCCCGCCCCGAGAGGATCAAGATTCAGAAAGGTTTCGTGGCCAAGGAGTCCGTGAAGGGGCACATGGCGAGTTCCATCTTTACACCACTCGGCAATCTTTCTGTACAGAAGGACTAGGAGATGCTGTAGGAAGTAGTAGCACTTCTATTCATCTCAAATTTTATTTCCTCTGAAGGACACCCATTTTTTGTACTGATATTCATGACCTTATGTTACCACCAGGTTAACGTAGTGAAAGGCTTGAAGATATACGAAGATGTTTTTACAACATCGGAGATCATGAAAGTTGCAGATTTCATCAATGAAATTCGTCAGGCTGGCAGAAATGGAGAACTTTCAGGTAAGTTGTGTTTCTATTGCATCAGAAGTTCTCTTCATGAAGTGTACCTACAAGCCTTCAAAATTTAGTATTATTTTTTTCCCGTGGTGTTTGTTTACTTTTCCTTGGTCTGTTCTTTTCTGGTTTCTTTTATTAATGTCCATAACTAACATGACATGTGGTATATGTCTCGAAAAGATAAATAGCTGTGGTATCATCCAATCCATGCTTTATGATACCCCCCAAAAAAGCTCTTATGCATAGCATCTAACAGTGGTCCTAGTTCAGGATATCATTCATTACCTTTTCTATCGGTGGTGATGGTTTTGTCTGATACTCTTTTGTGCTAACTGGCTCAGAGATCTACAGGTCCTAGGTCCTACCAATTGTCACATATGCTCCATATTATAGAAACAGAAAAACACAAGGTGTTGAAATTTATGTAACTAGACTGCTAGTACTGATCTATCTAATAAATCTGCTGGTCATTCTAATGTAGCTAAAGTAGAACTTGAATCTGACAAACAAAGTAATGTCATCAACCTAGTCACTATGACACTGACCGATTTGACGTCTTTCCTTAACTTCGTCTAACTTGAAGTTTACCTCTCTGAATGAAAGAAACACCTTTGAACTGAATATATAATGTAATACTAGTAACGTATTAGATCGCTTCTGTTTCATTGGAATAGGTCGTGCCAAGATACGCTAACGTCCGTCCAAAGTCGTGCACAACAAAATGTTGATCCAAGTAAGACCTCAACTTCCTAGTCTTCTTAAGTTCGTGAGCATCTTTTCTCCTTAAAAATTGACATAGAAACCACAACCTCGGTACGCTTCTATTGGGTTTTGGCCGAAATCATCACATCCAAGTAAGCAGCCTGAACTTCAAAATGACAAATTTTCTGGTTAACTATGGTCAGTGTGTCCTTTTTTATGTCTTGAAATGTGATTCTATGTTTATGTGTTCGATGAAATGAATATCTGGTAATATTGCCTTGGTGTAATTTCCTTGATCAGTATGGTGCTTATCGTATTTCTTTTTTACCCTAAAAATAGGCGAGACTTTCATATTCTTCAACAAGCAGATCAAAGGAAACAAGAGGGAGATCATACAGCTAGGTGTACCCCTATTTCAACCTACCACAGAGGAAGCTAACTGTATGTTCCAATGACTTGTACCTTGTTTCGTCAAACTTGTTTACACTGGCAAGAATATGCTTTCGAACTTTAGCATATTTTGCATGACTATGCCATCTCCAGACAATGAAATGCCCTTGTGAATGATGTCACAAATGTCCTCTTTTTCTCCTTGTCCACAGGTCACATAGAACCAATCCCCCTTGTCCTTCAGGCTGTCATTGACCACCTTGTTCTTTGGCGTTTAATACCAGAAAGCAGGAAACCAAACAGTGTCATTATAAACTTCTTCGATGAGGTAGGTGTTGGTGTTTTTATCATATGATAAGCATGGCAGCACACTCGATGAAAACAAATAATCTTTTGTTCTATTTTATAGTCGTAATATTTGTGCAGACCTTGTACCTTTCACCTGAGTTAAGGCTGGAAATTAATTGGGTCGTTATAATTGATGAGCACTAGTAGGCCTTCTTCAGAACGATGGTCATTCATCTTCAGACCTTCTTTTTTTTTTAAATAGGAAAAAATAAATAATTTTACAATTATAATGCAGGGAGTGTGATTTTCTTCTACATTATACTATACTGATCCTACAATCAAGCACCGTGGAAAATAGGGTTAAGAAATGTTTGGTAGACACCTTAGGACTTGTTCTGTTAGCCCCCTTCACAAGTGGATTCAGGAGAGATTAAGGTGGAATTTGACTTGTCAATCCCCTTCATAACCCTTCAAACCGCTCCAAATCGAACAAATCCTTAATTAACTTTGCATATACTACAGATGAAGCTATTGGCAAAAACTAGGGTGATAATTCCCAGGCTTAACAAACTTAAGAAAAAAGATACTACCTTTGTGACTAAAATTTGTTATAAGTAAATAGCACTACAAAATTGCTACTTGGACATTTGTATTCTCTACAGAGCATGGATAGATAGCTCAGTTTTACAAACAGCACACTCCTCGCCCATGTGTCACTCTTAGACTCTTACTCAAGGCAATTTGTTTCGCAGGATGAACACTCGCAGCCCTACTTCAAGCCTCCCCATCTGGATAACCCCATTTCCACTCTTCTGCTGTCTGAGACTACAATGGCGTTTGGCAGATCACTCGTCACTGACAGCAATGGCAACTACAAGGGACCTCTCACACTCTCACTAAAGCAAGGGTAAGCTTAACAACTGCATTATCTATTTAACCATACCAAAGATCAAACATAAGAATTTGAAGTACTCCGTAGTATTTTTTAACTCATGGTCACGGGTCATGGAATTTATGCTTCAAAATCTGCAGATCCCTCCTTGTCATGCGCGGGAACAGCGCGGACATGGCGCGCCACGTGGTGTGCCCGTCGTCCAACCGGCGCGTGAGCGTCACGTTCGCGCGGGTGAGGCCATCCACGCCGGTGGACCTGAGCCCGCTCCCGTCGCCCACCAAGGCCATGGCGCCCTGGCAGCCGCAGCCCGCTACGGCCGCCCAGGTGGCGCCCGCGTGCCTGGCACAGAAGCCTCCCGTCAGCGGCGCCATCATCGGCTACGCCCCGGCCCCTCAGGCCGTGCTGGCGCCGACCGCGTGGGGCATGGCCATGCGCGCCCCTGTTATGATGGTGGCCGCGGCGCCCGCGAGGCCCATGGTGATGGCCTCCTCGGGCGCGGGCACACCCGGCGGCAACGTCAGCAAGCGGATGGGCCGCAGCGGCACCGGCGTGTTCCTTCCGTGGACGGTCGGGCCGAAGCGGTACAACAAGCACCTCCCGCCGCGCATACAGAAGCGCAGGTTCTCGGCGATGATGTCGCCCATCGAGGCGCAGGGCTGAGGACCCGCCCGGGACTGGCGTCACCTCGCCGTCGAACCGAACGGCCAAGTAGGAGCCAATGCAATGAGCCATCGTTCAATTCGTAGGCGTTCTTGGAGTGGTTTTTTTCTTTCTCTCGTCTCGGAGGGCGACAAAAAAAAAAAAGAGTCAAAACGCGCGGGCAGCTGAGTTTGGACGTCTGTGTATTTGGTGACAGGTGTGGTTTTTTTTCTCGTGGGCTTTGGTCTCTCTGTAATTTAGCGGGCTTGTGCGTGACTAGCGGAGTTCAGAAGTGGTAGAAGAGTATGGAGGTAGAGGATAGGTGAGATCAGGATCAGGACAGGGTTTTCCTTTTGTTTTTCACTTGTTTTCTCCTCGTTCCGAGAAGAACTTGATGGATGTTGCCATGCATGCATGCCCTGCTGAGTTTGCAATCCTATATAGGTCAAAGATGCATCTTGCTTGCTCATTCGTTGGATATATCCACTCATGTCAATCCCTCGGGTACATAAAGTCGTTTTGTTTTTGTTTTCACTCAACGTGTCCGATCCACCACTTTAGACCATAGGAATAAATTTTGAGTGGATTCGCGCCAATTGGTCGTCGCACGCACGGAGCCTGTTGCGAAAACGGGTACCTGTGTGTCATTAATGAGCGAGTTTCGGGAGCCAGGGGCCATTTCGTGTTTTTTCGCATCCAATGCATCCAATCCACTCCCTTTAGGTCCTAGGACCAAGTTTTGGGTGGTTTCGCGCCATTTGATCGCCGCACGGAGCACGTTGCAAAAATGGGTATTTGAGTTCCATTAATGAGCGAATTCCGGACGCCGGAGCCATTTTTGTTTTTTCGTACCCAACGCGTCCAATCCACCACTTCAGGTCCTAAGACCAAGTTTTGAGTGGTTTCGCACCACTTGGTCGCCGCACGAAGCCCGTTGCGAAAACGGATATCTAGGTGCCATTAATGAACGAGTTCCGAGTGCCAGAGTCATTTTGGTTTTTTTCGCACCCAACGCGTCCAATCCATGCCTTTTCCTAGGACGAAGCTTTTGGTGGTTTCGCGACATTTAGTCACTGCATGGAGCCTGTTGAGAAAACGGGTATTTGGGTGCCATTAATGAGAGCCGTTTTGGGCTTTTTCACACCCAACTCGCCCAATCCACCTAGGACCAAGTTTTGTGTGATTTCGCACCATTTGGCCGTCGCACGAAGCCTGCTGCGAAAATGGGTGTCTGAGTGCTATTAACAGGCGAGTTCTGGTCACCGGAGCCACTTTTGGGTTTTTCGCACCCAATGCGTCCGATCCACCACTTTAGGTCCTAGGATCATGTTTTGGTGGTTTCCCGCCATTTTGTCGCCGCAAGGAGCCCATTGCGAAAATGAGTATCTTGGTGCATTAATGAGCGAGTTCCGGGCGCCGAAGCTGTTTCGGTTTTTTACTCACCCAACGCGTCCAATTCACCACTTCAGGTCCTAGGACTAAGTTTTAGGTGGTTTTGTCCCATTTGGTCGCCACACAGAGCCCATTGGAGAAGGGTATCTAGGTGCCATTAATGAGCGAGTTCCGGGCAAAAGAGTTATTTTCGGTTTTCTTTTTCACCCAAGGTGTCCAATCCACCACTTTGGGTCTCAGAACCAAGTTTTGGGTGCTTTCACACCACTTGGCCACTGCACAGAGTCCGTTGCGAAAACGGGTATCTAGGTACCATTAATGAGCGATATCCGGGCGCCTGAGCCTTTTGGTTTTTCGCACCCAATGCGTCCAATTCAGCACTTCCTAGGACCAAGTTTTGGGTGGTTTCGTGCCATTTGATCGCCACATGAAGCCCGTTGCGAAAACGAGTATCTTGGTGTAATTAATGAGCGGATTCTGGCACCGGAGCCGTTTTGGGTTTTTTTGGCACACTATGCGCCCAGTCCACCACTTTAGGTCTTAGGACCAACTTTTGGGTGGTTACGCACCATTTGTTTACCGCAGAGCGCGTTGAGAAAATGGATATCTAGGTGCCATTGATGAGCGAGTTTCGGGCGCCGGAGCTGTTTTGTTTTTTTTTTTCATGCAATGCGCCCAATCCACCACTTTAGTCCCTAGGACTAAGTTTTGGGTGGATCAGCGCCATTTGATCGCCACACGGAGCCCGTTACGAAAACAACACCTATGTGCCATTAATGAGAGTTCCGAGCGCCGGAGCCGTTTTGGGTTTTTTCGCACCCAATGCCTCCAATCCACCAGTTTAGGTCCTAGGACCAAGTTTTGAGTAGTTTCACGCCATTTGGTTGCCGAACATAGCGCGTTGCGAAAACGGGTATCTATTTGCCATTAAAGATTGAGTTCCGGGCACCGGAGCCGTTTTGCCTTTTTTTCACCCAACTCGTCCAATCTGCCACTTTGGGCTCTAGGACTAAGGCTATCTGCACTCGTCCATCTCTAAAGACCAACTCTAAAAGGAATATTTCGTCCTGGTCATCAGGTCTTTGAAATACAGTTGCCAATCTTCCATGCTCGTATCAACTCTATACCCCAACTCTATACCAACTATCACATTTTTTTAATATTATTTTTTACTTTCCCCCCTTCTCTTCCCTCCCCCACATCCTTCCCCAATCCGCCACACCAGCCCTCCACCACTCGCCATCTCCATGGCCACCGCCTCCTCCTCCACCACCACACCCACCTCCTAGTGTCGTCGCTGTCGCCACCCTCCTCTCCTGTCGCCCTTCTCTCCCGCTCCGCCTGCCGTCTTCCCCGCCTGTGCTGCTCCCGCGAGGCAAGCAGATCTGCCATGGCCGGCCGTGGCCCCGCCTCCTGCCAGTCACGCTTCCCTAGTCCAGATCCGGTCCTCCCTGTTCCGGATCCGGCACGGCGCCGCGCGGATCCGTCGAGCTCAAGCAGCGCAAGCGTCCTTGGGCCTCCTCCCTGTCCATGGCCAGATCCGGCCCCCACTGGCCACACTTGCATCCTCCATCGCCTCACCCTCCACCACCGCACACCACCATCCCCTCCGCCATGGTGTCGGCCGGTGCCTCAAGCTCGCCACCTCGTCCTCTACCGCAAGGCCCGCCATCCTCACGCCGGGCGACGCCACTGGAGCAAGGAGCCAGCGCCGACGCTTCTCCTTCCTCGTCTTCCGCGCCTCCTCTCTCTTCTCCACCGGCGGCCTCCGTGTCCATCTTCATTGTCTCCGCTCCCCCAACCTCGCCGGCACGCGTTCCTCGCCCGGTGACACTCCGCACCTCGACGCTAGCCTCGCCTCCTCCGTGGAGGCCGCTAGATCCACCACCGCCGGACTCTTCCAGGGCACGAAGACGATGCCGTTGAAGTGCGTGGAAGAGAGAGAAGGCGATAGGGTCAAAGTCGTATATCACTGGATATGGGTTTGGAAGGGGGCTGTGCTACCATGGGGTTGGTTTTGCAATTGACCGTTGCAGGGGTTCAGTTACCCTAAACGCAACTGCATCCCGTATATGGTGTGTGAGTGCGGACAACCTATGTTTTTGGTGGTTCCATGTCATTTGGTCGCCGTCGCACGGAGTGCGTTGCAAAAATGGTTATTTGGGTGCCATTAATGAGTGAGTTCCGGGTGCCAGAGCGATATGGTTTTTTCTGCTCCCAACGCATCCAATCCCCAACTTTAGGCTATAGGGCTAAGTTCAGGTGGTTTTGTGTCATTTCGTCGCCACACGGACCGCGTTGTGAAAACGGTTACGTGGGTGCTTTCCCTGTTGTAGGAGGATTATTGCTTATCACTGATAACGACGCTGCTTTCCTTGTTGCACGGTGCTAGTAGGAAGACCATCACCAGGCAAGGGCTGCTCAACGAGTGACATCTTCATTGACTGTGCTCTGGACCTCAAGGGCATATTCTGTCAATTCCACACAGCGCGGACCGCCAATATGTGTATCAATTAGCTTGATGGTGTTCAGGCATAGCAAAGCGCCAAACGGGTGAAGAAACCCCTTTATGTCAAAAACTACAATTAAAAGAAAAAAATAATTAGTCTTCCTTTGAGTTGTAATTGATGTTGGCATTATCGGTAGTCGCTAAATGAGAATTTTGCTGCAAGGATCTTTATATTTGTAGAAAGTTCAAATTGTTAGAGCTTAACATTGCATATCATAATTGAAGTCTTTAGTTTCTACAACAAGAATGAACGTTTCTCACCAATAGCTAGTGTCAAAAGTATTGTTTCTTTCCTTATACGTTTTGTGTAGTAATTCATGGCTTATCTTACCTCGTCCTATGGGTTCATAGCAATATTAGCAACTGGATACTCACAATGGATGGTTGTGTTAATTTACCTTTACAACTGTAAAAACTATCATGATAACAATCATGGGACAACATTATCTAAAAAAACAATCATGGGACAAACAAATTATACCCTATCACCTCAAGAAGATTGAATCACATGTAGACGTTGACCTTATCCTTTCCAGTCTCAGAGTCGGAGCTTGCAATGGCCGTAAATGTCCTGCTCACCACAACAAAATTCAGATGATAAGTTACACTTGGATATACAACAAATGAGACCCTTCATATTTCACATATACATTATATAGGAGGGAAAAGTTTTACGGTCAGACCGTATAGTTTCTAGTTACTTAGTGCATATATTGTGATCCATCTGAAGTTAGCTTTGCTTCCCAGAATCACATAGGTCTAAACTTCATCTGATGGTTTGCACTGCCACCCGGAAGCTACCTTCATCTGAAGGTCGGCTCTGCCGCTAAAAAGACCTAGTACACTAAGTAATTAGAAATTAAAGGGCCAACTTACTCCAGTGTGAATTGGTGTAGCTAGGTGTTAGTCCTCTTAAGTGGGATGTTAGGGCCAACGTTCCAACATAGGGTAACATCTTATTCTAGAAACCATGGGTTGGCAAAGGGTTACTTATCTTGCCTTGCCTGCATAGGAATTAATTATTATGCATAAATAACACTAGACAGGAAAAAGAAACTAACAGAGTGTCTGTCAACTTTTAAAACATTATTAAATAATAAAACCCTTTACTACTAGTTAGTACTTAATACCAAATTTGTTCTCCAACATATAAAGTTATGGGCATGCAGCATACGAGTGCCTCCACAAAATTTGTACTGATGCAATCCAATGAGAATGTGGACGCTTGTGCGCTAAGGAGGAACCTCGCACCATAAACATTTACCTCTCATGAGGTCATGGAGCATAAAGGAGTGTGCGCGCTCCCTCTGGTGTGACCACCGCAGCTGCGGTACCTGCCCCCTAGCTTCCGCCACCAATGGATTCACTGTTTGCAGCTGCACATCGGCGCCGCCCGTCCCAGCCGCCACCAATTGCCCAGTGGCGCCGGCGCCCGTATGCAGCAGCGGCCACATCAGGTGATAGTGGGTACACTATATAGCTTATGCTCTAACTATTATTATTTTATGTGGTTTCTGAGAGGATCTTAAGTGTTGCCTAGAGGGGGGTGAATAGGCGATTATATGAAAATTTAAACAAACTAGGCAGCGGATAAGTCTGCATACCCAGATACTCTGAGATCAGAGTGTCTGGACCTATATAGATAGAGCTATGAAAATCAAAATAAATAATTGAAATTGATGATTCCACTTGAATCAAAAGATGGAGAATGACACCTTGGTTAGTTCCCTTGTGATCCTTTCACCTAGAATCAAGCTCACAAGTAGATCGGGTGGAATCTTGAAGTGTAGCAGTGAAATATGAACAAGGTAAATCACAACACAAGGAGACAAGTATTTATAATCCGAAGTTCGGGCACTCCACTAAGGAGTCCGTACGTCTCCGTTGAGGAGCCCACAAAGGGCCAGGTCTTCAACCATTTCCTCACCCCCAAATCGCACAAAGCAACGGGGATTTACTCAAGCTTGATGGGGAAATACAAACTTCCCGGTGCTTCTCACAACAACCTCGGGAGCTTCCGGGCGACCGCTAGTCGTCTAGGAGTTCTTCACTCCAAGAGTAACAAATCGAAGTTGCGGAATAAACTTGCCTCAAGAACCACAAGGAGCCCAAGCAAGGAGGAGAGCACAAGCTTGGGATCTTCACCCTCTTCCTCAACCCCAAGAATCACAAGAGCAAGCACAAGGGGGAGGAAGTGGGGATTCGAATTTTTCTTTGAGTTCTTGGTCAAGGGTTTGGTTTGGAATGAGCAAGAGCCAGTGCTAGAGGTGGGAGAAGGAATATATACTCCCCCTCACAAAAGAGCCGTTGCACTCAGATTCTGCATAGACTTGGAGTCTCTGGGTTAAGTTGGAGTATCTGAGTGGGATCTGAACTGAGTAGGTAGTGAATTGGACAGAGACGTTGGGTCAGATACTGACTCAGATACTCTGAGTTGGCAGACTAAGCATATAGAGCATTGGACAGAGGCACTGGGTCAGATATTGACTTGGATACTTTGAGTTGACAGGCTAAGCAACATGGAGTTGGACAGAGGCGCTGGATCAGATACTGACTTGGATACTCTGAGTTGACAGACTAAGCAACATGGAGTTGGACAGAGGCGCTGAAGCGCCCCCAAATTCATGAGAGCTTAAATGTGATTCAAATGCTAGTCCCAAGGTTACAAACCATTACAGGATAGTTGCAAGAAAAGTAAGATACAGCAGAAGCAAATCCTTTAGGGCCAAATGCCATAGGCTAGTTGGGGAGTAGGATCATGACCTAGCCGAAGAGTGCCTCGAACAGTTCGTCGGAACTATCTGTAAAATGTCAACAAAGTAAGGGTGAGTACTTATGTACTCCACAAGCCCACCATCCACCTGTTGAGGGGGGGATTACCTAGAGACTCTAGATGCAAGGCTATATCTGAAGCTTATGTTTACGGGAAAAATAATGCATGGTTCGTTTTAGTGGTCAAATTATTAATTTATGAAAACAACTTTAATACTGAAGGGAGGGTGCCACTGGACTTGCCGGTCCGAGCGGCTCAAGCTTATCTTATCCACAACCTTGGTTCACCCAACCACCCGGTTACACTTTTGTTCAAACCATCCACTTTTTAAGAAAAACACACTAGATGAAGAACCAAGCTGTAACCCATCCATACCAGTGGATACGGACTATTCGAATAGATTTTACTCTGATAAGAGGTTGTACTAATTTCCACAAGTTAGACTCAGCGATGCTTACGGCCAAATAAACGCCCGAATTCCAAACCAAACCTGCTGCCTTTGTTTCACCACCTAGCAAAACTTTAGGGGTTGGGGCATCCGAGCCACTCCAGTACCCCGCGGTACTCCCATTGGCACACCACCCATCCCGTAGTCCCTTGTGCGCCAACACAGAAGCTACTAGGCTATCCACTCTAGCACGGGCCTGGCCACTGCCTCATACAGAGCGACTGGTTGTACTAGAAGAGTTAGACAAGATGAAAATCATAGCGGTCCTTACGAAGAGCTCAGGTTGAACCCACCACCGTACCACTTTCTTTTACTCGACACCGCGAGCATCCACCTTCCCGGTCTTCCTCATGAATCCTGGGATGTGGGGTAACCGCAGGTAGCTAAGTTACCCATTCAACCCTGCTCTTATGGCTGTTTCGGCGCATAGCCGTATTCCGACCAAGTCGGTTGCCGGGGTTCTTCCCCATTTTATTTTCGAAAATCAACCCCCAACAATCTTAAACACATCCTTTGGCAAACCCACGTTCATTCTTACCAACTTTTTAGTTCATATAGTTGAATGAGCGATCCCTCCTATGCGCACTACTTCTAAGGAGGTTTGGATGGCTATCCTACTAGGGTTTCTCCTTAGCAAGCAAAATATGTAGGTTTTTAGTTGGTTGCACTGGCCATTATATTTGCTTTGCAAATCTAGGTATTTTATACATCAAGAAAGGGTTCCAGTGGACTTGCCATCGTCTAGGTCCTCGTTGCAATGGAGGTCGATACTAGAGTCGTCGGCTTCCTAGTCCACAACGGTCAGCTCCGGCTCCTGGAGTTCCCCCGGTTCAGCGTCTATCGTGTACAAACAAAAAACAAGTGATAATTGCAATCATTCAAGCTCAAATTACCTCAAAAGAAGGTGGGTTGGGTAGAGGGGATTTTTAGAAAGATTTGGGTGCGAGGATCATCTAAAATGGAGTTGATTTGAACAAGATATGATTTTTTTTTACAAAAAGATAGGTTTAAAATATTTGAAAAGGGATTTTAGAGCTTCGTGGGCCGAATCAGGGGCGCGCCCCAAGGTTTGTGGGTGGCTCGGCCTGCCTCCGGCCCACGCGAGGCGCGGCGTGGCTGCTAGGCCGGCCCAGTGTGCCAACGCGCGCGCAGGGTGGGGGGAAGGCGGCAAGGAGGCGCCCCGGGCCGGGCCCACCCTTCAGCGGTGGCAGCCAGGTGACGGCGTCACCCGCCGATGGGGCGCCGGTCGGCTGAGCTGGTGGGGCCGAGGAAACAGGGCTCGCCGGCTTAAGGTGCGGGGGTCCGTGGCGGGGGCGTAGCGGTGCGGGGAAGGGGAGGGGGAGCGCTCACCTCGGTGCCGGCGATGGAGGGGGGGTGTGGAGCTCAGCGGCGGCTGGGGGGGGGAGGAGAGCGGCGAAGGGGGGAGGGGCGTGTCACCGTGCTGGGGCTTTTCTTCCCAGGGTGGGTATCCAGGCCGAAGTGGGCTTGAGGTCCGGCGAGGCGAAGGGCGGGGGCGGGGGCTTTATAGGTGGCGGCGCGGCTCGGTCCGCGGTGCGCCGGAGTGGGCCTAGGTGAAGTGCGCTCTAGGGTGGCACAGCACCGGGGCGGGTGTAGGGGCCGGGCGCGGTAGGGTAGGGGCTGGGCGCAATGGGGTAGGGGCTGGGCCCGGCGTTGAGCTTGGCATAGCGCCGGGGCGGGGCCGGACATGGCGCCGTGCGCGTGGCGCGACGCGGGGGGGGGGCGGCGTGGCGAGGTAGGGGACGCCCCTGATGTCAGGGAGCGCGGAGAGGGAGAGGGTGGCGCGGGGTGGAGTGGGTCGGGGCAAAGTGGCCTAAGCGGCTCTGGCCAGGGGGGATGAAGGGGAGCGGGTTGGGCTGGCAGGGGGGGTCCAGTTGGGCTGGGCCAAGGGGTTTGGGGGGAGGTTTGGCCCCCTTTCTTTTTTTATTAGTGTTATTATTATTATTATTCTTTTTGGCTAACGGTGGATTTGGGAAAAGAGTTTTAGGATTTTTTTTAATATTTTAGGGTGTTACAGGCGCTGGGTCAGATATTGACTTGGATACTCCGAGCTGATAGACTAAGCAATATGGAGTTGGACAGAGGCGCTGGGTCAAGATACTGACTTGGATACTCCGAGTTGGCAGATTATAGAATATTGTATAAATGAAGTATTTGGTGGATGGCTTTAGGAAAAATGTGGCAACTACATTCTAAAACTTGATTCCTCTTAATAGTACGATTTTTCCTAACACAAAGCAAAAATAAGAATACTAATTAAGCACTTGCTTTGAGTCACCTTCTTGATTTTGCTTCCAAGCCATTACCACCACTTAGATATCATATGAAATCTTGAGAGATTTATATCCATAGTCTTCTCAACCTTGTGTAATACTTGATAATACATGAGCGCGCAATACACAAATTTTATTATATCACTTCATGTCATGCACTTAGTGAACATGTTAGATCAAATGATTTTTTTGTCATATGTCACCAAAACAAAGAGAGGGAGGCCTAGACGCACTCACAGTTTCAATCGGAATTGCAATTATTACAAACTAGAAATCTGCCTCGTGTCTTGGAGCTGCAAAAGGAGAGTCCACATGCATCTCTCTGCTTGGAAGCTGAGCAAACCCGTAAATGATTATAATACCATACTCCTTTGAGATAATACCACATACTATCATTTTATAGGGTAGGTTAATTATGATAAGAAAGATTTACTTTCATCCAAACGAGGAAGTTTCATCTAGGTAAAAACAAAAGATAGATGGTTATCTGGACCAAAGTTGGTGTGTGGCTCTTTTAAAATTTGTGAAATGAAATTATACACTGAGAATGGGCTAAAACTATTTTCATATTTCTAATTTCAAAGTGCCACATATAAAGATAATATGTTTTATAGATGAAATATCTACTTAAAATGCATGATTTTATAGGCAACCTACAAGACACAAGCTTTTTGGAAAACATGCAAGGCCCATCTCTTTTATACCCTACTCCTTCCACATCACCAATAGTACTGACATGACACCTCATTAGGAAAGAATGAAATTCCCATTACGCAGAAAAGCCTAAGAGTTAGACTATAGTTGACCTATTTGAGTAAGCGAGAATGTTGCAGAATAGAAAATGTAGAGATGCAGCTTAGGGCACCTCCAATTATTAGAGCAACCTGCTAGCTCAGAGCTCCATGTATCACGTTAATCCCAAATAGAGTTTACTATGAAAGATCACTACTCCGATGATCTAATTTTTACGTCTAGAAAGTTGATTGGATGTAATGTAAGCGTTGACCCACAAAACATAGAGATAGATGTACAAACGACGGGCTCACTATAAATTCTATACTAGCTCTTCTCTCTATCTTTGATTTCGCACTGCTACATGTAGGAAAAACAATTTGGAAAGGCTCTCTCTAGCTGCACATACCCAATAGAGGAGGAAAAGGGAGACACATGTCCAAAATGAGTTCGGTTGGTATATATGTGCAAAACGGTCTCGAACGGAGTACCCATCTCAACGATCGATTTTGGATATGAGATACGAACCTGCTACCCATTCTGACTATGTCAGGGAGCGAACGGTGAGGGAGAAATCAAGAAAAGCAAATGCTGAATTGATTGTTTATTGACATGGGTATGCCTTTTAGATATCCTGTTGTTGGAGACAAATTAGTATATTAAATTGGGTTGCCACTCCTATCCGGCCTCCCGACTCATTTTTAGAGATGGGTCTCTCGTTTGCCTCTCCAACAATGGAGAGCCTATGTATGGTTGGAGACCCTTTTGAGGGATGATAAAAGATGCAAAAATTGTAACAGCCCGTTTGGATGTTGGAATTGAAGCCCAGAATTCGGAATTGGAAATGGCAAGGCCCAATTCCAGCGTTTGGTTGACGAGGGAATTGAAGAGTTGAAATGAGGCCCAATTCCATCCGGTATTCAGCCCAAATAAAATAGGCTTACCCCAATTCATAGCCGATGCACTCGGTATTGTGTGGCATTCGTCGTCGTCGTCGCCGAAGGGCAAGACGTCCCGTCGGCCCCACCGAGGATAGGCCGCCCCGTCGGAATCCGTCGCCCCCGTCGAGGACTAGCCGCCTAGTGATGGTCCGCCGCTGCTCCTTGCCGAGGTAGCCCTGCGCACCCCCTCCTCCCCACACGACGGTCGATGCCTCCACATCTTCCCCACAGCCGGCAAGGGTTGATTCTCCTCTTCCCCATGCGGCTGCTGCTACTGCTCCCCCTCTCCCCACGACGGTCGACGTCGCCTCCTCTTCTTCTCTATTGCTGGCCCCACTTCATCTTCTTGCCCATGACCAGGGAGGGGTCGCTCCTCTTTTTCCTAGCGGCTGGCGGCTGCTCCTCTTCCTAGCGGCCGGCGATTGGCGGGCCGATGGTTGTTCCCCCTCCTCATCTTCCCCACGCCCGGCGAGGGGCCGCTCCTCCTCTTCTCGGTGGCTGGCGGTTGCTCCTCTTCCCGGCGGCCAGCGCCTCCTCGTCTTCCCGGCGGCCGGCGACCGCTCCTCTTCTCGGCGGCCGGTGGCAGCTCCTCTTCCCAGTGGCCCACAACCCGCGGTCGGTTCCTACTCTTCTTCCTCAACGGTCAACGAGTAGCGAATGTGTAGTTCGTAGACCACATTCAATTCCTTACCTATGCTCATCCAAACAAGAATTCAATTTGGTTGCTTCTTAGGATTTCGAAAGCCAATCTAATGTCCAT
Source organism: Paspalum vaginatum (assembly GCA_030272315.1). NCBI lineage: Eukaryota > Viridiplantae > Streptophyta > Magnoliopsida > Poales > Poaceae > Paspalum > Paspalum vaginatum. Next base: position 36,525,350 of record CM059020.1, on the reverse strand, counting down.
CCAAACAAAAAAAATTGAATTGGGCTCATTTCAATACCATGGCTGATTTGGAATTCAAGCCAATTCAATTCCATGCTCTTCAATATCGACATCCAAACAGAGTTAAGACCATCTCCAGCGGGTTGCCCATATGGGTTGTCTATAGTAGAAAACGGCATTATAACGCTATTGTAGTCAGAGTGGGAGGTGGTACCCATTGGAGACAGTCTAAGGGTCTTTTGGGAATACGGGGAAATTTTTCTGTTGCTGCGTTGTTTCTATGAAATTGCATTGTGTGAAATTCCTAGTACGTTCCTATGAGAAATTAATGTGTTCCAAATTGGAACTTAAGTGGTTGTTATTGGGCAGCATGCTGGCTAGTGGAAGCTAGACCGTGGAAGCCTCTAGGATGAAAAAAGATCCATTTTTGAGGAAAAAAAAAACTCAGTACGGAGTAGTAAATACATTATTGGAGTGCCTTTATTGTATGTGCCCAAACCCCGGCAGATTCTGGCCGCTGAGAGGTGACAGGTGACGATGGAATTAGCACTAATAAAGTGACGTACGAAAAGCCACGTTAGATTTACAGTGACATGGAAAAAAAATGGAGAAAAAAAATGGACTGTTCGCTTGTAGCCAGTTCAAAACGGACGGTCCACGCACTCCAAGACGCTGTGTGAGAGAAAAATCTATGTCAAATATTAAATATACAGTTAAAAAACTATTTTATGAATAGGATTTTAGTTAGTTATATGTAAATGACAATATCATATTGTCTATAATGGATTCTATTATTAATTTTACTCTTAAACAGCAACTGTCTGGAAAGCCTGATAAGCTATCACGCACGTACTACGTAAATAATGCTAAACCTTGGGGAATCGTATTTTAAAATTGTTAGATCCTCTTAATTGATGACGACACAGAAACCTGCACATCTACGCATCAGCTCCAAACACGCAATGCTCGCTGCAAGATCTCCCCTTCTGAAAAGTCAAGCCGCTTGCCGCTGTATAGATACTAATTAGACCTAAGCGAAGTGTTTAAGACCTTGCGAGTATTAAATCTCCAAAATGTCAAAATATAATAGTAAATCCGTGTTAGAGTTTTCGGCTTTGTTAGTTGGACCTAAATGCAATGGGATCGAAGTTACCTTAGAATTTTGGTAGGCATAATATAACAGAAAAAAGAGCCCAAGTACAGGACTGGCAAATGGCAACTACCGGTACTCCAAAAAGTCTTCCGCGACTGTGTCGATACCTCGTACCACAGGAACCTGTACCCGGTCTTTTCAGCTCAGAAGACAATTATAAGGGCTGTGAATTCGTAGCATGACCATTCTGCACATCTGTCTCGTATCAGGACCACTATAATGCTTTGTCCTAGCAATGAACAAAACTGACTGTACGGTATTTTGAGCTTCAGGAAGACTGTTCGCTCGTCAGAAATGTGAAGTCTGGAGTGCAAAACCAACGTCTCCAAGAGAACATCCTCGCAAGTTGCCAATTAGCAGGTCGCTGATCAGACAATGTATCAGACTTTCAAACGCAGGCGCAATCCCCACCTGTTATCGGAATTTGGGCCAAAGGGGGCGAGTGAAATTATCTATTCGTGCCACTCCGGTGCACGTATGTATTGAAAAAAAACTATTTAGGTGAACACGATTTAAATAATCCAAATTCAACTATGCTGTCATTCTCCATGACAATATATCCAGTTTCGAAACTTGTTTAACTGAAACCTTGAGCAGAGTCTATCACCTAGTTCTTCTGTAGCTGTTGCCGAATAATAGAACTATTTACCTTCTTTCGGTGACTAGGATCCATATGTTGCTGAATCTGAAGCAGGAGCATAATCCTTTTCGCTGTCCTGTTTTAGACAATCTATGAGACAGACAGAGATACGGCAGCGGAACGCAACTTCACGCCGTCATCACCCCATTTCATCTCTGGAGCAGTAGCACCGGCAATGTATGTCTGCAACCACATGATCACACAAAGTTCAAGAAAACTGAAGCAAAAAGGGACAACAATTATTCAGGAAAATGATTTGTTTAAGATAATATAAAGTGAGCTGTATAAGAACCAGCTACAGATTGGTACAAGTATTCAGTTCGACATATTGGGATTTAAATACTATTTAAAAGTTTGATTTACTTTGTATTTGGAGAGGAACAGAGAAGTTCTATTTACTTGTATGGCTAAAAAAAAATGATATGCACAGTACAGTAAGATTCCCAAGTATGTGTTTGTTTGGTTCACATGGCTGGCCCTGATTTTTCCAATGCATCTCGCTGGGTTTGGTTGGGTTAGAGCCTAGGCCAAAACCCTCCTAGTCATTGATCTGATCTTTCCCACCAGCAGTCGCAATCCAGAACCAATCATCTGCAGCCCTTCGCCACTGCCATCCAACCAGTCGCCAGAGTAGCTGCAGTATCGACTGGTGGAGTAGTTGCAGTAACTGTAAGGGAGTCGTGAGTCGTGACAGCCACTGGGAACAGTCAAATCTGAAGCAGGGACCTGGTGTTCTGGCAGCCTGATTTGCATACCAATCTCATCTGCCCACAGCACAGCGCTATCTGGAGGTGCTCCAGGTGCATGCCGCTGCTCTGGATTTCTGCTCATTAAAGGCGCTGCTGTCCAGGGCTCTCCTGTCCACCGCCAATGCCAGCCGCTTGGAGACATGCAGCCACCCAATCCTCCACATCTCACTGCCTGAAAACATCGGCTGATCTGTGCCGTGTTGTTTTGCTGTTGATTATAACTAGCTCATAGCAAGCGCTGTTTCAGTAGATTCTTCTTCTTCATTTTTCTTTTTGGCCTTTGTTCAAAGATTCAAAGTGCTTTGTGCCACTGCGTTGTACATTTGGTGCTGCTGAACAGACTTGCCCGTGAATTGTGGTGGACTACTGCACCTGCTCGCAATTCCTGCTGCTGCAACTTGTCCTTATAACTTGTCCTCTGGTGATGCTCTCATGGCATTATTAGATGTCAAGCTGAACTATCGGAATCACCATGTATGGGCATCTACAGTCTGCATGCTATGCAGGCTCATTGGCTTGGCATTCCATCTCACTGTTAAGGACTTAAGGCTCTGGATGGGGAAGTTGATCCGGAGACTGATGTGGCTTGGCGGATCAGCGATGATCATCTGACAGCTATCTTGTGCATGGGCACAGAGGAACCAATCAGGTTGAGCTTTATTGGTCTCTCATCAGCTAGAGAGATGTGGGAGTATCTTCAGCAGAGCTACAAGCATAATTCAGCAATTCTTTGCTTTGTGTTGTACCAACAGTATGGCACCAGTTCTTGTGTTCTCTTCATGTCATTCGAGCTAAGCTCTGGCTTCCTAATTTCCCTGATTTGATCTAGACAAGTGATCTAATTGATCAATGATCTCTCACGAGACATTGCATACTTACTGGCACCTCAGAAGCATGTAGTTCCATGAAACATACCACAGTACCTTGCTCTAACACTAAGGACAAATTTTGGTTGTGCTCTGTAGGATGTTTTTTTGATACACAGACAGCTATTTTTTTTCTCAGAACACACATGGGAGCTGTGTATCTTTGTATTAAAAAGAGAAGAGAAATGGGCCCTTAGAAAAGCAACCATCCCCCATCAATTAAGAGAAAAGAAGCAGGTCGCAAGGAAAAAAAAATTAACGCACTAATCACCAGGTGCAACTAAGAGAGAAAACGACCAGGCCCTATCAAACTCCCAAAAGACCTACAGCATGACTGAAGTCAGCTCCTGGAGTTTTTATGCCCCAGCAAGCGATCAGAGCCCCAACTCATTGGTAAATTTTTTTGGGCGTTATGTAGGGATGGGCAACATTTGTTTCGAATTGCAAGCCATAAGAACACTTCGCGTTTGGGTGGCCCCCATGATTTCCACAAACCGACTAGAACTTGCTAAAGATATGACGAAGCATGAGTGGACCAAGCAAATTGGTGTTGAATGTTATGAATAGCGCTGGCCCCCATGATTTCCACAAACCGACTAGAACTTGCTAAAGATATGACGAAGCGTGAGTGGACCAAGCAAATTGGTGTTGGATGTTATGAATAGCGCTTGTATTCATTATGAGGCCCTAAGACCGATATATATACACCAGTACATAAAGGGATATATACACATAATCCCCTACAATACATAGGAAATACAGAGATACAAATATATCTAACACCCCCCTCAAACTCAAGGTGGATCAAACACATTGAGTTTGGAGAGATAAAAACAATGTTGAACTCTGGTCTGTGCCTTCGTGAAGAAATCAGCCACCTGTAACTCCGAAGGCACGTAGCGAAGAGTAACTACATCATCCTGAACCTGTGCACGTGTGTAATATGCATCAACACCAATATGCTTAGTAAGCTCATGCTTCATCGGATCACGAACAATACTAATAGCACTTGTATTGTCAATCAAAAGAGGAGTCGGTGTAGAAACAGAAACACCAAAATCTGCAAGCAACCACCGTAACCAAGTCACCTCTGCCGTCACAAGAGCCATAGCACGCAACTCAGCCTCTGTACTCGAACGAGAAACTGCTGTCTGCTTCTTAGTCTTCCAAGCAATAAGAGAACCACTAAGAAAAACACAATAAGCAGAAAGAGATCAACAATCAGAGGAATCACCAGCCCAAGTAGCATCACAATAAGCCTGAAGCTGTAAAGAGCTAGAGCGTGGAAAGAACAAACGACGTGATATAGTTCCATGAAGATAAAGTAAGACACGAAGAAGGTGACTATAGTGGAGCTGAGTGGGAGCAGAAACAAACTGACTCAGAATATGCACAGAATAGGAAATGTTAGGACGAGTAACACCAAGATAGACAAGACAACCTACAATATGAAGATAACGAGTAGGATCATCAAGAGGCTCACCATAAGTGGTAGAAAGATGAACATTGAGCTCCATGGGAGTCTCATCAGTCCTGTGATCAATAATAGATGCACGATCAAGAAGGCCCTGAATATATTTTTCTTGAGACAGATAAAATCCCTCACGTGTAGATGAAACCTCGATCCCAAGAAAATAACGAAGAGGGCCAAGATCAGACATAAGAAACTGGTCACTCAAACGTGCCTTGACAAAGGCAATGAACTAAGATTCATCTCCAGTGATAATCATGTCATCAACATAGAGGAGAAGAAGAGTACGACCACGAGATGATGTGTGTACAAACAGAGCAGGATCATGAGCACTGGCAGAAAAACCAGCAGCCGTGACCACAGAAGCAAAGCGCTGAAACTAAGCACGAGGAGCCTGCTTAAGACTGTAGAGAGAGCGACGAAGGCGACAAACCATACCCTCAGGAACAGAATACCTAGGCGGTGGCTGCATATAAACCTTCTCACGCAACTCACCATTAAAAAATGAGAGATAGACCACTCACGAACAGAGGCCATAGCAAGAAGAGCACGAACGGTGGTCATATGAGCAACCACGGGCAAAGGTCTCATCATAATCACGACCATGTTCCTGCTGAAAACCACGGGCAACAAGACGAGCCTTATAGCGCTCAAGAGATCCATCAGAGCGAGTCTTAACCTTATAGACCCACTTACAGGTTATAGGACGAACATGAGAGGGAGTCAGGAACAAGATCCCATGTGCCCGTACGCTCAAGTGCAGCTATCTCCTCAGCCATCGCAAGCTGCCATTTTGGATGAAGAATGGCATCACGATAGGAAAGTGGCTCAGAAAGGACAGTACCGGCAAAACCTTGCCAAGTAACAGGTCCAAAGCCATACCGATCAACAGGCTGACGAGACCGATGACCACGACGTATAAGCTGCTCAGGGGATGGCTCATCAAAAGAAGGCTCAGAAGGGCCAGAAGATGGCTCATCAGAAGGAGCAGATGGAGTCGAAGCACGACGACGTGTGTACACCTAGGTCATAGGAGGCTTGGTAGTATAGTCAGGAGGCAAAGAAGAAGACCCCGAAGGAGGCTCGACATGTGGCACCACAGAAGAAGAGGGAGGTACAGCTACAGGTGTAGTGCACTACAGAAGGAGACAGAGGCACAGCTCCTGAAGGAGGCACAGTGGGCGAGGGTACCCAGCAAGAAGATATATGTGGAAGAGCAGTATCAGGAATAAATAAAAATGAAAGAAGATCAACTAAAGATGCTAAAGGAGCATCAGAGGAAGGACGAGGATAGAAAGGACGAGACTCATCAAAGACAACATCCCGAGAAATCCTCATCCGTCGACCAACCGGATCCCAACAATGATATCCCTTATGCTCAGCGCTATATCCTAAAAAGACACACTCCACAGACTATGCGGTCAACTTCGTGCGCTCACGAGGTGCAAGAAGCACATAGCAAACACAACAAAAAAGACGAAGGTCGTCATAATCAGGCGTCTTGCCACAGAGACTGCTCAAAAGGAACGACACCATGAAGGGCTGACGAAGGCTGAATGTTAGTCAAATATGTGGCAGTGGAGACAGCTTCAGCCCAAAAATGAGGTGGAACAGAAGAAGCAAGCATAAGAGCACAAGCAGTCTCAAGAAAATGACGATGCTTGCGTTCAACAACACCATTTTGAGCGTGAGCACTAGGACAAGAAAACTGAGCAAGAGTACCTTGCGCAGAAAGAACCTTACGAAGAGCACCAGAAAGGTATTCACTTGCAGAGTCGGCACGAAAAACACGAATAGAAGTGTCGAAATGAGTGCGAACCATAGCAGAGAAATTCTTATAGATGGATAAAGCCTCACTACAATTTTTCATAAAGTAAATCCATGTGTGGCGAGAAAAATCATCTATAAAAATTATATAATATCGATGGCCCCCTTTTGAAACAAAAGGAGCAGGACCCCATATATCTGAGTGTACAAGATCAAAAGGACGCTCAGAAACCGACTCACTAGAATGATAGGGAAGCTGAACCTGCTTTCCTAGACGACAACCCTGACATTGAGCTAATGACTCATGACCTGAGACTGAACCTAAGAGATCACGACGAACCAAAGTGGACAGATGAGAGCCACACAGATGACCCAACCGATGATGCCACTGAGCGAAAGACGAGGTGGACGAAGCAGCCAAAGCGAAGCCAACACGACCGATAGGGGCAGCAAAAGAAAGATGAAGCCAGTTAAGCTCCCAAAGATGCTGAGAATCACGGCGGCGAGGGGCAGTACCAACCAGGCAACCCGTGCTGCGATCTTGAACATAACAAAAATCAGGATCAAAGATAATACGACAGCCATGATCGGTGAGCTGACTAGCAGACATAAGCTGCATGGTTAGATCAGGGACATAGGAACATTAGGAACATGACAAGAATTAGACAAAAGAGTGCCCTCTCCAGGAACACAATGAGAAGACCCATCAGCAGTGTGAACAGTGAGAGAACGAGATGGAGAATGAACAGAAGAAAGAGAAGTGCGATGAGGAGTCATATGAAAAGAGGCACCAGAATCAAGAATCCATGCATTAGTACCTGGTGATCCCTGAGTGGAAGATTGAGAAGCAGCAGCAGAACCCTGTGAGCCAGTAGGCAGAGTCGCAACACTAGCGGTCCCAGACGGTGAAGAGGCAGCAAGGCGACGAAGAAGCATCAACATCTCCTGGGCAACTGGATGTGTAGAACTCCTCTGAGACACTCCAGCACTAGCACTACCAGAAGCCTGTGAAGCCTGACGAGTCTGAGAGCGCTACGCTTTCTTCTTCCTGTAACAGAAGGCCTCAACATGTCCGTCCTTCCTACAATAATCACAATGAAGTCCACCACCGCTACCACCACCCCCTCCACGTGTAGAAGGAGAGGACGTAGGCACTGACGAGGGCAAAGACAGTGGAGGAACAGGTGGCCGTGAGGGCGAAGAACGAGCAGCCAATGCAGACGCAGAGGGTAACAATCCAGCAGTACGAAGCCGAGTCTCCTCATTACGAACATCAGCGAGAGCCTCCATCAAGGAGACAAAAGGATAACGAGAAAGAAGCTGGGCACGAAGAGGCTCATACTCATCACGAAGACGAGTCAAAAAGGCATATGTGCGCTGAAGCTCAATATCTGACTGCTGACCATGGCAGAACTCACAAGTACTCGGTGACAGTGGATGACATAGCGAGTCAATCTGACGCTAGATAGCAGACAACTGGGTGTAGAGCTCATCAACACTAAGATCACCATGATGTAGCAACTGCTCCTGACGAATAGCAGCAAAATAAGCAGAGTGACCAGTGGGCTCATAGCGATCACGAAGGAAAGACCACATCTGATGAGACCGATCGAAGTCAACAATCCCTGCAGCAAACTGATCCTCCATACTAGCAGTAAGAATAGACCCAGCAAGCATCCTCATCCAACCAACCCTTGTAAGCACTAAACTGAGACTCATAAGATGCCATAAGATCATCAAAATCTGCAAGGAGCGCCTTCTTAGCTTCATCGGTTGCCTTCTCTGGAATTGTAGGGCGCTCGGAGCCTTACGACAAGGCGGACATGGAAGCTCGCCAGTAAGAAACTCCCAGAGGCGCAAGCCACGCATGTGCCAGCGCATACAAGGAACCCAGGCACGGTAGTTAGTCCCATCAAAGAGCAGCGAACAGCGAAGGACGGGAACACCACCGTTGGAAGGAGCCGAAGGCACCATCTCAGACAATCAGCAACAGGCGACGGCGAGAACGCAACAGGAAAAGCGGCGCAAGCAGCAGTTTTTTTTTTTTTTTGCTTTTTTTTTTACTATCTAAAGGGCTACAGCGGACGAAACGAATCGGCGAAACCAGACATGGGCACGAGCGCATGACCGACGAGAAGCCGGCGTGCGAACGGACGGCGACAAGTCGGCCAGCAGAGACGAGCCGGCGAATGGGCGACGACGGGCAGGCGGGAGGGTGACAGAGCCGGTGTCGGACGACGCAGGAGGCCGGCGGAGCCGCGCGGAAGGCCAGCGGGCGGGGCGGACTGAGCCGGCGGCGGATGCGGGCCAGCCACGAGATCCGGCGGGCCGGCGAGGAGATCCGGCGACGGACGACAGGCCGGCGACGAACAACGAGCCGGCGGCGGAGGACGCAGGAGGTCGGCGGAGCTGCGCGGAAGGCCAGCGGGCGGGCGGCTGGCACGTGGCGGACTGAGCTGGTGGCGGACGCGGGCCAGCCACAAGTTACGGCGGGCGCGAGGCGAGCCGGCGAGATCCGGCGGGGCAAAGCCGGCGGCGGGTGTTGAGCCTGCGGCAGCAGCGGGTGGGTGACGGCAAGGACAAGCCGTCGGTCGATGACGAGCCGACGAAGATGAGTCGGCGTGAAGGAACGATTAGGGATCGTACTAAAAACTAACCCTATTTGGCTCTGTATACCATGTCATGAATAGCACTTGTATTAATTATGAGGCCCTAAGGCCGATATATATACACCAGTACATGAAGGGATATATACACATAGCCCCTACAATACATAGGAAATACAGAGATACAAATATATCTAACATTGGAGAGCTCCTTCAACCAACATCATTGTAAACGACCAACTATTGCTCTTCAGTGCCTGCCACTTTCAAGCTGCTCTATCCCTCTGAGCTCCACAATTTCAGATTGTATTGATCAGTTTGGAGAGGGGAGAGGTGGGCATTTAGTATAGAATAACTAAGATTCGTATCTTTGTTGGGCTTATATGGTTCCATTGCACATACAGCTATTCTCAAAGGATAATTTAAACATCAGAATCTAAGGCCCATGATAGTAAAGAAGCTTAGTAGTGATACGAAATCTATGAAGGAAAGAAAACAAATAACAGAAAGCAGCATAACATGCATTGCATAGATGTAATCCAACTGAAAATGCAAACAGTCATATGGGAGGAATATATATCAGAATAAATAAGCTGACATAAAGCAAGAAAATTATAGGACTCAATAATTGTTTAAGAATGTAAATCAAAAGGGCAGCCGTTACCTTCCCACTATTCACAGTAGCCATTAGGGCAACATGTTGTTTGTCCAGACCGAATTCATAGAAGTAATATGTCCTGTGGGAAATTTACTCTATGAAAAAATTATGAGGAAAACTGTTTCCAAAGTTGGATACTGTTTCTAACTAGGAATAATATTTTAATCAGATATTCGTCTATAAAATTAGTATAAAGATCAGATATTACCTAATATCCTCCTCATCCTTAACTTTAATTGTTCGAGCTGAGAATACTTTTGCACCAGCTACAAAATGCACCAAAGATATAAGGAAATCTTCCCAGATTAGTAAACTGTGTCAGTGCTTCAGAATTTAGGAATTCCTAGAATTTAATACAATATTTTCACTTCATATTTTCTTATCAATTCTGTGTGTGTGTGTGGGAATGGGATTAACTTTTCACTATTTATTTAATTTGAATAAATGAAATTCAAGGAAACAGCAACATTACATAGTGCTAAGGTTATATAGTGTTAAACAAAAGGACTTGAAATTTGAAAAGCACAGTGGCAAGAACAGGCTTCCTATTTGTGCAACTCATCATGACTGTAAGTAGTGCAATTTTTGCTAACTTTTTAAAATCAGGATGCAAAGTAACTAGTAAGTCAAAGCTTTGAACATTAATATATGTCACGCTAGTCATAAAATGAATTGTCACATTTAGAATGAATAAACACAAGAATATATGCCCCACATGAACTAAGTTTCATCATTAATATGTGAAAGATCAAAGATGTGAACACTTAATGGTCATGGTCATCTTTTTTTTTATGATAATATCCATTTTCATTTGTCAGCAAACAAAAAAAGCGCAACATCCAACTCAAGATAAAAGAAATCACCAGGTATAAATATCTTTGACGCCTCCTTTAGAGTGCCCAAGTCAGTTATATCTTTTGCCTGCAACTCAATATTTGTGGAACACCATTCAGAAATTTGTCATGCACAGATCATATAAGGCCCTTTCATTGTGAGCCTACATTCAGATATAGAGCAATCTAATCAGCGGCAACATCAGTGTGTTCCATAATAGAGGCCTTATTAATTGTCTTTTTCTTTACAAAGAACATTTTGGTCGTACCTATGCCGGTGTCCCCCTTTTTCTACACTATAAAAGAGCGAGTTTTCGCTAAACCTTTTTTATCTGAGAAAGCCAACCTATACCTCTCACGCTGGTCCCACAGCGCAGATTGGAAAGTGTTAAGAAGGGGTGGAAAGGCTCAAAACCAATAGCTAGAAAATGTTTTCACCCTTTGATTGCTTTTTTTCACACCAAATTATTTACCCGTACCCACCTCTTTTTCCATACGGTACAAAGGCTGAGAATCAAATTTCTATCGGCCATTCCCCTGATTACCGCTCGACCTTCCCACCACCGGAACACAGCACGCTTCCCCGCCGTGCCCCTCCCAGGACGCCAGCGCGTCGCGAGCGCCCGCGCGCAGCCCCTCCGCGGCGACATGAGCGCCCGGACGGCGGCATCCCTCCTCCGACGCCAGCGCCCCTTCCCGGACGCCAGCGCGACACGAGCGCCCGCACGCAGCCCCTCCCCGGCGATGCGAGTGCCCGGACGGCGGCGGCCCTCCACCGACGCCAGCTCCCCTCCCCGGACGCCAGCGTGACGCAAGCGCCCGCGCGCAGCAACTCCCCAGCGAAGCGAGTGCCCGCGCGCTGCCCATCCCCGGCGACGCGAGTGCACGGACGCCGGCGCCCCTCCCCCGACGCCAGCGCCCGGCGCTCCTCCCATGGACGTGCACGCCTCCCCGGCGGCCTACCCGGCGCTGCACGGAAGTGAGCGCCCGGCGAGCCCCCAGATGCCGCCAAGACACCAGCGCCCCACCACCGACACCAGCCCAGAAGACTCCGGCCGCCTGGACGCATCGCACGCCGTCGCCGCAAGCCGGCCCCGCCCGGTGGCCCGCCCTCCCCCTTCCGTCGATGCCGTCCAGACGCAAGAACGCCCCAGGCCGCTCGGCCGCCGATGGCGGCTCCTGAACGATGGCAAGACGCAACAACGCCACCGGCCACCAGAGTGCACCCGGCCGCCCAGACGCCGCCAACGCACGCCGCTACCGGCCGCTGCCTGGACGACGCAGCCCCACCAGCGCAGTGCATCAGTCTGCGTTGCCCTGCGCCGGAAGTAGCCAGCCACTCTCAGGTTCGTACAACCACCTTGCTGCTCCACTCTTTCCGCATCGACAATTGTAGTCGTCGTGCCTGCGGAACTCATTTTTCTTGGATGCCATGTGATGCAATGATATCATATCATTTTAAGCCTAGCTCTGAAATGGTTCCTTGTTCTTGTTGCTTGTTGAATTATTTTGAGCCAAACCTGCAGGTTCAATGCTTATTCTAGATACATTGTTTTTGGCTTCAAAGGTAAAACTTGAAGCTCTTCCTACGTTTGGTTTCATGGGAGTTTAGTTTTGCACACTATGCAATAAAACCACCACAATCTAGGTTCTAGATTTTTAGTTACTGTGCACATAAAACTTGAATCTCAGGTTGCTTTGATTCTTATGCAGGAATATTGTTGATTCGAAGCTTTTCTCCGAACTTCAAGGTTAGTTCTCCCTTTATATATTGCCAAAATGCTAGCATGCTAATGTTCATGCATTGCACATCTAGGTATTCTAGATTTTCTATTAGGTTTTGTAGTTAAACTAAACAAAAGTTGGCAAATTTCAATTCCCCAAAACTGATTAATTCTACTATATTCTCCTGAGGGAGGAGGTCATCCAGTGTCAGGGTCGCGCCTCTAAGGACCAGTGGCTGGCCACCTTTGCTGACGGCCGCTCCCACGCCTCCACGCTCGTCAACGCACACCTCCCCCGCAGGTAGGTCTCTTTCTTTGTGCTTCAATAGCACCTCAGGATTTGAGGTATCGGTCATGGATGTTGGTGTTGTGCCGTAGCTACTGTGGGTCCTCGCATCAGGCCTCGGTGGCGACGAGTCTGCCGCGCCGCTACGGTTTGATCTAAATGTGGCAGAATGCAAGGGCAATGAGATGGAGAGGCGCTGCGACACGCTGCTCCACCTCTACCGCTCTAGCTGTCGCCGTCATGGAGCAACCACGACCACGGCCAACTACAAGCGATCCTCCCCCAACTGGTACTGGATCGTGCTCCACTCACTTCTCAGGTGCTCTCGGCTGATCCGGTGGAGCAATGCTCACGGCCGCCAAGTGATATGATATCTCCATATTAATATATTTACTTTTTTTTTTACTTTTTGTTAGAAAAGATCCATCCGGTGATTGATACTACTCCTATGATAATGTGGATAACTCGTATAATCAGCTGAGGAATTGTGTTCCTATAACCTTCGCATGTATCTGTAACAGTATGATGTATGTGTCCATCCACGGCCTCTTGCTGTGATTATGAAGATAATGGAATTCAGGGAATTTGATAGAGACATTAGTTTCTGCAGAATCAATAGCTAGCACCTGGCTTGCTGTCTTTTTATTTAACCTCATGGCTTGTTGCTTGTATTGTGTTGTTTTTTAGCAGGAGTTCGAAGCGGACCATTATCACTAACTGAACACAGTTATGCTCCTAATTCGATCAGGATTTTCAGAGGATCTTCTTCAGTTTTCAGTCCCAGTGCTAGCTGAGAGCCTCTGATCTTCCTGGGATGCATGCTGTTGCTGCATCATGCGCAGGTACTGGCTGTGATCTTTCTCTGCCCCTACTTAATCTTGTGCAGGTCGTGGAAGCTAAGTAGAAATTCTTGAGCATGTCAAATTGGGTAGTAAACAATGCAATGCCTATGAGCACTGTGACCACGATGCTTTTCATTCGCAAACAATAATGTCCAGTTTACTGGCAGCACGATTATTTTGGTACTCACCTAGGTTTCCACTAACATTATGTGATTGTACATGTTAAATCCAGTAATTGCTTAATTTGTTTCTAACCTTCTTTTCTGACACTCCAGGTTTCATCTGTTGTACCAGAAGGCAAAGTCTTGTTCACCACTGTAGGACTGGTGGTTGCTATAATGTTTGTAATTGCTGCAGCCTATGGTTTTTAGATTGACGATGGATATTTAATCTATCACAAGATATCCTAAATATCACCAGTGATCCTTTCTTTTTTTTTACTTGCTACTATAGGTGTAACCATTAACCAATGGATCAACAGATCTTCTATGGTATTAAATACTTTTTCAGGTTGAGAGTCATGTCGTTGGAGCTCCGTGTGGAGTAATGGATCAAATGACAACCACACATGGAGAAGCTAACAAACTCCTTGCTATGGTTCACCAGGTTAGTATTGCTTATTAGTTCTAGCATACAAAGTAGATAGTTCTAGCATACAAAGTAGATAGATCCTATCTTCATCCAGTCAAAAGTCATGTTGCTTCCGCCATATTTTTTCATGATAATTTTCCTGCAGCCTGCAGAACCAGTGTTACTCAGACATGCGAGTCTAAATTTTTTTGTCCGCGTAGACACGTATCGGCATGTCGACTTGCGTCCGACACGCCGCGACGCGTATCTGACACGCCGAGCCGCATCCCCTTCGCACTTCAGTGGGAAGTCGTTGCCCGCCGCGCACACGCCGCCGTCGCAGGCCGCCACAGCATGCGGTCGTCGTCGCTCGCCGCGAAGGACCCAGATCTAGTGGCGGAGGCAAGGAGGAGCTCGAGCGGGAGAGAAAGACTAGAGGAGGTGGGGATTGGGGAGGGGATCCGACCGGCGTGGAGGAGGGAGCCGGCGTGGCGCGGATCCGGCTGACGCTGGAGCACCAGCCCGCTCCTCCTCCTCCCTGCCCTCGCGCGGAGGCGGTGCAGATGGGAGAGCTGGGAGGCGAGGAGGTGGGGAAGTGGCTGGCGGGGAGGTAGAGGAGCTTGGCGGGTAAGTCTGCAATCTTTGGGATGGTGATTTTGGCAATACAGGCATTGCCAAAAGGATCACACATGCCTCCTTTTCCTCCCTACGCCATATGAAGTATGTGAGAAAATGTACTCTAGAATCATTTTAAGGAAACTGCAGTGAATATTTCAGATATTTTGTTCTCTCTTTGAATTGAGCCTTTTGGGGTGGGGATTGTGCTAACTGTGGTACCAACAGTGTTATCTTCTAACAGCAGCTGGTTTCAAGTATTTTGCCCAATTTGAGAACTCCAATAGCGTATAGGACAGAGTGCTTAAAAGAGAAAAAAAGCATCGGGTCATTCTTTACGATACAACAAGGCTAAAACTAGCTAGATGGCCTTGATTGTATTGTAAGAAACTGAGATAATGTAGGTAGCTCTAATTTTTAAATTTCTATAAAATATGTAGATTGCCATTTTTGCCAACAAAGGGCAGTGGATGGCAAGGTTAGCAGTCCAATTTTGTGACACCGTTAGTTCTTCGTGAACACCTTTGATTCCTGGACACCTTAATTTTATATGTAGTTTCTCTTCAGTGGGTCTATTGATTAGTGTTCAGCCAATTTAGCATTGTGCCATTGTTTGATTTTAATCTCTCATGACATATTACTATGTTAGATTCTGATTATGCATTTCAGCTCATATTTTTTCTTTTTCCAATCTAAAAAGGGATAAACTTTATCATCGTGATCCTATCATGTCATGGATTGTGCATAAATATTAGTAGAATATGCAGTCCACTTATTCTTGGTGCCATATAAAAGAAGTGCTCATCCAGATATTACCTTAGGTTTGGTTGGATAGTATATCCTTCAAAAATTCTTTACTCTCTCTTTTTTTCAAGTTGTACAACAAAATGCAAACTAGGGAGAACATAGGCATGAGGATGATGCATTGGTTTGTAAATCTTCCATTTGATGCTTCATAAAAGTTACTTGTCATGACAAAACTAAAAGTTACCTTTGCTTTTGGTTCTTGGCAGTATTGTTGTAATGACGAAAGCATACCCAAATGTTCAAAGGAATGGACTAATTTTGCTCCAGGAGATTGCCAACTACATGCTCCTTGCCTGTGGAGCTGTCTACATAATCTTGGTAAGCTTGGAGAGTTTTGAGAGTTCATGCTTCATCTGTGCCAGTGTAACAGATTTTCTACTTCTGAATTTAAATGCAGCACTGTCAGATATCAAATCTTATAGGATAGTGTTGCCTTATAACTTTCAACCATCTTTTTCTTATTTGATTGGCTTCATAGCATAGTGAACTAGCTGAATGCTTGAAATATTCAGTGGAAGTTCTCTTACAAATATATTAGCATGGTTATGACATCTAATAGTATCATGAAGTCTGTAGCCTGGCATGTCTATCGTTAGCAAAGTATGATCTTGTGATTGTAATGGAACAAATGATTAACAGTACCTTTGAACATGTAGGGCATATTATGCGTTGGTGCCTTGCAGATTAGCTGTTGCTGGGGTGTTTCCAAAAAATGATGGCATGCAACAGAGTGCAGTTGTGTAGATTGACGCCTTTCTAAGCCTTCCCACGAATTGGCAGGGATATGGACAAGGAAAGATGGTGTCCAACAGCTAATCTGCAACATCATGAGTCGTTTGCTTCATGGGATCCAGGCAAAAGGCTGTTAGGTTCCTATAAGATGGTGAACCCTACACTACAACGGCTTGGGGACAAGCCGTGTTTCAAGAGGGAAAATATGTTAGGATACTATTGGGCCAAGCAAAGCAAATGCTAGGTGGGCTGGAATATTGACTACATCGCGGGGCTCGAGAGTAGTTTCAGCAGGTATTAGTATTACACCTTCTCAAGTCATTTCATTTTCTCCCTTATGATTTACATGAATTTCCTCGCTGCAGAGCATGGCAATTTCTTTCTGAACCTTGCAGAAATTAGTGAGCTCAAACATATTAATTAACCCCTGACAGCGAGGAGGAACTGCTGAATTTTGAGATCACAATCCAACCTGATGAACTTTGGATGCATTCTGTTGTACTGTTCAAAAATTATTTGGAACCAAATGTATGTATGAAGATTCTGAATTATAGGTTAGTTCTTGCTCCGCAGTTGCCAAATCATTCATGCCTGAAGTTTGAACAAGAACAAAGGCAGGCAAGGTGTGTGGATCTTTTGGTAGTTTTGCAAATTTAACCCTGACTTGAGCATAATGGTTGCTGCTTTGCTGGTGCTTGATTGCTATGAAATACTATTATTCTTTTTCCTGCCAAGGTCTCTTGGCAGACAGTTTATATGTTGATTGTCATGAGATTTCTATAGCACGTAGACTGTCATGAGATTTATATCATGTATCATGTTCTTATATATTCAACAAAGACCTTTATATTGTTATGTCTATTATCTGTACACTTCAGTAAATAATTTAGGAAAAAATTAATCTTATATGAGCTGCTAATTGTCCACGCATATGGATGTAAGCGGGACCACTCGCGGACATTGCGGCAAGTCATTTTTCTGCAGAAAAACCAGAAGATTGAGAGAGTGAGGGGGAGGGGGGGAGGAGCGATGGGGAATGATGATGGGGAATAAGAGGGACATATAGGGAAATAGATTACATGAGAAAGAATGAGAAGTTTCATGAGTGAAGTTTCAGATCATAAGAAGAGCGGTTTTAAATAATGAAAGAGTGGGTTTAGATCCATAAGAGTGAGCATTTTCACAGCCCCACAAAAGTACTCTTACATCACAAAAGAGACGTTTAGACATGAAAAAGTAATTTTATATAAGACATGGAAAGAGTAATTTTAGATAATGTAATATTGTTTTAAATGCATAAAGCACTCCTACACTCTTATAAGTTACCTTCAAGTTATTGAAGTTTAAAAAATTGTGTCGATTTTTTTATTCTACACGTGCGTGCCGCACGTGCATCTACACTAGTATTGTTAAACACTCAGTTCAATTAACTTAAGAAATTCACACTAATAAGAGCAAGTTCAATTGTTGGGGTAAGAGCTTGTCTATGAGGGTGACCATGATTTAAAAAATAATAATTCAGTGGCCGGTTTTGCTTGCGTGGCAGTCCAGCGTGCCTCCTCCGGCCATAGTGGCACTGGGCTCACCGGTCAGCCACCTCCACCACCGGGAACCGCCTATAGCCCACCAGTAGGGCGCAGGCATCGTGGCCACGTGAGCACAGTTATTAGGATCGGACCGGACCGGACCAGCGGTCCAACCGGAAAAAACCGGAACCGGAGCCCTGACCGGTCCGGTCCACTTAAAAGATCGGCCATGCAATTGAACCGGTAAAAACCGGTTGGACCGCCGGTTTTTTGACATAAACCGGTGAAAACCGGAGCTTCTAGACCGTTTTGAACCGTCACAGCAGGTCAAGCGCTCGCTCTCACGGGAACAGGCCATAGGTGGTGCGTAGTGGAAAAATAGAAGAAAATAGGCCATAGTTGCGACTCGAACACAAGACCTGCAGCGTAGAGGTTCCATCCTTGCCACTACGCTACAGCTAGTTGTTTGATTAGGCACATTCTTTTTATCTATTTGAACCGTGTTAAACCGGCAGTCTGACCGGTTAGACCAATCGAACCATGAACCGAGAGCCTCACCGGTTTAATGTCCGGTCCGGTCCTAATAACTATGCGCGTGAGCCGGTGGCGGGTGTGGCTGTGCGCACAGCGGAGCGGCCACGCAAGCCGGTGGCGAGGGCAGCAAGGCAAGCGTGTGAGCCTGTGATGAGGCGGCTGCATGCGGACAGCGTGAACCGAGGGAGGCGAGGGCGGTGTGCGCGGGCGCCGCCGGCGTGGAGGCCGTGCGCTGGCCACTGTGCCATGGAGGCCACGCGAGCCGTCAGCGGGGCAGCCACGGTCTGGCAGTTCACGGGGAAGGAAAGGCAGAGGAGGAAGATGGGTGGGCAACGGCCACGCAGGGCAGCGGGTGGCTGCGCAAGCGCCGGCAGCAGTGGCACAGAGGTGAGTGGTGCCGCATGCGGGTGGTGGTGGCGCAGCGGCGGGCGGCTGCATGAGCGCCGGCAGCGGTGACGCATACGTAAGCGGCGCCTCGCGCGAGTGGCAGTAGCGCGGCTGCCGGCGCGCAGAGGCAGGCCGCTGGAGGGCGGAGAGGCAGGCAGAGGAAGAAGACGGGTGGGGAGGCTGAAGGCCCTGACAGGTGGGCCAGCCAGCGTGCTGGAAAACCACCTTTGGGGGTTGTTTGTACTCAAAAAACAAAGTTTAATGTGAATCATATCCGTTTTTAATGTCTGGTGTTATGAGTCCGACCCACCAAACTTCGGGGGGTTATATAAACTTTTTCCATTGTGGGAGACTGGGAGGTCCTTGTATCTAAGTTTCTAACAAGTTTGTGATTCTACAACGTTGTCTATGTTCAAACTCCTTTATGTTCTATGCATAAGGGTCGATGTGAATGCTCTCAGCTCTCATGCTCTCAGCAGTCAACAGAGGTGAGAATAAATATTGCTAAGCCTACTCTAAAATGCCATGCCACTTTTGACTAGATATTGTGCCGAAAACAGATAAATTCAGGAGGGATTATAAATGATGTGTAGAAACACTAAAATGGCAAAGGTCTGTGCTCAAACCTCTAGGAATGTGATCTTGAGCTGATTTGACGGCTTAATGACCACGCTTATGAGTTCGTCTCTGCATCAAACAAAGGAGCAGAACACCCTGTGTTTAGCATGTGCAACACCGTCACCACCAAAATTCATTCCTACGACATTCTTGCCAAATTGGGACAAATGCAACCACAAATTAATGCACAGAACTGGAGGTGCCAGAGCTGCAGTTTATGGAGTAGAGCGGGGCCTTACCTACCTACCTATCTGGAGACGCGAAACGGGCCGCATACGCCCGAGGCTTGGCCTTGTCGCCGTAGTATGTCATCCCAACGCTGTAGTCCTGAGACGCAAGGAGTCAGCATTCACCACCACAACGAGCTCCCCCGTGCACCCAGACGCCAGCAGCGTAACCCCAGGAAGCAGAGGCAATCTAGGAGAGAGAGAGGAAACGGAAGGCCATGTTATTTACCTCGGGCTCGAGGATGTCCTCGAAGGACGGCGGCACGCGGATAGAGAAGCCGCTGCCGTAGTACTGGGACCAGGACCTCGTGTTCGCGATGCCGCCCAGCACCGGTGAGCCCGTTTTAGAGGAAGGCGTTTGCGTCAGGGGCGGAGATGGAGAGGGCTCCCCCGAGGCCGCGGACGTGGACGCGGAGGCAATGGCGATAGTGGTGTGGACGGTGAAGCCGCGGCGCGAGGCGCCACAGCGGCAGAGTGAGCGACGCAATGGATTGGGATGAGGCGGGGAAGGGGCGAGCGGCAGGAGGGCGGCGGGGGCCATGGAGCCGCGCCCGCGCCAAGCGGCGGAGGTCAGGGGCTCAGGAAGAGGAGCCGTGGAGAAGAGAGGAAGCACGGGGTGATTTCGGAATTCGGATAAGCGGCAGTATGTAGCGTAGAGGGCTACCCTTTCCCATGGGCCATAGCAAGGTAAGCGGCCACTTTTTTTAAAGGTTTAGTGAGGTAATATTGGATTGGGATTAGAAGGATTAAGGTGTGTTTAAATCTATAATAGATTGAAAAAATTCAATCTTTCACAATTCACTTCAATTATTTTCATCCCAAAAGTATCAAAACCAGGCCAGGCAGAATGCTTTTGGCCATGTTTCAATGACCAAATTTAGCCGTTAAAAAGTAGTTGACGTTAATAGATTACTAGAAGAATGCTCATGGTTTGCAGCGGATATAGCGTAGCCATGGTGTGTGGTGTGCATGCCTCGTGTTGAGTTTCTTGATATTTTTTTCGATTTTAATATACAAGCATGACTATAGATTGGTCATATTGTGCGTAAAGGGAAATCATAATAAACAAAGAATCAGAGCATATATTGTATAAGGTAATATACCAAACATTTAGTAAAAGAATTTCTTTGTCTCATGTGATGTCAATTGTCATCTTTTTTTGACGACTCCCGTTGACCACAAGCTACTTTTTGGGTGGTGTTAGTTAGGTTGAAAAGTTTAACTCTATTCCATCGATATATATAGAATATATAAAAGGATGTATTATGCAATTTGGACGCACGTTCCCTTGTGACGTCTATCATAGTATTGACGCCATCATGTTCGGTTGACTCCCGTTGATTCCAAATGAATTTTGGGGGTGATTTCAATTGGATTGAAAAGATTATCCATTTAGCTTTCTATCGATACGTAAAATATCGAAAACGGAGCTCATGTGTGACGTGGGCGTCCGTTTTTGTGTGGTCCGAATCAGGCTCGTGAATAAATCCAGAATCCATTCGGATTCGGATTAGATTGTTTTAGTCAACTTAGGAAAGGTGGACGTAATCTTTAGAGAGAGAAAAACTCTTCTCTCCATACTATGAGTAAAGATAAAGATACACACATTAGCTGATTTATTATCGAGACCTATTTGAATTCAAAGTAGCTAAGTTTCAATAACTTCTAATAGCTAATAATGTATCTAAACAAACCCTCTGTACATAGACATACATAATGCTCCTTCCTTCTGAATTATAAAACAGTTTAGATTTTTTTAAAACATATTCATATATTAGTTTATAGTTTACCAACGTCTATGTGCACTTGGACAGAGGAGTGAGGACCGGAACCTTTTAACTTGGGACGAAATGTCCTCATCCTCACCACATCATGTGGATATTACTTGTTGATAAGTTCATTTTTATCTAGATATCCATTCAAATTAGGGGGACGATATCGTTAACGTATGTTTTTTGAACTTTTTTTTAGGAGAAAGCAACAATCATTGGATTATATCATACCCCAATGCTGGTTCGTTGTCTAGAATCTCAAAAAATCGAACACATACTCTGTTGGTTTGTCGGGCCATGCTAAGATCAAACCACACCTTCGGCCAGTTGCTCCTAACATGTTGCGGAAAAAAAAACTGACCTAATCCAACCCAACTCGAGTAACATGTTGGGATGGAATGTTGACCATAATTTTGACCAGCAACAACCAGTGCATTAGACATCATCTATGTTTTTTACGTAAAATCCGATCCAACTCAAAAAAAAAAAAATATGACCCACATCTATAGGGAGGGGCGCATGCAGGCGAGCCCAACCCAACATTAGACGTAGGCCAGGTGTGGGCCATCCAAAATAGCCCCTAGCTCATGTTTGATCTAGGTCTAAATAATTTTGTTTCACTCAGCCATCCGTTCGATGGCTCACCCCCCCACAAGAGAGCAATTGCGCTAATTGAGTTGTTTCTCTCTTGCATTGAACCAAATGAGAGTTTGAATTTAGAAATCATTTTCTATGATTCGTTTGCAATGTGTATATTGGCATGCACTAAACCATCCGCTTCCCTTACTTCGATATACAATAACACTAAAGATGTCCTTATATTGATCTTCCTATTGTTCTTAGTTTGTGTTCTGCACACTTGTGTTTCTATTGGCGGCGTGCTGCCCATCCCGCCCTTCTATCTATAGCTCAACCACAATTGCCTCTGCAACCACACATATTGCATGAAAACACTGTATCTTGACCCCACAACCAATCTGTTAGATGTCCTCGTCCATCCCACAACTGGAGTTATCCCCTCCTCAACCTATGCCCAAACTCCACCGCCATACCTACTTATCGCCCTATGATCAAAATTTAAACATAGAAGTCATGCATGGCAAGGCGAGGTTTCTATAACTATATCATGTGGTAATAATATAATATTGTGCATATAACGTTAACATTTGATTAAAGAAGATACCAGTAAGTTAAGCTTTTAGAATAATTTTACCTAGTAAATTTTGATCTATGTAATATAACATTCTCTTATACTCTCTCCGTTCACAAATATATGATGTGGTTGATTAAAAAATAAAAAATTCAACTTATTCAAAAAGTTCACACGTTATCATTTATTTTATCATAATTGTTTTATCGTAAACATTTTTTTAACACAAATTTGCTAAACATAGTTTCAGCATGACTTAAATTTTATATGTTTGAGCAAATTTTTTGAATAAAGAAATGATTAAAGTTATGAAAACAAGTCAACTCCGTTATATATTTGTAAATGGGTAACTAGTTCTATTTGACTGATGGTATGGAAGATCATCAACATTACCCCCATGTCATGAGATTCACGAAGATTGGATTTGATGCATTGCCATCTCCTTTTGAAGTGCCTCCATCGGGATTGTCATTATCAGTGGTTGGGTGGTTTTCTCCTTTGCACAGGTTTGTCTCAACGTGCTTTGATTGCCAGTGCGAGAAAAGGGCCGAAGGGGGATCGCCGGACGGCGAACGCAGCCGGGCACCACGAGATAAATTGACAGAGATCGTCTTTCTGTGGAAAGGAAAGAACCAAAGACATCGTGTAGATGTTTGTACAGACGCTAACCTGCAATCTGCTGGGCCGTTAGCAACCTCCACATCCAATTGGGAGACGTGGGCTTTCCCACTTCGGCTCAGGTTGGACTTTGATGAGATTGTAAAGTTGAGCTTTGTTACTTTTTCCCTGATAGATTATGGTTGACGTTGGACTTTTGGGATTGTGGAAATCAGGGTCATATATAATTTTCGCTGGGGTCTTGGCTGGTGGAAAATTACCGGTACAAGGATTTACAACAAAGTCATTGGGGTCGGCCGAGTCCAACGGCCTCACGTAGCTTCTCCCGTGATACACATAGTAGAGTCTAAAATATAGATAACTAAATGAATTCTCTATGCGTTGCTATAGAAATTTGAGAAAAGCACTGTCGGTACCCAGCTAACCGGGTACCCGCTTACAATAGACAAAGATCACTAAGGAGGGTAAGTACTGCAGTACAAGGAGGGCCTAAGGCCGCGTACAGATGGGCCCGGCCTACTCTTCGGAAAGGCTGGGCCGCGCACCCGGCCCACAGGGGAGGCCCCGGACCTCCTTCAAGGACCGAGCCTCCCCCAGCCACGCGAGGAGTCCCTCAGGGGAAGGTGAGGTCCGGACCTCTCGGAGGTCCGGAGCCCGTACCTTTGGTGGTCTGGGGCCGCCTCGTGCCCACAGGGCACGGGGAGGTCCGGAGCCAGCGCCCTCGGTGGTCCGGGGGCGCCACGTGCCCACAGAGCACGGTAAGGTCCGGAGCCAGCGCCCTCGGTGGTCCGGGGCCGCCACGTGCCCACAGGGCACGGGAAGGTCTCGCGCTGCCACGCGCCCACAGGGCACGTGGCGGAGCCTTCAGGCGGGCGCCTCGCCCACCTGCTGCATTTATTGCGGGCAGGTGGGCGTGCCCGATGCCGCTGACACCGCCGCTGTCAGGCAGGCACGCCCCGATGCCGCTGACACCACGAGTGTCAGACGGGCGTGCCCCCGTTGCCCGCCGACGCCGCCGCTGTCAGACGGGCGTGCCCCCTTTGCCGCTGGCAGGCGGCGGCGGCGAAGCAAAGGGGCGCGCCTTACCAAGGCGCGA
The DNA here is from genome assembly GCA_030272315.1 of Paspalum vaginatum. NCBI lineage: Eukaryota > Viridiplantae > Streptophyta > Magnoliopsida > Poales > Poaceae > Paspalum > Paspalum vaginatum. The sequence goes on along the minus strand of CM059020.1, from coordinate 36,501,124 downwards.
CGGCGATAGCAGGGCACTACAGTTGATTTCCCCGGCTACACTGGGGTCTATATTGAGTAAACAAGTACGTTGTACTCATCATGAGCCGCGCCACGCGCGGCGGCCGCGCTCAGCCTAATACTAGGTAGCGGCGCTACAACGCTACCACGAGCGCCAAGTCCTGTCACGCGTGCGCATCGCCTGCCCCTCGGCCTCTGAAGCCTCTCAGCGGGTTTAGCAGCCGATGGGACAGGGCGGCGTAAGGAAGGACGGCGCGGCGCCGTATCCAGACGACAGGACGATATGGCGGATCTCCAGGCCATACCAGGTCACGTCGGTGGTACATGCGCAAAACATGGGAGCGTTGGACATCAGGCACAAGATAGAGCTGTAGCATAGAGGAAATGGGCCGGGACCACCTGTCGGGGCCCGACCACCATGTACATGCCCCCCTTGGCTATAAAAAGGGAGGCATACGCAACACAAGGGGACACCCAGACAGGCTGAGGGGGCTCCACGGTCTCCTCAGACCAAGCACAAGCACACAATCTTCGCTGTCTTCACTTACAGACAGGAATACAAGAGCACATCCACAGTGGACGTAGGGTATTACGCTCCGGCGGCCCGAACCACTTTAAACCCTCTCGTCACCATCGTGCCACCATGGACCAGCTAACAACGATCGCTCCCCCTAACTACTCTTAGTACTTAGGATCTCGGCCGGGTGCATTCCGCCACCCGACCAGGAGCACGTCCGCTCCGACAAGCACTGTATGCAAAATCGTAGAAAATCGATAGAACATATAAATTGAGGTTTTAGTGGATTGTGACGTGATATAGAACTTAGTGGATTCTTGTTATGATATAGCATTTATGAATGTTAAGAGAAATTGGTAATAGGGCTTAGCTATCTAGATATAAAAGATGTGGCATATTTAGTCTAGTAATTTTAGCCACCCTGGTGCGTATTAGCATGCCACGTGGAAATAAATGAAAGAGAAAGGGAGGCCCTTGTATGGTAGACGTTTTAGCTCCCTAATAACTCACTGTCGGTACCCAGCTAACCGGATACCCGCTTACACTAGACGAAGATCACTAAGGGAGGTAACTACTGCAGTACAAGGAGGGCCCAAGGCCGCGTACAGATGGGCCCGGCCTACTCCTTGGAAAAGCTGGGCCACGCACCCGGCCCACAGGGGAGGCCCCAGACCTCCTTCGAGGACCGAGCCTCCCCCAGCCACGCGAGGAGAGGTCCGGACCTCTCGGTCCGGAGCCCGTGCCTTCGGTGACCCGGGGCCGCCTCGTGCCCACAGAGCACGGGGAGGTCCGGAGCCGGCGCCCTCGGTGGTCCGGGGCCGCCACATGCCCTCAGAGCACGTGGAGGTCCGGAGCCAGTGCCCACGGAGGTCCGGGGGCACCACGTGCCCGCAGAGCACGTGGAGGTCCGGAGCCAGCACTCTCGGTGGTCCGGGGCCGCCACGTGCCCACAGGACACGGGAAGGTCTCGCGTTGCCACGTGCCCACAGGGCGCGTGGCGGGGCCTTCAGGCGGGCGCCTCGCCCACCTGCCACATTTATTGCGGGCAGGTGGGCTTGCCCGATGCCGCTGACACCGCGGCTGTCAGGCTGGCACGCCCCGATGCTGCTGACACCACGAGTGTCAGACAGGCGTGCCCCCGTTGCCCGCCGCCGTTGTCAGACAGGCGTGCCCCCGTCGCCCGCCGACGCCGCCGCTGTCAGACGGGTGTGCCCCCATCACCGCTGGCACCGCCGCTGGCAGGCGGCGGCGGCGAGGCAAAGGGGCGCGCCTTACCAAGGCGCGGCGGCGATAACAGAGCACTACAGTTGATTTCCCCAGCTACACTGGGGTCTATATTGAGTAAACAAGTACGCTGTACTCATCATGAGCCGCGCCACGCGCGGCGGCCACGCTCAGCCTAATACTAGGTAGCGGCGCCGCAACGCTACTACGAGCGTCCCGTCCTGTCACGCGTGCGCATCGCCTGCCCCTCGGCATCTGAAACCCATCAGCGGGTTTAGCAGCCGATGGGACAGGGCGGCGTAAGGAAGGACGATATGGCGGATCTCCAGGCCACGACGGCGGTACAGGCGCCAAGCATGGAAGCGTTGGACATCAGGCACAAGATAGAACTGTAGCATAGAGGAAATGGGCCGGGACCACCTGTCGGGGCCCGCCCACCATGTACATGCCCCCCTTGGGCTAGAAAAGGGGAGGCATACGCGATACGCTCGGCCATCTCCAAAAAAAGACCCCGGACAGATCCAAACAGGCTCAGAGACTCCTCTGAAGGCCCACGAAATACAAGAACACACCCACAGTGGACGTAGGGTATTACGCTCCGGCGGCCCGAACCACTCTAAATCCTCTCGCCACCATCGTGCCACCACCAACTTAGCTAACAACGATTGCTCCCCCTAACTACTCTCAGTACTTAGGATCTCGGCCAGGTGCACTCCGCCACCTGACCAGGAGCACGTCCGCTCCGACATTTGGCGCGCCAGGTAGGGGGTAGCATCAGTTAGCTTCACCCCTCACCGCATGATGGTGCGCATCCGCGATTTCTATGAGGATGCAGTCGCATCAGAGGAGGTGGCCTCGACTGGGTCGCAGGCCTCCCCCCACCGTTCTGAGGGCGCGGCGCGGACGCCGCGGCTCCCTCGACGCCCCGCGGGGGGCGCCGCTGCTGCAAACACTGCAGTAACAAGTGCTGTAGCGGCAAACGCCGCCACAGCGAACCCCGCTGCTGCTAGCGGCCCGCTCGCCGCAGCCAGGGAGTTGCTTCGTAACCCCCCGGGGCCGACAGCGTCACCTAGCGCCCTGGCGCAGTGGCGAAGCGATGTAGATCGCCAGAGCCGCCTAGCCGAGGTCACCCCTGGCCCGGCTAGGACTGGGTCACGACTCCCTCCCAGCAGCGGGGGGAGGTCGAACCGCCGCAGGCAGCACGATGCGGCAACATCCGCGCGCTCCCCCTCAGTAAGGAGCGCGCAGACGGAAGACCTGCGAGCCGAGCTCAACCGCCGGCGAGCCGGCACCCCCACCACCGTGGAGCAACCACGGATGCAGCCAAGCGCCGCCAAGGGCAAGAACCTTGACGCGGCGTTCGCCGCTGCAGCACCTAAGTCCCCGGCTTACGCGCCACCCCCGGTTGGCGTGCAAACGCCACCAGGGGTCGTATCGGCTGGAGTTGGCTGCGCCGCACTCGCGGACAGTCTCCGCTCCGCGCGCTGGCCGCAGAAGTTCCGGCCGCACCTGCCGGAAAAGTACGACGGGAATACCAACCCGTCGGAATTCCTGCAGGTGTACGTCACCGCTATCACAGCGGCTGGCGGAGACGACGCCGTTATGGCGTCATACTTCCATGTCGCCTTGTCTGGGCCGGCCCGGACTTGGCTCATGAACCTCTCCCCCGGGTCAATCCGGTCCTGGGAGGAGCTCTGCACTCTGTTCCAGGCGAATTTCGCGAGTGCGTGCCAGCAGTACGGCGTGGAGGCCCACCTCCATGCAGTACGCCAGGAGCCTGGCGAATCCCTTCGAGCGTTCATTGCTCGTTTCGCCAAGGTGCGGGGGACAATCCCTCGCATCTCCGACGCGTCCATCATCACAGCCTTCCGGCAAGGCGTCCGTGATGAGAAGATGCTGGAAAAACTGGCGACCCGCCAAGTACAGGACGTCGCCACCTTGTACGCGCTGGCGGACAAGTGCGCTAGGGCCGCAGAGGGGCGTGCGTGGCACTCCCCACAACAGGACAGGACTGCCCAGCCAGGCGCCTCTGCCGGTGCCGCCCGAGAGAGCGGCAAGAAAAAGAAGAAGGGCCGACGCCCTGAGAGGTTCCTGGAAGGGGCCCCTGTCGCTGCGGCAGCACCTGGAGGCCGCGACACCGGCGGCAAGCGCCCGAGGCAACAGGCGCGGAACGGTGGCGGCTCATGTCCTGTTCATCCCAACAGCGGTCACAGCGCCGCCGACTGCCGCGAGATACAAAAGCTCGTACAGCGGCGTCTCAGTGAGCGCCGAGAGCGTCCGACCAAAGATGACTCACCCCCATGCCAGCGCCCTGGCAAGGGGAAGGCTACCAGTGACGGTGGGCCCGCCGCTGGGGGCAAGGAGATGGGCTACCAGCCCCCGGAGCGGGAGCTCAAGAGCGTCTACGCTCTAGGCCACTCCAGCTCCGAATCCAGCGACAACGAACGTCGCAAGAGGCTGTACGTCATGTACGGCGGAAGCTGGGCGGTCTCTTCCCGGCGGGATGTGAAGGCCCTGCGCCGAGAAGTCCTCTCGGTCAGGCCGAGTGTCCCTGGGGTGGCTCCACACCACAAGTGGAAAGACACCACCATTTCCTTCGGGCCGGCCGACTGCCCAGAAAACATGGCTGGGGCTGGCGTACTGCCGATCATCACATCTCCAGTGGTCGCCAACATACGGCTCCACCACGTGTTGATCGACGGCGGGGCCGCCCTCAACATCATCAGCCACGCAGCCTTCAAACAGCTGCAGATTCCGGAGTCGCGCCTGGCTCCGACGCGCCCATTCTCCGGCGTGGGTCCAGTGCCGATCTACCCGAAAGGGAAGATCGACCTGCCGGTCACCTTCGGGACCCCGGAGAAGTTCCGCACAGAGAACGTCCAGTTCGATGTCGCGGAAGTCAACCTGCCGTTCAACGCCATCATTGGCAGACCGGCACTGTACCGCTTCATGGCCGTTGCTCATTACGGGTACTTGGTCGTGAAGATGCCGTCCCCGGCGGGTGTTCTCACCGTGCCGGGAGACCGCCACGCAGCCGTCGCCGCAGTAGAGAAGCTCCATGCTCTCGCTACAGACGCAGCGAACCCAGCGGGGGACAACCCCTCGACCTCTCGGGCCAAGGTTCCTGTTAAGGAACCAAAGGTGCCCAAGGTACGCCCTTCCGACCCCGAGGACGTGCCGGTCAAGACCGTCCAGATCGGGGCGGAGCCCTCTCAGACCACCCGCATCGCTGGGAATCTGGGAAAGAAATAGGGAGACGCGCTCGTTGCTTTCCTCCGGGCAAATGTCGACGTGTTCGCCTGGGAACCGTCGCAGATGCCTGGGATCCCTAGGGAAGTGATTGAGCACCGTCTGAAGATCAACCCAGACGCCAAGCCGGTGCGGCAAAAGCCACGGAGGTAGTCCGTGGAGCGCCAGGACTTCATCCGTCAGGAGGTCCGGAAGCTCCTGGACGCAGGCTTCATCGAGGAGGTCCATCACCCCGAGTGGCTGGCCAACCCGGTGGTCATCCCCAAGGCCAACGGGAAGCTTCGGATGTGTATCGATTACACCAGCCTCAACAAAGTATGTCCTCCAGACCCTTATCCCCTCCCGCGCATAGACCAGATAGTAGATTCCACCTCCGGGTGTGAGCTCTTGTCTTTTTTGGATGCGTACTCTGGGTTTCATCAGATCTAGATGGATGAGGAGGATAAGAGGCATACAGCCTTCGTAACAGTGGATGGTTTATATTGTTACGTTGTAATGTCATATGGTCTGAGGAATGCTTTACCTACGTTTCTGCGTGCCATGAACTTCACGTTCCATGACCTGATCAGAAACATAGTAGAGGTCTATGTCGATGACATTGTTGTCAAGACCAGGGTAGGGTCGACCTTGATGGAAGACCTAGCCCTTGTTTTCGATAGGTTGCGCACAACGCGCACGAAGCTGAACCCCGAGAAATGCGTCTTTGGCGTCTCGGCTGGTAAACTGTTAGGGTTCCTAGTGTCACATCGCGGCATTGAGGCAAACCCAGCCAAGATCAGGGCGATCGAGGCTATGCGGCCGCCGGACTGCATTAAGGACCTCCAGAAACTCACTGGGTCCTTGGCAGCCCTCAGCCGGTTTATCTCAAAGCTAGCTGAGAGAGCCCTGCCCTTCTTCAAGCTTTTGAGGAAGTCCGGACCATTCATATGGACCGAAGAGGCTGAGCAAGCCTTCCAGGAGTTGAAGCAGCATCTCACTACTCTGCCCGTTTTAGTGGCGCCAGAGTCTGGTGAGACCCTGTTTCTCTACCTCGCGGCGACATCCGAGGTAGTAAGCATGGTCTTGGTCACCGAGCGACCAGCCCATCCCCACGAAGGAGACACCGGGGTCCCCCAAGTGGAAGGTGGTGGTCCGCCCACCACGGGAGCTGCAGCCGGCCCCGATATCGGAGGTCCGGTTGGCACGTTGCCCTGCCAAGGCGATAAGCCGCCAGAAGCTGGAGGCCAAGCCGCCCAGGGGGCCAGCCTGGCAGGGGGAGATGGTCTCGGACCTGCCACTAGGGTCCGGACCACCCAGAAGCCAGTCTATTACGTCAGTGAAGTCCTCCACGGGGCGAAGGCCAGGTATCTGGAAGCTCACAAGTTCGCCTACGCATTACTTATTGCTTCCAGAAAGTTGCGCCACTATTTCCAGGCGCATAAGGTTGTCGTGGTGACCTCTTACCCATTAAGAGCAATCCTGCGCAATTCTAACGCTACTGGGAATATCGCCAAATGGGCTGCGGAGCTGGCAGAGTTCCAACTCGACTTCCAGCCCCGAAATGCTGCCAAGAGCCAAGTCTTGGCCGACTTCATCACAGAGTGGACTCCCACCGCCTCGGAATCTGGAGGTCCGCAAGCCGAGGCGGAACCTTCCCAGCCGGACAGGACCGTCCGGGTTTTCACCGAGCCGCACTGGACTCTCTTCTTCGACGGGTCCGCCCGCGAAAAAGGGTCCGGAGCAGGGGTGGCCCTCGTGGACCCAAACGGGGATCAAGTAAAGTACATAGTATGCTTCGAATTCAAAGCCACTAACAACATGGCGGAATACGAAGGCTTGATCTTTGGGCTCATGATCGCTCAGTCACTGGGAATCAAGCAGCTCCTGGTTAAGGGGGATTCCCAGTTGGTGATCCGACAGGTCCGGGGGGAGTGCTGCTGCAATAACCCCCAGCTCGCAGCATACCTCATGCGAGTGAGGGAGCTCGAGAAGGACTTCGAGGTCCTGGAACTGCAGCACGTTCCCAGGAACCTCAACTCAGTGGCAGATGACCTCTCCGCGAGGGCATCGACTCGGGGCCCAGTACCCGAGGGCGTCTTCAAAAGACAGCTGCTGAGGCCAACCGCCCAGCCAGCCGAACTGGGCGAAGGGGGCAGAACTAGCACCTCGAAGCTAGCAGTCCCGGTGGTCCTCCATCTCTGGAGCCCACCAAGGATCGTGTGGACTGATGACCCCGGCATGTCATCAGGGACACATCCAATGGCTCAGGGCAGTCCCGATGCACGGATCTCAGAGATCCGGGACTACCTGAAGGACAAAATCCTTCCCGAAGAACGTGTGTCTGCTGAGCGCATAGTGCGGTTGGCTAAACGCTACACGCTAGTAGAAGGGGATCTCTACAGGCGTGGCGCCAATGGCATCCTCATGCGATGCATAACCCGGGAGGAGGGCCGCGATTTACTCGCGGAGATCCATGGAGGCGAGTGCGGGAATCATTCAGGGTCCCGTACGCTGGTCGGTAAAGCCTTTCGGCATGGCTTTTACTGGCCGACAGCGCTCCAGGATGCAGCTGAGCTAGTAAGGTCCTGCAAGGCGTGTCAGTTCCACGCAAAGCAGATACACACACCGGCTCAGTCTCTGCAGATGATTCCACCCTCTTGGCCCTTCGCGGTATGGGGGGTGGACATCCTGGGACCTTTCCCTAGAGCTGTCGGTGGGTACCGGTACCTCTACGTCGCCATTGACAAATTCACAAAATGGCCTGAGGTAACCCCAGTAGTAAGCATCACCCAAGGAACTGCAACAGCTTTCCTTAAGTCCATTGTGTGCCGGTTCGGCGTCCCTAGCCGTATTATAACGGACAATGGGACCCAGTTCACGAGCCAGGTCTTCCAGGACTATTGCGACGGCGTTGGCATCCAGTTATGCTTCGCCTCTGTAGCACATCCTAGGAGCAATGGACAGGTCGAGAGAGCTAACGCAGAAATCCTCAAGGGGCTCAGAACCCGCACCTTCAACTGCTTGGGAAAGCACGGTGCGAAGTGGGTTGATGAGCTCCCCTGCGTGCTATGGGGGATCTGGACCACACCCAGTCGAGCAACCGGGGAAACCCCATTCTTCCTGGTATACGGGGCCGAGGCATGCCTCCCACCAGAAATACTCTTGGGCTCCCCACGGGTCCAAGCTTTCGATGAATCTTTGCAGGAACAAGCAAGGTGCGACGACGTCGACCTCGTCGAGGAGCAAAGATGGCAAGCTGCAATCCGGAACGCACGGTACAACCAATCGCTCAAACGCTATCATGAGCGAACCGTGCGGGGCAGGGTGCTCCAACCTGGAGACCTGGTCCTGAGGCGCATCTTGAGCCGAGAAGGGCGCAACAAGCTCTCCCCCAGCTGGGAAGGCCCCTTCAAGGTGACAGAAGTTAGTCGCCCCGGTTGCGTTCGCCTCGCCACGGAGGAAGGAGTTCCGCTGCCGAACCCTTGGAATATAGAGCACCTCCGTAAGTTTTATCCATAGGCAAGAAATTCAGGGCAACTCCTTTTTCTTTTTTAAGCTAAATAGGACCACCATGTGGACCAGAGCGGTGAAGGTCCGCCCTTGTAATCCCGACCTCTGGCTGACATCACATGACGCCCTGTACCGCTTGATTAAAAAAAAGAGTTTAGCCCTGAAATTCTTGTCTCCGCTGTTACCCTACTGCTTACTCAGCTGCCATCCGTTTCAATTTTTCCTAACCCCTGCGTGGAATCCTACTCTTGCCGAAAATCTCCTTGGAACCAGCAGGACTTAGCAGCTTGAGTGTGAAGCGGTTAGCACAGAGGCTGGGAAGGAGGTCCGGAATACTGGGTGCCAGGTCCAGAGAAAAGGGGCTCGCCTTGGTAGCACGGAGCTGTCAGCTGCTTAGCCTGGTCTCATACCCTAAGCACTGAACACTCCCTACCACGCCATGAGTTCCCCCAGTATCAGGAACAGTGCGTTTAGTGCTCCGGACCACCCCCTAAGCTAATGGCACACCCCCTAACCTCAGCAGCAAGGTCCGGCTGCGACTCCGAGGACTTCAAGGCAGCGCGATTACCTTTTGTTTCGCTAGGAGAGGTCCGAACGACTGCAGGACCGGACCAGAGCTAAGGTGTTTTGGACTAAGGATAGTCCAGGGCTGTGTCGCAGTTTTGCCTGGTTCCGTACCCTTAACTCACACACCCTGCTATCCCACAAACAAACATCCTAGCCCCTGGCCCGGACAGCAAACGCTCCGGACCTCGAATAGCGGAAAAGGTCAACTCAGAGTAGGTCCCGTAGGTGCGACACTGACGTTTGCCGTGAGTTGCATGCAGGTCTGGCCTCTGACTTGGTGGTAGCCAGCCTCAAAACTTAGAGCCTACTTACCAGGGGGCCAGGGGGTCAGGTAACAACACACCAGCATGCAGCAGGGAGCAAATGGAGATAAGTCACAAATACCATTCTTATATTACTTGGCTTGCTAATGTTTTACATACATAAAAAAAAACAACAACAAAACAAAATAGCAAAAGCTGTTGCCCTACGGCGCTGGAGAGGCCCCTATCCCCGGTACATCTGGGTCCTCGTCTGCAGGGGTCCGCTGGAACCGGGCGGCAACGACCTCCACCGCCTCCTGCACGCTGTCCCGAGCGGCGGCCTCCGCTTCCTCCACCGGACCTGTGATAACCGGGTCCAAGGAAATGGCGGGGTCGTGGCTCCGGAAGCAGACCAGGAGGTGCTCCACCACGAGGCGGCACAGCTCGCGGCCCTCGGCTTCAAGGCGTTCTCCGAGTGTGGAGTCCAGGCGCCGGAGTCGCTCCACCGCCGAGTCCAGGACAGGGAGGGCGTCCGCCATGGTGGAAGGCGGCTCTGTCACCCGGATCGGACTCAGTCCGAGCGGTACCAGAGCCGAACTCGCCTCCCCGGCCCAGTCGGCGATGCGTTGGAGGCCGGCGCGCATCTGCTCCCGGTCCTCCACCGCCGCCTGCTGAGCAGCACCCTGCTTCAGCTGCTCCAGAGCGGCCCGCTCAGCCAGCAGCTGCCTCTCCTGCTCCGCCAGCTCCGCTTCCCGGGACTTCACCCAGTCCTCGCGGACCTTGAGCGTGGCAGCCTGGCAAGCAGCAGAGTCCCTCAGAGCCTTGGCCGACGCCTCCCGCTGAGCGACGGAGTCCTCGCGGGCCGCAACCGCTGCCTCGCGCTCGACAAGCCTCAACTTCATCTTGTCGAGCTCGGAGTTGACAGCAGCCTGCCGCTCAGACACCCCCACCAGCTCTTGCCGGCGCTGCTCCACGCCTTTCCACGCGGACTCCAACTTCGCCTGCTCGAGCTTCAGCCGTGCCTCGCCTACCTCGGCCTGCTTCTCGCGGAGCCCAACCGCGCGCTCCCGGCCAGCGAACCTCTGCAGGTCCTCTTGGAAGGCCGCGCGGTCGGCGTCGAGCTCGGTGCGGGCAGTGGAAAGCTCCGCACGGGTCCGTGAGTGCTGGGCGGTGGCGGCTTCGATCTGCTCCCCCAGACGGGCCCGCCAGCCGTCTAGGCCCTCGCGCTCCTGTTGCAGCCGGGCCCACTCCAGCTGGAGCGCCTCCTGGGCGTCGTCCAGGGCCTGGTGCGCCCGACGTAGCACGCGAGGGAGAGGGGCTCCACCCGACTGGGACAGGGGCAGGAGCGCCTACCCAGAACCTCCTCCAGTTCCCCCTCGGCAGGAGGCGGAGATCCGGGGCTGGTCGTCTGGACGGCAGGCGACGAAGGCTCCGAGGTCTGGGAGTCAGGAGCCGCCCCCGACGCAGGCCCTTGGGTCGCGACGCCCTCCGGCACCGGGCTGCCTGGTGCCTGGGGCTGCGCGCCCGGAGCTGCCCCCTCAGCAGGCACTCCGGGTGCAGTCTCGACCCCCGAGGCGCCCCCCGGCGTCGGTCCACCTGGGGCCTGGGGCCGGACAGATGGGGTGGCCTCCGGTGCAGGCCCCTCGGTCGTAGCCCGGGCCCGCGTGGCGTCTTCCGCCGTCGGACCACCAGGGGCGCACTTCTCCGCCGTGGTCGCCCGGCCACCAGAGCCGCTGGGGGGAGGAACGCCGCCCGGGCGTGTCGGCCTAAACAAAAACGCACGGCGAAAGGCTGAGAAACCTGAAAAAAGCTAGCCGTGGTACCGCGAAGCATGCGAAGCTAACCTAAAGGGCTTACCTTAAAGTAGGCGCCGACCAGCGGCCACGAAGGCCAGAGCCTCGCCGCGGCTGCCGATCTGCGGTCGGCACTGCCGGTGGCTGCTGTTGCCGCGGGCCCGAGGCCGGCGGTGCCGGAGAGGGCCACCGCTGCTGGTCCAGCGTCGGAGGAGGTGCCCGGCGCTGAGGGTGCCGCTGGCCCGGAGGCGGCGGCGGCACTCGCTCCCCTTGCGCAGAGGAGCTTCCTTCCCCCGAGGTCCGCTGACGCTTCGGGTCGGGCTCCGAGACAAAGGTCCCGTCGCCGCGGACCAGCCCTCGCCGCATCTCCTCACCACCCGCCGGCGGAACGACGGGGGACGCTGCCACTGGCCCTTTGCCCTTGCCAGCAGGAGCGGTGCCCCTGGCATCAGAACCCCCAACCGGGGCGTCAGCAATGTGGACCCCCCGGTTGGGGTCGCCTCCAAGCTGCCGCGCCGCGAGGCCGCCGTCGTCGAGCGTGGGCATATCCCGGAGCACCGCCGTCCGCAAGGCCTGGTCGCGGCAGAGCGGCACGATAGCGGACGGCAGGCGCAGCTGCTCCGGAGGGAAACTCACGTCCGTGACGCACCGCACCCATTCCTCCAGCAGGAGCGGCGTCAGGTCGTGGTCTTCGCCACGTACCACCCGGCTGCAGTCGTTGGAGCCGGTGTAGTTCCACGCCAGCCTTGGCCGCATCTGTAGGGGGGCGAGCCTCCGCCTGAGGAAGTCCGCGAGGACGTGCAGTGAGGTCAGCCCGCCGCTGACGAGCTCGGCGATCCTGGCCAGCACGGGGAAGAACTCGGGTGGCAGATCCGTCGAGGCACCCTCCGGGAGAGGTGCGTCGGGACTGCTATCCGGGAGAGCCAACCGGTCGTTCGGCTCCGCCTTGACGATCACCCAGTCGTTGTGCCAGTGCTCCCACTTGGCGCTGGCGAAGGTGGGGAGATAGGTTGATCTTCCCCCGGACCCCTTCAGCAGGAAGTAGTAGCGGCCGATCTCCGTCGAGCTCCTCCCGGAACACCTCACCGTGAAGAAGTGACGGAAGAGCGTCACGCAGGGAGGAACCCCCACGAACATCTCGCAGAAGTGGGCAAAGATTGCCGCATGAAGGATGGAGTGGGGGGTGAGATGCTGGAGCTGCAGCCCAAACGCCTCCAGCACCAGCATGAAGAAAGAAGAGATCGGAATCCCCAGACCACAGTAGAGGTAGGGGACGAAGAGGACGAACTCCCCCAGCTGCAAGTTGCGGTGGGGGAGGGAGCCCGTGCGAACATTATCGCGACGCTCCGCGTCCGTCCAGCCGAGCAGGCGGCGGACGCGGGTGAGGTTCTCCTCAGTCTCCCGCGGGGATTGGTGGCTCGGACCCATCGCTGAGGAATCTGGCGGTGGAAAAGACAAGGAGCACGCAGCAAACAAGAAGCGAGAGCTCTGCTGCGAGGAAGATGAAGCGCCGCGGCGAATGCGAGGAGTGCAGAGGCAAATGGCAGAAGGACGTGCTCGGCCGATGGCCGAGAACCCTATTTGACGGTTGCCCCCAATCCTCCGCAAGCCGCGGACGTCAAGTGTACGCGCGCGCGGGCGCACCCACGGGCCACCAGGTCTATGACAGCAGGGGCCCGAGGAGGCAGTCATGACAGGCGGGTAGAAGAGCAAGCAAGGCAGGAAGGCGAACCGGCGGCCGCTCGCGGACGCGCGTCCCGGCGCGACGTGCGGGGCCCCTGCCTTTTCCGCTTTACGCACGGCTGCCCACGTAGCCGTCTGCCCCGCCTTAATGGCAGGAGAAGGAGTAGGTGAACCGCCGCGCGGTTCCCGACGCGGGCTAGCCCCCACGTTCCCCGAAGGGTTCCCACGATCGCGCGCCCCCAGATCGTGGGGGCCCACGGGGCCACCCCGCGGGGTCGGGTGGACTAAACCCCCATCCAGAGATAGGCGAGTCGAGGCCTCGACCAAAAAATCAAGTGGTGGGCCCTGCCCAACTATGAGCTTAACGGCTAAACGCCGGTAGCCACCCACGGCTCCCGGCGGCTTGTGTAGTAAGTAATGGTGGGCTCACCTCAGGTCCGAAAAACTCACCAAAGGCGAGCCCAGGGGCCACTGTCGGTACCCAGCTAACCGGGTACCCGCTTACACTAGACGAAGATCACTAAGGGAGGTAACTACTGCAGTACAAGGAGGGCCCAAGGCCGCGTACAGATGGGCCCGGCCTACTCCTTGGAAAAGCTGGGCCACGCACCCGGCCCACAGGGGAGGCCCCAGACCTCCTTCGAGGACCGAGCCTCCCCCAGCCACGCGAGGAGAGGTCCGGACCTCTCGGTCCGGAGCCCGTGCCTTCGGTGACCCGGGGCCGCCTCGTGCCCACAGAGCACGGGGAGGTCCGGAGCCGGCGCCCTCGGTGGTCCGGGGCCGCCACGTGCCCTCAGAGCACGTGGAGGTCCGGAGCCAGTGCCCACGGAGGTCCGGGGGCGCCACGTGCCCGCAGAGCACGTGGAGGTCTGGAGCCAGCACTCTCGGTGGTCCGGGGCCGCCACGTGCCCACAGGACACGGGAAGGTCTCGCGTTGCCACGTGCCCACAGGGCGCGTGGCGGGGCCTTCAGGCGGGCGCCTCGCCCACCTGCCGCATTTATTGCGGGCAGGTGGGCGTGCCCGATGCCGCTGACACCGCCGCTGTCAGGCTGGCACGCCCCGATGCTGCTGACACCACGAGTGTCAGACAGGCGTGCCCCCGTTGCCCGCCGCCGTTGTCAGACAGGCGTGCCCCCGTCGCCCGCCGACGCCGCCGCTGTCAGACGGGTGTGCCCCCATCGCCGCTGGCACCGCCGCTGGCAGGCGGCGGCGGCGAGGCAAAGGGGCGCGCCTTACCAAGGCGCGCGGCGATAACAGAGCACTACGGTTGATTTCCCCAGCTACACTGGGGTCTATATTGAGTAAACAAGTACGATGTACTCATCATGAGCCGCGCCACGCGCGGCGGCCACGCTCAGCCTAATACTAGGTAGCGGCGCCGCAACGCTACTACGAGCGTCCCGTCCTGTCACGCGTGCGCATCGCCTGCCCCTCGGCATCTGAAACCCATCAGCGGGTTTAGCAGCCGATGGGACAGGGCGGCGTAAGGAAGGACGATATGGCGGATCTCTAGGCCACGACGGCGGTACAGGCGCCAAGCATGGAAGCGTTGGACATCAGGCACAAGATAGAACTGTAGCATAGAGGAAATGGGCCGGGACCACCTGTCGGGGCCCGCCCACCATGTACATGCCCCCCTTGGGCTATAAAAGGGGAGGCATACGCGATACGCTCGGCCATCTCCAAAAAAAGACCCCGGACAGATCCAAACAGGCTCAGAGACTCCTCTGAAGGCCCACGAAATACAAGAACACACCCACAGTGGACGTAGGGTATTACGCTCCGGCGGCCCGAACCACTCTAAATCCTCTCGCCACCATCGTGCCACCACCAACTTAGCTAACAACGATTGCTCCCCCTAACTACTCTCAGTACTTAGGATCTCGGCCAGGTGCACTCCGCCACCTGACCAGGAGCAAGTCCGCTCCGACATTTGGCGCGCCAGGTAGGGGGTAGCATCAGTTAGCTTCACCCCTCACCGCATGATGGTGCGCATCCGCGATTTCCATGAGGATGCAGCCGCATCAGAGGAGGTGGCCTCGACTGGGTCGCAGGCCTCCCCCCACCGTTCTGAGGGCGCGGCGCGGACGCCGCGGCTCCCTCGACGCCCCGCGGGGGGCGCCGCTGCTGCAAACACTGCAGTAACAAGTGCTGTAGCGGCAAACGCCGCCACAGCGAACCCCGCTGCTGCTAGCGGCCCGCTCGCCGCAGCCAGGGAGTTGCTTCGTAACCCCCCGGGGCCGACAGCCTCACCTGACCAGGAGCACGTCCGCTCCGACACTCACATATATTACTAGTACTGTACAGGAGTACTATTTAACCCTCTTATGAAAATTTTCTGAGAGATCTGACATCCAGTCATCCAGAGTTCCAGACAAGCGCCGTCCACGCTGGCACCGCACCTTATCCGGCTCCAGAATCCCAGCCACCCAATCACAATCCAGAGCCAACGGGCGCATCGGAAACTCCAGTGATCTGCGCCCACAGATGCGAGCGTGATTCCTCTCCTCCGTCCCCGAGCTCCCGCGGCAGCAGCAATGGAGACCCTCCTCTCCCCCTCCACATTGTTCACGCCACTCCGCGGCTCCACCAGGAGACCGCCTCTTGCCGCTACAGTCTCGTCCAAGACCGCCGCGGTCTCCTGCGCGCTCAAGAAACATCCCCAGGCCGCCGTCGCTGTTTCCCAGCATCATGGAGACGGCGTCGGCGGGAGCTGGCTGTCGTTCCTTCACCACGGCCTGGCGGCGGCCGCGCTGTCGCTGGCCATCAGCCTGGCCCCGGCGCCCGCGCCGGCGGTAGCGTCGGAGTTCGACGTGCTGAACGACGGCCCCCCCGTGGACTCCTACGTGGTGGACGACGCCGGCGTGCTGAGCCGCGTCACCAAGTCCGACGTCAAGCGGCTCGCCCGCGACCTCGAGGCCCGCAAGAACATCCGCCTCAACTTCATCACCGTCCGCAAGCTCACGGTACGTGCACGTGAGCGCGCGTTCCCGTTCCATATGCAGCTAGCTTGAGTTTTGACCCACGTACTGATCCATGGATCTCAAGAGTGTCGTCGCAGAGCAAAGCCGACGCGTTCGAGTACGCGGACCAGGTGCTGGAGAAGTGGTACCCGACGATTGAGGAGGGCAGCAACAAGGGCATCGTCGTACTCGTCACCAGCCAGAAGGAGGGCGCCGTCACCGGCGGCCCCGCCTTCGTCCAGGCCGTCGGCGACCAGGTCCTCGACGCCACCGTCTCCGAGAACCTCCCAGGTACGTAGGCGGCCGTGCTCGCCGTTTCATGTCATCAGCACGACGGCCGCCGTGACACTCACGCATGCGACTGCATCTATCCAGTGCTCGCGACGGACGAGAAGTACAACGAGGCGATCTTCAGCACGGCGAAGCGGCTGGCTGCGGCGATCGACGGGCTGCCGGACCCCGGGGGCCCGTCGTTCAAGGACAACAAGCGGGAGTCCAACTTCAAGACCAAGGAGGAGACGGAGGAGAAGCGCGGGCAGTTCACGCTCGTCGTCGGCGGCCTGCTCGTCATCGCCTTCGTCGTGCCCATGGCGCAGTACTACGCTTACGTGTCCAAGAAGTGAGTGAATATATAATAGCGTGCTGTACAGTAAATATATAACGAAGAGGAATTATTAATCTCCCATATTGAGGTCCTTCTGTTGCAATTCTTAGAAGTGAACAGAGGATGATTAATACAAGTGCACACCCATGTGCCGGTTGATTTTTCTTGCGGTAGCATATATATTACTACCTCTGTCTGACTGTCTAGCATGTGCTGCTTGCAATATGAAACTCTTACTGGAACTTGGATGATGCCATGTAACAATTGAAATCGGTCACAGGAAGCTATAGGAAACTGAAACCAAGCTATATATGATTCCCCCTTTTTGATATCCAACTATATAAGATTATTGACAAGTAACAAATACATCGTCTCTGCAACGAATGCTGTTAATGTTGTTGATTAAGGAGAAAGTAAGTGTATGCTAATTAGAATCTAGGTTTTATGATGAATGGCATCTTGTCGACGAATGGGGGATCAGCGTATTTCCCGGTCAGGATCTGTGATGCAATATGGAAATTCGCAGCTTCTGTGTAATGTATTCCATCCCAATTGACGAATTCAGTACTGTCACTGCACCCTTTTGCAGTAACCAGTTTACCATTCAAAGACTTTGTCTGTCCACATGGTACGTCACCATTATAGTTCAGGGGTGGACCTCCATATCCACAGCATGCTTGGGTGGCATGCTCAAACCCTGTCGAGAAGCACAAGCTGATGTTAAGAGTTGCTTCTATAAGGCTGAAAGTCACTAGATTGTACATTTGGTCGTATGATCGTGTATAGTATTATATTAGGCGTGGGTTTGAATATGGGTAGGAGGATAGATATGCCAGTGAACTCAGCCTAATTATTGTTCACAGAAGCTGCTCATTTAATTTCCTGATGAGCTTGCAACAGGCCTACAATTCTAAGTGAAGTGTCACAATCGATAAGTCAAAGAAGAAAACGGTGGATAAGTGTAACAACCCCCTCTCCCCCTCACCCTCACCCTAAAAAAGCATCTTCCATCAATTTTAGTTGGGTTAGTTATTGCAAGCACTTGTTCAGGATTGATAGTGCCACTTCATTGTAAGACTTCTCTTTGAAGCATGCATAACACTCAGATATATCTTTTCATGGTGCCACAATGCGCCGACAAATCTTAAATGATTTGGGTAGATGATAAACACACAAAATGGAAAGTCTATGCCGCTTACCATATCGAGAATAGTTGGCGATCAGGCTGTATTTGATGGTGTAAATGTCCACATAAGTGATGCTGGCTCCAGCAAATTCACCTCGCAACTTTGTGCAAAGTGCATGCAGCTGTAAGTTGAAAAGTTTTGCAGCACGGTTGTGCTTTGCTACACAGTGAAGCTCATCTAGTTGGGATGGGTCTTTGCCAAAAAAGGCTATGTTCTGAGGCAAGCAACCGAGAGGACCTGTGTTGTGAATCCAGAATTTCCTAGCACCTTGGTCATATAGTTTCTGAAATGAAGGAACAAAGAAAGAAAGTAAGGTGTGAAGCACCATCTTACCCAAAACAGCATATAGAAAGAGAAGTACGGAAAGAATGAAAATGCAGAGTTTGGGATCTAAATGAATTATATCAGAATCTGATCTCTATACAGAATTAGTAACCGCTCTGTGGGGGTGGGGAGGCATACAGAACTGCAAGGATGGAAGTACCGTATTTTTTACAAACCTTGAGCCCAGTTTCAAATTCCAACAAAATAGTTGGAATAGATGCAATGACTTGGTCCTCTGTTTTTGAATAGAATTCACCAGCAAGATCATTTTGCCCAATATCAAACATGTACAGTCCCTCTGAAAAGTAATCTTTCTGAGGAATGTATCGCCTGTACATATCTCCTGCATAAGTAAAATAAGAAGTTACTTCACCAACTGAACTCTGTAGTCTCAGTTGTTGAAATCAAAAGCTTTGTTTGGTTATCAACTGGAGAAGCGATGGGCATAATCTTATTTGTAAATTACTCTATATTATGTCTTCTTATTGATAATCATGATGCTCATTGCTTTGCTCAGAAGGTTATATGCTTATGGGATAGACATAAGATATTCCTACCTTGCTTTGCAAACCACAATTTCAGAATGTGAGGCCTAAAAAGCAAGCGTACATACCTTTGGAAAGGAGCTTTGTAACTTTGTCCTTGAAGGCAAAGAATTGCTTAATCTGAAGACCAAATGAAAACGGGCTGACAGATGTTGGATTTGCTGGTGTGATTGAACATCCAGCTTGAGCAAAATTAACACCAGTCCGAAAGCTTGGTGTACCAAGAGAATCCAAATATGCATTAAGGAGTGGCATATCCATTGCCTCCACTGCATGGAGAAGTTTATAAAACAAGAATGAGACAACAGACAACAAATTCTATGTGACATAAAATGGAGAGGTGCAATCTTGGCATTTGCATTAAGAAAATTTTTGCTCATGTACAAGGGAATGCTCTGAGTGAACTCAAATGGTACAAGGGGATATGCATTAGCCCTTCTAAAGTGAGAAGGACAGTCGTTCTCTTTATCTGCTATACAGCTCTCAGCTCTGCATAAATTTCTCCCCCCCCCCCCACCCCCAAACAGATATTGCAGTGCTGCAGTGGCCAACAGCTCAACCTCATGATGCTGTATGTACAATCAAATGCTACCTCAGTCAACTATCCTAAGTCCGACTAAAGTTTATAGAAAAGATCAATAACATTTACGATATCAAATACGCACCGCCAGAAAAGACTAAAGTATGAAATGCATTTTTACATGTTATTTTCTAGATGCGATAGATCTTGTATTTTGGGACGGAGAGAGAACCTTGCTTACTCGGATTCCCCACAAACCCTCAGTGATTTCAGCAGAATCTGAAGCAGCTGCCAGCCATAGTCCTTGTAAAGTTATTTAAGAGTAAAATGCACCCGCGGTCCATTAACTTTTCGCGCTGTGCCGCTTAGGTCCATCAGCTATCAAAGTGCATTTTCAGATCCAATAACTTTTTAAGTAGTGCACCGCAGATCCATACCCCTTCGTTTTATATTTTATTTTCTATTTAGCCCCCTAACATTTTCTCTCTTCTTCCACCTAACTCCCTCGTCTTCCTCTTCCCTCGCCCAAGCTGGCCACGAGCAGGCGCGCGGGCGCCAAGGCAGCCAGTGCGCACCCGCGCTGCGGCCATGCCACCGGCGCCGAGCCGACCGCAGGCGCTGCGCCCGGGTGCAGACTGACGGCCCGGCCACCTCCTCCTCCGACCATCTCCACGCGGCCCCGCGCCCTCGCCCTCAGTGGCGCAACTCCGCCTCCGCCCAGGCGGCCCTGGACTCCGGCAGCCCGTGCGCCGCGCCTACGCCCGGTCGGCCCCTTGCGCCTCGGTGGCCCGGCATTAGCAGCTGTGGTGGCTTGAGCACAGAGCACGCCGCTGCCGGCCGTGCTCCGTCCAACAACGTCGATCGGCAAAATTGGAGGGGGCAGGAGGAAGGGGAAGCTCAGCAAGCGAACGGGGTGGAGGGCGTGGGCCGTCGGCAGCGGGCGCACGAGCATGGCAGCAGCAGTGCAGCCAAGCGGCCTAGGCCCGTAGGTCGTCTTCTACCTTAGGCCGACGAGAGGAGGGTGCTGTAGGCCTGTCGCGTGCGTGCGCCGGTGCGAGGGGCGCGTGCTCGCAGCGGAGGAGCTCTCGGAAGGCGTTCTATGCGATAGGGAGTATTTCCCCCTAGGTCTTGTCGTGCGGCAAGGACGGAAAGGCCGGAACGCGGGTGGTGAACTGAGGCGGCGGCAGTGCACAGAGCTTGGCGGCGAGGCTTGGGCCCGGTGACACGAGCACGAGAGGGGAGGGGAGGGCGCAGGCACCGGCTGAGCACTGTGATGGCGCACCCGGAGGAGTCGGTCTGGAGGCGGGAGAGGCAACTGGAGGCGGACCTCCACGGCGAGGTGATTGCCGGCGGTGAGGTGCTTCGCGGAGGGAGGTGGAGGGAGCGGTGAGGAAGCTCAATCCTTGGGGAAAAGGTGCACGGGTGGAGGCGGTTCCCGTGCGCTCTCTATCTCGGAGGAAGGAGATCTGAGGCGGGCGGCGCACGAGCTCGCCGTGGCGGCACCAATGGTGGCTATGGCGGGTGAGAGATGGAGGCGCAGAGGGAACCGTGTGAGAGAGGGAGTGCGAGGCTGGGATGGCGTCCAGGCGAAGGAAGCAGGGGAGTCTCCACTTGAAGCCGAAGTGCGGCAAAGGCGCTGGTGGCCGGTGACCAGGTAGCAAAGCAGAGCAGGGAGCGGAGGCTTGCAGTTGGGCGAAGGATGAAGAAGAAAAATCGATGGGCGCGGTGGCTACAGGAGGCTGGCGACCCGTCGATCCGAGGCCTTCCATGGCCGCTGCTGCTCACATCGCCGGCAGTGGGGAGCAGTGGAGCCTACTGCGCTCCACGTAGGCAGTGGCAGGGGCTTGGGCTCGGTCCGGACAGGGAATACACGGGATGAGAGGAAGAGGACAGGGAGCTAGGTGCAAGGAGAAAGAAAATATTAGGGGGCTAAATAAAAAATAAAACATAAAATGAAGGGATATGGACCTGCCGTGAACAATTTAAAAAGTTGATGGACCTCAAAATGCACTTCGAAAGTTGATGGACCTAACCGACACAACGCAAAAGGTTAATGGACTGACGGTGCATTTTACTCGTTATTTAAATACAAGCACATGGGATCGGGAGGGCTCAATCAGTAGATCCAGCAAAGAAGGCAGCCTATGGCAAAACCATCAGAAACCAAGCAAATACAAACACTCGCATTCCTGCAGATCCACTGGTTCCCACGGGAATTTGGCGACAAACAGCAATTCCCCTAGTTGCAGACACACCCAGCACATTTCCTCAACGGGTGTTAGAACAGAGCATACAAACAACTAGGGACCATTTGCAAGCTGCAATGATGCCTCAATCTCCACTGCTACAACCACCGCACGGGTGTCTTTTCTCCTGTCCGGCTACAGACCATCCTAACTAAAATCGACCTTTCCCCAACAACCGCCCGGACCCAATGGACACGATGTCTTCAAGAATCAAAGAAAGGCCATACCATCCGTACACCGACCGATTCCTTCTTGATACACTAGGAGTAGGACTATGAGGGTGCCAAGAAATGAACAGCAACAACGCAGCTTCAACATATACAGTATAATTCATGTCGCGTGACGATTGTACTCGCGCAATTCAAGGAGAATCCATCATCCGTGCACTGGTTGTTTCGGGTGCAGCGCAGATGGTAACAGTCAGTGGTCCTAACGAGCCAATTCAAGAACATGGAGTCGAGGAGGAAGCAGGCAGACGTACTGAGGAAGTCGATGATGAGGCGGCCGTCGCAGAAGCGGCCGGCGGGTTCGCCGAAGAAGGTGGAGCCGTAGGGCGGGAGGATGGACTCGAACCCGGCCGCCACGCGGCCGCCGGTGTCGGAGTTGGAGTCCCCAAAGTTGAACGCCGCCGGGAAGTTGAAATCCGTGGACGCCTCCACGCGGCCGCCGCCGCCGCCGTGGCAGAGCAGGGCCACGACGAGGAGCAACACCGAGAGACGCATGGCCGCAGCGACAGTGGCGGTTGACTCCGCTCTGCTGTGTTGTGTTGTGTAGCTGCAAGCTGCTTGCTACTACTCCAAGAGATTATGAGGAGGAGAGGGAGGTGGTGAAGGAGGTTGCTGACGCTTGAAGTTGAAGCTTTGGGCAGGGTAGATTTGATTTGAGTCTGGGCCCTCGGTCTGGGGGTGTCAAAGGGGAGACCTTCTTGGGTGCCTAGTGCCAACCTTTTTGTGTTGATTTTGCAATTTGATCCTTGCGCGTTAAAAGTTTTTGAGTATTGGTGTGCAAAGGGCTGTCCCATAATTATAATTCGGGTGATTAGCAGCGGCGTGTAGGGAGATATTTTTTTTCTACTACAACCGGAGAAGGTGAGATCGCGTCACCGGGCGGCATCTTGTTCCTGATGGCAAAGATCCGGATTTCTATACCGGATTATCCAGTTTGTATGAAGTGCTCAAACCAGAAATTCGAGAGAACCAAATTACCTGTTTTTATATGCTAGGCGTCGAGTATCATTAGATAAATCCAAAAAAGAGTTGAAGATGGTTTCGATGATCTTTTTATAAGATCTTGACTCCTCTAGTACTGATCTCTCCACCCCATAAATATTGGGAGACATCCAATTGAACCTAACATATTACCTTTACTCTTTCTTTTTTTTACTCCCAAACTATATAATACTCTTTCAACCTCCAGGATGTTGTTTGTTTTTTGATTTGATGGCCAAAGATGGTGCCCTAGGTTTACTTGTCGGCCTAGGGCAACCGCAATATTCATGTCCCATCCAGTCTCTCTAGGCAAAAGTTTTAGTGATATTTGTCAGTTTGCTCACAAACTAATCGATTCTCGTTGCGCAAGGGGGATAGCTACCATTTGCTAGTTTGCTAGGAAATTAACCATCATCACCATGGAAATGTGAGAGCACACTCCTAAGTTATCTAGTTTCACAAACCGTATTGTTTGGTTTCTGCAGAAGACACAACAAAGATGTTTGGTTTATCTAAGCGTCGACACTTGTGTATTTTTGTTTTGTTTCCTTTGCAAAGTGATATAGTCACATACTGCATTTGGCATTCCAACTTAGCAGCTAAGGGATGACCAAGGTAAAATAAATCATGAAAAAAAGAACAATTTACCCCTTTTATATGAAGACGACGAAAATAAACCGCATCCATTTGCTACAAAAGACACAAAGGTGTCTTATAAGGCGAGCCAGGCGCTAGCAGTTGCTGCCTTGCATTAAACGTCGTCATGATTGTCCTTCTAAGGGTTGGGCAGCCTACGATGTAGCACTAGCATCACCTTCTAAGTAAAACAAACCCTCTTTGCAAAATAAAAAAGAATCCTAACAAAGCAATTGCAATCACATTGACGGGAAAAAAAATGATAATCTGTTGCATTTTGTTTCACGTGGACTTCTCTCATGCGGATGGCCGCTAAAGGCTGTTGCGGTCGCGGTTGGAACATCAGCACATCACCTCAAGCCCGAAAAATTTGCTAACGAGAGAAGTCCAGTGGCCGGGCGGGCCACAAATTTCTTTACGGTGGCTGGCGGACGGAGACGGACGGCGACATGCGTGTCAGGAGTCAGGACAGGAGACAACGGTAATTTGCCAAGGTGGCCAGCGATGCGCGACAGCGTTGAGTGGGATTTGGGATCTGCTTTGTCCTGACCCCCACGCTTTGTGTGCTTGATTATTTCCTTGACGTCGTCTTGCGCGCCAAACCACATGTCCGGCCGGGTCCAGCACCAGACACTGTACCGGACATTCTTCGTTGCCTTTTGGGCCATGCTTGCAGCGAGCGAACGCGTGCCGTGCACAAGCGAGATCGGGACGCGCAAAAGAAATACAGTAGCGGATTTGTGTATATGTATGTACTAGCAGTTTTTTTTATTTTTCATGGCTTCTGGCTATGCCAAATTTTAATACTCCTTCCGTCCATGTCCGATAGTCATGTAAGAAAAAAAAAATTCCAACAATGATAGTCGTATAAAGGTCAAAGTTAATAAATGTTGTACAACGATAGGCTACATGGCACCCTAAAAGATGCATTTATGAGTGCATAGCTATATGCAACCAATGAGTATACGCGACTAATTGAAAAAAAATTAAATGTGATAAGTAGACTCCACTCTTTCTTGGTCTTTGTGTTTGAAGCTTCTATGACTATCAAAGATGGATAGGGTACAAATTTTATTAGGGCTTCTCTAATGGTCCCAGCTAGTACTAACTAGGAAAAATCCATCTCATCACGTGGGGTTCTCTTTTTACAGAATTTTATTGGTCATCACCCACCAATTCTCGAATCGCGTGCTTAGAGCTAGCTAGAAACCAAGAGATAGCTAATTACTTTTCCTGCTATCTCTCCTCTACATCAGCTATCCGAACCTAGTCAGCATCAAATAGTCCAAATAGTCCCATTGGAGAAGCCCTTAGGCACAACTACGAGAGAGGGACAGGGACCCGACGGATGCCAAAAAAAAAAGTTAAGAACATGTCGCGAATAACAAGACATAATAGCGGGAATTTTTCTCGTAACCTGCATTTTTTCTACAAAATTTATATGAGATTTCTATAAAATTCATGCTATTCCAAAAAGGACCCTAAAATCAGAATATATTCCTCTATATATATACTTTCAATGACTGCACACCAGCCGTCAGGCCTTTGTATGTGAACCACGACTCCACGAGTATTCAGGCGAGATCTGAAGAGACACATGAATCGAAGAGCTAGGGTGGCGCAGCGCATGCCACAGGTTCTTTTCACACACGATCCATGAGTCGACGAGGTTTGTATTAAATATAACAGAACTAAAATACGGAACAAAGGATGGAATAAATACAAAGTGAAGTTTAAATATAGATGATGGAACGTTTCACTCGGATTGCAAGTGAGCAGATGAAAACGTCGTTGGTCCAACACGCATGACCACACCATACACAGCAATATTCGTTTATTCGATTACTGTCATGTATATAGTTCAATCTTGAACAATCAACAGTTGTCATCATTCAACCTGATAGGATGGAGCCGAAGACATCCAATGAAAGACAGCCCAACTTCAGCTGCTGCTGTTTTCTGGTCAACACAAACTATGAAAGCCAAAGCCTCACCAACCAAATGTGGCTAGTGGTTAACTGGTTAACCTTTCCAAACTATTGTTCAATCCCGCAGAAACCACACAGGCTTAGACTGGTACATAGCCTGCCCCTGCCAATATTTCAGAGAACAAAATCATAACCCCAAATCATATTTCTTGTAAACGAGAAACATCAAGAATCAATTCCACGCTTTTGCATTAACATATCAAAATACAAAGAAAATCTGGCAAGAATTGACACTACCCAAGCTTCATTATTTTCTAAAACCTGGAATTTGAAAATCAGAAAAAAATATTGCTGACCAAACAAAATGCAAAAATTCAATATTCGTCAGCATTAGCTGTGCTTGCTCATAGTAACAGTAGACAAATAGGTAAGAAACAGTTGAGAACAGTAAAGTAATCATGAGCCCACCCCTTTTTAGCTGACAACACTAATGCAAATACCCAAATGAGGCTCCGTTCCTTTCAGCATAAGCAGGGCAGGATATTTATGCCACACAGTGCTCATGTGAGACTTTAATGTTCTAGTAGTGCTGTCCATCAAGAAATGAGGGATCGGGAAGCTTCGGTGTCCTGTTTGGCAGAAATGGGCTGCTGCACATATGCTGAAAAGAACAGGCTCTGAACCATGATCCACAGCTGAGCCACTGAATTATTGGCAATGGAATGTTCAGAGTATATGGTTTCTATCAAAGCTCGAACCATATGAGCTGATGATACTGGTCAAACCACCACCTCATGTTTCTTTACAGTTGGCCAACCATCCTTTGCTTCTTGTGCCAAAGGACAACGTTGTTGTAGGGCAAATCTCCTCCGAATATATCTAGAGCACTCCCAACAGTAACATCTACTCGACTTTTGCCTGCTTTCTTTATCCTCTCTAGGTCATCCATTGTTGACACACCCCCAGCATAAGTTACCGGGATCTACAGAGTCAAAGATACAGCTGTGAGCTCATAAATAGTAAAACAAAACTCTAAACCATGAAGACACCTGCACATGAAGTATATTAATCACTAAATTTTCATTTGTTGATAGTCTTAATGAGTTATCACCCCAATTCAATTCAAGCTAGAGCTGAGAAGATGAAAATTCAAGAAATGCAAGGTACTTCCTATAACCCTTTTGCTATTTTACAGCAGGTGGATAATGATGTCCTAATAGGAATTGCCACAGCCTGTAATATTAAATTGGGAACTACTGAAGTAGAGAAAAATAGGAGTATTGAGATGATAAGGCTAGAGAGCTAGCATAAATGGTGCTAGATACAGCAGCAAAGAATACAGAGGAGGCAAATAAGGAAACACAAGGTATGGATAGGGAGGAAAGAGAAGATGAGGATAATCAGATCTCAGAACATGTGAGGATTGTAAAAGAGCTTTGTGAAGAGCGGGGGGGCGGGGGGGGGGGTGCATGCTGATGGAGAACAAATTGTTAGGGAGGAATGAGTACAAATATTTTATTTTGGAATGTGAGAGGCAAAAACAGTAAAGGGAGGAAGACCCAGATTACGGAGATGATGCATAAATATGATCTGGATTGCATCTGTCTACAGGAAACTATTTTATCAAAAATCACTGACCGAGTTGTGAGGAATATGGGAAGAGGATGTGATTTCAGTTAGTATTAGGTGGAATCTGAGGGGCACTCAGGAGGATTGACGGTAGGGGTGAATTCAGATAAGTTATGTGTGGAAAAAGTGGTGCAAGGAAGGAGATACCAATGCTTGGTGCTCACAGATGAGGCTTCTAAAACTATGGCCAAGTTAGAGTGAAAAACTACCTTTTTGGAGGAGATTAAAGAAGTGATTAGTGGAGAATATCCTGGAGTGATAGTAGGAGGTGATTTTAACTTGATTAGGCCAGAGGTTGAGAAATCAAGTGAGAATATTAATGGGAGAAGCATAAGCATGTTTAATAATTTTGTGGCTGATACTGTTTAAGGGAATTGTGCAGAAATGGAAGCACTTATACTTGGTCCAACAATCAGATAAGGCCGGTGAGAGCATTGATAGACAGAGTGTTTATTAACAAGGAATGGGAGGCTCTTTTCCCTTTGATGTCCTTACAAGCCCTGGTTAGAATGGGGTCAGATCGCAATCCGCTGTTGGTTAAGACAGGAGAGGTAGATCATGTGAGGCATAAGATTTTTAGGTTCGAACCATCCTGGCTACTGATGGACGGTTTTAAAGAGGAAATTATTAGTACATGGTTGGTGGGGTGGGGTGGGGGGGGGGGTAAATACATCTTGGGTTACTGGAAACAACTGGCTGGGGACTTGCGGAGGTTTATGAAAGGGTGGAGTGCAAATATTGGGGGAGGGGGGGGGGGGACCAAAAAGAAGAAACAATCTTTGCTTCTAAATATCAAAATCTGGGATGAGCAAACAGACAAGTGGGGGACAGGAGCAAGAGATTGGCAGGAGCGGTATAACTTGGAGGCAAAATTAGTAGAGATTTATGAGGTGGAGGAGCTGGCTTGGCAGATAAGAGGGGGAGAAGACTGCTTACTCAAGGGAGATGCTAATACCAGCTATTTCCATGGGATAGCAAGTGGGAAAAAAGAGAAATTGTTTGTTTAAAAGGCTGGTGGATGATGAAGGAAGGGTGTTAGAAGAGGCCAAGGAGTTGAGGGAACATATCGATGAGTTCTACAAGAAACTCTTTGGTAGTGAGAAGGAACCGAGAATTTGGTAGGGGGAAGACATGTGGGTGCGAGGAGGGAGACTGGATAATGAAGCAAGAACCACCTTTCACTATGGAAGAGATAGAAGAGGCAGTGAAGGACATGAAATATAATACAGCACCTGGCCCAGATGGGTTTGCTGTGAGCTTTTTCAAGGAATTCTGGGATCAGGTGAAGGGGCTTATCTTTGAGATGTTGAGCAAGTTGTACTGTGGGGAGCTGGATTTAGCAAGGCTGAACTATGGTGTGATAACCTTGATTCCTAAAGTTAAAGGGGCAATCCAAATAAGACAATTTAGACCTACCTGCTTACTGAATGTCATCTATAAAATTGTCACGAAAATGTTGATTGTGAGAGTAACCAGTGTGGCCAATATGGTTATAAGTGAAACACAAACTGCCTTTATTCCTGGGAGGCATATTCATCAGCTCCATGCAGATCTCAAATCCGATCGAGAAGACCAGCCGTGAAGACCTGCACTTGAAGTTCTGGAGCGATGGGCGCGACATGGCAGAGGAGCTACCAAAACCGCTCTTGATAGCCATCCACTGTAGACCGAAATTGGAGGCGGGCAAACTCGCCCATTGAGTTGTGACGCAGGGGAGGACCGAAACGCTGGTTGCAGCGTCTCTTCAATCGGTCCCAAGTCAGCGCGCCGCCCTCGTGTTCCACCATGAAGTACCATTGTTGGGCGATGCCGGTGAGATGGTAGGATGCCAGCCACACCTTGTCGGCCTCCAATGTGCGCTGGCCGCAAAAAAATTGTTCCAACGGTTCAGCCAGCCAAGGGGGTCTTCTTTCCCATTAAAGGTTGGAAATTCCAGCTTGTGGTATCTTGGCGTGGAAGAGGTTGGCAGCGGCGGGTTGTGGTGTCGTATGGGTGCTGTGGTGACCAGCAGCGGGCTGTGATGCTGCGTGGATGCGATGGAGCCATAAGGGTGCACGATCGTCGATGCTGAGGACGGCGGGATGCGGTGATGTGTGGTAGTGATGGGGGTGTGGTGGTGCGGCAGAGGTGGTATGTCTGGGATTAGTGACGACGAGTGTGGGAAAGGGATCTGGTGGATGGGTAAAAGCGGGGCGGAGGGTGGTGGTGGTGTGGAGGTGGACAGGGAGTGCGCTGGCGGGGAGGTGGCGGCAAGCGGGATTCCCCCATACCCCAGCAATCCATAGGGAAAACCGGGCGGATTGAGAGAGGATGGCGACGGGGGGAGGGGGGAGCTTCGACGGCTGCAACGCGCGATGACAGGACTGTCATCTGCTGGACCATATCTCATTGGAAGTCCACCATCTGTTTGAGCTCGGCCATGCCCTGGGCATGGTCCTGCGGCGGAGGATCACCGAGTGTAGCAGAGGCGGCGATGGAAGGAGTTGCAGGATCTTGCGAGGCCGCGTCGGCATCAGAACCTGGCATCTTTGGTACCAAGTTGATAGCGCAACCTAGGCTTCGTAGGGAGTAGTGGTGGGAGATGACCGGGCGAGGCTAAGCCTCACCCTCGAGGCGGCATCGTGGTGAGTAGATGGGAATGGGGAGAAGGAATAGGAAGCAAGAAGCAACAACTTCTTGTATTGTGCTTAACAAACCAAGGACTCGATGCACAGGCTAAATAGCCTCAGACGACCAACCAATCTCCACTCAAATAGGAGATCCTAAACTGACTTCGTTATCTATCTGAACCAACCACGATCTGACTAAGACATAGCGCTTACTCACTGTTGTGCCTATCCCTGCGCCTATATACAACACCGGTCATAACAACTGAACAACCATCACAAAATATTTGTTATAAAAAAGAGCAAATGGGCTTCACTTTTGGTATTTAATTTGCTGGCAGAACAGTATAAATGGAAATTTTAGATAAAAAATAATATGTAGTAATAGTGAAAAGAAGTTCTAGGAAAAAAAAAACTGGAACTCAGATTTAAAGTTTGTACATACTGGTGAATGATGGCCCAATAGTTCCACAAGTTCTTCATCAATTCCTAACCTGTAATTCACATCCTAGCTTAAATTAGAAAATGGTAACTGCTCGATGGCAAATTTTACACTGCTAGAGCAGGATTATAAACAAGATTTCAGAAGATTAAAGTATTTAACATGGATGAAAAATACAAATGAGCAGATAATGCAAAGAGATAATAATCCAAGCGGAGAAATAGAACAAAGTTTTGAATATATTAGAATATATTACACTACAAAAAGGTAGGTTTTAGATCCGCTACCAATATTACTATTATTAATCCCTTATTTATATTTGATACAAGTTTTTCCCTTTTGTTGGTGGCTCATGCTTGCTTTCATTCCCTAGCCTACCCCAACTTGCTTAGGACTAAAAAGTTTGTTGTTGACAAAGGTAGGTTTTAGATCACCTAATACTATTACTATTATTAATGCCTTCTTCATATTTGATACAAGTTTTTCCCTTTTGTTTGGTGGTTCATATTTGCTTTCATTCCCTAGCCTACCCTAACTTGCTTCAGATTAAAAGTTTTTGTTGTTGACATTTACAAAAAAGGGAACAAATGTAGTAGGATTTTCTTTTGGATGCAGCAGATTAGTTTCAATGGTAGAATAAAGTTTATATCATTATCAAAAGGTCAGAAAAGAAAGAAGAATTTCTGAAGTATAAATCATTACATGAAGACAGGTCCACATAATGATAGACTGATCGGATGTGACAAATTACAAAACAATTATATCTCATAATGGCCATGTCACCATCGAAGTACTAATTTCTATCAATAGAAGATGGACTAGATAACAAGGAACATAGTAGCACCTTTTGCCCTCCACATCAACACCGTGAACTAAAAACTCATCTGCATAGGCAGCGAGATCTTCTAATGTCGGTTGATCCACAAAGTAATCACTGAACTTTTGCCACCTGTCTGTTACAATGGTATACCTGCCATCCTAACCAGGAACATCATGGTTAGACGATAAACAAAGATTGAACGAGTGCACACATAAGAATGCATCTAGCACAGTTCAAACAAAACAGTTGAAGGGCTTACTTTACTCTAACCATTCCGTTACACTTAGCACGTAATATGAGCATATTTCAGCAAATCAGAATAACACAGTGTTCACTTGTTCAAAGATAATTTCAGTCTCAAATATGAATCTAGCATCATAGAATGAAAACTAACATAATTGTCCTATGTACTTTGTACCTTTTTCCGACAGCTAAGGTCCAACACAAGCCTCTGTTTCCCAACCAGCTCAACGAGTTTCTTTAGCCTTTCAATGATCAACTTGCCATCCCTAAACACAAACTACATAAAAGACTTGAATCTGTGAGCTACAGAAATTCAAATCATACACAAGGCAAACTGCAGTAAAAGACAATTTCAGGCACTTGAAGGAAAAGGAGAACATCAATATTTACATAAATTTAGAGCATAAGCACATACGGAGGTTACAATCACATGACTGGCCCCTTCATTAAGGTAAAATGTTGCATTCTCCAAATTTACTCCACCTCCAACTTGCAAACCACCTAATATTATGATAGCACATGTTTATTATTAAAGTTTGTCATCGATGGCATCTCAGGGCTTACAGTAGAAACAAACCATACTAACAGAAGAGCAAAGATGTAAAAAAAATTTCCACACACAATGACTAATACAATTGAGAATTAAAAGTACATCAGGCTGTAGTACCGATACCATTCTTTGCCCTGTAATCTCATAGGAACCTGGAGTTCAACAAAGATAAGTATAGCTCAAGCAAATGGAGTATCAGCTATACAGCTACTAGACAGCCTTGAAAAGAACCTTCTATGGAATGGCAAGTTAATATGTTGATGTGTTAATCCTCAGCAGTCTACCTTTATATTTATATTTGATAGCGGAGACCTATCAGAATGGCACTTAAGACAATGAACTTGTTGGCGCACTGTAAGTACCACCTTTCTGTTTAGAGGTTGTTTGGGTATCTTGAATTGGAATTTCATTACAATAACTACTTAGTTCCACACTAATATGGGAAGAGAAGAGATAATTTGAAAGCCTTGAGGAAGGAGCGTAAGGAGATAGGAGTCCACAACTTCATGATACAATTCTAAACAATTCACCGGTGGATGAAAAGAATCACTTTCTCTTGAATTAATACATATGTAGAATTAGATGGAATGATAGATTCCGATCTAGATGCATCATTAGCTCAACTATTTAGTCACATTTCAATTCTTCTAAATTCTTAGGATCCAAACAGGGCCTTAGTAAATTTCATTGTACAGTACAAAGGTGGTATATTTGACAAAATAAGTTCAATAGGTACACATATGCAGCTTCTTACTAAAATGGATGTCCTAAATTGATATGCAAATGCAGAATCATCTAGTTATTATCCAGTAACAATTAATATTCATGGTATTACCCCTGCCTACAAGCAATTATGAAGAAAAGGTCAGGAGATGCAGCTTAGTGTTTTGCTAAAAGCAAATTTACTTCCAAGTTTCAGCACGATACTTTCTATCAGTCTCAAAATTCTACCTGATATGCAACATCCAGAATACACAATAAGGGACTAGGGGAACTTTTAATCTCTTGTGCATATCAGCATATGGAATAGACTAAGGAGTGCTAATAGAGATAACACTAATAACTAATAAGAGCAAACAGCCAAAAAAGTAAGGACAGTTGAAAGCAAGAGGCTAATTCAATGATCAATCACAGCCTTGCAGTAACTAGACAACACTTTCTCACCAGGATATGCAAGCAGGGCCTCCAGTGCAGCGGCCTGGCTTGCAGGATCTGCGCCAAGCATTATAACATGTCCACCATCAAGTTCATCTTTTTTATAAAGTTTTGCAAATTCAGCAGGAGATTTGTCTGATTCAAAGTTTGTCACAAGTTCTTTGCCATCATTTGATGAATCCCGAAGAGTAGAGCCAACAATCTGCTTTACTTTCCCCTGAAAATTTAAGAACATAGATAATACATGTCAAAAGTTCTGTGCCATCAATTGATGATTCCCGATGAGTAGAGCCAACAATCTGCTTTACTTTCCCCTGAAAATTTAAGAACATAAATAATACTCCATATCATAAGATAACGATACTGTTATGCCAGAGGTGTCTGAACTCAGATGATTACTGAGTGCCATAGTTCAGTAATTTTAGGACCATTAGTACACAGATTAAAGAAACAACAGGAAAACAAAGAATGTGTATGTCTGATATGTCTGATTAGGGATGCAAGCGGGACTACTCACAGGTGTGACAAACTATTTTCCCACGGATATTTAGTTATGTCACCACCAAGCCCGCGAGTAATCCCGCTTGCATCCCTATGTCTGATCATGATGCAACGAAGCTAAAGCAGCAATTTGAGATCATGTGAAGTTTATAGCACACACTGACCACAATGTTGCACACATAGGTACAAGCTAACAAAGCAAAGGCGCTCCATTTCTCCGCACCTTGTGTATGTCGATGCATGGCCTGAAGCTAACAACGCGGCAAACGACGGCACGTCCTCCTGCCAGAACGCACGGCCGAGGAATCTCAAGCTACAGACGAAGATGGCCCCCGAAATCCGCAAAAAGGGATATACTACATTGTAGTACATTGTTACATACCCGATGCGCCGCGTTTCACCCCGCGGACCGAAACCCACGTGCACGCCCCGCAGCTCGGCGGCGGCCACCACGGAGACACCCTCGCCCCCCATTTCGACGCCATTCTCTCGCCGGCCGGCCGCCGGGATAGGTTTAGAGAGGCAGACTGCCGGCGGCGGCGGCGGCGGCGCTTCAGGGTCCTTTAAATCTTTTGATGGGCGCGCTGATGGCCAAACCCTAATTTGAACGGTCGAGATGCACCAGAAGATGGATCTGACGGCTGAAGCGCTCATTACGGATTCACGGGTTATTATTTTCTAGTCGCGGGGAAGAGAAGTATTTTGGATTGGAACGGAATCGGAAAACGTGAGATGAAATAAATTTTATAATATATTTGAATTATAGAATAAAGATATATACGTGAATATCTAACGAATGAATAGAGAATTGATGGGAGGGATTTCCCTGTCCCAACCCCCGTCCAAACGCCCCCTAAGCAGTTCAGCAACCGACTTTCGAGAAGTCTCGCTCGCCTCACCGCCGGCCGCCGACGACGAGGGGGAGCGGAGCAAGATGTTCTTCCACATCGTGCTGGAGAGGAACATGCAGCTTCACCCGCGGCACTTCGGGCCGCACCTCCGCGACAAGCTCGTCTCCAAGCTCATCAAGGACGTCGAGGGCACCTGCAGGTAGGGTTTGCCCTTCCCCTTCCGAAACCTAGTTACCTAGGGCCACGAGGTGGACGGCGCTGAGACGCCGTGCGGGTTCTTCTCGCTCTTGTCTTGCAGCGGGCGCCACGGGTTCGTGGTGGCGATCACGGGGGTGGAGGACGTCGGCAAGGGGCTCATCCGAGAGGGCACGGGATACGTCACCTTCCCCGTCAAGTACCAGTGCGTCGTCTTCCGCCCCTTCAAGGGCGAGATCCTGGAGGCCGTCGTCACCATGGTTAATAAGGTGGGCTGCTGCCTACTTTGCTCCCTCCCTCACCCACTCGGGGCTGTGCTTGCTTCGTTAGAATTGTGTGTGATTGTGAAATAGTGTGCTGGGTCGCTGGGTGGAGATGATCTTGTTGTTGGAGGAGATGATTAGCAGGATTGGATTGGTGGTTAAACTATGTCTGCTATTTGGCTCTGCAGATGGGCTTCTTCGCGGAGGCTGGTCCAGTCCAGATCTTCGTGTCGAACCATGTGAGTAATTTGTTTTGCTCGGGGCTGCTTCATAGTCAAAACTGGTTAACGAAGTTTCACAATTTCTCTACCTGATCATACTAAATACATGGCTGCTTTTTGTCACGGATACATCTCGCTTAAACTTTATTGTCAGTCAATACTGATACTGTTTTGTTGAGTAATGCTTTGTTCCTCTGTGCTATTCAATCTCAATGCAGTTGATTCCAGACGATATGGAGTTCCAATCGGGTGATGTGCCAAACTACACGACTTCTGATGGATCGGTATGCTTCTTCAGTAGTTATGATTCTTCTCATCATCTGCAACTAATGCTAGAAGTTATAATTTTTATGTTCATCAATTCTGCATTAGACATAGACTATATTTCTGATATGTATTCGGTGGATTATTGTCCCCTTATTTGCTTTGCTAATTGTCTACCCCTGAGTGAGAAGGAATTTCTGACATGTATTCGTTGGATTATTGTCCCCTTATTTGCTTTGCCAATTGTGTGCCCCTGAGAAGGTATCTTTGAAATAAATTTTCTTGTAATTTTTATACCATTGTTAACTTTACATGTTACATCGATGTGTGATTGCATTAGTAATTTTGAAGATACTTTGAGAAAAAAGAGTAGGTGTGAATATTGGGCATCGTGGTGACACAGGACTGTTCCTTTCAAAGCTACTTGATGTAGTCATCTTCGTGTGCTCATTGGTAGTTGCTTGTTTGTTTAATCAGGTGAAAATTCAAAAAGAGAGTGAGGTGCGGCTGAAGATTATTGGTACTCGTGTTGATGCAACAGAAATTGTAAGTTTGTTACTATGTACATTTTTTATAATAAAAGTTCCAACTTCAATTGCTCAGTTTTGTTCGGAGTTGAGTACAGATTTGTGGATGACAAGTTGTGCAGTCCACGATGGATGATTGCATTTTTTAATGAACCACAAGAACTCCAATATCTAGTCAATAATAACCTTGATTCATGCTAGATTGATCATCAGTCATATAAAAACATCATGTTTATTTTTCTGTTCTTTTGCCGAATCAAAACGTGTTTCCCCTGCCTCTATGGTTAAATGGTTAAATGTCTGGGCATTAGATACTCTATTCTCATTTAGAACTGGCCTATATTCACTACTATCTTCTTGTGGCAAGATGTTTTCCTGGTTCATCCCTCGCTAAAAGCATATTACACATCTAAATCAAAAGGATAGTTCATTCCGATTTGAATTCATACCTTCTAGTGCAATTTTAGCAGTTTAAGTTATACATCTGCAGTGTTCTAACAGTTCAATCCCTGCATTTGCAGTTCTGCATTGGCACAATTAAGGATGACTTTCTGGGTGTTATCAGCGATCCTGGTGCAGCAGTGTAAAACTGTAAATGGTTAAGAAACAAGATTGCATTACTTTTTGGCTTCCAAGTAGAATGAGACTCTGGAATCGGTGTTCCCTTAAAACCGCAACAGTTGTATGGATATCCAAACCTGATGAGAATTTGACGTGCCCTCACTAGAGAAACTTGTCCAACTATTTTTAACAGTTATTTGTCACAAACCAGTCAACTTCGCCTCCCCCAGTCATTACCTCCGAATACATTGTAGCTTTGACCTAACGCGATGCAAGTATGTGAAAGAATAGCTTGATACATTAAAAAATACTTTCCATGTTTACAGATTCAAATTTTTGTCGGAGGACAGCCTTTTGGCATGTTTCTAAACATCGGCATTTTCTTCCTTCTAAGCTAGGGTCAACTCTAAAAAACAGCACCCTACACACCCATGATATGAACTTAGCCTTCCATATCACAACATGTTGCTGCCTTAAAGTCATGTTGTACCTACAAGTGACGGAATCAGATTTCTGCCTTACGTAAGTCATGCTGTACCTACAAGAGACGGAATCAGATTTCAGAACAATGGACATGAGCATCTCGTGTTAAGATATAATAAGCATGTGAACTTCGCTCACCTGCTTGTAACATCGTGTTAGCATGATCATTTGCTATAGTTTGAACTATAGTTTTTGTTCACAAAAATGTTGTTATTTGCTTGCACAGCATTTGTATGTGCTGCACCAAGAAGTTCCAATATTGATTTTGTTTGATCAAGTTTTTGAGGCATATGGGCGTCTACATGATAACCCTGATAGAGATCCTGAAACAACGGAGATCAGGATAATAAAGTCTCACCCGCTCCCCCACACGCCAAACAGGTGGATCTCATGAATACCTTTTTGTTGCCATCAAACCAACTGGTCAGACAAGGAAGCCAGGCTCATTAAAGCAAATAGGCAAAGTAATGAAAAGAGATCCCCAATGCCAAACGAAGATTCAGTAAGAAAATAGATCTTGTGATTGCTTGGATCACCGCGAAATCCTCGAGCTACCATTGCCTGAAAAAAATATCTGATACCTCAATGCTAAGCACCACAACAATATAATCATGTTTAGTAGAACGATTTTCTTTTCATAAAGACTGCATATCCTTTTCATGGTGTCTCCTGCATGCATTGTGCTGGCTTCATATCATTCTAGTGAGATGGGATGTGATTTGGACACTAGTCTTGACATGTTCCAACTGCGTAACACAGTTGTGAGATTGGCCAATGTTTAATTCAGCTTATAAAAAACAACTAGCACAAAGTTTCATGTAAATGGTTAGTTGCACGTGGAGATGGACATGAAAACATGTATACTTGTGCCAATGCCTCACTGTTATGAAAGCTTTATGTATTTTAAACAATGGTATTTCCCTTACATGGGGACAGGAACAAGCGTGTATACTTTGAGCCAATGCCTCGTTATTATGTAAGTTATGTATTTGGACTTGCTTTTAATTCGTAACTACAGAACTGACCTGAATTACTAGTTACAAAAAACACCCAAGGTATCATCCTACTGTCACTTATGAAGTATATGTGACCCAGGAACAGGAGTTTTGGATTCAAAGACATTTCTGTTTCACAATAGCTTGAAATAACATAACTAAGTCATGTTAAATTGCCTCTTGGGGAATTGCAAAGTATCACATTGCATTCACTGTAACTCAAGTTAGCAGCGGGAAGAATAAACTACCTTGGATATTTGCTCTGCGTGATCAAATATATTTTTGAATATCCGCCGGACATAGTTGAAGAAAACTACAGTTGCACATAGAGGGCATTTCAGTTAATGTTTCCAATTCAGATATCCAAAAAAACAATTAATGTAGTCCTCGTCATATAAGCATGGGTTGAGAGCAACATAAGTAGAAGAATTGCAATATAAAAGATATTGCTGAAATTATCAGTTATACTCTAATAAGATGTATGAAGGGGAGCCTTGGCGCAGTGGTAAAGCTGCTGCTTTGTGACCAGGAGGTCACGGGTTCAAGTCGTGGAAACAGCCTCTGGCAGAAATGTAGGGAAACTGGGAAAGGCTGCATACAATAAGCCTCAAGTGGGGTCCAAGACCCCTCCCTGGACCCCGCGCAAGCGGGAGCTCATGCACCGGCTGCCCCCTACTCTAATAAGATTTATGCTTTTCAGGAGTTATTTCACCTTAGAAACTTAAAAGAGTGTCATTTTTTAGGTTAGAAAAGGCCACTGTTAACTTATGAAAACCATGCATACAGTTTACACAAATGCCTCGCTTGTTGCTTAAGAAATTATATATGGCAGGTCCACCCCTGATAAATTGCATGTCCTATAGGGTGCCTTTGAAGTAAACATTTGATTTTGGATAATTTAGGTTAATTTCAGGTGCAATGATATGAATGAACGTCATGTTTAAACAATTAGAGTACCACTCCTAGTTTCTAATTTCTGCCCCTCACAAGCAGCCAGCCTGTACTTGTGGGCACTGTTTGGGTCTGGCAGTTAACCAGTTCTGTTAAAGCTGCTCATTACAAAAGCAGAAATATTTATTTTCTCCAGAAGATGTAGAAGGTACTTACTATCTATAGTTTCCATAGCTGTCAGCTTTTTCCAATTGATCCGGCGTGCTACAATCGCAAGCGCTGAGTTGCGAACCTAGTTAGATATGTCAACAATATTATAACCCCTAAGTTAGATCTCAGATACCAGAGCATAATTAATTCTACATAAAAACAAAAGGTATAACCATTACTTTGGCGGTTACCATAGATACTTGCCTCATCAAATACTAAATTGATGAACCTCAACGAGAGTAGTAGCGTAAGTATTATCTCAGGTACTGGCACAC
Organism: Paspalum vaginatum; assembly: GCA_030272315.1. Lineage (NCBI taxonomy): Eukaryota > Viridiplantae > Streptophyta > Magnoliopsida > Poales > Poaceae > Paspalum > Paspalum vaginatum. The sequence goes on along the minus strand of CM059020.1, from coordinate 36,462,517 downwards.
CAATATGCTTCAGTGGAATCATAAACCACCACAAGGCAGAAGCAAGCTGCTCAGGAGTGGTTGTAGTCAAGCAGAGACTTGCACTTTGGAATATCTGCATACAGTCAACAAATCTGAGAATGCATAGTAAATAGTTTCAGATGCACATCAAGTCACTATTAATACCTTATAGGAACAACAAACAGTAAGCTGTTTGTATGGATTTGCTTGACTGATGTATACAGAAGGCATAAAAAAGTGTATGATAATGAAGGGTTATGCCAAAGGGTTTGCCTAGATTACTCGTATGTGAAATGAAGGACATACAGCAAAGGAGAGGCTTGCCGAAGTACTCGCTACTGATAGGCCTTTCCTTGTAAATTGTAGAGGCCCCAGTTTCATGATTGTGTAAGAATACCCGCTTGTGGAGCAAGGAATGTTCGGTATGCCTAGAACAGATGGTGGAGGAGTTCTCGTCTGAACTAATGAAGGTGCACCATCGGCACCGAATCCCAGCATGATGAATATGAATCCTGAAAGGAGAGCAACCCTTCCAAGTTGATCCTACAGAGTAAATATGACTTTGTTTACATGTACAAGCAAACACATCTCCACAAGAACAGTTCGATTATACAAGGCACAGATACTATGAAGCAAAGCGGCAAAAAACATTAGCTCAATCCTAGAAGGAAAATTAACAACTACTCCATCCGTTCCAAATAATAGGTTACTTTAGCTCTGTCCTAAGTGAACTTCTCTAAATTTTATTAAGTTTCTAGAAAAATATATTATCATCTACAGTATCAAATAAATGCACTATCAAGACATATTTCATAGCGGATTTAGTGAAACTAATTTGATAGTTTTAGATGTTGGTGCATTTTTTTGTTTAAACCAAATTTAGAGAAGTTTGACTTAGGACGACTAAAGTGACCTATAATTTGGTACGGAGGGAGTTTACAAGAAAGAATGGGCCTCCGAGATTGATTCAGTTAAAACCAGACATTACAGCTTCGCTGCATCAAACTCAATACACTAAACACGTTGTATGGATGTATCACATAGCATAAGCTGCAACTACATACACAAAACGACTGATGCACCATGTATCAACATTGTAAAGAAATTCTAAATAAAATAATCCATCCTTTCCAATTTATAGTTCACTCTAGTTTTGTCCTAATTCAAACTTCTATAACTTTGACCAAGTTTATAGAAAATGGCACCAATATCTATAACATCACATTAGTTCCATGGAATCCACCATGAAATATGATTTGATGGTGCACCGAAGTGATATGGTTTTCATAGTGCACTTAATTCATATGGCAGATGTTAATATATCTTTCCAAAAACTTGGTCAAAGATGAAGAAGTTTGACTTAGGACAAAACTAAAGTGAACTATAATTTGGAGCAACAGAAGTAGAATACAATTGAAACCAAAATTGGCTAGCTAAGCGCAGGTTAAATTCTGCATATGCATTTCAATAGAACATAATATCATACCTTCCAAACATGATTTGGTAAAACCCACACTGAAAGAAGGGCCAGGAATACTACCAAACCAAACCGCATATAAATATTTGACCTGGCTGGTAGGACAACAAGAGCCAAGAGCCACACCTGCAGAAAATATTTTGATTTTGTAATTGTAGCAGATGAAAAAACCACAAGGACAAACTTGACCAAATTTATCATAACACAGGAAAAAAAGGTTGAAAAAAACAAAGCAAAATCTGGTATGGTAATGTGGGATGATGTCAAAAAAGCCAAGCAAAAAAAGAAGATTTAATCCATCAGGATATGCACGAATGACCTAAAAGGTTTTTCAGGTTATATGAGGTACAATACACGGTGGCACTTTACACTTTGGTCTAAGATTGATTTTATAAGGATATGTAATATAAAGGGACTCACTGCAAAGTAATGAAATTAAAATTTAATGATCTAAAGTTGAAAAAAAAACTGTTGAGTTTAAATATTCAAGCACTTTATTTTATAAGTGACAAAAAGAAGAACTCCACAGTTGTCAAAATCACGATTATGTCACGTATTTAGTACAATCCTGATTAAGGGATCTGATGTATGATTTTAGTCAACAGAATATACGATTTTACAATATTTATGTCTGTTTGTGATCTTAAAGACATTCGAACCGATTTAGAGTGTCGATTTTGACAACCTTTCCAAACACAGTTTGATCAAGAATATAGTAGGATGCATAAGTTCACATGCATAAGGGATAGTTCTATTGCTTAGGGAAGAGTCAGGACAAATCCTGCTACACAGTAAAGAAAGTGAAGGTAAAGGAAAAACGAGAAGTTAAGAAACAAGGTGCTTACAGTAGCCCTTGCTAGTCCATGTAGCTTTTCAACTGGGTAATCTTAGATCCAGTTGGCTGGAGAATGCACTAATATAGCAACAATGACTTTTCTCGAAACATAACCCCAGAATGCTTTTAAAACTTTCAGAACCATTGCTGGCTGAGATGTTCTATTTGGGTATTCTCGAAATAGTAAAGCACACCCTCTATTCCTCTTCAGAGTTCACCCAACATCTCCCAATATTTTCTATGGTCTCTTTTTGTTAGCTTAACAGATTCTAAAACCATAACAGCTGCAAGTAACATGTGTGCTTATGTTATTTTCGCAGTCATTTGAATTCATCCCAGTTGACCAGAAAGTATATGTAGCCAAGTAAAGGACAAAACAAATATGATTAGATCCCATCAGCATTACTAGTCGAAGGTAGGAAATCAGTTAACAATCACACATAAACATAGCATGAGAATAACAAAGCAGCATAGATGCTCTATCGAATTCATGGTTAACCAGAGAGTATGCATGCCTGCACAGTTGCTCAGAAGGAACAAACCCCACTCGCTCCCTTACCAATACATTAACTCAGCTACATCCCAACCACGGTAGCACTGGTACAACAACGCGACACTGACCGATGTAGTGGCACGCTAGCATTTCACTTACTGCTTCTCACTCGCGGTGACATTCTCACAAACACCTCATGTGCAACCTCCGCACCTGCCCCTACCGGCAACGGCAAGCCTATCCAAAACGCGTGATGGGAGAAAGCGGGGACGCTACGTACCAGCTTCACGCGCGGGTCGACAGAGTGAAGGAAGGTGCGCGGGCTGTCGACGAACTGGCAGACGGGCGTGGCCGCGGCGCCGGAGATGAGCCTAAGAACCTTCTCTGGTCCCTCCCCAGCGCGCGGGATCCACTCCGCCCACTTGGCCGCGGCACCGTCCCTGCCCGAGGGCGAGGGAGCCGCGGGCGCGGGGGGCGACGCGGAGCAGACGAGCAGAGCGACGCGCCTGCCCCTCTTCCGTGCCCCCGGTTTCGGCGGTAGGGGAAGCGAGCTGGGCGCGGCCTTCGCTGCCGAGAGAGGGAGGGCGAATAAGTGGAGAGGACGGAGGAGGGCGGCGGCGGACATCGGATTGGGCGTGGCGGCCATCGGATTGGGCGGCGGCGGCCTTCGCACGCTGGACTGTTTGGGTTTCCTGCTCGGACAGCTCGGCAGCAGCAGGTGGGAAGGACTGCGGGGTTGATTTTTTTAAAAACTTAAATTACTCGTATTATTCAAAAATTTTATTCAAATATGTAAATAACTATAGTAATTTTAATTAAATAAATCATAACAAAATAAATGATAAGTTATGAAAAAATTTTATTAAGACGAATGATCGAAGTTTTTTTTTAAAATCAACCGCTTCATATATTTGTGAGGGTGGGAGTAGTAATTATTAGGATGATTTGGATCAAACAAATCTAACTACTAAATCAGCTAGCATATATTAGCGGACAATGTTGCAATTAATTTTAGCTGCTAGTTTCAACTAAGAGCCCGTTTGGATGCACCTAACTAATTATTAACTATCCAAAGTTACACAAATTAGTTATTTTGGGTCTAAATATGTCTAGCTAATTAATTAGCTAATGCGTGTGCAATATGCATCAATTAACTGGTTGGTTGCAGGCTTGCAGCTAATGGTAGCTAACTTTTAGCTGATCCGAACCGGACCTAAAATTATGTGATCCAAACATGTGTCGTACTCAATCGATCTCAAACATAAGATGCACCCTAATCAACATTCTAAATTTATCGTATATATAGCTCTAAAATGTACTAAACAAATATTCATCACAAAACTCAAGGGGCATTTTATCCTAATTCTTGTAATTAGTTCCCTTGCTTAGATGCACGGATGCACCTTTATCAAAGTTCTAAACTTAGCATCTATAGCTTAACACTAGCAAATTGATATGGGCAGATAGTCCATCTAGGGCTCTTTGCTTTTTTTTCTTAATGTAACGAATAGCTCTCATGTTGTTTCATTAAAAAAGATACTCCTTTTGTTCAACATATAGCTGTACAAGATCCTTGTCCTCAGCTTCAACTATTCTTCCGCCAAGTCATTGGGGGGAGGGGGGGGGGGGGGAGTACATTGCATATGGAGATCAATTAGCAATTGTGCTTAGGTATGTGATAAAGGGTGCATAGGGATACAATGTGGAGAATATAATTAACCTTGGATTTGGAAAAAAAGATAGGATAGAGAAAAGAATAGAGCAAGGGAATGGGGTATGAAGAGATCGCCATATGGTCAGTGGGAGCCTATTTCAATTTCATGTGGTCAGTGGCGGACCTAGCGATAGTATGGAGCTTGGGCAAAATTTAAGATAGCTAATTAGGTGCATGAATCATGCGATGTTTTTGTGTGGCCAGAGCCCGGGCAGCCGCCCGGGGTGTCCGGGCGGTAGGTCCACCGCTACGGGTGGTATGCTTTGCAAAACTTTGAAAATTAGGCCCCTTGGATAGGTTTCTTAGAAATGTCTTTAACCTAAAAACCAAAAAAGCCTGAGAAACCATATTTTAGTGGTTTTTCTTCTCTAGTGTAAACCGAAGAAGCTGGAGAAACCTTTGAAGCCGTTTCTTAGAAAAATATTTAGTAAAGCTTGACCTAGAGCTATGGAAAGCCGGAGTCGAAGCCACACAAGAAACCATGCCAAAAGGACTCTTAAGGTCCCTTTGGATCCCTTGCTTTTGCTTGCTTTGCCTAGATGAGCAAAGTTGCCTGGTGTTTAGATGTTTTGCTGCCTATCTCATTATCCATGCTTTCAAGATTTTTCTTGCCAGAGCTGACTAGCCAATTCCGCTCTCCTCCGCTGGCAAGCTTTGCTTTGCCAGGAGAGGCTAGGCTAGGCAAGCTAGCAAAGGAAGCAAACGGACCCTTTAGTTTTACACATTTCGGCGCTGCTTCATTTCACCTCAATTATTTTTCGCAGTCGGGGAAATAACAGAACTCTACGCCGCAGACGACTACACGTGGGATGCTTGATGGTCAGAAAATCTTATCGGATGACTAAATTTAAACCATGTCCGGAATTAATTCGGAAATACCATTCTATTGTGCACTGTATAGATTGGATAGATGCAAAGTGCGATTTGACTCGCAGACTCACTTCATTCATATAGAAAAGAATAATCGCCGATAGTTCACCACGACCGCCCACCTTAATTACAAACGAATGAGCACACGGATTTTACTTCGTACCCAGAAGGCCAGAAACACACGCACACATGCGAAATAAGCCATATACGAAGCGCACGCCGGCACGCGCACACACCAATCATCACTGCCAAGATGACACAACACATTGTTCTTCCAACGCAAGTTCGTCATCGGCTCATCGATCGCACGCCTCACGGCCTCGTCGATCAGTAGCTAAACTCTGCCTCCGATCGGCGTCTCCAGGATGACCGCGTGCGCGCCGGCGTGGAGCGAGATGGCGCAGAGCAGCTGCGTGGCGGCCTGGACGATGGTGAACGCCTCCAAGGTGCGCTGCACGGGCGGATAGATGGGAAAAAAACGCACAAAACACATAATTAAGAGAGGGCACGACAAGGACGACGACGAAGAAGAAGCCACCAGGAAACGCCATGGTGGGTTGGGTTCCTCTTCCTTGTATGTTGTTGTAGTGGATTATTACATACCAGGCTCGCGGGCCTCCAGCTGACGCTGATCTCCTTGCACGCCAGCCCCATGGCGAGGAGGGTGAGCGTCCAGGCGACGAGCGCGGACGACGCGGCGGACATCATGTTGGCGGGGGACCCCTCTTTGACGTCGCTCAGGCCGGTGAGCGAGGTGGAGATGCCGACCACGCCCGCGAGGAGCGCGAAGATGACGAAGAACCCCGTCGCCAGGTTGCCGATCGGGAAGTAGATCGGGAACAGGCGCACCGGCGGCGACACGCCCTCCACTGCACGAGCATGAGCTTTCGGTGTCAACACAACACAGTCGACATCGCGGCGGCAGGCAGCAGGCGGGCGGGGCAGGCACTTACGTGAGTTCTTGCTCTCGTCGATGCTGTAGTTGATGGCCCAGCCGGCGATGATGGCGACGACGACGTAAATGATGAGGTTGAGGAACAGCAGCGCGGACGCCATGGACCGGTGCGCGCTCGACGCCATGCTGCTTCTCTCGCTCGCGGTCGAGGGAGCCTCGATCAGCTACCGATCTTGGGCGTACGTGTCGCTGTTGCGCTGTGGCCCTTGAAGCGTGTGATGAGCCGTCAAGGTATCAGCAGCGCAGCGGGGTATATATATACGTGCAGCGTGCAGGAAAGCAGGACATGCCGAGCTGTATGTGAGCTTGGGGATCGGGGTTTCTTTGGCTGGAAGGTAAGATCATATCGGTGCCAAAGGAAGACATCAGATGTGTTGCGTTTTTCACCGTCGTCGGAGACGGCAGTCGGCAGGCGCCATTCCTTGCTGCCGCTTGGAGGTCCTGCGTTGCGTCGCTTTTGCTGCATGCAAGGAAGGGATGCCATTCATCTCCCGCTGCCGGGGAGAAACGCAGATTCGTCGGCCGGGCAGAGACGCAATCTAATTAAAATCTGCAAAAAAGCATGTGGCAATCAAGCAATGGTTGGTTATACCTTACTGGAGCTGTGGAACGGAACCAACCATCAGCTGATCAGCTCAACATGACTTTTGAGACATGCTCTCTTCAGGGATGAGGATCATGCCAACATAGTGGGCGCATGCAACGACTGATCTTTGTTGATCACAAAGTGACGAAACTCTGTTTATAAATGTATAGATTTCTGATCTCATCAAACTCCGTTGTAGTCTAGCTGGTTAGGATACTCGGCTCTCACCCGAGAGACCCGGGTTCGAGTCCCGGCAACGGAATTTTTTTTTTTTTTGCTTTCGCTCTGTTTTTGTTGACTTTACATGTAACCCGCCTATGGAGTGTGGAGGCGTAAAATAACTTTGTTGGTCACAGGTTCTTGCTCCGTACTCCCGTGCTAAAACTTTGACACTGGGGCTGGGTGCATCTTTGACAGTGCAACCTTATCGTTGGTGAAAATTAACTCGTTTACCATCCATGCCTCTTGCTCCTTGAACTTTTGATGGGGTCACAGTACGCAGCAGCCGAGCGTGAATCATAACTGAGTGAGCAAGAGCAGACCAAGGGTGGAGCGGGGGTGAATGATTTCCACAACTGCTTCATCCCTACCTAGGCTACCTGCCGTACTAAATGACCAGCTTTTAGCACTCAATTTGCGCGCCCAAATCATAATCCCATCAGATAGATTAACGATCCAAACGCTGAACCCATTATGAAACCTGATACACTCCTAGCAATTATTATTATTGTTGTTGTTGTTGTTATTGTTATTATTAGAAAAAATTATTTCCTTAGCCTCAAAAAAACTACTGCTTACTTCATTGGCCTAAGAATTCTAAAACTTTCCTATATGGCTAAAAATTTTGATCTCATTTCTTCCTTAGCCTTCCTGATACTTTATGGGTCTAACAGTGTTAAATGTAGTGTAAAAAGACATGGTTGCCCCCGCTTTATTTCTTTCTCCCTCTCCTATGCTGTGTTGTGCCCTGCCGGCCGCCGCCTCCATCCGCGCCCCGCCATGCCGGTTGCCTCCAGACCCCACGCCCCGCCTCACCGGCCGCCGCACCCCTCCACACCGGCTGCCTTTGGCTCCGTCCATGCCTTGCTTCACCGGCTGCGCCCCCACCACACTGGCCACCTCCGCCTCCACCCATGCCCGGCGCCGTTTTGCTCACGGTGGCGGCAAACGCGGCAGAGCCCTTCCCCGCGCTCGCATGGCCGACGGCTCGCACCCTCGCCCGCGGCGCCTCCTGGCCGGAGGTAGAGACGGCAACGCCCGGTCGGAGGATGTTAAGGACGCCGACGCGGGTGAGGGCCTCCATCGCCGCCGCCGGCGGTGACGGATGCGACTCCATCGCAGCTCACCCTCGCGGAGCACCCGCCGGCTGTCGCCGCGTCCCTTCGCGGGAGGGCCCCAGCTCCATCGCCGGCGGCAGCGGTGACGGGTGCGACTCCATTGCAGCTCACCCTCGCGGAGCGCCCGCCGGCCGTCGCCTCGTCCCTTCGCGACGCCGGCGGAGAGGCACGACGGAGCGGGCACAACGGGGGCATGGCTGGGCTCGGCCGCAGCGAGGCGCCACCGCTCGGCCTGGGAGCGAGCGTGAGGGAGAGGGAGAGAATGAGATGGAGGAAGAAAAGAAGTGGGGACACAAATGTCTATTTACACCTCACTTAACGCCGTTAGATCCCCAAAGTAACGTAAGGGCCAAGGAAGAAACGAGATCAAATTTTTTAGCCATATAGAAATGTTTTAGAATTCTTAGACCAAGGAAGCAAGCAGTTGTTTTTTTTAAACCAAGTAATTTTCTCTTATTATTATCTCAAAGCTCCTGGTTCTGGAGAACATAACACTTTCTGTCGAACCGATACTTGGTACATGCCCAAAGATCAGGCGGTGCTTCTGCACTGACGACAGTGCACTCTATTCAGAGTGACTCAGCTGCTCCTACTTCCTAATACAAGGCTCCATGGAGAGGCAGATATACTTTCGGCAGAGAGATGTGTTCCCAGGTGCCTGCAGGCTGCAGCTAGCTGGAAGCTCCCTCATAAATCATAATGTCAGTGCTTCAGATGCTTGCTGATCCAGCTGACCATGAGCTCGCGAGCTTCCTCCGCTGTCTGCACGGCGAACGGGTCGCTGGAGTTGTATCTGCAGGCGAAACCGTGGGGAACCCCCGGGAAGATCTTCACGAAGTGGTCGATCTGCAGCCATAAAAATGGAAAAAAAAATTGACATTGAGCATTCGTCCACCAGGAGCTGATTTCCAGAACTGTTGGCGAAACGGCCAGCCGGTTCGTTCAGACTTCAAACTTACCGCCTCGTTTTGCTCCGGGGCGTCCTCAAACTGGTGCACCAGCTGCGGCGGAGAAACGGTATCGTATTCGCCTCCGAGCACCTCGATGGGGCATTTGATTTCTGAGGCACCAGAGATGAGGTTAGTTCAGAGAAAAAAAGCCAATAAAAGTGTGGTGAATTGCGTCGGAGCAATGCTTAATAAGGGCAAGGAAAGCATACCCTTCGTGTCATCGACAGTGACCAGCGATGGGTGCGAAATGACAACCGCCACGAGTTCATCTGCTTTCGCTAATTCCACGGCCACTTTAGCTGCACATATAGAGTGAAACAGAGTCCACGTCATTTGGCTGAAGCCAAAGAACGAGCAACTGATGCATTTCCAGGAAACAGTAAATTTTCATGAGTTCATTAACCCACCACCCCAGCAGTAACCGCCGAATCCTACAGCCTTCCCTTTCTTCTTCAGAGCAGCAATGAGCTGCCTAACCTTTTCAGTTGCATCAGCCTGTAAATGCAATTGTTAAGTCTTTTATGATATTATAAAACCATTCATATACATTCAGATCAGAAACGGCAGCATTTCCTACTTCTTAGTAGGCAAACTTGGTGGCGGCATTTCAAGTATGTTATTATGATAAATGTTTTTTTAGACTAATACACTGCAGCTACAAATATGAAGTGCAACATGGTGAATTCCAGTGATCACTGGAACGACTTGGTGTTTGACTGTTTGAGTCAATGTTCAAAGAGTCGAACTGACCGGGGAGTGCGTCTTTATCCATTCCTCAAATGAGACTCCATCCCTGTAAGGATCACCATGGAACAAATCGGGAACAACGACGTAGTAGCCAAGAGCTGCGACTTGATCTGCTATTTTCCTTTTGGTAACACACGACGCACACATAGAGGCATAGAGCTGTCGTCAACTTCAACTCAAACAGCGAAATGCGTGTTATCAAAAAAAAAAACAGCGAAATGCGTGATTCAAGAATATATGGAAAATGAAACTGAAAAGCATGACGATTCAGCAATACGGATATTGTTGGTTTTAATCATGCTTAATTGGTGGATAACTGGATCATAAGCAAGGGATGGATCGAGAGCACGTGTCTACTATTTTTCCTATATCAGTCATTGGTTTTGGTGTTTCTACTAATCTATTATATAACTATAGTAGTGTTAAAAAGCCACTACGTTCGCCGAGAGAACTAAAAAATTACTACATTAATCGGAAATAAGAAAAGCGCTATACTGTTGGATTTTATGAAGATCTAACAGTCTATATTCAATGTTTATTTGTATTGAAATATATACATACTCTGATATACGAAAGAGAAAAATCGACTTCACGTAGTAGATAAAAATAGGACAATTTGATTCAGACACGATTCCTAAAACAAGTTGAGTATCCGGATAAATACAATGCAAACCAATGGCGGAGCCAGGGAGGGGCCAGCAGGGGCGCCCCTCCCAACATTTGCGGCAAAGAAAATTCAATACATATTAATCTTTGCTCATGTAGCTAATTAACCCATCCATTGTTCGGTGGTACAAACACATTGCTGTAGCATGCTATTCCAAAGCCCACTGCTAGTACAAGATATCTACTAATACATTGTGGCCTAATCCCATCACCCAACCTTTTAGCCTAGACCGGACCCAGTGATTATACTCATGCATATTTGTTTAGTATAAGTCAGAATAATTGTTGACACATATAATTGTTAGAATATATGCTACACTACATGTATTAGGGTTTTTGGTCCCCTTATGTTTTATTCCTAACTCCACCACTGACGCAAGCCCTCCAATTATCGTACCTAAACTCAAAATCAACCGGACCTTTCTCGCCAATCGATCGCACCACCATCTTGCACCATTGGCATCGTTTCAGGTTCACCAAGATCATCAACTGCTCCATCAGATTGCTCCACTTTGACCGACTTTTAAGCAAAGAACTCGATGATTCCAACTCGATATCGTCAACGGCTCCAGCATCTTGCCACCACGTTTTTTCTGCAACAGCCTTGACGGTTCCATCGTGCACCATTGACATTGCAGGCCAGCCGAGCAGACGGCAGCAAGGCAAACAGGTGAGCAGGCATGATAGCGTGAGGCCTCTGACGGACGCCGGAGATGCTAACCGGAATCGAAGGAAACGAACTCTCGGCACTGAAGGAGCTAAGCACGCAGCTGTGAGAGTAGTTGTTGTCTTGAGCGAAAAGTTGATTTCTCCAGGAATATTCTTTCTACTTTGGCCAAAGTAAGACTACCTCACATTTGTTATGTACGAAGTTCGTTAGTTCAATTTTAAGTGAATCAACAAAAAAGATAGTTGCAATTACAATTACTAATTTATTCGATGCACCGTTGAATTTAACTGCTAGCAAATACACTATAGCATTGACACCATCTCAAGAAAAATAGTTAATGCTAAAGTGAACTATATTTGAAACAGCAAAACTACTCCATATATGAAAACTAATGTTTAGGACAAATTCAAACTACATCAATAGTTAATCAATTACAAAACACCATGCCTAAAATCATATTCACAAATCATATAATAAAATGTAGCAATCTACATGGTAGTAAGTATCTAGATTGTACAAATTTAAAATATAAACCATATTTGAATCGCATACAAATGCCTATGTAACTAAATATGTTAAATATTTAAATATATTCTAAAACATATATAAAAAGTAGTAAAGTTTTTCATTGTTCAAGACTAATAGAAAAAACAACAAACATAAAACTAAACAAAAAAAAATCAAAACTGATTAAATTCGAGCCGTGCAAAATAAAATAAAAATGATCCTCGCTATTTTAGCATGGAAGTTACTATTTTTTTCTAAACTTCTTATAAGGTAGAAAAGACTATCCTTGCTATTTTGTTTGTGGAATATATTACTTGGTTTCAACATGGAAACCTCAAAAGATGAAAACTAAAAATAAGAAAATATAAAGTTGTAGCTTTTCTAGAGCATATCAGTTGGCCTAGAAAAAAACACATATTGCTTGGTTTCAGCTGCAAAAAATCAAAATATGAAAACTCAAAAATGAAAATATAAAGCTATGACCGCTATAATTTCTAAAGCTTATCTCAAAAAAAAAACCAATCATCAAGAAATCACTTAGATTTTGGGTGCCATGGTAATTACTACTTTTTTCTAAACTTTTCAAGGTATAAAAATTATCATTGCTATTTTGTTTGATTTCAACTATACACATATAAAAAGATGAAAGCTAAGAAAAATAAAATATATAACTTTTTTTGAACATAACAGGTGGCCTAGCAAAACAAAATAATTCCAATTACCAAAAGATCCCTTAGGTTTTGGGTGGCATGGATATTACTATTATTTTTAAACATCTCAAGTATAATGGTAGATCAAAAAGTACGACCTTCAAGTATCATAAAGTGGATACTCAATAGATAGACCTCTACGGTAAAAACAAATATGAAAGAATTATTATCCTTAAGGTGTGACCATAGGCACCTACTGCAACCTCAATGCAACAGTATAAAGATACATTATAAAACAAACAAATTAATTGGAAAAAAGCTAGATATCCATGCTCTTTGTGCGGGCTATAAATCGATTAGTTTTTTAGTGCACTCTTTATAAACTTCTATATCAAGGTATACAAAATTATCCTCACTATTTTGCGCAACATATATTACTTGGTTTCAACTTCAAAACATCAAAAGATGAAAACTAAAAAAGGGGACAAATTATAAATCTATAGCATTTCTAAAGCATGGAAAACTATACCAATTATCAAGAAATCTCTTAGGCTTTGAGTAGCATGGAAACTATTATTCTTTCTAAATCTCTCAATGTATAATGGCAGATCGATATGCTCAACTTTCAAGTATCATAAAAATAGATAAATAAGTAGACCTCTACAATAATGAAATATGATAACCTATACAATAAATTTAGCAATCTTAAGTTATGATCATAATATTGGAAGAAATATAATATATATGTATGTGTGTATATATAACTAATAACTATAATATAACTAAGAATCCATCAAATGTTACATAAATATAAATCATCCTATAATATCATAATTAACTAAGCACCCACTACAACTTCTAATGCAACAAAATAGAGAGAAATTATAAGTCAAACAAATTAACAGGAAAAAAGCTAGATACCCGCGCTATTTGTGCAGGCCATCTTGCTAGTTTTTCTTATGTCAGTGGTGTGCCGGCAGCACAAGCTGAAACATGACAAACAAAAGTTGTAGGATGGCATTGGTGTCATGAGACAGCCATGTGTGTTGTGGTCTGTATTATTGGAGACGTCCACATTCTTAATACATGGCTTTGTCGTCGACCCCAAAAGGCCTTAATTAGGAGCGATGAGGTTCATCATTAGTACGAGCCATTGTTGTTTTAAAAAAAAAAAAGGGTGCGTACGTACCTCAGTTTTGGTGCTTGAAACCCTGCGATTAATTAAGAACGAGAGGGCGGAGACCACGGTTAGCAAGGATGATGAAGCAAAGGATCCGTGCGTCTTAAACGGGATGGTGCAGTGCGCGCGCTGACCGTAGTAGTCGGAGCCGAGGACGATGGCGCGGCGGGCGCGGCGTGAGCCGGCGACGGGCCTCGACGCCGTGGAAGTCGCGCGCGTCGCGGCCCGCCTGCTCGGCGCCCGTGGCCGCCATGTCCGGCGGGTTGTCCTCCAGGCACGGGTGGCGCTGCCTGATGCGCGACGCCGCCTCTGACGACGGGAGCACGAGCGGCGCGGCGGCCAGCTCCTCGGCCTGGGCGAGGGCCGCGGAGGCGGCGAGGACGACGACGACGAGGAGGAGCGGCGGCGGCAGCGGCGCCCCGGCGGCGGCGCTGGCACGGCGCTCCATGGCGATCAGTTCAGCAAGTAGGAGTAGTAGAAAAGCAACACGAACCGGGGGTGGCGATCGGGAGCGAGCATGTGCAGCTCCGATCGGATCGGCGGCAGTCAGACGGCGAGGGGGCGTGGTGCGGCAATTCTGAGTGCGCGCGGGAACTGGAGGGGACACGGCCGGCCCTTCTACGTATAGCTGTGAGCCCGTTGCGCTGCGCCACCGTATACCGTCGTCGACCCGCATGTGCGGGGATAAATGCGTCAGGCGTCGTTGCCTTGGTTGGTGGTGGTGCCTTGGTGCTGCGGGAGGTTTAGCAGGTAAGCAGCAGCACGAAGCATTATTAGCATTACCCACCACGTGCTGTACTAAACTAGTCACAGCCAGATTGCGAATCAGGACGGACGTGGAGGAGATGGGCTTCCATCCTCTGGGCACCCAATGCGCGCGACGGGTTCAGTTTGGCGGTAGGAGCGGGTACGATGTATATATAGTCTTCAGTTTTTTTTTTTATGGCGGTTGGCGGAGGGAGAGCGCGAGGTTTGTCGCTTGCAGCGTCACCAAGTTGATAAATAAAAAACATTTACCCCTCAATTATTAGGGTTGGTTAGAGAAAAGCTAAAGCTCGCTTTGACCTTTGGGGAGACGTAGCACTCGATTTTTTCGACCAATCTATGAACACCAGGTCTTCGTGAAAGCGCCGAAGGAGAAGAGACCATCACGTCGATCGAGGTCTACGGCATCGACCATCGAAAACGTTAAGTGATCGGTCTATCCATCGCCTCCTCTGCCTTCCAAGCTTTAATATTCGCTGTTGTTTTGATTTAACTACCTTTGACCTTGCGTTGGACTCGATCTATAGAACTCCCTGCATGCAAATGCTGCACACGAGTTTAGAGAAATAATCTCGCATAATATTCATGCTGTTGCTGTAAACTAATCGTCCATGGTAAAAGTTGGTGCATCATCGAGATATATATTGACTGATCTGTGTTTTCTGAGTATGTGCATGTGGCACGAAAATGTTGGTTTGGTTATATCGTGTTTATATGTGTATAAGTGCGATCCCATCAATTTCGCACCATCCAAACCCATTGCTATTTATATCATAAACAATCCTCATAATTAAATATCCTAATCTTTACTCTTTGCATCACTCATGCTATGATTTGTCTAAACTTAGTGTGTTTAAATTCTTATGGCAAAGCGCAAAGAATTCATCTAGTATATGCGTACATTCACCCACCATAATAATACACAAATACATTTACCTCTATAAACGTACGTATGCAAATGACCATAGTGAGAAACTGAGCCAATTAATCACTGTCGACAGAAAAATGTGCAGCCTAGGACTTCAAGCTAAGTATCATTATTTACGGCATGCACTTTTTTTCCCAATAACTCCATAAAGAAATTATACCCATATCTAGGACAATATAAACCCGTTACATGAAATGCATCAAAAACCAAAATAAGCCACATCTCTTAGGAAAATCCAGAGGAGATTTGTCTGTACGTCCGCTAAATGTTTTCTATTCGTAACTAGATATGATAATTCTCCTTTCACTTTAAGAAATTAATTTCATTATGCACTTTTTCATATTATAATGATATTTTAAAAAAATATTCAAACGTAATACTCCCTATTTATTCAAATATAAGTCACGGTTGACTTGTTCTCCAACTTTAATAATCGTCTTATTCAAAAGTTGTACATGAACACATAAGAAAATAAAATCATGCTCAAATTCTCTACAATAATAATACAAATCACAACAACATAAATAATAACTTATATTTTTTATAAATTAGATGAATGATCATTGTTTTATAAAATAAATCAAATGTGACATATATCGTAGATTATATAATCCAATAAATAAGCTATTCAGGGTAAATTAATTTTAGGTTCTAGACGATTAGGCTGGGCTTTACATTATACCCTCACAGGCTCACACCATAAATTGGCTCACATGAGGAAGGAAACAAATAGGCTTCTTTTGGGTATATAAACAAATAATCCCTTACCAGAAAAGAATTTATTTTTTACATGTAAGCAAAATAAAATTTCAACTAAAGTTGCACAACGAAGGACCTTACCATAGATGGACAAACAGGCGGTCTGGAACGGCACAACATGGGCCGATGCGACACGACCGGGGCACGACCTGCTTAGTGTGCCGGGCCGCATATGGGGGTCCCCTAGGTTTGCCCAGCGAGCCCCCTACGACCTGCTTAGCGTGCCGGACCGGCAGAATCTCAACCTAGACGATTCCGCTGAAAATATTCATCAAAAGGGGAAAAACAACTGCATGCCTGAAAACTCATCATGATGATTGCAGATTTGGAGTACTTCCCTTCTAGGTCTCCAAGACTCCAAGCCCACCTCTAAAGACTTTACAAGTTATAAACAACACTTAGGCTAAGCTCTACCGCCTATCATAAGCTCCGTTTCTCTCTTCCCCAGTGCCCAGTGCCTCAGTACAGGAACCACGCACAGATGTACTCTTAAATCCTAATCTCCTAGATACGTAGGACACATAGGTTCCATTCTCTTTGGTGGAAAAGCTGTGGAGCTAAAAATCAGTACAGTACAAGAGAGTTGGAGATGGCAGGCTTTTGAAATGGATGCCAGTGAGCAGCTCGGTTTTCAAAGAAGCACTGTGTCGAGTGGCTAAAATCCCAGCTGCCGCCCAAGAGAACGGTGCCATAGGCCAACAAAACAAAGATCAACTGAAAATTTATGTCCGAAAAGGTTAGAAGCACACAATTCGTAGTCAAAATGGTCACTGTCAGGACCTTATTACATTGGCATCATATATATAATATATTCATATTACATTCAAAGCTAACATTTCATATTCACTTCAGGTATTTATTAAACCAGTGGGTCATGTCTTGCAGAGCTTCCTCAGCACTAGTGACAGCAGCCGCATCATCGTCGTTGTATCTTACAGCCCATCCATGCGCTACCCCAGGGAAAATTTTGACAAAGTGACCAATCTGCGGAGCAAAATGAAATATTGGAGAACTGATGGCTTTTGGAAGGTTTTAAAGTGAACGTAAATGTGTGTCGTCCTGATTGGGGGGTTTCCATAAATTTGGAATTTACATTTGAGAAAATTTTGGTAAAGGCCAAGGGGATTAAAAAAACATAGGAGTGGTGGGATGCTTACATGGTTATTCATACAGGCAGACTTGTTGAATTGCAGTGCCAAGGGCTTAATCAAGAATAGAAACAGAAAATAATCACTGCATAATAATCCTTATTGCACGGTGTTGCAGGATAGACAATCTTAATGACGGTACATTAAATATTTACTTATGAATGCATCCCTCCTTCATTGCATTGATGATAAAAGATAAGAACTATGTGCTCAAAGCCAAATAATTAGGCACATATACAAATTATCTAACTACTGAACGATCAGTGTAGTCCGAACACACTCATGTGTAGCAAACATTTGAATTGAAAGAAGATAAATGTTTCAAAGATATGAGAACTTACCCTGGAGCTTGATGACAAAACCTGCTCAAACTCCTTTAACATTTCTGGTGGTGATGATTTGTCAATTTCAGCTCCAAGTATAGAAATGGGACATTTGACATCTGAGTATTAGATAGCATAACAAAGGGTAGGCATTTAAGCTCCTTCAGTAGAACAATTTTAGAATATTAGAGGGAGAACTCTCGCAAGATAGTTAACCTTTAATGTCATCAACACTAAGTAAAGAAGGGTGTAACAATACAGCAGCCTGGATCTCGTGAATTTTTGCCAGCTCGACAACCACCTTTGCTGGAAGTAGTGAAATCAAAGTGTGTAAGGCTTAAAGAGGAGAACAAGTTAATGTGCAACAATGAAAATCTTAAAGTACCTAGTTTATAATAAATAAAACAATTCAAAAAATAACAGTTACCTCCCCAGCAGTAACCTGCAGCCCCAATGGTTGACACTCCCTTTGCCTTTAGAGCAGAAATCACTGGTTTCGCCTCTTCAAATGCCTTTTGCTGTTACAGGAATCAATCTCGGTGCTCAGTATAAAATCAGAGACAACCTGCTGTCCCAATTAGACAAATGTTCATATACCCTGACAAGTAAATCATATATCAAGAAACATTACTTTGCTTCAAAAATGAAAGCGCGTAGGATTGGGAGAATACTCTGTCAATTAACGGATGACAATTTGGCACGTGTTGGTGGGGGTGGGGGTGATACATACATAAGAGCACCAGCTACCAAAAAAACTTAAATGCTCCTAGCAAACAAAAGGACGGGCAAATAAAAAAGGGAGAGTTGGTCAATCATCTTATGCAGTTATCTGTAAAATGCTGATTCAAGCTTCAAAGCTGGCATCATTCTTGAGTGTCATATCATATCAGTTCTTTTTGTTGTGATTTTTTGTAGTTTTCTTGCGTGGCTAGGAATGTCATGGTACTTCAATATTGTCCCCCAAACAACTATTTTCACTGAAACAATGTGTCCTGGTCCTATAATCAAAACGTATAAAAATAGGTTGAGAAGACAACAAACCGGAGTATGTGCCTGCAACCACATTGGCCAATTATTGAGATTGTTGGGGTCGACGGGATCCCCATGCAGGAAATCTGGCACTACAACCAAGTAACCCAACAAAGCAACTTTATCTGCTATCTTCCTTCATGAGAGAAACTTTTAGCATCAGTGTCAATAAATTTCACTAAGTAATAACAAACTATTGCAATTCAAAGAACCCTTGGCCAGTTTAAGCCTAGATTATCAAGAGCAAATACCCAGCTCAGACTTGGGAGATGGGAACACCATATTTCTTTTATGTGCTTTACAAACACTTTTATCTCCGCTGACAACACGATCTATAAGGTTAGCATTATTAGGGATTGGTACAAAAAAATAAGGTGGAAATTGGTGGCCCTAAGGTTCTCCACCGAGGCTCCTAAGTTAATGAGTCCATGGAAGAAGTCCAAATTGCTCTACTAGGTTTGGGCAGATATTTTGTCCCCACAAGTATGCAGCAATTTATGTAACAAATTAGGTGTAAACTAGCATGAGAGATGGAATGGTATACACTTTCCAAGCTATGATAATCAAAATTTAGTGATGGCGCTGCAAGGAGCAAATCCAAGTTCCCAACCATCGCACAATGGTTGGTACCTACGGAAATCTCTTTTCTTGAAATTCAGAAATTACAAAGCACGGTAGCCAAGCCAATTGCAATGCACCTCAGATTTGGCGCCTCAAACCCTGTAAAGAAGGGGGAACGATTTCATTTCACGGGCGATTCTTGTAGGTGAATCTTAGAAGAAGTGCAAGACTTCGATAATCGCAATTTAAGTAGTCGGGCAGTTACCGAAGACGTCGGAGACAAGGATGACGGCGGCCTTGGACTCCGCCGGCCCGGCGAGGTAGGCCTTAAGCCCGCCGAAGTCGGCGACCACCTCGCCCGCTCCGCCGCCCGGGTTCAGCGCCGGCGGGCTCTCCAAGCAGTGCGAACTCGCCATCCTCGCGGTTTTTTAAAGTTTTCCCCCCTCTTTGCAGTCGTTGACTAATGCCGGGAAGGTTTGTTAGGATGATTGAAAAGTATCGTCGGTATTTTTTATAAAATCGATAAGTACAGTTAGTATTTTTGGATTATTATAATTTGAAATTTATATTATTAAATAAAAAACATCAAGGATAATATATTTTGGTACCGGTCCCATCTCCTTTTATTACTGGTCCCACCCGTTTTAGTACTTTCTCATTAATTAAATATTTTTTGATTAGTATTTAATATTTTTAAAGCCATTAGATCTTAATGAATAGATGGCTCATATTAATGCCAATCATTATAAAATTTGTAATAAATAAATACGGAGTATATTTGGACTGAGAAGTGGGAAGCGCCCAGCCGCCCAGGCGTACCGGGTTAATAAGAAAAAAATCCGGCATCGAGTGAAGCTACTAAACAGCAGCGAGAGCAGCCGAACATTCGCCATCCGAGGCTCAGAATTCTTTTAGAAGATTCAGTAGCGTGTGTGCTTTTATGATCTCACGGGAGACCATAGGCGCCTTCCCCACCCCACCCACAATAACCAATCTGATCATGTTACTCGAGTGTTTAATCTATAGTAATATAGTACATACATTTAATGAATACAATCTAATAAAATAACCAATGCCGGACCGGGACGGCACACCGGCACAGCATGTCCTTCTGACCCGTGTCGTGCCAGGTAGGCATAGCGATGGTCTAATCGTATATGTATGTATGTTTTGTGATGGATTATTTTTATATTCCGATTGCCAGAAAGGAACATCTAGTAGTATCATGGCATAGATACTCTGATTTCACACGTTTCATCGATTCATCCATGACGAAAGTGCGCGCGCACGTACATACCTACATGCACACTCTGATGAGTCTAAATGCTAATTAGATATCAGAACAGTTTGATTCACGTGCCGTTTGATTGTGGATATTTGGTTTTTGCTTATAGTCCCGGTTACACAATGAACAATAGATGTTGTATAATGTTGCGGTTGGTTGGCAAGATTCTGCATCGGATAGCGTGAGGAAATGGATACAAAGGCATTGTTGTACTGCTTTCCTCACTGCTCCTTCCATTGTTCACTGTACTATTCACCCTATTATCTCCCAATATCAGACTTCCATAGTTGGATTTTCATTAGAGACTTGCTAAACATCGTCTGGATGATTTTTGTTCATAGTCATCATCCGCTTTTTATGTAGTGTGCCATTTGTCCATTCAGCCTCCTAACCTCATCCTTATCCTCTCTCACTTCTCTCTCACGGTCTCACTCGAGACCCGACGCTCTCTCTTCTCCCTCTTCCTCTCTTCTCTTCTCTCTCACGGCGGTCCGCTTGGCGGCACTTGGCGCGGCCCAGCAGCCAAGAGCGGGAGCGGCCGGCGGCCTCCCGCCTCACCCCGTTGCGCGGCTCCCCGTCCCCTTACCGGCGGCCACCCGCCTCATCCTGCGCCGCTCCTCCCCACACGCCCCTTCTCTCGCTGCTCTGCTCCTCCCTGCGCGCCCTTCCCCTCGGCTTTGGCCCTCCGCGCCATGGATGACATCGGCATCCTCCTCCTCCTCCCCCTCTGCGTCGCTCCTTCCTTGCCTCAACATCAGCCGCGCCGAGAGGGGCTGGGCCGGCGGCGGCGTCTATGGTGCAGCGACAACACAAATGAAAGAAAAAACACAAGCACAAAACTAAACTGGGCCCAAAAATGACTGAATTGGGCCCAACAATGACTGAACTGAGCCCAAAACGTGATGAACTGAGCCCAAAACGTGATGACACAAAACTGGATGGTAAAAAAGTAAATAATCATCCGAATGATACACAGGAATTATGTTTTCATTATGCTGAGAATCCGTGGTGTTTGGTATGCATAGAGGATTTTGGTTAAACGGGCTCTCAGCAACTACAACTACACTACTATAGTGGCTAGTCAAGAGTCGTCCTCAGCGTCGGGCCCGACGTGGTCTGTCGTGGCCAGGCACCGTTTGACGATCGGGACAGGGCGCGCCGGGTCATACCGGTTACGGCGTGATCACCAACATCATCAACGGTTAGAATCGGGGACAAATGCAGGACTGTGGGCATGGGGCAGACCCCAGCTGACGGACCAGATCGGGTTCTACAAGAGCTACTGCGATGTGTTCGGCATCGCCTACGGGAGCGACCTCGAATGCGGCGGCCAAAGGCCGTTCAAGCTCAATCCAAGGGATGCCCCATATAGGCCCCAAAAATTGAATTATGCACTATTACAGTACTGTAGACGGAGAGAAAGGCAATTGAAATAGTGATGGAGATGGGGAGCTGCTAGGTTCAGCCTCAACAACGCAGCGTCGGTGTCGGTGGGGCTGGCGGCGCAGTGACAACGTTCTCCTTGCACACGCCTCCGTTGTGCAGGGGACAATGCAACTCGTGTTAGGTCATCAGTAGTGTGGTCACCAATAATCGATGAGTTTGTGCTGGGCGTGAGTTTTTTTTTTTCACAGATCTGTAAAGCACGGAATGCTTCAGTTTGAATAAAATTCATGTAAAAAACTAATGCTTGATTTGTCTTGGATGGAAAGGTCTGTCAGCTCTCACCAACTCTTCTGTTGAGAGGTTTAACAAGTACTCAGGCATAGCAGCCTCACTGTCCATCGGTTTCTTTGACCAATACTCTTGATTTTTTTACATAATGGGAAGTTTATTGATCTTCAAGTCAATATATCAACCATACATAACAAAGAGATGACATTGCATGAAACGTTAATTACAATCAATTCTAAGACTATGGAGATGCTAACATGATACGTTAATGACAATCAATTCTAAGACCAGACTTAATGTATGTTTTTATAGCATAATCAAATTTTTTTTTGTTAGATATCTGTGTGGACCTACTGCATGTGCAGAGATGCAAATTGCTAAAAGAATGCGTATACGTACACGGAAAGGAAAAAAAAACCCACCCTACAAGGGCTGCTAAGGATTACGCATCCAGTGAGTAAAATAATCGACTATGCTTGCACGGAACAGCATAGAAAGATCTAACAAAGAATTTTAAGCCTTCAAATTCAGCGATTTCTTTTCCGCAGTAGCTGACCAATATTTGCTACGCTCAAAGTGAGAGTTGCAAGTGGTGCGGGCTTCGCCGTCGGTCAACCCGCGCCACAAGCCCGTGTAACTGTGTGAGGGCCGCAGCAGAGCCCAGCTGCTGAAACAGCTCCACACGAGCCAGCACACGTGCACCACAGCGACCGCAAGTCGAGAAGACACAGCCGCACAACCGCAAAGAGGAAGAAGCTGCCATGGAGACGAGAGCGACGAACTCGACAGCCGTAACAGCGTCCCAGAGCACAGCGTCCACGAGAGTGGACCGTCCTGCACGAGCTCGGGCCGACGCCGCGCCCCCTGTGCCGAGCTACTCAAGGCGCAACCACTTCCACTGCCAGCACTCCTAGAGTCCTAGTCCCGGAGGTGCGCGGTTGGCGAGGGATCTGGCGAGGGCTCGGAGTAGCACCGCCAGGCTGGGCGAGCCAAGGTCCGGCAGCCACCGGAGCCCGACAGCGCGCGGCGGCGACCTCCACGCAACTTATCCCTCCGTTCCTCTCGGTCTCAGTCCCAGCGACGTGCGTCGGCGTCGGTCGGCCGGTCGCTGCGGCAGAGCGGGTGTTCGTCCGTTCGAGTTGGGATCGAGGGATAAACAAAACGTTGTCGTTTCCTAAGCAGCGGAGACTAGACACTTGGACAGGCCACCGAAGGACGCGCGGAGCGGACGTGGCTACGAGGGCTGTCGCATAAACGGAACGGTTTAATACGGGTCGCGGCACACGTTCTCGAGCTCGCTGCAGCTCCAGCGGACGTGGGACGGGCTGACCGTAGCCGCGCCGTTTGCGACCGTAATCTAAAAACACCGTTGGCCAACGAAACTTGGTCACCAAAACTTTTACTACAGGGTGATACGCTGCGTGTTGCTGTGGGAATTTCTGAACGATTTTTAAGTAAATTTTGGAGGTAGAAAATTTCGGAGGGAGAAATGTAGGCGTGATTGCGTGACAATATTTATTGCAAACATTGTACTTTATAATTTATTCATATTGGTTGAGAAAGATCGACTCTTGCTCTGAAATTTTAATCAGTAGTGTGGTACTCGTGAAGACTAATAGGTTGTATGAATATTGTTATTCATATTTAATTAGTAGTGTGGTACTCGTAAAGACTAATAATTTGCATGAATATTATTAGTCATATAAAGTCGATGGAAGATATGAATATAGAGTCCTAAAGATGGCGATGTGGTTTCTAACTTAATCAACCCATAGCTAATGTGAATAGGTTGCATGCATGAATATTATTTGGTATAGAAAATCGATAGAAGACATAAATATTGACTTCTACTGGATGGTGACATGGCTCTAACTTAGTTGATCCACAGATGATGTGACTACCTTGCATGTTGAGAGAAATAGGCGGTTGGATTCACTTAGAGAAATAGACGGTTGGATTCACTTAGATAGAAAATATCGATGGAAGATATAAATATAGAGTCCTACGAGATGGTGACGTGGTTTCTAATTTGGTAGACTCATAGCTAATGTGAATAGGTTGCATGCATGAATATTATTTGGCATAGAAAATTGATAGAAGATATAAATATTGACTTACAGTGGATGGTGATATGGCTTTAACTTAGTGGATCTATAGATGATGTGGCTAGCTTGCATGTTGAGAGGAATATACAGTGAACTTCATTTACATATGTTATATATATTAGAAATAAGATTTGTCATTTAATGGTTCAGGCTTGGTGGCTTACCTGAGGTATTTGGCTTAAAAAGAGTCGGCAGGGAGACACTTGGTGGATGGACTTGAGGTGGGAATTGGGATGGTGAGGTAGCGGGAGCATCGTTCATTGGGTGTTAACGATGCGTTTGGTTGGACCAACATCCTAGGACGGAGCCATTCTATCCCAGTTTTGAGGTTGTTTGGTTCATGGACATTGGAATGGAGCCGTCCCCAGATGGGAATATTCCCACTGGATCCGGGATGAGCGCTAATCCGTGTCTCTCTGTCTCCTCTCCTCGGCAGCCCACGCTCGTGCGGAGACCGAGCCGGGCGCGCAGAGGAGGAGCTAGCGGCCGTGCATCGACGGAAGAGGAGGAGGGAGATGGCGGTGCACCGAGCCGGCGCCGAGGCAGATCCCGCTGCGGTGGCAAAGGAGGAGTTGGCGGTGGGCCTGGGCGTTCGGGTAACCCAAAAAATTCGGGTCGGGTAATTCGGGTTTTCGAAATTTCGGGTTCTGGAAAACGCTACCCGAAGATGTCCTGGAATTTCCGTTACCCGGAACTTCGGGTACCCGGAATTTCGGGTTCGGGTCCCGGGTTTTCCCGATTTACCCGGTCAGCGAGCAATGTCTCATAAGAATTGGAAAAAAACAGACGTCCTTCGGATCTTCGCTACTCATGCCGGTGCACTGCACCTTGATCCCGAGCAATGAGCCAACGGAGACGGGGAAGAAGGCTAAGGCAGTCGGGCAGGACCAGGCGACGGAGATGGAGCGCTGCTGCGCCGAGTCGCCGATGCGGATGCGGGAGTGCCGGAGCCCAGAGCGGGAGCGCGGCTGCACCTGCACTGCGCCGGCGCTGCTCCGAGCCGCCAATGCAGGAGCTGGGAGAGGGAGTACCGACGCGGGAACGGCGGGCCGGCGGACCGGGAGCGGCAGGCCGACGGACGACAGAGCGCAGCGTTGGGTGCTGGCACGGGGCCGGGACGGAGTGGCTGGGCGGGAGTGTCATGCCTTGCGCGGTCACAAACTCGCGGTCGCCGGTCGCGCCGCCGCCGTCACCTAGTGCGTCTGGATCGGGGATTTGGGGGTGGCTACTGGCTAGGGTTTGGAGGATTGGGCCATGCCGCTTGGGGGCTACGGGGGTCTTGCCGAGTTGCCATTTGGGTCTGTGGGCTGTGTGTGGCGGAACCGCCGATTTAATCCAGGCTAAGCACACCTGCCACCTCTGGCTTGCAGTGCGATTAGACCGAATTAAACCCGGTCGTCCGTCGAGAGTCATTCGACCCCCGATATTACCTTTTCCCAGAGGAACCAACATCATACACATCCAGCCCTCAATGGAGCCACAACAGATACATCATCTCAGGCAGTTAAATATAGCATATATAAGCTTGTTTTACAAACCGATTCGAAATAATAATATAAGTTTCAACATATTACCATACGAAAGTCAAGTTTGAATCAGACAGCGGAAGCGAATTTGAAAACATCTCTCAGCGGAACGAAACACTTTACTAATCTTCACGCATCGTTGATCGAGGTGAGCAGCACCGAGCCCACCGGTACTACCTTCCTCCAAGCAGTTGTCCAGATGTCAACGGTACCTGTTCTCAAAAGGTGGGGGCAAACCCTGAGTACTAATTACTCAGTAGGATTTAATGGATTGGCTTACGGCTGACGCAAAGCTTGCTTACTAGCATGTGGATCCTTAGCTATTGATTTTAAACAATGGTATATCAATATAGAGTATCAAGTTTCATCCTTTGCATATAACTCCAATATAATGACTTGCAGAAACGTAAGCAGTACAATACAAGCATGTAGTATTTGAAAACATGAGTAACGGATATAATATATTCAAGTAGTTACTACGTTGCCCGTGTGCATTATCAGCATTCCCACACCTGGTGGGCATCAGCGATTCGAATCGATTTTAATTCCCGGGAATAACTATCATGCCAGGGGTATATGCTTACTAGCCATCGCGTTCCCACATATAGCCCCGATCTTAACCTGCCTCGTCCCAAGTTCGATTCACTCCCGCCTAGCCCCCGGGTTGTGCCCCATGACGAGCCTGCCGACATCTCGGTCTCCCCGTCATGAGTACCAAGCTCCCCCGGGCCACCTTCCTCTCAACCAGCGGGTAGGAACGTGTCTCTATGCTTCGGACGAGCACAGGAAAAACTTTACCGGTCCCATTTCCCGGTTAAGCACTCTAGCAATGTTATGCCGATCAGCAGACGAACAGCGGACGGGCCTTAAACGACTCAGGCGGAGCCAAACGCACACCACATAATAAAATTATTCTCCGCCCGGTCTCCATTTAAACCATGAGCATAGTATTACTTTCTCAATAGTAAAAGTTTTGTAACCTTTGAAATCACTTACGTGACGAGTGACTCCTTTCACTCGTGTCTACTCGCACCTAGCAGAGCCTAGGCAACTCGTCCTACGAACTCTATATATAGGTGCTAGGGCCAGGGCGGCCAGGGAGTCTAATGCAATTAGTTCCAAGCGACTCCTAATGCATATGCGTAATCGTAAGTATAATTTGTTTGCTGGGTTGAGTATGGTCCTGCCTACCTTTGCTTATTCTTATCAAGCCAACAAACTAAACTAGGTTAGTTTGCCGGGTTGTGAGGCTTTGCCCCAGGCAACCCCTTGATCACTTGGACAACTCCTCCTTCCAAACACGACTGATGGGCTCTCCAGGTGGTGTCTGGGGCTTACTTGATCTTCTGGATCATCATTGCTTAAAGTAGCTCCCGCACTTGTTTCTCAATCACGTATCTGCAACAAGCGTTGCTATATGAATGCTATGCATGACACAGTGAATGACATGCACGATCATCAAGCATACAACTGGTTAAGCAAAATATGAGGCAAACATCTAGTTACGCATGTAATGGATTACTAGCTCAGTCAAAACCTCCCGACTGGCACTAGCATTAATACTACTTTTATAGATCCGAAGCAATCGTGTATGTGTAATTTCACAAGAACATATACAAGAATTAAGTTGTCGATCATAAACCTAACATGGTGATGTGAGCCGATAAAACATGCATTAGTTATTTAGTCATTAAGATTACTATAATAAGTGTGGGGGTTTTTATTGGATATACTGGTCTCACATTTTCGATTATTTATGTAAAATTGCATTATTTCTACTATTTCCAAATCAGAGTCACAACCTTACATGCACCACCTCCTATTCTAGCAATGAGTCATGTTCATAACCTAGAGCTCATATCAAGCCCCTAAAGTCACATGGAGCATTTTTCTCCATAGCAACCTTTTTCTAAATTAATATATGCTTAAATATAAGACAAGGGCAAAATAGTAATTAAACAGTTAATGCTAGGGCTACCAAAATTTAGACAGAGCCTACACATGTTAATAAGGCCTCTGCCCAAATTTCATAATTTTTGAAGCTCATTTTACCCACACTTCCTATTTATTAAGGTTTTTCATGCATGCACATTAACAGGGGCAAAAAGGTCTTTTCATACCCAACCATCATATCCATTCTGTAGATCTACTTTATAGGAGTACACTGCAACAAAGTTTGCATTTTTCTGATTTTTAATTGATTTATTACGAATTTTTAAAGTTTTCTGTTTATAGATATTCAATAAATCGAAAATCATAATAGACAGGGACCTACACGTGATTATCTATTAACATCAGGGGCTAGGGCGTAAGGATCTGATGACTCAGTGAATAGCGCCCGTACTTGAAAGAAAATAAACAAAAGCGCAGGGGTGCTTTTGAAAATTAACCTTCTCCTTCCTGCCTTTCTTCTTCCTCCGGCCGAACGCGCAGGGGAGGGGATGGCGGCTTGCGCTGGCGGCTGTGGAGCCGTACTTGGAGCCGAGCGGGTCCGGAGAGGTGTCCCCGGCCGCGGGGCTTCGTTTCCCCCTAATGGCGTCGCGCGGGGAGGAACGAGTGGATGGGGAACGGGTCGTGAACCGAGGCACGGCGGAGTGACAGTGAGCAGCGGTGCGGCCTCGGTCCGGTGATGGGGAAGGGATCCGGGGTCGGAAGCACGCGCATGAGGTGCTCGTGACGGTGACACGTCTAGCGGTGCCTTCCTAGCCGTGGGAGGAGGCGGCGGAGGGGGTGCCCTACGGGGAGGCCGAGCTCACCGTGGCGGCCATGGCGGCAACGCCCGTGGGAGGGGCCCTAGGAGCCACGGAGAAGGGCGGGGTCTTGGGGTTTGCAGCGGGGATGGAGGCGATGGTGGCGCGCGCGTTGGATGGGGTGGAGGGGGCCCAGAAGAGGAGGCCCGGTGAGCTTTGAGCTCGGACTCGGCCGGCAATGGCGGCCAAGCTCCCCCATGCGAGAGAGAGCAGAGAGGAGAGGGAGGGAGAGCGGAGGGGCGAGTGGGAGATGGCTTCGACCTCAAGGAAGCCGGGGCGAGGGGTAGGGTAGGCCGGGGGCGGGCGCGTGGCCGCGGCGTGGCAGGGCGGCCGGCGCGTGCCCGCGGTGGCCAGCGGCGCGTGCCCGGCTGCGCCGGACGCCGGCGCCGCGTGGCGGGTGGGTCGGCCGAGTGGGACCCACTCGTCAGTGACACGAAGGAAAAATATATTCGGGAAAATGAAAAATGTTGTTTGACTGCTGAGACATGTTTTAGAAATTGTTGTTTTTGAACATCCTAGGGGCCGAATTTAGCAAAACCCAAAATACAAAAGTTGTTCTAATCTTCTAGATCCACAACTTTGTCAAAAGGACAAATATCAGATTCCAAGTTTAAATATGATTAAATTTGAATTTAACCTGTTGACTCCAGTTTGACCAAGGTTTAATGCAAACTTAGAAATTCCTAAAGTCTATTTTATGCTCATTTTCAGAGAAAGAGTATTATACCAATGTTGTGTAGTTTTTAATTATCTACAACTTTCTTATATGATGTTTTGCATGATAGGGACTTTTGCCCCTTTGAAATTTGAATTTTCCTTACCGATCAAGTTTAGGCAGATTTCTGTCTTTTTCATTAATCGACCCAAAACTCCACCTAAACCTTTGTGCATGTTACCACACTTCAATAACAAAGTTGATCTACATAAAATTGTCTACAAGTTTGTTATAGATAGTTTGGTCCAAATCACATTTTATTTTGAACTAAGGTCACAAGTGCACTCAGGGGTTTTGCATATTTCACTGGAAAATTTTGACTTCGTGATTTACTAACCTAGTTGTTGCTCTTCTCTAATCATCATTAAGCCAGATCCTTGACTACCACTAATCTAATCGCGTGTTAAGACTTTCGAGATGCCGGGGGCATCACACTGTGTTGGGCCGGGTAGAAATATCGGGTTGTTCGGGAAATTCGGGTACCGGGAGGTGGAACCCAAATTTCCCGAAGTAATTTCGGGTTTCAAAACACCTTTCCCGATTCTCCCGAATTAAATTCCGGGTCCGGGTAATATGGGTTCGGGTTCGGGAATTTTGGGTTCGGGGATCGGGTTCCGGGTTTTTTACCCAGGCCTAGTTGGCGGGGCGCGGAGGAGGATCCCGCCGCGGCGTCACCGTGGGCGAAGGAGCGGCCCCGTGGTTAGTGGCGTGTGCGCGGCACGACGGCGCGGGCAGATGAGTGATCCCACGGCGTGGCTCGTCGCTGCGGATGGGAAGAGCAGGCCGTCGCGCAGGGTCATCGGGGCGGGGGCTGGCGGCGGGTCGAGCAGAGCGGGGCAGGGGCTGGCGGCAGGCCGAGCAGAGGAGGAGGGAGACTTGTTTATTTCACTGACGTTTGGGCCTCACCAAACAGCGGGTTACTCTGTCTGTTATCCCAATCTTCACATCCCACCAACCAAACAAAGAATAGAACCGTTCCACTCTTGAATCAAACAACCATTCTATCCTTAGAACCTCAGATGGAACCATTCCTTCCTAGTATGTCCACTAACCAAACGCCACATAAGAGGATGGCCGGTGGGTGAAGGGAAGGCTGTGGCAGAAGTGGAGGAGCCGAAAGGGGGTGGGTGGGTAGTGGGGTTACTTGCAAGAGAATATAAAACCATTTCCAACCGGTTGTCTAAATGGGCTTGTCTATCACTGTTCCAATCACCTCACTCTCTGTTTACAGTAACGCTACAGTATCATTTTGTACCGTAGGCAGCCCATATGGGCAATCCGCTGGAGGCAGCCTAAGAATGAGCTTAAGAAGGAAGAAGGTAAACATCATGTGTGAGCCCTTTGGTGGAAGAATACCTGAGATAAAAAAAAGATAAGTGAGATAGAGGGTCGGACAAAAACAAATAAACAATGATAGACAAAACACACACAATTTCGGCCTCTTATCTGAAGACAATAAAACAAGTACATCTTCATTGTTCGTCTTCTTCAGTGTTGCAATGGTAAATGAAATTGTGCAGGCAACGCTATTTTTGAATGCATCCTCACTTGTCCTGACACCAGCCACATTGATCTCGCGCGACCTTGCCATGTGGCGGAAGCTTAGCCTCAACGGGACCACCGCTGATCACATGGCACCTGTCAGCTAGGTTCTTTTCTTAGAATGTAAGTATAAGTTCCTAGCAGCAATGGCGACCCGATCGTAGCCCACCTGAGTACCCGAGCAACGTATTGGATGGCCACGGGTTATATTTTTTGACACGCCATAATTGATGGGTTGGAAGCGGACCATGATCTTTGAACTAAAACTTGACCCATTCTTGGATGTGACCCGACCTCAACATTTAGAAAGCCATTTGATGTTTTATGGAAATGTCAAGAGTCTTTGGATGTGGAATGTATGCTGTAAAAAAGTGTATAATATTTTTATAGAAAATGGTTAAAATCACAGAAAAAAAAAAGATTTCAAAACATATGAAAAATATACTTCCTCCATATTTAAATATAAGTCGCGACCGTTTTTTTTTCCACAACTTCAATAATTCAACTTATTCTAGAAATTCTTATAAATATATAAGAAAACAACTCATACCCAAACTCTTTATACAATGATAAAACAAATCACAACAAAATAAATATTAATTTATAATTTATAATTTAATAATAAGATGAATGATTATTTTCTAAAAAAAATAAACGCAGTATATATTTAAACCCGAGGGTGTAGGGTTTAGAAAAACATAGGTTCCAAAAGGCGGTGACCTCAGTTACCCCGATACGGCAGGGCAACAACGTATCCCGTATCAGATACGTTGGACACGTATCCAAGGAGTATCCGGGAAAAAACGTGCGTGTAGGGTACAAATACGATAGCTTCTGCCCGCGGCTCACACGTCTCTCTCAAGCCACCATCTCCCACCTACACGACGGCACGAGCGCCGCTGCCTAGCCACGGTGATACACTGCTGTAGTACCTTGAGCAGGACGGGGACTGGGGTATTGGGAAGGGAGCAGAGAACCTTCAAGCCACTAGGAGTGTGGTGGCTAGAGACAGCTCTGGACCTCTGCTGGTCTTTGATATTGGCCTGTGGCGCGGGATTAAGGTGGCCTGCAGCAGCAGTCCAACGGAGGGAGGGAGATAGGCCCTCCACCGGAGAGGGGAGCTCGTCGGAGAAAGAGGGAGAGAAACAAATACACAGGACAACGGAAGGGAAGAAGATTCACGGGTAAGATCTGCTAGGGGCTGGATGGATGAGATTGATTTTTTTTACTTTTCCCCCTTCGCTTTGTTAACTATTTTTTTTGAATCCTAATCCTTGTAACTTTTATTTCTTGTTGCCGTGATGGAAACTTGGAGAAGAGCAACAACGCAGTTGCCAAGGGACTTTCAGTATTTCTTCTAGACTAATATTTCTTTTAAATGTAGGTATGCATTATTTACTTATTTAAAAAATGTTTCAAAAGGCAGTGAGCTAGTGAGATTATCCTCAACTATTATCTAAAAATCTTGTTTATCATTATTTTTTTACTATTTCAACTGCCTGTCAAACACTAAAGTGTCGAAAGTAAACAGTGTATGTAGACAGTCGCGGGCTGGGCTACGTAAAAGAGCGCATTGTATTGCCTGGTCTGCTGGCCGTCCACAACAGCCCCTATCCAATCAGTAGTGGCTCACGGCACGTTCCTCACCGGCAGCAGCGCTGCGCGAGCGGCGGCGACTGGGCGAGGCATTAATCTGCGCTTGGCCGGCAACGACAATCCACGAGGTACGCTGCCCTTTACCCTCCCATCCTGCTGTGAGGAACCGAGCACCCCCTAGCTATGCATTTCGAGCCATGTATCAGTATCGTTCCTACTAAATCGAATGAACCTCTTTCTCCTCTTTCACTTATCTGTGGATTTGTTTACTGTGCGTTGCCCCTACTAATCTAATTGAGTTTAATCCATCCGTTGTTCGTTCGATTTGGTTAACTCAATGTGCAAATGCAGCTTATTTCCCTTCCCAAAAGGATTTGGGGCTAAGCTATTCAGTTCATTCATCTTTGTGTGCTCTAATCTTCAGGATTTATTGGTGTGAAGTCCATGCCCGTCTGCGAATTTGAATGGCTGCCCTGAGGATCCGCACGCCAGCTGGTCCTCCAGAATCCAGAAGGCGCAATCTTGCCGGCAGCCCAGTCCAGCTGGGACTGGATTTGATTGGGTTTAATTCTTCGCTGTTGCCAATTTGTCTTGGTTATGTCAGGGACCACTGGCGCCCAGGCAGCAAGATTGTCACATGCCATGGCTTCTTTGTTGACAGCAGAAGGATGAAGAGCTACCCAAGGACAATCTTGAAGAACGGTTTGGTCTGCTCTTTAGGGGGGAATGGTGACAGGGAGTCTACATTGTGTGTATCCATTCCATCTGAAACTGTAAATTTTATTGGTGAGGTGCCTTCAGTTCCGGGTCGAAGTAGGGGACAGGGTTTGGCTGGCAATCCAAGGGACTTTGCAGAAACGAAGAAAGGGCAGAAATTATGGCGGAGGTTACGGGGTGGTAAGAAGCTGGTAAGGCGTAGAGCTCCGAAGCATGGCCCGAGAAAGGACAGGCACGACAGCGAATCTGTAGTGAAAAACAATGATGTCAATGCGATTTTATCCTGTATAAACCATGAGTCCAGCATTGAGGAGTGCAATTCTGCTCTGATCCGTCTTGAGAAGCACAGTGATGAGATAGCTCTTATTTTTTTTGATTGGATGAAGGCAAATGGGAAGCTAAAGGGGAACGCTGATGCATATCACATAGCCCTTCAAGCAATTGCCTGGAAGGAGGACTGGGAGATGGCTGAACTGCTTCTTCATGAAATGGTTGCCGATTCTGCTTGTACATTGGATGCTCGAGCGTTTAATGGGCTCATATATGTTTGTGCAAAAAGGAGGCTTGGTGATTGGGGAACAAAGTGGTTTCACATGATGCTTGAGAGACAAGTTCGGCCTAATGTGTCTACTTTTGGTATGCTTATGGGCCTTTACCAGAAGACCGGGAACCTATTGGAAGCTGAATTCACTTTCACAGAAATGAGGAATTGCAGCATTAACTGTGTTAATGCTTACTCAGCTATGATTACCTTGTATACCCGCTTAGGCCTTTTTGCTATGTCTGAGGATATTATAGATTTGATGAAACATGATGGAGTAGTTCCAAATATGGAAAATTGGTTGGTGCGGTTGAATCTATATTGTCATCAGGGTAAAATGGAGGCAGCTGAATTGTTATTGCAGTCCATGGTTGATGAAGGATTTTCCCTAAATGTTGTGGCATACAATACTTTAATTACAGGATATGGAAAAAATTCTGACATGGAGGAGGCAAAGAAAGTGTTTGATCGCCTTGGCAGTGCAGGTTTAGCTCCTGATGAAACCACCTATAGATCAATTATAGAAGGTTTTGGTAGAGCAGACAAGTATGAAGAGGCAATTTCGTACTACAGAAAACTCAAGAATTCTGGCTTTCGACCAAATGGATCTAACTTTTACACGATGGTCAACTTACTAGCAAGACATGATGACAATGAAGGTGCAGCTGAAATTCTGGATGACATGCGGGCAGCAGGCTGCCAGTGTTCATCAATTGTTACTATTCTTGTTCGGGCATATGGAACAGTAGGAAGGATGCATAAGGTTCTTCCAATTCTACAAGCTTGTTGCTACAAGAAGATTTTGTTTGATGCCACCTCCTGCTCTATTTTAGTAACAACGTTTGTTCAAAATTCTTTGCTAGAAGAAGCTTTGTGGATTCTGCGAGAAAAGAAGTGGAAAGATTCTGATTTCGAGGACAGCTTATATCATATCTTGATATGTTATTGCAAAGAGGTTGGCAGTTACAATGATGCTGTTAGGATATACAGTCAAATGCCAAAATCCAGAACACATCCAAATCTGCGTATTTGTTGCAGTATGATTGATGTTTTTAGCATGATGGAGAGATTTGCTGATGCTGAAACTGTATACCTTGAACTGAAAGCTTCGTCTTCTGTACTGGATGTGGTTGCTTACAGTGTGATTGTGAGGATGTACATTAAAGCGGCACGACTAGAGGATGCTTGTTCAGTTTTGGGAGATATGGAAAAACAAAAAGAAATAGTTCCTGATAAATTCCTGTTCCTTGACATGCTTCGTATTTACCAAAAATGTGGATTGCTCGAGAAGTTGGCTGATACATATTACTGGATACTTAAGAGTCAAGTTGAATGTGATGAAGCCATGTATAACTGCATTATTAACTGCTGTGGTCGGGCCATACCTGTTGATGAACTGTCAAGAATTTTTGATGAAATGATTCAAAAGGGATACTTAGCCAACACTATTACCCTCAATGTATTGCTAGACATATATGGAAAAGCTGGACTTTTTAATAGGGCTGAAAAGGTCTTTCACATGGCTCGCAAGCAGGGATTGACAGATATCATATCATACAATACCATTATCGCTGCATATGCGCAAAGTGGCAATTTTCGTAGCGTGAATTATTTTGTGCAAAGGATGGTGGATGCAGGGTTTCCTGTATCTCTTGAGGCATACAACTGCATGCTGGATGCTTATGGAAAGGCGGGGCAGTTGGAGGAGTTTGCTGCTGTTTTGCAGAAAATGAAGAGAGCAAAATGCCGCTTCGATCACTATACCTACAATATAATGATCAATATTTATGGGAGAAAGGGTTGGATCGAAGATGTTGCGAATGTTCTTGCAGAGCTAAAGAGCCGAGGCATTGAACCAGATTTGTACAGTTATAATACATTGATAAAGGCATATGGGATAGCCAGAATGCCTGAAGATGCTGTAAAACTGATGCAAGAAATGAGGATTAAAGGTATCAGCCCTGATCGAGTGACATATACTAATCTCATTGCTGCTCTGCAAAGAAATGAAAATTTCCTAGAAGCTGTTAAATGGTCTCTCTGGATGAAGCAAACTGGAGTTGTAGGACTTGGAACTCGAGCATAATGTACTGAAGCATTCAGAGTTTTGTTCAGAAATGGTCCAACTCCCATTGTTCTCTTCAAGTTGCAATTAAGTACATAATACTGTACAAACGAGTGTAACTGATGTTCTACATATGCTACTTAGGCTCACAAACTTCAGTTGTTCTCATACAAGATGAATTTCAGTAATGTAGATCAAGGTAGGGAATTTTGTCATACTTATCATATATTGTAAAAATACTGTAACAGTGGCTTAACCATCTGTGAGAAATCAAAGACAAAAAAGGAATACAATTTGGAGTTCACATGTTCTTTTGGGTGAGTACAACGTAGTCATTGCTTCCTCTTGGGCAGACTTTTGGACTCATTCTTGTCAGTTGTCACTGCTAACCTTGTATTCATACCATATTTCACATTCTTTTATGAAATTGTTTCATTGTTGGAGTACTCAGTTTCTATAGTTAATGATGTATGATGTCATTGATGCAGCCATGCCACACAAAGGTACTGAGCTAGTGTAGCATTTGACATGTATAGCCATAATATAGTATTATGTTAAGATGAATCCATGAAAGTGCTCAGTAGGATGCTACTTATTATCTCATTCCATGAGCTGTTTTGTTGCTTATATATTTGTTTCAGGGGAGTGATGTATATATGACAGATGCCCTGCTCTTAATCTCTGGTTGTAATATTTATTGCCGTTGAGGCGAGTGCCACGGTTGCATCAGCATAAATTTTCTGCTCGTGTCATACAAAGCAATACAATGTTCAGTGTGCTGTTTTGAATTTCTACAGCCTAAATGGAGGAGCACAATGTGGATGCATCCAAACCAGAGCAGCATAATGTAGAAGTATGCATCAGAGTTAAGTGGTGAAAAGAAGTGCATATGAACTGAACTTTAATTGCCAACAGGTAATTTATTTTTCAGCTTTGCAAAAATTCTTATATCAAAGATAATGAATGCCAGTTATATTCCTAAATGCCCAAAGATCCTTGCTGTGTTGCCTATGCCGACATACTCAGTGCTCACTTAGTTTGAGCCTCAGAACTCATGCTGCTTCTCGATTGCCCAGTCCACTTCCTTGGTAGTAGTTGTAGGCCACAGGATTGGTTCATTTATTTGCAGGATGACAATAAACGATTGTTGTGTACTCGTGCTGAAGATTTTCAGCTCTTATTTGAATAGATACTTCCCACCATGGCATTATTAGTTCTTTTTGAACGACAGAAGAGCTGCATGTCATTTCATTAAGCATGGGAATAGATATAACAGGTGAGGTTAGTATAACCCAGCCCGAGTACAGACCACACCCCCACCACCTGAGGGCTACCAGACCCGACCACAAAAAATGACACCGGAGCTTATGCTGCTGGGGTCAGTGACATACTGAGGAGCTCTTGGAGGTTAACGGCT
Organism: Paspalum vaginatum; assembly: GCA_030272315.1. NCBI lineage: Eukaryota > Viridiplantae > Streptophyta > Magnoliopsida > Poales > Poaceae > Paspalum > Paspalum vaginatum. The sequence goes on along the minus strand of CM059020.1, from coordinate 36,425,434 downwards.
TCAGCCATACACCATAAGAGGCCCTCATCCATCATCCCTTACTGTCTGGAGCAGCACCTGAATGTTTAGCTGCAATCCTTCTTCTCCTCAATGCAATGATACACAGCTCTTCTGCATTTTTATTCAAGGAAAAAAATGTGCAGTACTGAAGCAGTGGAACATTACGTTGCAGGATAACCTTTTTTTTTTATCTTCAAATGGCTGAAACCATTTGTTCAAGTGGTTGCTGTAGTTCTGGGAAATCAATCGGAGGTTTATAATATAGCATACAAAAGCAAAGAGGTAGTTATCTTCATGATGTTGGCCTTTATAGGAGGTGCTTCTTGCCTGTTCCTTTATATAGTTATCTTATGATGCCAATTCTTATTCGTTTGCATTTCTCGCATCTGCTAACTCGTGTTCGTCAAACTTAGGGTTTCTTTGATGCGTCAAACCAATTGAATTTTCCACCCTTCAAGTAGCTTTTACATTGGGATGTTTGGATAGACACCAATTTCTATGATACTGACAAGTGCTTTATGTTTTATTGCAATTCTTCAGTGTGGGAGCTAGCTGGATTTTGAAGGGCAAAGATGGTTTCCTGTCTGACTTGATCCAGGTGACCCGATGCAGCAATTCCTGTATATCATAAGTCCCATTTTCTGTGGCTAACATTTTTTTTTGGCTAATTTTCTGACTGATGTGCCTCAATAGAAAACTATATCATACTGATACTTTTACCTGAATCTTTAGATTTTAAATTGACAGAAATAGAACAAAGCAGACGTTGAGTTAATTAAGTTTTTAAAAAGATTGGAGACGAGATGATGTCATGATGCATGATCAACCGTGCTTATACACATTATTATGTTTGAAATGTTAAATTTGGCCCTTTCTTGCATGATTCAACTTGTTATTAGGCGTGCTTCCCTCTAAGCCCATCACGCTTTGATGAACCCCCAACCTGAACGCTAAGCTCGAACCTTGCTTTGTTTCCGTTGAGGAAGGCGTTCTTAAGTGTGCATCATAGCACAAATCCGTTGGTGTCAAAATCGGGTGCTGGGAGGCTATAAAAATGTAGGTGATGTTTTGTATTTTCCCTTCTTTAAGTATTTTCTTAGTCTTTTTCTATTTCTCTGATGACACTGTCCAACTTGAGATGCTATTGGTTTATTCCTTTATTTTAGTGGTTCATTTAGTTCCTGTATTACTCATGTATTTTTCTTTAATCTTTTGCCATGCTTTTTAAGCGGTCATATTGATGTTGAAATAACAAATAAAAACTGAAGGTAGTACGTAATTACTCATGGAAATACAAGCACTTTTAGGTTTGACCTAAGTCAGACTTGTATAACTTTGACCATCTAGCTGAAAATAGAAACAGTTTGGCAACAAAATGTTGACGCTATTATATTCATCACAAAAAATAATCCTATAGTATTTTTTCTATTTAAACTGTATCAATGTCCTAAACTTATATCTCTGATTGGATGGATACGGTAGTCATGCAAAACCTATGCTGATAAAGTGAAAATAGACTTAGTGAACCCATGGTTTTTTTGTTCACGCAATAGTTCTGTCCACATAAAACTGATGCCCCATGTTTTGCGACCTACTACGTTATTTGCATGTCGAATCCCCTGGCCAGTGTCACCAGGAACTACAGTGCGCAATCATTGTTTTTTCACTCTGTATACAATACGTAAACAGTATTTTTTACGCTTTTTTCCACCTCCTAGTGACACTAGCCTCTGGTGTTCGCAAGTGATTTGCCTGTCCTAACAATTGCATTTTTCAAACATATGTTTGATCATATTTTGATATTCATATCGTGTCGATTCAAGAATGTGGAACACCTCTTGGGAGATGGAATTTTGTATCAATATTGCACACTCATTTAACAATCCACGATTCAGGAATCACGATCATAGAAGTACCATTGGAGAACCGGGAAAACACATGGCAATTCTAACTGGATGGTAGATTAACACATATCACAATAAGCGGAAGCGCCAAAAACTAAAATAGACATCACACATTCAAACAAGCTCAGGCACCTAGACCACACACATTATCAGGGTCTTATTGTATGGAGGCTGCTATGTGAGGTTTCACTTCACTTCAGGCACTTATCAAACCAGCCGATCATGTCCGCAAAGGCTTCCTCAGCACTCTTGACAGCGGCTTCATCATCATCGCTGTATCTCACAGCCCATCCATGCGTGACACCAGGAAAAATCTTGACAAAGTGCGCAACCTGTTGACCACAAGAGCAAAAGCATTTCGGTATTATAATCTCCAGGCAGTGTTTTTTGGAGAAAGAAGAGATATTAAATTTCAAGAACGTCAGAACGAGTCGAAGCAAAGCATTGAAAAATAAGGATCCCAGCCTCTCTTTAACAGGGAAACACATGGCCAATCTCCAGGCAGTTAAAATTATGTCTCCGAGGATCAAATTGCTGAAAATGACACTTACCGTAGAGCTCGTGGAGAGAATCTGCTCGAACTGCTTGACTAATTCTTGTGGGGAGAATTGGTCAATCTCAGCTCCAAGTACACAAATCGGGCATTTGACCTCTGATATTAGATAGCAAATATTATAGAGTATATCAACAGGAAAGTTACATTGCATCTCCAAAGTTCTGAAGAAAGAAACTTAAACCTTTGATATCATCAGCAGTGACCAACGAAGGATGTGACATTACAGCAGCCTGGATCTCACGAGCTTTTGCCAACTCCACGACTACCTTCGCTGAATGTGAGAGGAAACACAAAAATGATCAGCACGCCAAACCTCCAGGATATGAGCTCGCAGTCACAGAAGCCCTGTTCAAGGAACTATGGTACTACTCACCACCCCAGCAATAACCTGCAGCCCCAATAGCAGATACTCCCTTCTCCTTTAGAGCAGCAATAACTGGTTTTGCCGCCTCAAATGCTTTTTCCTAGAAAAAAAGGAACTCTTTAGTGTTTATGTATATGTTAAAAAACGGCAAATAAAGGAAAATAAACCAATGGGTGAAAGTTCTGTGCCAAGAAATGTGGATATGATGACACATGCAAAAGGACACACCAAAATACATTTATATATGTATAACCTCCTTAGGCCTTGTTTGGATCAACTAGAGCTTATAGAAAGGCAGCTTTTTAAAAGCAGTTGCTAATCCAAACAACCTAGTTTTTTTGTCCAGCTAATAAACATTCCAACCACCCAACTAACGACAATATCATGAACTGGGACTCTCCCTAGCAGTGCACAACCCATAGACCATCTTCTAGTAGTCGCTAGCTGGTCAAAACAGGGCCTTAGCTATTGACTATAGTGTAGTCACTCCTACTATATGAACATGATGAATGTTAATTTTATTAATCTTTGTTAATATATTGATACCCCCAATGCAATTTAATCTATGCCTTAAACTCCAACACTTGGGCCAATCAAACTTTGAGTTGTGGCAGTGCTGGGAAATCATTTTATGGTGGTGCATGGATGTAATTGGAGCTGAAACATGGTGCCTTGAAACCTCGAATAAAAAACTAACAGTACAATTGCAGGACACAAGCACAACGAACCGGATCATGTGATTGTAACCACTGTAATGGATTGGGATTGCTGGGCTGGTATGGATCCCCATGCAGGAAATCTGGCACCACAACAAAATAACCAGACGAAGCAACTTTGTCGGCTATTTCCCTTCACGAGACAAATGCTCAGAATCAGCACCACCTGTGAAGATTAACACTAGAAACAAACCACCGCACTTGAAAACTTTATAGAACGCATAGAAATACCGCAGCTTTGGCGCTTCAAATCCTACAAGTAAAGGGGAGGAAAGGGAATTAGCAGTCATCACCAGAGAGCCTAGCTAGAGAAGACGAAGCATAAACTTTGATCCTTTATTGTTTCGATCAATTACCGAAGGCGTCGGAGATGAGCACGACGGCGATCTTGGCCTCGGCAGAGCCAGTGATATATGCCTTCTGCCCACCAAAGTCGTCCACGACCGCGCCCCCACCGCAGGCCGGGTCGAGCTCCGGCGGGTTCTGGAAGCAGTGGGAGCTCGCCATTACTCTCCGTGCCCTTCTCTTGGGTTGCTTCCTCTTCGGCTCTTCAATTCCTATCCTATCACATATATTTGGATCGAAACCGCTACTTTCAAAGAAGAGATCGGACTGGCATGGGTGCGTGTCAGCGTGACCTCAGTCCTGATGGACATACATCTGCTAACTTTTATCTTCTTAAATGGGTGGATAAGTTATCGGCTGTACTTGCACGGCACGTAGACGACTCAGTTCAGAACACTGGAGTTTGCAACGCAGCTTCCTGTTTGATCGAATTCATTCAGTAGTGATTAAGTCTCCATGTTCAAGAGTACTAGTACTAGATATCTAAGTGAATTGTACAACATCACTGCATCTAAGTCAATGAAGTGTTTTTTCTGAAAGTTAGCATGGCATTTTAAAGAAAGATTGTCTCCATCCGTGGTGCCAAAGTGTTGAGGTGCGTGTTGTTCCCACTGAAACTGTAGCGCACAAATAACCAAATTAGATATCTACTTGCTCCGATCACGAATATAACTCCAGTCTGGTTTTCCCTAAGTCAAATTTGTTTATTTCATTTGTGACTATCGATATCTAAAATATTGATTGATTGGTAACACAAAATTGGCATTACTAGTTTGCTTTTCTTGCTGAACCACAGAGTCCCCACTTGTTTCCCTGCATCAGCCATGATGCCAGTCCTACATGCTGCAGCAAGCTTTCTTGGGTTGTCTGGAGGCAGGTTGGGCCATACCCACATAGTACTCAAAGGACCTGGGAGACTGCACGGGGTGAACCAAAATTATCTAATTATCAAACTGATTTTCATCTTTGCCATCCTGGTATCTCTATGAACAAAATTAGACTACGCTTACCACATAGATTATAAAATTGTTTTTAGTGCAGCCAAATAGGACATATCATCGTCAGGATATGAATACTATATAAAAAGTTCGAAATTCACAAGAAATCAAGTATATATATTAAGTACATATGTATAAAAAGCATAAGTGAAATATTGACACGTGACAGTGACACATATTCAATACATGCATTCTATTAGCTCTGGGTATCCCTAGACCATCGGGAGTCTCCAACATGTTTGTGAATCAGCAAATGGGTTTTGATGAAAACATTATAAATAGGAGTATTATCTTGCTAGGAGCTGCAGCCATTGTTTGGCCGCTCTGGTTAAGTAGGGAGGCCTAGTTAAAAAAAAAGCACCTTGATCCCTGTGCAGGTTATCTTCGCTACCACGGTACCACCCATTGATCACGTACCTAGGTTGTTCTACAGAAGTAGGCTTGCGTTCTAGGTTAAGGGGGTATTTAGATCCTGAGGCTAAAATTTGGAAACATATCCTGTGCAATCGAGGTTTTGATGCAATCACCGTGCAATCTTAATAAAAAAGTTTCAAATTTTTTTGAAAAAAATCATGAATGTATATCTCAGCCTACCCCATCTATACATAAAATTTCATATCAAATTTATCTTACTCTAGCAGTTATAAAAAACACAAATTTTGGGTGCATTTGAACTTTACTGTTTGTTAAAAAATTTGTCTTTTTTTAATTGCTAGAGTAGAAAGAATTTGATAATGAAATTTTATGTATAGATGTGGTAGGCTGAGATATACATCTATGATTTTTTTTCAGAATTTGTTGAAACCTTTTTTAGTAGGAATTGCACGGCGATCGTACCAAAACCTCGATTGCATAGGATTTTAGGGGACATATCCTGTGCAATCGAGGTTTTGGTGCAATGACCGTGCAATCCTACTCGGATGTTTGAAGCTAATTAAAAATATTAAATATGGTTTAATTATAAAACTAATTACACAGAAGAGTACTAAAAGACGACTTTATTAAGCTTAATTAATCTATATTAGTAAATGTGATGTTACAGTAACCATTCGTTAAATATGGATTAATTAGGTTTAATAAATTCGTCTCGCCGTTTAGCCCTCGGCTGTGCAATTAGTTTTATAATTAGACCATATTTAATACTTCTAACTAGTATACAAATATCTAATGTGATGTGGTCTGAAGTTTAGCTATCGGATCCAAATACCCCCTAAGCTTCCGCGAGCAAGTGGTGTTCTAGTGTACGGATTGATCATTGATGGTCACTAAAGTGTGCTGGATGTATTGCGTTTTATTAGACTGTGTCTTATGCAGAATTATGCAGAAGCCGGGTGAGTTTTTAAAGACTCCGTATCAACTCGATGTTTGATAATTAAAAACAATTTATTCTTCATTCGTTGGAAAAAACACACAAATAACAAGCACCAGTACAAGTACCAAAAACAAGTGGATTGCTAAAATACATAGCACACATACGCAGGTATACAAACAGTTCCACCTACTCTACTGAAGACGCAAGACCTAATAAACGACATAAAACACCAACATAGTACGGTTACATAATTATCATTGTCAGGAGCTCATTACGTGGATAACTGCAAATTCGGATTTCAATTCATGTACTTGTTAAACCAGTTCTTCATGTCTTGCAGAGCTTCCTCCGCACTAGTGACAGCAGCTGCATCATCGTTGCTGTATCTCACAGTCCATCCATGTGCTACGCCAGGGAAGATCTTGACAAAGTGATCGATCTGCAACGCAAAAAAGAAATATTAGATACCATTGGTTCTGTGAAATGTTTTAAGCTGAACTGTGGATGCTCACATGAAGATCAAAGAGGCAAACTTTTTGAATTTTGGTGATAAAGTTCATAATCAGGAAACAAATAAAAAAAAAGTAAATACGATCACTCCGGTTGGTTCACACAACCGCAAGTAACTATTCAACACTATTCTCTCCGTTCACAAATGTATGACACGGTTAATTTTTTTCAAAACTTTAATCTTTCATTCTATTAAAAAATTGTTCAAACATGTGAAGATATAAATCATACTCAAACTATTTTTAATAATAAATCAAATGGCAATAAAATAAACGATAATTTATTATTATTTTTGAATAAGACGATTGATCAAAATTTTAGAAAAAAAGTCAACCACGTCGTACATTTGTGAAACGGAGGGAATTGCACTTACTGCACAGCTGTGCTGTCTAAACAATCTGGATGAAAAAAAACAGTAAATATCTACTTGAGAACACACCCCTTGATTGCTGATAAATAATAAAATTGTACCATCAAAGCCAGTTGATTTGGCACTCAGGGAGTTTCACATGCCAATTTAGTTCAGTGTTGAACTATTAGTGTAATCGAACACTCTGTCATAGTGTAAATGTTCTAGCTTAAAGTCTACAACATACCCCAGAGTTAGCTGAAAGAACTTGCTCGAACTGCTTTAACAATTCTGGCGGGGATGATTTGTCGATTTCTGCTCCAAGTATAGAAATGGGGCATTTGACCTCTGAGTATCAGAGCATTTGGATGAGTAAGCATTTCAAGATCTTGCAGTGTTAGAACAACTTTAGCATGTCAGTAAAGAAACTCTTGCAAAATAACAGACCTTTGATGTCATCAACAGTTAGTAAGGAAGGATGTGACAACACAGCAGCCTGGATCTCATGAACTTTCGCTAGCTCCACAACCACCTTAGCTGGAAATATGTCAATTTTCAGTGCATATGGTTTAAGAACAGAGAGCCAAAAGGCACATTATAATGCATGGCAAGAAATGTTCAGGTTCCTAGTTAGAAAACAAGATCCTGCGAAGAACCATACTCACCGCCCCAACAATAACCTGCAGCACCGATGCTCGACACCCCCTTCTCCTTTATAGCAGCAATTACTGGTTTTGCCTCTTCAAATGCCTTTTGCTATTAAAAGAGAAAATTATGTGGTTTAGTTAGATTGTTCAGAATCTAAAATCACAGATAAGGGAAATAACTAGGCAAGGGCTTATTTCTAAAATCATTCTATTGTGGAAAAAAGGAAATGAAGAAGTGCAGAAATAATTGTTGATTGCATGGCTGTTGCTGCAGCTGCTTGTCAAATACAGGAATCATACACACAGAGCAGCTGGTTGCTGCCAACAGCCATCTCTACCGATCGATCTCTCAACACTCGCATATAAACTACTCCCTCCATAATTAAATATAAGTCGCGGTTGGCTTTTTCCAAAACTTCAATCGTTCGCCTTATTTAAAAAAAATTTATAAGTTATTATTTATTTTATTGTGATTTATCATAGTATAAAGTTTGAGCATGACTTGTTTTCTTGTATGTCTATACAATTTTTTGAATAATACGAAAGGTTGAAGTTTTGGGAAAAAAATCAACCGCGACTTATATTTAAATACGGAGAGAGTAGTATAAAAGAATTAAGCACATCTCTGGAGAGTAGTATCCAAGTTATGGCGAGCGCTAACTGCTACCACCAGAAAAACTCCTTTGGAACAAAAAGGAACACACTACTAGCTGAATAAAACTAATGTTTCCTCCTAAAATTACAAGATGAGTCCTAAATAGCACATGTATAAGTAATTCATTTCCCTATTAGCATAAATATTGAACAGAAATGCCAAAAGAACTTATAGGTTACGATGTCCTGCAATTACATATAAAATGATCATTCAAACTGAAATATTCTTAATAAGACTCAGACATTGGGAGTTCTACCATGATCTCTACAGGGTTGATAAATAGTACTGTATGAACTCCAAAGCAAGTACTTAATAGGACAAGAACGGCGTGTAAACTACAGTTTTCCAGACAAACAATTTACTAATAATGAATTGAAATAAGACGCCCCAAATCCTGCAATGAGAAAGCAACAGAAAATTCGATCAAAAAGAAAGCAACAGAAAAAAGGTTCAGAAGAAATCGAACCGGATCATGCGACTGTAGCCACATTCCACGATTGTTGGGATTGCTGGAGTCATATGGATCCCCATGCAGGAAATCTGGCACCACAACATAGTAACCAGACGAAGCAACTTTGTCGGCTATCTTCCTTCAAGAGAGAAACACACACGTAACATATAACTAAACGTTACCCCTTAGCACTGGTAGAGACCTAATGTAATTCAAGCTTTTTCATAAATATTACCGAACGCATTGGCCAAATAAACCCCAAACTGAGCAAAGAGATTAGCACTATGGGCCCATGGCAACCAACCGACCACCCAGCTCAGACTCGAAGATCATCAGAGTGAGACTAGAATGATACTACTTCCAAGTTCCAGGTGCTCATTTTACAACCAATCATAAGTTAGCGAAAGGAAAGTGAATAAGGCAAAAAGATCATAAAAAAACTCACCTCAGGTTTGGCGCTTCGAACCCTGCAAAGAGAGCTGGATTTCAGTGCTTGCACGTTGCAAAAGCAAAAAAAAAAAAAAAAACTCAGATCCTTAGCTGTACTGGGGGCACGGGAAATTACCGAAGGCGTCGGAGATGAGGACGATGGCGGCCTTCGACTCGGCGGATCCGGCGACGTAGGCTTTCTGTCCGCCGAAGTCGTCGACGACCTTGCCCCCTCCGCCGGCCGGGTCCAGCGCCGGCGGGTTCTCAAAGCACTGCGAGCTCGACATGGTGTCAGTTCTTTCTTTAGTTTTTCTTCTGCCGTTCTTCTTGCCTGGTGGATGCTGTTATATACACACTTGTACAGATATGAACTGGGAAGAGCTTCTCGTCGAGAGAAAATTGGAGCTGGTGGGTGGCGCGTGCAGTGCAGACGAGGTTCAGCGCAATATTCCATATTCTTTTGTAGGAAAAAAATGGAAAATTTTGTGTGCTGTGATGTCACTGCTGATGCAAATCTGCAGGGACCGGTCGTCCATGCTTTGTCTGGTTGCTTTTTTTTTTTGACGCCGGTTGCTTTTTTTTTAGTGGAGACTCAATGCACCATATCTCCATGAGCTTATTCATCACTTCATTTTTACTTTATACGGCTACCAAAGCCCACGGAAATTAGCCCAACGCCCTCGTAAATTAGCAATTTTCGTCGGCGGATCATTAATTTACGTTGGTCGCTGGCCGTTGCCCATTAATCGACGAAAATTAACTAGTGGATTACTCACTCCATTCAGAAATATATTACGCGGTTGACAATTTCTAAAAAATTTGATAATTCGTCTTATTCAAAAATTTTGAAAAATATTTATTTATTTTATTGTGATTTGCTTTATCTCAAAGTAGTTTGAGTATGAATTGTATTTATTCATATTGAAATAATTTTTTAATAAGATAAATAATCTATGTTTAAAAAAAAATCAATTACGTCGTATATTTGTGAAAGCAGAAAGTACATGCACATTTCTCTTAGCATATACACGCATGCTAACTACTCAAATGCATATGCATGGACACGCAGCGTGTGAAACTGTGAATGCACGCAGCATATACACAAAAGTAATCCCGACAGGGCACGGGCTTCTTTCTAGCTAGCGGGCCTAGGCTCAGCCCGACAGGGTCTGTGTCGTGCTTGTGCACTATAGTCGACACGACCGGCTAGCCTGCCCATCTCGGTTCTAATAGTTAGTATGTGTTGATGATATGGTTGGGAGGCTACTGTCCAAGGTTCAACCCCACCCCCCCAAGCATATTTTGCATATTTCTCCACTTAATTTGATGGACCGATGTGCTACCAAGTCGTGCCTGACACGAAATGGTGGTCCGTGGATTAGCTCGACCCAGCATCGTTACTTTTGTGGGTTGGCTAAATCTAGCAGAAGGATCATACTTCCATGCATTTTAAACTACACTCTATGCACAATATCGCTACAGTGCAGATTCCGTACTATGGTCTTCTGCTAAATTTAGCCTCACCGAGTCATGCCTAAACGAGTCGTGCTTAATCTGACTCGTGTCGGGCCATGCTGGGCCACCCTTTAGACATCTATAAGCACCGCACTACTCAAATTTCATTAAAAAATAGTAATATCCGCCTCCCCCAACAAAGCCATGGAATTTTAATTCTTAGAAGACCAAGAAACAAGTGTCTTTATAGCAATTGAGAACCCTGGAAGCTACTCTTGCAATCAACTTACATCTAATAAAATCCGAATCCTAGCAGTCTAAGAGATCTAAGCTGGTGTCTTCACGGCAGCACAAGCCTATGATAAATATGGACTTCAGATTGGGAAGAATCCTCTTTACAACCATAAGGTGAGATTCTCGAGGATCAGCTTAAAAAGAGTACAACAGCATAATGTAAACAACTAAACATATATTAAGACGTGGTACATATAAATAGATAAGCGAAGTTAATATGAACATGTCCAACATACGTATGATCAAGCCCCAGCTAGCTTCAGGTGGCGGAGCCAGCGTGGAAGTATAAAGGAGGCCAGTTGCTACAGTGTAACAGCCATGTGAAATCAGGAGCTCCACTAGGGATGGCAGCGGGTCGGGTAATGTTTCGGGTAGAGTAATACCCTACCCGCGAGAATACCCGAAAGACAATACCCTATCCTATACCCACGAAGGCTTTCAGGTAGGATTTTGTACCCGTACCCTTACCCACCGGGTATCCATCGGGTCTCGGGTATCCATCGGGATATGTTAATGAAATATTAAATTCTACGTCACTTTGATCACATGTATAAGATGAAAATAAATTAACACCATTATTTTTAAAAATCAATTTGCCAGTAACTAATAAGCAGTGATTGCACTGTCGCATGAAGTAATAAAATAGTCACATGATTATTTGATAGTCTAAAAAATTGAGTAAGGGACTCACACAATCACACACTTATGTCTCACTCTCTATGTTAAAGCTAAATAGATAGCAATACAACTCACATATTAACGTAAGCGTCAAATAACACAACTAGTAGCAGGCTAACAACGACAAATCAATAATACAAGTCTATGAAAATAATCAATGCATAGTGCGTGTGGCTCATCATATAGTAAAATCCTATGTTGAATATATATTTCGGGTATTCACTGGGTACCCACGGGTAAAATATTGTATCCACACCCTACCCGATATATTTTGGGTACCCTGACCCGATAAGATCCGCGGGTGATTTTTTCCATCCATATCTATGTCCATCGGATACGAAACCCACGGGTTATCCATACCCACGGGTCCGATTGCCATCCCTAAGCTCCACTCCACCTCTCCTGCCTGGTTCCTGCACAAAGCCCTCCATGTTCCCTTCCATGCACTCGACCACTCCTTGCTCCACCTCAATCTACACAGCCAATCAGCCATACACGGCTTGGCTAGGGGCAGCGCCTGCACGCTTGGGCAAACAGAGGGGCATGGCAAAGCATAAAGGAGAGTAGTGACAGTAAAACAATCGCAAAGGAAGGGGGCCGTGGCCCACTTTGGCTGACGCTTGACTCCGCCTCTACCCAGCTTGATATGGAGTCTCGAGCCTAATCCAACTTGAAGTCAAATTCATTAACGAATTCAATTCATACTCTAGGAGCAAACCGCACAAAAGTGAGCGTCTGGACACACATGAATTCCGTTTTCAGGCATTAGTGTCGGGTGCTTCGTTGCTTTGTAATTGTGCATTTTATATATTTTAACTATCCTTTGGATTGTAGGTTGAACGTATTCTTAGTTGCTTCTATCATGTTTGGACTTCTTTCTTCATGAAATATATTACCTAACTCATGTGAACAATACAAAGTAAAACGCTAGCCAAGCGATGTATAGATGGGATCTATAAGTGGTAGAACATGGCATATATGAGATTGGTGCCATTTTTAAAATCTTACAAATTATATGTACTTGTAGTATAATGGACCGTCTTTGATGTATATTTGTGAACTTGAATTTCCTATCTGTCTTGAGTCTTATAGCACCAAAGTTCATATTTAATCTATAATTTTTCCATGTTGGCATGTCGCCATATCGAGATGGTAAATCAATCTTGGTCTTATTATATATGATATTGTGTAACTGTTTTTAAAAACAATAAATTATCGATTTCGACTGCTATCGAGCTATTTTCTATCAAATATTTTTGTTTTTGATATTTATGTAGTACCAGAAACATTTCATTTTGTACAATATCACTATTAATTTTATATTTTTAAAAAAATAAAATTGAAAATAATTTTGCTTTTTTTCGACCGTTGCTGGACCATTTTTACCCATAGTTGCTCGGCTGGCCAACACTCCAAAAGCAGGAGAGCAGAGTGGGTGACGCAAAGTCGCAAACGACCCGTAACCCGTATATAGGTTACCGGTTTTGCCCTCCACGCGCGCAGGAATTCCCCGATCCGCCCCGGTTTCTTTCTTCCCCACGAGAACGAGACCACCCTCTTCCTCCTCCCCACTCCCCCAAACCCCAACACACACTCTCTCTCTCCGCAGCGTAGTGCCCCCTCCTCCATCCTCCTCTCTCCTCGCGATCGAGAATGTTCTACTCGCACCAGCTCCTCGCGCGGAAGGCGCCGCTTGGCCAGATATGGTGCGCCTCCTCCCCTCGAGTCCTCGCTCCTTTTTAATCGCCTTATTGCGGCTTCAGTTTCTCTCGTTTCGCTAATCCCTACGCGTCGCAATTCGTTTTTCCATGCCCTTCTGTGTTCCGACTAGTTGCGCTTAATCCGCTCCTAATGCTGGTTTCGGGTTGGTGGATTAGGCCGCTAACTGCGTATACTGTCGTTGCAGGATGGCAGCGACGCTCCACTCGAAGATCAACCGCAAGCGGCTCGATAAGCTCGACATTATCAAAATCTGGTGAGCACACTGGCCTGAGCGATTCCACTTCCGTCCGGTTTTGATGTTGTGTTGTGTTTGTGCGCGCGCGTGTGCGCTGATTTCTATTTGTGTGCTCTCCTTTAGTGAGGAGATTTTGAACCCCTCGGTGCCCATGGCTCTGAGGCTCTCTGGGATCCTCATGGGTGAGTTCCTTTTGTGGCGTCTCTAAAAATTTCCCTCGCGTTTTCCGGATGGGTTTTTATGTGCCGTGCTCGAGATGCATGAGCAGGTGGCGTGGTGATCGTGTACGAGAGGAAGGTGAAGCTTCTGTATGGTGAGCTTCTTCCTCCCTATTTGCTGCTGATTTTGTTTGGATTCCCTATGTTTTTGTTGTCTCAAATTAATTGTGTGTTCTCGCCTCGCAGATGATGTGTCTCGGCTTTTGGTCAGAATTAGTTCAACTTCGCCCAATTGTTTTCTGCACTGTGTCCTGCTTGGTCGATTTGATTGTCCTTGCTAATTCAGTTCGAGTTATGCTTGTACTAACGCCTCGTGCAGGTTGAGATCAACGAGGCATGGCGGATCAAACCGGCAACAGACTCCACCGTCCTCCCCAAGCGTAAAGCCCAAGCCAAGTAAGTGGGCCCTTGGTCTTGATCCCCTTTCCAGACGTTTCCTGATGCTAGCATGCTTGGGTTGGGTCTTGTGCCTTCCATTTGAGGAAGGCCGCGTGTACACTACCCCACATGCTGCTGATTTTATTACTGAGGAGACGTATTAGTTTCCCAGCTCTCTGAAAATGGACATTGCTGTGTGAGTTTAGGCTGTGCTATGTTCATCGTATTGTTTGGATCACCAATTGTTGCCATCTGGCTGGGATGTTCATGGAAGTTCTTAGGTGTCAGATATGTCGTCAGTTTGTTTGGATTGAATTGATATGTGCTGCAGTGTGTGTGCAGTGGGAAATAGGAATAGGATTTTAGAGAAAAAAATGGGAATACATTTACAGCTAGCTGTTGGTGATTCCTGTGGTAGCCTGGTAGCCTGCTGTGTCTTACTCATTGAGCCCTTGTTGTGCTTGCTGAAGGAACTTGCATTCTCTTTCTGATGTATGACTTCAAATGATCTTCTGTCGCCTGGCCTCATGGTCCGGATGTTTGCTTAAATTTAATCTTGGCGGTGCATATTTGATGGTTGAGATGTGCTATCTGACCTGGGTGTTCTAGTTGGTCTCAGGCAGGCATTATCGACCTCTTCATTTGTTCAAAATCATTGGAGATTTGCAAATCTCAGTTCTGCTGGTAACCTAGTCTTCCATTTCCCCCAATGTTGGGACATGAGAATAGGATGTGGTGAGATTTGCATTTTATCATCTTTTGGTACACTGGTCAGTTCCTCCTTCCAAATTGTGAGTGTCTTCATGTCATTGGAGTCCTTTTGGCATATTCTTTAGATTACTAGCTAAATAATATTGTACTTCAGGAATAATGCTGTCTTCAAAGGGTTCCCATCACCTTTGAGAACTGACATCTACTTTCATGATTAATTCTTTTGGCAGTACCATTGCCTAACATGTTATGACTGTAGCATATCTCTTGGAATTTGTTCGAGAGTTACTGCAACATTTTCTTGATATAACACCTTTTCTGGTTTAAATTCTATTGATAAATCTGACCTCATTTTTAGAAGACCTCTCATAGCCAAAAGGCCTCAGTTTCTCCCTTACTGTAAATAGCATGAAATGGTTATGAACTGGTGATATAAGGAAGATTGTTCTTTGCTAAGAGTAAGAAAGTAACGTGGTATGCTTATTTGACAGTGAAACTTCGTGCAGGTATGAAGCAGTAACACTGCCAGAAAAAAGTACTCATATGGTGATGGAACAGCCCATGATTTTCTCAGAAGCCGATGCTGCCAGGTTCTGTGGAATGGTAATCCTTGCCGCCTGTGTATTTCAGAAACACGATTGCATGCATATAATATGGTGATAATGAACACATTTTTTTACTAACGTTGGCCTGACTCCAGTCTTCTAATTGAAATCTGTCATGCCCGTCATGCCCGTGTAGCGCTTGGAGGATTTGGATGAACAGTATGTTAATGTGAACCTAGAAGATGATGACTTCTCTCATGCTGAGCATCATCACCAGGGTTAGTCTTTCTTCGCTTATGGACTACTCTCTGTGTTTGCTTAAGGGAGCATATTTTCTAACTCTAGGACATTTTCTCAGCTGAGGCAGCGAATATCACATTGGTCGATAATTTTGAGTCTGGGCTTGCAGAAACTGATGTGTTCAATCATTTTGAGAGGTAAAGGAAAGCTACATATTTTAATTTGCCATTCTTTTATCATTATTCTTTTCTTATTTTCTGTCCAGTACAGATATAATTGTTCAATAGTGCCTTGTAATACAGATTTGACATAGCAGATGATGAGACCACTGTCAATATCACTCCTGATGAACACCCACAGGTTCCAAGTATGCTGGTTCCCTCGCCACCTAGGCAGGAAAACCCTCGGCAAGAACAGTATCATGCTGCGCCATCCCCTGTTCATGAAGAACCTCAACAAGGTTAAATCATGCACATGATTTTACTCTATGGTGCTATATGGAAACAAGGATGTTTTTTTTAAGTTAGAAATAATTTCATTTTTTGTGAAATGACAATGATTTTCATGCCAATCATCCATGGACATGTTATTTCAGTGGAGTGAAACTTGCACCCAAAAATATCCCAGTTGATTGTTCTTATATTCAGGCTTTATCTCTCATTGCCTTTGTACACACTCAAATGGCTACCGCTGTCCTCTGTTTCAGATTAAGTAACTGGGAAGTGCACTTTTGGTGCAACTACTGAATGTGCTGACTGCTATATGGCATCTCTCTCTTTCTTTCTTGGCAATATGATAATACATTCTATTGCTGGCTTACCAACAATCGCTAAGCACATTCCTGATTTCTAACTTATATCATATTTGAACCTTTTGTCCTTGATAAAAAGGACTTGCACTTAGTTTATCCCTCCGTGATTATTTTGTCAGTTAATCAGTTACCTGGTATGTTATAAATTGATTGCTGGGCATAATTTGTCTACGTTTGTTGTTGTATTTATGCCATTTTGAAGTTTCTTGTTGGAATTACTGAGTGCTCTTGCAGGGGGTTCACTAGAGGAGCAAGAGGAAAAGAAGATGAAGGTAAATATGATCTATCAAGCTTCTAGTGTATAATAAATAGAAGGATAAGGCTTAACTGTTTAGTTTTTTTTTCCATATTTACCTGAGCCGGAACTTTTCCTGACACAGCAACCACCTAAAGCATCAAAGCGGAAAGCACGCAGGGAGCTCCACCGAGTGATCATGGATAACCAGATAATGATCCCAGGAAGTATGTATCAGACATGGCTGAAGGACACATCAAGCCTTGTCAGAAAAAGGCGTAAAGTTAACAATGTATGTTTGATTTTCTTAACCTGCTTTACTGGAGATTTATGTACCAATGCTTTCTAATAAATAAAAGAGGTTTATCTGAATTATACTTGCAGAATTTTATTCTTTCAACCAAGATAAGTGATCTCATGGACATGCCCCCAGTTGCTCTAATATCTTACTCAGACAAGTCGTCAGAATTATATTATCCTAAGCCACTTATGCAGCTCTGGAAGGAATGCACTGAAGCCAAGTCCACAAAAGCTTCAAACTCAGGTCAATTCATAATATTTTGTCTCATTTTTCTTGAGTTCAAGAAATTGTACCATTTTAACATGCTAAACACTAATTTGAAAACCTTCACTGTTTATTATTTTTCTGAAGGAGGGGAACCATCATCATCACAAGAACAGCCAAGAAACTCACCACCTCATGAATTTGGACCCCAGGTTATTCTAGACTCCTCAATTTTTCTGAAAAAAATGCCCTTACACTAATAAGCCCATCATCATTATAATTAGCTTTTTTCTTGATGCATGATTGGTTGAATGTGCAGCCTGGAGACTATGAGATGGAAACAGGAGCTCATCCGATGGACTTCACAGATGGCATTGAAAAACTCAGAGGAAACCTGAGTACAGATTATGACAAAGCTTACAATGCTCTGCATAGTGGCCATAGTGGTACTCCTGGAAGTCCTGGTAAGTTGAAAAGCGTGTAGGTTTAACTTGTGTTTGTGCTTATAGACAGTCAATGTCATAAATCCTTTAGCAGGGTTAAGTCACAGGTCTGCTTCTAGCTCTGGTGGCTCCGGACGGAGGTTTATGCCATTGGATCCAGAAATGCAATTGCCATCAGGAAGTGGAAGGTGACTATTGACTAATAATTATAGCAACATGTCGGTGTATTACTATTCCGAACTATGACTGATATTTTGGTACTGAAAGAACCTTGTCATCTAAAGGTGTTTCCATCATCACAATGAAACTCCTTTTGTATATGCTTTTAACTCCTTTTGTATATGCTTTCAAGTGTATTAACTAAAGTGTAGGTTCTCCTTGATGAAGAGTTAGGCAAAGCTCTCTATGATCCCTCCTTGTCTTGGTTTGTTTGACCATGTCATGGTTACTGAACAGGTCCAAGAGGAGGGAAAGAGTCTTCGGGAATCTTGATCCAGTTGAGGAAGATATTCCACTGGAGCAAGAAGTGAGCAACTTCAAGATGAGAAGGCTTTCAGATATTGGGCCAACTCCTGGTTGGTTGCGATTATGTCCCTTATTCACTCTTTTATATATAAATGTGTGAAACTGTTTTCTTGAACATGTGAAATGTTTTCAACGAACATAGATTTAAACAACTACCATTCGTTTCAGACCTTCTGGAAGAAACTGAGCCAACTCAAACCCCATATGAGAAGCGCTCTGATCCTATTGACAAGATCACAGAATCAATCCAGTCGTAAGTATGCTGAATTGATTGCTTGTAGTGCCTGGGTAACTTAAGTCTGCTGAAATGAAGTAGAACAGATGGACCTACATTATCTGATGCTATATCCATGCAGGCACCTCCAACTACATTTTGATACCCCAGGTGCCCCACAATCCGAATCACTGAGTCAGCTAGCTTATGGGATGACCAAAGTCAAAGCGGCCCGACTATTCTATCAAATGACTGGTATGCATTGCTCTTTGTTGCTGCTTGTACCAGAAAACAAATGGTGTGGTTTCTTGAGTAGATAAGAAGCGGTGGCCTCACTGACATTACTTTGTAAAGTTATGCTAGCTTTGCTGGCTTAATGATTATACGTAGTTTCTGTAATTATTTGGGCTTTCACTTTGGATGCCATGCAAGACTGCTTTTCTTCTGATCGTCAAGGTTACTCAGTTGATATTGCTATGAAAGTTGGCACACTTTCTTTGAATTTATAGCTGTAGGGGCTATGTGACAGTTTAATCCACTTACAGCTGTGCACTTAAAGAAGAGATAAGTTTTAAACAATCCTATAGTATGCCGGCTGGATAACTGTGTAACACCGAGTTTGCTTGAATTGTTTACACGAGAGGAATAGCTAATGAGAATGTTTTATGTAGCACTAAATTTTGCTTTATTTCTAAAATGGAACATACGGTTTACTGAGGAATGCTTGTTCTGCAGTTTTGGCGAGTACTGATTACATCAAAGTTACTCAGCTGGAGTCTTACGGAGATATCTTGATCTCCAAAGGAGCAAAGATGTGACTTGTTGGAGCTGTACTGTTGGAAAACAAGTTTTTCTACGGACGTTCTCATCTAATGTTAATATTATGAAACGCTTACATTTTGCACAGGCGGTCTTATAGGTAATATTATTATTCTGAAGTATACGGTTGAAGTCACGTGACATATATATAGACAGGGCATGTAGATGTAGTGCAGCACACACATATTAAATTTTGTTGGGTTTTTATTATGCTTCAGATGACATTGTAGCAGATTTACCACTTACATTGGCAAAATGTGATTATTTATGCACAGACTTGGAAAGCACTATAGATGTGCGGTATTTACTCTATACATTTAGAATGTTTTGGGCCTACTAAAATTATTAAGAAACTGTATAATGGGAAAATCATGTACCTTGAGTCACGCTAGTATCTGCCGTGGGAAAATATGTGCACCTGCACAGTATAGCGTAGAAGCTATTAAAAAAAACCAAGGGTGGTGCACTGCAAGTTGGATTAAGGCATGGGGATTAAGCTACTATCCTTCTCTTCGATGAGAGAATTAAGTTATCTCTTCATCTCTCTCTGGTGTGGCCGATAGTACGTTAATGCACGAGCGTGATGCCTTGCACGAATAGAACGGGTTATTACGATTTCAATTGATGATACTTGACGTGAGAAGTAACACTTTTCATCGCTTCTCTCAGCTCTCACATCACTAAACTACGTACTGTACCTCATCGCACTGCACATATTAGGAAACCGGTCACATCTTTATCGACTTGACGAAAAGTTGAATTGAAAACCAACTCGATGCACCGATCGACATATAAATACCAGCTCTTTGCCTCTCATATTTTCTCATCCAAACATAATAAGCTTCTCTCACGCACTTGATTAACTACCCGCACGCAACTAACAAGAGCAATGACGAGAACCATGGCGCCCAAGCTCCCCACCATTTTCCTCGCCGCCTGCGCCGTCCTCCTGGCGCTCGCCGTGCCCCTGCTCGCAGGCGACCCCGACATGCTCCAGGACATCTGCGTCGCCGACTACACGTCCCTCCAGGGCCGTGAGTGACTCCCATTACCACTCGATCGCTCGGCTCTAATGATGCGTCGAATACATCATTTCCACTCTGCTCATCTTGAATAATACGCATGTGCATTGACAACTGACTGACCATTCAGCGCTTCGGGTGAACGGGTTCCCTTGCAAGCGTGAGGCGAACGTGACGCCGGACGACTTCTTCTTCGGCGGGCTGGCGAAGGCCGCCGACGTGTACTCGGGCAACCCGCTGGGGTCGGCGGCGACGGCGGCGGACGTGGAGGTGCTGCCGGGGCTCAACATGCTGGGCGTGTCCATGGAGCGCACGGACTTCGCGCCGTGGGGCGGCGCCAGCCCGCCGCACGTTCACCCGCGCGCCACGGAGATCCTCTTCGTCGTGGAGGGCACCCTCGAGGTGGGCTTCGTCACCGCGGCGAACCGGCGGCTCCTCGGCCGCACCGTCCGCAAGGGTGAGGTGTTCGTGTTCCCCCGCGGCCTCGTGCACTTCCAGCGCAGCGTCGGGCCGGCGCCCGCCGTGGCGATCTCGGCGTTCAACAGCCAGCTGCCCGGCACGCAGACGGTCGCCGTGGCGCTGTTCGGCGCTGCGCCGGCGGTGCCGACGGACGTGCTGGCGCGGGCGTTCCAGATCGACGGTGGAGTTGTCGAGAACATCAAGTCCAGGTTCCGGCCCAAGTAGGGCGTACACGTCTCCGAATGCAAGTGATCGAAGGATCAAAGGACGTGCACACGCGGTACAAAAAGGGACGTGCGTACGTCAACGTGTGTTATTTCACCGCGACTGATAGTCTGATATTACTATGCTTTATTTGGTACTCTCCTTATTTAAACAAAAGTTGTGGTATAGTTAACTTTTTTTTACAACATCAATCGCTCATCTTATTTACCATATGCATTTCAAACAAAACAGCAAAAGAGCCACTTAGCAGCAATACTTCAAACAAGGTGACGTCCAGACTTCACATAGGAAATATTGCAAGGATTAACTCACTAACACAATAATCCCTAACATCTCATCACCAATGTATACCAAAAGAACACATCAATGCCCCATATGCTAACTCACCATGAACTTGAGCAAATGGCACAATAAGCGATCAACACATATGGCAAAGGAAATATACTAGATAAAGAGTGGACACTAAGATTTGCGTGGAAACCCCTTGCGGGCAAAAATCAACGTGTGACAACGGGCGAGGAATCCACTGTGAAGACGAATTATGCAAGAGGGGGAACAAACATGGTTGGGGAGGCTCCACATCTCTAAGCCTCGCTCCTCTCAAACCATAGCACTCTTTCTCCCTCAAGAAAAAGAACAAGCAAATAGAGATGGGTGAGCTTGGGTTGCCTTTAGGGGATTGGCGGAGCCAAGGCCCGGCCAAGGTGAGCACTTACCGGGGCTGTGGTTTGCTAATCCCTTGAAGCGCCTTACTTTCTATGATGGGACTAAAATGTGATTTATTACCATATCAGGGTTTGGTAATCACATTTTTACATCAAAGTGATGCAGATTCGCCCTAAAAATCTAAGCAGCGGAGAATAAAACGTAACTCCAAACTTCCACGCGTCGCGGTTGGGAAGTAGGTCGTAACCCTTACTCGTCCGAATGTATAGCTACGTACATATACATACAGGATATATTTGGAGCTCAGAAATAATTTTGCATAAAAACATTTTGTATGCAGAGTTCGAGCTATTTACCAAATTTTACTCTTTTTGGAAACATGATTTTTCTCAAAAGAGGTTTGCCACTGGATTTGCCGGTCCACATGGCCCAAGGTGCAACCGCCAACACATTTTCCTCACTGCTACTGGGTTCTACCTCCTTAGCTTCAACATCAAAACCATTATGTTCCAAACCAAACCAACCGTTTTAGTTTATGAAAATTTGCTAATTGGAGAACCAAGCCGTAACTCATCCATATCAGTGGGCTCAGACTATTCGAATAGATTTTACTCTGATCAGAGGTTGCACTAATTCTCACAAGTTGAACTCAGCGACTGCTTACGGCCAAATAAGCATCCGAATTCCAAACCAATTCTTTGCCATTACTTCATGGTCTAGAAGTGCTTTAAGGATAAGGGCCACCTAGCCGTACCCTAGTGTCCCTCAACACCTCCTCGGCACACAACCCATTCCCTTCACCCTTGTGCGCCAACACAGTTGCCGCTAGATTATCTTTTCTAGCTCAGGCCTAACCAATGCCTCATACAGAGCGAGTGATTGTAAAAAAGAGTTAGGCAAGATAAAAATCAACTCGGTCCTTATAGGGCGCAGATAGAACCATTCCACCTTTCCATTGCTCGACACCGCGAGCATCCACATACACAGCCTTCTCCACAAAGCCTGGGACTTGGGGCAACCGTGAGCTGCTAAGTTACCCGTTTAAACCCTGCCCTTTGAAATGACCGATCCCGACCCGTGGGTCGTTTGCCGGGGTTCTTTCCCATTTTATTTCAAAAACACACCACACATCCACCTTCCCAAACCTATCAAGTTCCACAACCATAATCCAACTAAACGTCAAGATTATGTTAGATATAATTATATGAGCGATCCCAACTATGCGCGCTATATCTAGGTAGGCTTAGGTAGCTATATTTCACTAGGTTACCTTAGTAAGCAAAACATGAAAGTTTTATTGTGATTATCAGACCAAAGGTTGTGTTTGCAAAACATAGAAATTTATGTATTAAGTGGAGATTCCAGTGGTCTTGCCTATTGCTTCGTTGATACAAACGATGCATGGGCCGCAGGTGGCGAGGTGCATCATCTACCGAA
The DNA here is from genome assembly GCA_030272315.1 of Paspalum vaginatum. Classification (NCBI taxonomy): domain Eukaryota; kingdom Viridiplantae; phylum Streptophyta; class Magnoliopsida; order Poales; family Poaceae; genus Paspalum; species Paspalum vaginatum. Next base: position 36,402,361 of record CM059020.1, on the reverse strand, counting down.
TATGTTGCCATACCATCATATGCTGAGCACATTGGTATACCAACTGCTGGGCGCGATGGTGTGCCATCCATTGCGCATGCTGGTACAACATCTGCTACACGCGTCGGTTGCTTTCTTCAAGCATCGCGAAGGTCATCACGAGGGGTGCACCGATCAAAATCTCCGGTATATCCTACGTGCAAAAATAGGGAAAAACACACACATCAAGGCACAACATAAGCTCAACATAGATTTTGGTTTTGGTGGGATAGAAGAGAGCTTTGGCCGAGTGATCAGGGTTTGCTTACTAGAGGGGTTGGCTCTGGCAAGTAGCGAGGTGTAGGGGATCGTGTCGCGATTGGCCGAGCACTTTGGCGGGCAAGATAGCGGTCATTGCGTAATCGCCACGGCAATGAGTAGCGATGGTTAGAGTGAAAATAGGAGCGGCGAGATGGGGGTCGCATGATGACGTCACGGTGGGAGGTTTCTATAGGAGGAAGCAATGAGGGATATAATCAGTGGGGACGATTTCGGAGATCGGAATCATTTGGATTAGGATTTCGAGAGACCAAGACAGGAACCTTTAGTATTTATGAATAGTAGAAGGGCAACGGCATCAATCACCAGGCACACAAAATTTGTGGGACCAGTGTGAAGCACTGACTGGGCGTGGGACGACGTCATGGTGGTATAACGGTGTCTTCTGGCTAGGGGAAAAGATTATGTGGAGTGTTTAGGTGGGTAGAGATTGATTTTATATGAATTTAGGCGCAAGAATCACGTAGATCGGAGTTCAAATGGAGAAGTTATGGAGTGTTTAGTGGCTAAGGGGTAGCGGCAATCTTTTTGGAAAGTTAGAGGAGTAGAAATGGACTTTATCTGGAGAATTATTGAATTTGGCCTTCAGATGAGAGAACCTGGGCCAGGGACGAATTCGGCCTACGTTAGCCCGATGTGCGCGAGGTAGGCGTGGCCTGACTAGGCCGGCCCAGGCGATGGGGAAGGGGCGCGACAGTGCGGGCGACGCTGTCAGCGGGGGAAGGGGGCACGCGTCGGTGACACGGGAGGGACGCAACGGCATCAGGAGGCGACGACGCCTTGAATCGGTTGAACTGAGACGGTTTAGCCGAACCAGGTGGTGGCGGTCCAGGGGGGGTTCGCTCGCGGTCCTCGCCGGTGGTGGCGGTTTTGTTGAGGACTCCACCGGCAGGAGCACCGGGGCAGGGAGGCGAGTCGCATGATGGGGTCAGGGGTGTAGGTTAGGGGGCTGGAGGTGGGGTTCCTATGGTGCGGTGGTGTGGGGGAGGGGGGGTGCGCGGCGGTGAGAGGGATGCGCGCGACGACAGTTCTGTGGAGGGGGAGTGTGGGCGGCGAGGTGCCAGGGGTAGAGGATGGTGGGCTGGAGCTTGAGGAGCGATTAATCAAAAAACGGCGGCCGGTGGGCGCCGGCGGCCAGTGGTGCGGTGGCCAGGCGTTCATTGCGGCGGGAGCGGTGGTGGTGGCGTGTCTGCGGCTAGTGGCGCTGGCAATGCTAGGGCCGGTCGCGGCGTGTGTGTGTGTGGTGAGGGAAGGCTATTTATAGCCGGTTGGAGGACGGAGGCTGGGGCTCGGCACGGCGGTGGCGTGGTAAGGAGGTGCTCGGCGCACCTGGCACGACGATGGGGTGCCAAGTGGCGGCGCGATGCGCGGGTGCGACAGTGGGGCCGTTGGCATCGGAGCGGTGGCACGGCGGGTCTAGGATATACTGCTAGGGCATGGCGTGATGACGTCCACATGCGCAGCGCACTACCAGATGCGGGAGGAAGAAGACAGAGGGGAGGGGCACCTCACGGGCGAGGCCCGGGTGGTGGTGATTGAAGGGCGCGAGACCGCTTGGTAGTGAGACGGGAAGGCACGGTGGCGGTTGATGGGCCGCGACGGGAGGGAGTGGGGCGAGGCGCGACGGGCTAGGAGATAGAAGGGGGGAAGGGGAATGGGCCGCAGGTGGCCTGAGGTGAAAGGAGGGAAGGGGTAAATATGATTTTTCTCTTTTCTGATTTTTGCTTTTGAACTTGAGTTTGGCAGAAATTCAAAAGGGATTTTGTAGAGATTTTGGTAGGGGTGTTCTTGGAAATATTTGGAGGGAAATATTTTGGAATGTGTTAGAGATTTTTGTTGAGCTAATATTAGCACTTTCGATAACAAACAAGTTTTTTTTAATTGATTTTGAATTAGAAAAAGATTAGAAGAAAATCTTCAGGTCCCTATTTTCGGGGTGTTCCATCCCTATAGGTGTTCATGGTTAATGCAATTTGATGTTAAATAATAGTATCATTTGAGTGAACAATTGTGTTTAAAAAACCATTCTATTGTTACGTATATACACCTTTGATGAATTTTAGTAGTTCTGTGTCTTGGCTGCTCTTCCTAGCGGGCTCCGTGTAACGCCTCAAAATTTAGCAACCGAAATTTTCTACTGATCTTTCCCTAAATCAAAATCAAATTTTCAAATACTTTAGATATTGCTTATTTGTTTTGAGTGTGTTAATATCAGCTCAACAAAATTCCAAATATCGTAAATACTCTCCACCAAAATTCTTTCCAAAATCCAATTCCAAAAATCCCCTGCGCTATTTGGACCCTCCATCTCCACGCTACTTGCAGCCCCCATCTCTGCGCCGACTCCCCATCTCCGCGCCACTTGAACCCCACATCTACGCGCCAGTTGGACCCCATCTCATCGCTATTTGGATCTTACATCTCCATGACACATCATCGGCTTTCTCCTCCATCAGCTATAAGTAGCCCCTCACCCCATGCCTCCGACCACACCGAGCTCACCACTGCCGCGACCAGCCCCTGGCTCACCTGAGCGTTGCCCGCCGCGGACGCCTCGTCCCTGCCTTCCCCGTCTTGCGCACGCGCAGCTCTCTAGTCCTCCTTCGTGTTTACCACCACAACCACCAAATTCTCTGCCTACTGGCCGCCATAGCTCGATTGCTCTGACCATGAGCACCTCGTCCGCCTCCCTCCATCTTCCCCAAGTCGCACCTCCCCTTTTTCCTGCCTGTATCGAGCTCTCCACGAGCTCCTAGGCCACCACCAATGGCTGCCCACGGCAAGCACCTCCGCGTCCACCCACCACCTTCCACCACGCTGACAAACACCAGAGCTAAATCTCCTCGTCCTCCTCTTTCTCCCAGGTATGCTCAAATCGAAGAACGGTGGCTGGGAACCCCATTCCGGCGAGCACCGGCAAGCCGCCTCTGTTCTTGGGGCAGGCGCGAGATGAGAAACCGAGCAGCAGCACCTGCTGTTCTGTCTCTGGTCTAGCTCCGCTTTGCTTCTGTCTCTATTATTTTCTACCTTCCGCTCAGCCTTACACCAATGCGCACCAATGTGCTGCACACGCAAAAGCATCAGCCAGTCCAAAACATAATTAGCTTAAACACGTGAAGCTCTTACCTAAGAGTCACCGGTTAGCGACATAAGCAAACTGTGTACCATTTTTTTCCTCCCATCCATTTATTCCTGAATTAATCTTTCGACCATAGAAGTTCTGATTTTGCTCATTCTTCTTTCTAAATTCATCTAAAATCTGTATCTACCACATAAATTAATGTTATAATTTTCAGAACCTTTCAGGACTCGCCTACAAGGCGGTACTGCATTCGACACCGTAGGCAAAGACCTTTGACACTGAGCCTGAAAACTCTGCTCGCAATTAGTCTAGAAATATTTTCGGTTTTTTCAGAATCCAAAAATACGATTTTATTCTTCAGTTTCCAAATATTCTGATTTTAGAATATTCTAGAAATATTCCTTTTTTTCTTTCTTTTTTCGAATATACAAAATTCATATCTTTTCCGTTCCACTCCGATTTGGGTGATTCTTTCGTCTAAATTCATCTAAAATTAAGCTCTACCGATCCATACACTCCACATGATCTTTTGTCCTGGCCGAAAGCCGCTATCATGCCACTGTGATGTCGTTCTACGTCTAGTCAGTGCTTCACACCGGTCCCACGTTTTTTGTGTGCCTCGTGATTGATGCCCTTATCCACTGTAAATTCTAAAGGTTCCGTGTCTTAGTTTGTCTGACCCCTAAATTCAGATTATGACGATACCGAAAATCATCTGAACATCATTGCTCTCTCCACCACTCCAAAAAAGATCTTCTCCAAAACACCAACATGCTACCGCCACCCCTTCAGCGTAGTCGATCCCGCATCTCGCGTCCAACACCCCTACCACGGCGTCTCCGTAACATGTCGTTACTGAGCCCACCAACTCGTCCGAAAACTCGCTACACCTCAACCACTTGCAGTAATACCACCAGCTTTACCAAAGAGACCAGTTCAGCCTGCCCCTCGTGATATACTACACGATGGTCTGCGTCCAATATGTCCAGCAACTCTTATATCAATTGCCTCAACAAAGTGAAAGGCAAGTCCACTGGAATCCCCACTTGATGCATAAATTTTCTATGTTTTGCAAACACAACCATTGGCCTGTTAATCACATAAAACTTGCATGTTTTGCTTGCTTAGTTAACCTATAAAAATATACATCCACCTAAGTCTATTTTAAATACAGCACGGCATAGGTGGGATCGATTATTTAATTATGTATCGTAATTTTGACGTTACGTTGGATTATGGATGTGGAATATGATGGGTATAGGAGAATGTATGTGTGTGGTTTTGAAATAAAATGGGAAAGAACCCCGGCAACCGACGATATCGGAATACGGCTATGTACCGAAACAGATATAATGGCAGGGTATGAACGGGTAACTTAGCGACTCGCGGTTACCTCATGTCACGGTATTCGTGGAGAATACCGGGTAGATGGTTGCTCACGGTGTTAAGCATTAGAAAGTGGGAATGGTTCTACCTGATCTCTCCGTAAGGACCGTTATGATTTTCACTTGCCTAAGTCTTTGACTGCAACCACTCGCTCTATACGAGGCATTGGTTAGGCCCGAGCCGTAGTGGATAGCCCAGTAGCTTCTGCGCACAAGGGACTAGAGAATGGGTGGGTGTCAATGGGAGTACTGCGGGGTACTGGAGTGACTCAGATGCCCGAACACCTAAAGTTCCGCTAGGTGATTAAACAAAGACAATGCCTTGGTTTGAAATTCGAACAGTTACGACGATAACATGCCGCTGAGTCCAACCCGTGAAAATTAGTACAACCTTTAATCAGAGTAAAACTTATTCGAATAGTCCGTGTCCACTGCTATGGATGAGTTACGGCTTGATTGTTTAGTCAACAGTTTTCATAAAATAAAATAAAATTAGTTTGGAACCGGATAAAATGGATTTTTGGTTCGACAGTGGATGCCGGATGTATGGAAAAGCGTGTTGGCTGGAAAGCCATGAGCCACTTTGGACCGGCAAGTCCTAGTGGCAACCCTTTTTGGAAAAAAAACCTAATTTTTAGAAAGATTAAAACTTGGTAAATAGCTCAAACCATCCGTAAAAATACTTTTCTGCAAAACTATCCTAAACTCCAGATATATCCTGCAGGCATATTAAGTTAGCGTTCCCTCCACTCCTTATGGAGGAAGGTGGGCTGCTGATTATATATGTACTCGTTCTTGCTTTATTGTTGTTTTTTCAGTGCAATGGACATATATTGGTCTGAGAACGAGTAAGGGTTAGGGCCTGCTTCCCACTGTGGTGTGAGGATGATATGGCCTACGTTTTATATTCTGCTACTTAGATTTTTCAGGGCTGCGCCCTTTTGTGATCTGACCCGTTAGGGCGTATCTGTATCACTCTGTTGTAAGAATGTTATTACCAAACCCTGAGATGGTAATAAAGCACATTTTAGTTCCATTATGAAAATTGGGACGTTTCACTCTGCCATTGCTTTAGGGACTGAAATGGAATGTTTTAGAAAGCCCCTCAAAGTTATAGAATGTTGTAAACAAACTTCTACTCAGCCTACAATATGTATAAATGATCCTTTGCATCATGTATTAGCCAAAATTGTGCATAAATGGTGAAATTAGGTGCTGCAACATCACAATAATACCTTGTCAAGAAGTATTAAAATCGGCGAAATCATGAGAGGCATGTCACCATTGACGAGCGCATTGTTATCTTTGAATAGATAACAACATCAATGTAACATACATTCTCAACTTATGTTCCTCAGTGGATAATGGGTATAAGATTACCATCCAATTCATGTTTGATTCTTGGATTATTTCTAATGAATTGTCAACGTGAGGTATCGTATAGATATATGTCCGCATAGCATCCTCAGAAAAAGTTTGGACCTGAAAACTCCATAAGGTGCCAGCGTTTCTTTCGCACAGCTTTCACAAATTTCTATTTAAATAGTGTTAATGGATTAAGCATAAAAAACACCATATATGAAAGTTGTAGATATTAACAAGTTACTCAACTTTGTCATTTTCACATATGCATGAAAAAGTCCATAAAATGCACTTATTGAATATCTAAAATCAGTTTTTGCTTGGTCAAACATGTGACCCGTTTGCAATTACAAATTTAAACAACATTTTTGAATAAAAGATATAGTTGGTGTCTGTAGTAAAGTTGTAGATAATGTAATTATCTATTCTCTCCGTCCCAGAAAACAAGGCATTCTATTTTTGTTCCAAGTCAAACTTTATAAAGTTTAACCAAATTTATATAAAAAGTATAAATATTTATGGTACCAAATAAGTCTTATTAGATTCATTGTTACATGTATTTTCATGAGATACCAATTTGGCGTCATGAATGTTGATACTTTTTTCTGTAAATTTGTTTAAATTTATAAAGTTTGACTTAGAACAAATCTAGAATGCCTTGTTTTTAGAGACGGAGGGAGTACATTTCATATAAATGGAGTTACTTTTAAATCGGCCATTTGCAGTTCCAATAATGTCGAAAACGGTAAGCTAGTTTCAATGGTCAAAGGGGTTTTTTTTCTTTTCTTTTTATGTGGGGGTCCAACAGGTCAGTCTCTCCAACTCGAAGCCCCGCCCACGGTTTTCATCTGGTAGTGGAGCGGAATCGCGTGTGGGACCCACACGTCGGCCCCGCTGGCCCTACCTACTCGCGCTCTATGCTGGCCCCAGCAGGCAGCCAAAGACAGCGTGCGCCTGACACTACCCAGACTCTCTAGCTGGTCGGTGCTGCTCCGCCTTCCCAGCCGATGGGCGCCGCCCCGCTAGCCCGCCAGCGTGGCCCGCCTCCCCAGCCCTCTGGCGCGGCCCCGCATGTCCTGCTGATGGGCGCTGCCCCGCCTCGCCAGCCCAATGGTGCCGCCGCCCGATGCGCCTCCGCCCCGAAGCCCACCGCACCGCCGCTGGTCCTCCCTAGCCGCCGCACCTCCGCCAGGAGCCCGGCGATAGTGAGCTTCGAACGAACTGGGGAAGACCTATCCTAGTGGTAGATGCTTTGGCTGCGAATCTGCAGGCCATGGTTTCAATCCTTACTGTGGGCCAATTTTTTTGTCACCACAAAGTGCAGTAAAATAAATAATAACTTGAAATATTGATGGGACCTGCTAGATTTATTTAAAATAAATATTAATGGAACCTACTATTTTTAAAAAAAAACAAACACGGACAAAATTATATCAAAACACATATGACAATTCATTTTTGTCATAAACTATTTAGTTGTGGTTTATGACAAATTTATTTGTCACTACGCAAATATAAAAATGTCACAAAGAACATATAGAGCCATCTCATGACAAAATTTGTGACAAGTGTTTCATTTTTGTCACAAAGAAGTATCGCCCTTTGAAAAACGTTATAAAAAGAGTGGTTTAGTGACGATTAGCTCTATTGTCATAAAATAGTTGTCACATAGGGCCAAATCTCTTGTAGTGATATCTCTGTTTTGAAGGTGTTGCCGGTATCAACCATCAAAAATGTTATGGTGGGGAAGACCTACATGGTAGACTGTTCTCTGTTAGCATGGAGAGAAGAGGATTTAAATAATACATATATGTGGGCCAGACCATAAGATAAAGGAAGAGCGAAGACCAAAGGAATATTGTTCATGTTTGCTTATTATGCTTTGTTAGCTCCAAGTCACGTTGCAAAATAGCTTTTAAAACTACTTTAGGGGTTTATTTAGATAGTATATGACGTGTGCTCATCCATCAACCCTTTATATCCACCCATTGCCTGCCATCGCCCATCTTGTCCAACATATGCATGCTTTGTCGCCCTCAGAGTAGACAACGGAAGTCCGTCTGGCTGGCTATCGTGACAGTGGTGGTGGGTCTCTCCTCCATCATTACTCCATCCTTGCCCATATTTCGAGATAGATCAACAATAGAACAATCAAATGGTGTTAGGCAAGATATGCATATAATGACGTGGAGTTGCCTATAGCTATTGTCCTCTGTGGACCAGGGCTTCCGTTTCGAAGATCATGGTGGTGAACCTCTAGATCCAAGCAAGGCTTTGTGGGCAATGGCAACTCTAGCAATGGTGTAGAGGCTATGAGGCCTAGGGTGGCTCTTCAACATATTCGTTGCTTGGGCTTGTGTCCTGATTGCTCGGTGGTAAAAATCTCCCTACTAACAATTTCGTTGCGGTTGCTTACATTATTGAGTTGTTTAGGGAGTGAAATCGATTGCGAAAGCCATGGAGACCTAGGTTGTGGCGGAACCGCCAATTTAATCCGGGCTAAGCACACCTGCCACCTTTGGCTTGCAGTGCAATTAGACCGAACTAAACCCGGTCGTCCGTCGAGAGTCATTCGGCTCCCGATATTACCTTTTCCCAGAGGAACCGACATCATACACATCCAGCCCACGATGGAGCCACAACAGTTACATCATCTCAGACAGTTGAAATATAGCATATATAAACTTATTTTACAAACCAGTTCGAAATAAAGATATAGGTTTCAACGTAATACCATACGAAAGGCAAGTTTGAATCAGATAGCGGAAGCAAGTTCGAAAACATCTCACAGCGGAAACAAAATACTTTAGTAGTCTTCATGCAACGATGATCGATGCGAGCAGCACCGAGCCCACCGGTACTACCCTCCTCCAAGCACTTGTCCAGATGTCGCCGGTACCTGTTCTCAAAAGGTGGGGCAAACCCTGAGTACTAATTACTCAGTAGGACTTAATGGAAAGGCTTACGGCTGACGCGAAGCTTGCTTACTATCACGTGGATCCTTAGCCATAGATTTTAAACAGTGGTATATCAACATAGAGTAACAAGTCTCATCATTTGCATATAACTCCATAATAATAACTTGCAGAAATAGTAAGCAATACAATACAAATATGTAGTACTTGAAAACATGAGTAATAAATATGATATATTTAAGTAGTTACTACGTTGAACTGTCAAAGGTATTGGCATTCCCACACCTGGTGGGCATCAGCGATTCGAATCGATTTTAATTTCTGGGAATAACTATCATGCCAGGGGTATATACTTACTAGCCATCGCGTTCCCACATATAGTCCCAATCTCCACCTGTCTTGTCCCAAGATTCAAAGCGCCCCCACCTAACCCCCGGGTTGTGCCCCCTCAGGAGCGATACCACAAGTGCCCTGGGTCAGCCCTCCCTCGAGTACAAACGCCCCCGGGCCCATCGGCCTCCAACAAGTGGATGGGCAGAGCCTCGAAAACTCCGGACAAACCCAGGTAAGACTTCACCGGTCACATTTCCCGGTTATGCAATCTAGCAATGTTATGCCGACCAATAGGCGAACAGCGGACGGGCCTTAATCGACTCGGGCGGAGCCAAATGATACAACAACGCACACCACAAAATAAGATTATTCTTCGCCCGATCTCCATTTAAATCATGAGCATAGTATTACTTTCCCAATAGTAAAAGTTTTGTAACATTTGAAATCACCTACGCGACGAGTGACTCCTTTCACTCGTGTCTACTCGCACCTAGCAATTCTAAGCAACTCGTCCTACGAACTCTAGATATATGTGCTAGGGCCAGGGCGGCCAGGGAGTCTAATGCAAGGGTTTTCAATCAACTCCTAATGTGGATGCGTAATCATCAATCAAGATAACATTAGCTAGGAAATTTATGGTCCTGCCTACCTTCCTTATGTTTCACGACACCAACAAACTACACTACGTTAGTTTGCCGGGTTGTGGGGCTTTGCCCCAGGCAACCGCTTGATCACTTGGACAACTCCTCCTTCCAAATACCACTTCAGGGGCCTTCAGGTGGTATTTGGGTCTTAGTTAGTCTTTTGGACCACTGTTGGTTGAAATAGCTCCACGCACTTGCTTCCTGATCACGTATCTGCATTAAGCGTCACTGTATGAATGCCATGCACGATGCGATGCAGAAGGTGCATGAAGATAGAGCACACACGTAATGAGGATACAGCACATACGTAATGAAGATAGAGCACACACGTAACAAATCACTTCATGGACAGGCAGAAGGTGATCGATAAACTACTTAATCCAAAGTACTTTTATCCTAGATTAAGTTATTGTTATCTACATTGAAGCGTTACTGACAGTGGTGCTGCTTAGGGGATTGAAATTTGGTGGTCACAGATACAAGATAGGCACTTGTTTATGGTTTGCTTAGCATCAGTAGCTTTATGGTTTTGATGACAACATGCATGCACAAAATATGAGACTCCTCTAGGCATAATTTCGCACACATCAAGTATATTTGATAGGAGAAATCACAACTAACACGTACATGCTCATTAACATGCCCCCTTTTAGCTTCTTCATTTTTAAACCTACTAGAGTGACTATACCTAAGCTCCTCATGAAACAACATCCAAAATTCTTGAATAATCATATTAGCATCCTTGCACAATAACATTGCTAAATGAACTTCGGTGGGATTTTTAGAGCATATTAAATAGCTCTTTTCTATTTTACCAGTTATATTAACCTAGCACGTGTTGTTTGTAAATCACATATCAAACAGCAACTAAAATTTCCTAAAAACACTTTCTGGGACCTAAACTTAAACATAAAGCGTCATGATTTTTCTTAGAATTTATTTCGCACTAGAAAACCACCTTTCCTATCATTCATTTTAACATGAATTTCATTTCATTATTTCAAAACACTAATAAAACATAACATACAGGGCTTCCAATTTTTCCAGTAAGCTACATATGCATCAAAGAGCATGTACAATTTAGGGTATAATTTTTGGATCATGTTTTATATAGCAAGCATTTTCAAATGCATAAAATACACTAAATATGCATATAGGGTTAGATCTGTCATTTGTAGCAAGATCTAGGGGCAACAAAAAATACTAGTGCCTAATACATCACATAAATAGCACACATTCCAGGTTTCATAATTTTTGGAATCAATTTAACCTACATTTGATATTTATTTACTAAGACAAGGCATGCATGAAACCGGGGGCAAAAATGTCATTTCATGGATCACCTTCTTTTCCATTCTGTATATTCACTCATAAGGATCACAACGCAACAAAGTTTATAGTTTTAGCATTTTTATTCTATTTTTTATGAATTTTTAAAGTTTTCAGATCTAGGTAATGCCAAAAATCGAAATTCCTCACTGCCAGGGATCTAAACGAAATTAAACATAGATCCTAGGGTCTAGCTCGCAAGATATACATGACACATCACACAACACTTGGGATGAATATGGAAAAACACAAAAGATCAGGGGCTAAATCGAAACAACGCGCATCCCCTTCTTCTACCTCCAGCCAGGGGAAGACTGCGCCCTGCCGGCGGCTTCGTGGGCTCGGATCCGCGTGTAGGGGTGTGTACTTGGAGCCGTGTTGCTCCAGGAACATGTTGCCGACTATGTGCTACCGTTCCCCCTTGATTTCGTCACTTGGGGAGGCCCGAATAGACGGGAAACGCGCGTGCACCGGAGGCGTCCCTAGTGCACGCAGCTTGGCGACCGCGGGCTTGATCCGTCGATGGAGGCAGGGATAGGCGGCTTGGAGAGGTGCACGAGCTGCATGGGGTTAGGACGGTCCGGGGGTGGAGGTTGGAGGCGCGGGAATGGCTCTATGGTGGCTCTCCACGGCGATGTCGAGCCGTTCATGGCAGGGTGTGGTCGCGTGATTGGCCACCGGTGATGGAGGGGCACCTAGGCGATGGGATCTTGGGGAAATGGTGGGGTGGATCGAGGCGCCCACTTTGCTAGCACTAGATGGAAGCAGGAGGGCTCGGAGGGGGCGGCACGGCGAGCTTCGAGCTCGTCGGCCATGGCGGCCGCGTTCTGTTCGCGCAGAGGGAGAGCTGGGCGGGAGAGGCAGCAGAGCGGGCGAGTGCAGGGAGACGCGCTCGCATCCTGATGAAGCCGGCCCGCGGGCGTAGGGGTCGATCCGCGGCTGGGCCATGGGCGTGGCGCTGACGCGCGGGGCCCACCTGTCAGAGACACAGAGAAAGGAAAAGGAAAATTGTGTTTTCTCTCTCTGAAATTCGCATTTTTGACCAAGTAAAAAGCCGAATTTGCAGGAACTCCAATTGGAGGAGATGTTCTAACCTTTGATATCTACAACTTTGTCAAAAACTTTGTTGCCAAATTCCATGTGGAAATATGATTTAAATTTGAATTTGACTCATTAACTTCAGTTTGTCCAACAGACCTTCGCTGTTTAGAAATTCTAAAAGACCAGTTTCTAGTCACTTTCACTCAAAGGTCCTCCTAACAATATTGTTTGAAATGCCTGTATATACAACTTCTTCAAATATAGTTTTGCAAGATTTTGGCTGTAGGTCGAGGGAAATTTGAATTTACCCTGCAGTTCAGATTTGGACAGATTTCTGGTGCTGACAGAAAACGACTTATATCACCATACAAACCTTAATATATGACCAAGCACCAATTAACAAAGTTGTTCATCATGAAATGCTCTACAGGTTTGGTATGTAAAGTTTTGTCTATATCGCAACAGATTTTGAAATACTAACACAAATGTGTTCCAAGGTTGGATCAAACAGCAAGTTGACTTTATGTAGGCTCTTTCTTGTTTTGAACTTTTGAAGTATCAAATGAAGTCAAAACACCTCCACACTAGGTGCATTCGAAAGGTGATAAGTTTAATTTTATTTCATAGAAAGGAACATTTTGAAGTTGTATAGTGAAATTAAAAGTAATTTCAAAATCAACTTTGGGAAAAAGCTGAAATTCTAGAGTTGGGAATTTTCCAAGTATAGAACCACTAGGGCTGCTTTCAATAGAATTGTGGGGCAATTTAAAATAGGTGAATGTGAGTTTTGGATTAGGCTCAGAGTAACAAAAGTGTAGTTCATAGTTTGTACAATAACTTTGATAATGAAGTTAAGCTCAAGTACTTTATGAATTTGAAAGTTTTATTATGGCTCAAATTTGGTCACGATCACAATTCCACCCTTCAAAGAATGGTTGATTCAATTTGGTTTGGGCTTTCGAGCCTCTTAACATCTGATTTTAAACAGGGTCAAAATAACAAGGTTGAAGGAGACCTCTCTAACAAACTTTTGTATTTGATATTTTGCACAAAACTTGTGGGTGTTGACTTATTCAACCATGTGATGTGTGGTTTGTATCTTGTGAACAAAAATTTGACTTAGTGATTTCTCTACCAATCCTCATCACTCTCTAAGCATAATTAAATCCTAATTCACCATTAGTGTTCATGTAATCGTGTGTCAGGGCTTTCGAGATGCCGGGGGCATCACATAGGTTGGCATGGATTTCTTGTTGTGATGTACTATTTGGTGCTCCATGATGCACTTGTCATCCTACTCTACGCTCGGCATGCAAGATCGCTTACAGATTCTTGTATTGCTTTGTAGTTATGTAAGATCTTTTCAGTGATGGTTAGTGATTGTTGCCGAAGTTTCTATTAGCCATTGGATGCTTTGTTCATTAGTGTTGGATTTGCTCAAGTTCCAGTGACATTCACACCTTTTTGGTGCATGAATACTACTAGAATAGGATTCAGTTAGAGTCCACATTTGAAACCATAGAGGATAATTACTGAAATTGTTGTTGAAGGCGTGGTGTTTCTTTTATTGTTTTCCTTTTTAGTTTACTATGAATGCATCTTGATGTTTTGGCTACATGTCTTCTAGAACATGTGCTTCTAATAATTTGCTCTATTCTAACCTCTTTGAGGGTAACCAAAGTAGGAATCTTTCCATTATCCAATGGTATAGAATTGTTTGTTTCATCCTTCAAAGATTAAAGGATATGTATTCCTTTCTAATCCCTGCATCCGGGTCGTGGCCCTGTGGCCCATACGTTTCTGTGTTCTGTTTTGGCTAGGGCTTCTAACCGAGGGACTACACTAATCGACCAAGCAAGCAATTCAAAAGCATGATTATAGTCTTATATGGGAGCCTTACCTAAACTAAGCTTTAAAAGATCATAATTGTCAGACTATAGATACAAATTAAATTCTAATTTCAAAATTATATCTTTACAATAAAAGCTATGAAACAAAACCACACTTTTCTATGTTTGGGCCTTTAAAAAAGTTATCCACTGTCAGAGGAAAATTGTTTGCGACAAAATCTTTTTGGCATTACAACAAAATTGTTATGAAATTGTTCGGAACTCAAGCATTGTTCGGCTTTTTTTAAACGTAAACAAGCAAACAGTCCGTAATTTCTATTCGTCGTCACGTTGCAAGATTGGAATTCCTTGCAAGATTTCAGTAGCGTGGCGCGCCGATATAGCATCATGCTGCTGTTTCTTCCCTCTTTCCTGCGGCAAGTAGCAGCAAAACACACATACGAACGAGCAGACCCGTCACTAGTTCAGACGTTCAGTACGGCGCTATCTTGAATTGCATCAGCAGTGAGAACATAGCACCCACGCTACGAATTTTTTTCCACAATTCTGAGTCGAATGGCGAATCTTCGGCTGCTCTCGCCGTCCACTTCACTCGATGCCACATCTTATTAACCCGACACAATCTTGAATTTGCTTGAGCGCTACCCAATCCAAATCAATTTATACTGTCCCGGCTGCAGTCAACCGACGAGACTGCGAAGAGGCGAAACTAAATTAACTGTGAGGATGGCGAGTTCCCAGTGCTTGGAGGGCCCGCCGGCGCTGAACCCTGCCGGCGGAGGTGGCAAGGTCGTTGACGACTTCGGCGGGCTCAAGGCCTACGTCGCCGGCTCGGCGGAGTCCAAGGCCGCCGTTATCCTCGTCTCCGACGTCTTCGGTAATTGCCGGAGATAAAATTGCCAGCATCAGAGTCTTGTGCTTTTTCCAAGATTCCCCTACAAGAATCACCCTTTAGAAATGAAATCATTCCCCTTCTTTGCAGGGTTCGAGGCGCCAAATCTGAGGTAGGCTATGATTGGCAACCATTCTTTGTAACCTTCGAATTTCACGAAAAAAAAGGGCATGTACGAAGTGCTAGCCATTCCGGGACCGGTCCGACCCCTCCATTTCCCCCTCTGAAATAGAAAAGGTGGAACCCTTGTTCTTTTACTCGTAGCACCATCACGATGTAGTTGATCTATTGATTTAAAGCTATTGTTTGAACTCTGAAAGTGGCATTTCATCTCATATGCTAGTCTGGACCTGATTTTGTACATGTTCTAGAAATTGCTGCACTGTCAAGAATGAAAGCCTATTTTTAGGATTAGCTTCCTGCTTAGGGTAAACTATTATAAAAGTTTTTTTATGGGTATCTTGTGGGCATTTTTTCAGGAATTTTTTCCTCGTCTAATCGTCACCTGCTGGCACAATCTTTTGTCTTTGCTAATCCCTAATTCTAGCCTCATAGGGCGTGTTGTTCGCTGAGACAAAAGTGTTTATGAAATGCACAAAAGGTTAATCAAAGACCGGTATTCTCACCTCCTGAGTCTGAACTGGGTGTTTGCTGTTGACGATTTGGTGCTATTTTCTTCACAGCTTAGTGTTTAGAATTTGCCCAAGGGCCTTCTGAATTGCAATAGTTCGTCACTAATTACTAAAAGTTCATTGACACTGATGCTAAAAGGTTTCTCATGAAGGAAAATAGCAGATAAAGTTGCTTTGTTGGGTTACTTGGTTGTAGTGCCAGATTTCCTGCATGGGGACCCATTTGATCTCAACAGTCCCAGTAATCGTGCAATGTGGTTGCAGGCACATACTCCGGTTTGTTTTCTTCTCAACTTCTCCATTTACGTTTTGATTACTGTATCCAGGACACCTTGTTTCAGTAAAACTTCTTTCTGTTGGAAATTATCCGCCTTCAATGACATTCCTACCCTAAAGCTAATCTCAATCCATTGTAGCATGTCATGCTCTCCAGAGCTGCAATGTCATATGAAGATGCTCATATGAAGATAGAACAATACAGCAATTACAATGCATAGCATCATGATGTGGTTTCTTAGGAATTACTCCCTCCGTCCAAAAATGATCTTCGTATTTGAGATAAAAAGCGGTCCAAGATTGATCTTCGTATTTGCGCTTTCGCCAGCGCGCGTTAATGCAGCTCCTCCGTTCTATGCGCATGGCGAATGCATGTAGAGAGGTTGGGTCTGTTTAGCACAATCGGCAATTAATGCTCTACCAAGCCAACCAGTGGTACTACTCCTACTACCTTAGTTTTTTTTATAGCTGTGCGTATTTACTCAGCTGTATAAGCCGATCCACCTTTCACCTTGGTTCCGGTGCCGGATGGAAATACAAAGATAAAAAATGGACAGAGGGAGTACATGTCAATTTATTGTTGTAAGAATTTTGTCTATGACAATGGGCCTAAAACATATGCCTGGTTTTCAAAAGTTAGTTTTCTTGTCCAAGCCATATAACCATGATTTCTTCTCTAATTGGATGTATGCGGTTGCTGAGGCCAGAACTTTTCTTTTATCTAAACAAAATCTCTTTCTTCTCTAATTACTTCATGTCACCACATGTCTTATGTGGCATCTAATTAATACCTATGATACTACCCATTGGGACTACAGTTTGAGCCTAAGGGTTCCAGAAAGTCTATAGGAAATTGCAAAGAAAAAAAAAAACTCCGATATAAGTCTCAAGAATATTGTCAGCTGATTGACATTTTGCATATGACTGCATAAGATGATTTTCCTTTTGTTTGGTAGCATATAAGTGTTATTTTTTAGCAAAGTAATGTTTCTTGAAGTAAGAATCATTTGTTAGGATTATAAGCACTTGCCTACTTGTTCCATTTTTTTTGTCACTGATTTTATATTGAGCACCAAAATTGATTCTTGTAAGTTGTAACAGCAAAAGGCATTTGAAGAGGCAAAACCAATAATTGCTGCTCTAAAGGAGAAGGGAATGTCAACCATTGGGGCTGCAGGTTATTGTTGGGGAGGTAAATATGATCTTTTGAGTTGATTTATTTTTTAAAGTAGATGCTTGAAAATTTCTTCATTGTACAATAATTTTAAACCTGTTCCTCCCTATCTGTTTTTCTCTTTAAGCCTTATATGCTTGATTTCACTACTTTCAGCAAAGGCTGGCGAAATTTCATGAGATCCAGGCTGCTGTATTGCTACACCCTTCTCTACTTACTGTTGATGATATTAAAGGTCAACTACTTTCCAAGTGTTCTTCTACTGACATGCTAAAATTGCTCTACTGAAAGGGCTTGGAATACTTACCCTTAGATATGCTATGTGACACTTAGAGGTCAAATGTCCCATTTCTATGCTTGGAGCTGAAATTGACAAAACATCACCACCGGAACTGTTAAAGGAGTTTGAGCAGGTTCTGTCAGCAAACTCTGGGGTACGTCTTCCTATCTTTGGAACCTTGATATTTGAGTGCATATGGTATCGTTCAGACTCTACTAGTACTAGTCGTCCGATATTGAGATAAATTGGTATATCTGAAACTCCATGAGTGCCAAAGTATTTTGGTTTTTAGCATATATTTACCAGCAAAGAAAGAGAGATGTGTTCGTAAGTAAATATTTACTGTTCGTTCATTCAGATTGTTTAGCCTGCGAATCCGTGCAGTAAGGTTTGTATACAGAAGAGGGTTCTGATTCTTTGAGCCCACCAAAGTCATTATATTATTTCCTGTTTTCATTTCTTGATTTAGCCCTTAATTTGGCACTGCAACTCAAAAGGTCTGCCTTCTAGCATGAATAACCATGTGAGCAGCCCAGCGCTCCTTTAGTTTTCTTTCCCTTCCCTTTCTAAATTCACCTTAAATATAACTTCCAAAATTAGGGCAAACCCCCAATTTGAACAAGCATTTCAGTGCCGCTTATAACCTTTCACAGATGCATCAAATTCTTATTCTCGAATATTCCATTTTGCTCCACAGGTTGATCACTTCGTCAAAATTTTCCCTGGTGTAGCGCATGGATGGGCTGCGAGGTACAGCGTCGATGATGTGGCTGCTGTCAGGAGCGCTGAGGAAGCTCTGCACGACATGACCCATTGGTTTAATAAATACCTGAAGTGAAATCTGAAGCTGTAGCTTTAAATGTAATAAGATCCTGACAGTGATCATTATATGAGTATGTGACCATACCAAGCGTGTGTTTCTGGCCATTTTGGACCTTCGTTTTTAGTTGAGATTTTGCTTGTGTATTATGTGTACTCTGTATGCTGGGAGTACACCTGTATAGAAAAAAATAGATTATATGCATATTGGTGCCGTTTCTTTACAAATTAGTTTCGTATGCTATATAACAACGTGATTTTATTTGGCCTGTCAAGTTAAACGGCGCCATTGCGTTTAGTCAGGGGTTGCCATCGTCGTCCATGTAGCGCTTCCAAAACCAGTGCTGCCTCCACGCCTTCTCCGTCATCATCTCGATGGGCACTTTCTTGGTCTCCGGGAGGAAGAAGACGACGAAGAGCGACATGACGAAGATGCAGCCGGAGAAGAAAGCGAAGATGGCGTACTTGAGGCGACAGAGCATGGAGAGGAACGTCTGCCCCATGACGAAGGTGAAGAGCAGGTTGGCGCAGACGGCGACGCTCTGGCCCCCGGAGCGCGTGTCCAGCGGGAATATTTCGCTGGGGATGAGCCAGCCAAGCGGGCCCCAGGACCAGGCGAAGGAGAAGACGAAGGTGCAGACCATGGCGACGACCATGGTGGCCCAGGCGCGGTCGATGCTGTCGGCCTCGTTGGTGACTTTGATCCGGAACACCACCGCCATGGCCGCCTGCGTCAGGAACATGTACACGCCGCCTTCCAGGAGCAGCATCCGTCGTCCCACCCGGTCCACTGCGTACACCGACACCAGCGTCGACAGCGCGTTCACCGCCCCGGTGATCACCGCCGAGTAGAGCGACACGTCGCTGTTAAACCCGAGCGTTTGGAGCAGAGCCGGTGCGTAGAACATGATCGCATTGATCCCCGTGAGGTTCTGGAATATCTGTATTGCATTGCATATTTGCATGCACATATTATAACCGTAGGAGCATGTACAGATGGATTATTCGTGCATTGGTAATGGACTAATGCATGGTACGGTACCTGGAGGAAGACGGTGATGATGAGCTGGGGGCGGTTGCGGCGGCGGAGCAGGTCGCGGAATGGGTGCTTGACACCATGTCGGGCGATGAGGCTGGCCTCCACGATCGAGTTGAACTCGGGCTCCACGTTGTCGGTGCCGCGGATCTTCTTCAGCGCGGCCTTGCCCTCCTCCAGGCGGCCGCGCTCGATGAGGCTGTTGGGCGTGTCCACCACGAGGAGCGCGCCGACGATGAGGAGCGCGCCCGGCACGCCGGCAAGGGACAGCGAAAGCCTCCAGCCCCATGGCCTGATCCTGTGATGGCACACAGCACACAGGTACAGATCACGACAGGAGTACCGAACGGAAAGGACGTACCTGCTGGTGCCGTAGTTGACGACCTCGGCGAAGAGGATGCCGATGGTGATGTTGAGCTGGAACAGGGTGCTGAGCCCTCCGCGGATCCTCGCTGGCGACATCTCCGACAGGAACAGGGGAACGGCCTGCAAGATCCATCCAAAATTCCAAATCATCAAGACCTTGTGATGCATGCAGACATCTTAGAATTCGCCGTCCTTTCGAAAAAAGAATTTAGGCTCTGTTTAGAATTTAAACTCTGTTTGGATACACCTAACAAAAAACAGTTGCTAAAAAAGTAAAAATTAGCTAGCGTGTACTTTAGCAGTTATTAGCCATAATTGTAAAAAAGAACATATCGGCTACCAATCCAATCATTTATTAGCTGGGAATACAAACATGTCTGGATTTCTTAGTTATTAGAGTAAAAAATTAGTTTGGGTGGTCCAAACATGACCTTAAATACAAGGGTATTCTCGAGACTCGCAACGAATATTTCACATGCTCCAAGAAAAGATGATAGCATAGATTTAGTACATGTACGGTTTCATTTCAAGACTTCATAGGCTACCCATGGTATTTAATTGTGATTAATATTATTAGCCAGAATGGAATAGAATGAAACCATATAGCTCTCATTTGTAATTTGAACATGTTTTGTACTCTTTGGAATCATATACATATACACTATTTTCATCCACATGAAACTCATTTCACCTCTTTTCTCATAAATACACTGTCATATCATATCATTTAGTGAGAATGAAACCCGTCCAGCCGAGCGAAGGCAGCTCCACGGTAGGCGAGGGTATGTGGCTCCGTGCAGCTGCAAGGGGAGGTCTTGGCGGCGGCTCTAGTACAACGGCACAGGCGCGAAGAGGTGTAAGGTCCGGCAGCGAGGGCCTAGCCGACGCCTAGATCGCCGCGGCTCAGAGGGCGACGACCATGGCGAGGAGCAGCAGTGATGGCAGCGGTGCACGGTGAGAGGGCGCGGGATCCGTTGGGGCGCAGCGGCGCGGGATCCAGCTGCAATGGTTGGCGACAGTGCGGCCTCGGCAGGGGGTGGCGACGCGTAGTGCGAGGAGTGGTGGAAGGGCACGGTGGAGTGTGTGTGCCCCAAAACCGGCCCACGCCACTACTCATTGAGCAAACTAACTTCGCCAGCCTCCACGCTAGACCGACGAAATTACTTTGTCCAGGACGCGTGGTGCCGCCCCACTGGACAGAATAATTTCATTAGGCACCACCAAACCGACGAAACTATGCTAAGATTCAAAATTTCAAGCCACCAAATAAGTTCGTCAAACGTAGTGACCAAAATGATGAAGTTAAAGTAGCTTTGTCGATTATTTGTAGCAGCCGACGAACTTAACTTACATTCGTCGGTTGCCTGGTGACCAATGAACTTAATGCTCTTAAGTTCGTCAGGTCATCTTGGCCCAACGAAATTTGTATAAACTGACAAAAAACTTATCTGTTTCCTATAGTATTCTATACACCCTCTTTTTTTGTTAACCCCACTTGTTAGGCACATCTCGTCCCCAATCTCTGCATTTGCTTGTCTGCGATCATGCTCTCACCTCCCTACCGACTATGCTCGTTACGCTGCCCCTCTCTCGTTTTGCTGCCACCCTCTCCTCCCATGCATGTGCTGGCCACATTGTCGTCTCCCTCTCCACCTACACCGCTCCTCCCATGTAGGCACTGCCCTCTCCTCACGCTTTGACATCACTCTACTCCCACTCCCACTCTACCACCATCTCCTCCCACTCTCGCATCTCTCGCGCCCCAATGCTTAGTCCAACTACCTCCTATCCCACCTCTCATGCTCTTCAGGAAACCCCCGTGCCACCACTGCGCTAGCGCTTTGAGCTATCATCATGCGCTACCCTATACTTAGGCTGTGTCCAGCAGATCGTCTATCACATTGCCTATATTCAAACTCTGCTCTATCTACAGTTTAGCTACAGTGTCATTTTCGTACTATAAACGACCATATTGATGATATGTGGACATGGTCTTATGGTTGCGTATCCTCCGCATGTGCCCTACATGGAACTTTGACTTGTGCTAGCACTGCCAACGGCAACCACGCCTGCTGTCATTGGGGCCATTGCGCCATGCTCCTCTCATGCCAAGGGACAATGTGCCCGGCGTCTCCAAAAGTTGTCACGTGGTTATCCGCCTTTACCTAGGACCAACTTGCCAGTGCTAATGAGACTCCACACCCTCCACTGTTGAAGGTTGCCGCACCCTAAGCTTGCCAGGGACGGCCAAACCTACATTGGGAAGGTTGCGCATTGGTGGGAGGTGGATGGGGATAGGGAGGTCAAGCTGCATAAGAGTGAGGTAGAGGGACATGTGGGTAGAGACAAAAGGTAGGAAAAAGAATGGAGCAATTGGCACATGGACCCATATCAAAAGGTAGGGAAAAAGATTGGAGTATTTGGTTGAGTTTTGGGTGATGTGTTGTGGCACCTCTCCCTCTAAATAACTAGAAAAGTTGGACAACCCTATTACCATTCTATTAGGATACCGCAAAAGATAATCTCATGCCCTAATCAATCTATGTTTTTATCTTTTTTTATACAACTAGCGAAGTTGGACGGGTGGAATGAAATGGATGCTAATACTTTAACTAAAATACATAATTTTAACAAAAATGAGTATATTTTATAATTGAAAAGGAATGCTTTGTGTCATCGGTACATGATTCATTAAATAAACATTTCACGATAGCTAAACTTTGAAAACAAAATACTCTACTTTTATTTGTAGATATACATACTTGCCAAGCGTGCACATAACATGTAGTTTACTTGGAGTACAAATTTTATATATTAACACGGATAGAAGTTGGTAATTTAAAGAAACACACATTGTGATTTTTTTTCATAGCAACATATTTTAATAATCCAGATGCAAATTGGAGGGTCATTTTTCATTTAGTGTTATAAATCACATACATGGGTTATTAAAACTTAAGATGTTTCTTTAGATTGTTTATCGTGTTAATAGAGATATGTTATTTAGACACAGATGTAGGAGATTATTTTACATTGCCTTTTTATAATGACATGTGTGAGCAGTTTTCTAGAAAACAGAATAGAATAAATTAAACTGCTATTGTGATTAAGTCTACCGATTTCATGGTTCAATGCCTCTAAATTTTGTGAAAAAAATATAAGAATATTGTTCTTTTAATTAAATTTTGTGAAAATGTATATCAATAGACATCTTTTCTACTTCTTCCGTCCTAATTTATAGTTCATTGATTTTTTAATTTGACCGACTTATTTTATTCAAAAAATTGCAAAAATATGAATAAATTCAAATCATAGTTAAAGTATACTATATGTTAGTTAAACTAAACCACAATAAAAATAAATGATAATTATAAAAAAATAATTAGATAAGTAAACTTGTGTGAAAATGTCAAACAACATAAATTGAATTGAGATGGAGGGAGTATCTAATTGCCTGATTAGCGAAGCCGACGCCAAAGCCAAGGAAGATTCTGCCGACAATGAGCATGGCGAGATTCTGCGCAGAGCCGTTAAAGATGGCACCGGTGATGAATAAAATGCCCGCCATACGCATAGTGAAGCGGCGTCCGAAGCGGCGGGTGGTATACGAAGCGAACAAGGTGGCCACGAGGCCGGCTATGTAGAGCGACGACGTGAACAGCTGCAGGCCCTGGTTGTCGTACTTACAGTAGGGGCTTTGCCTGCTGCCATCTAATTGCTGCAATACCGACGGGAAGAACTCGTCAAGGAAGTCGTCCATGGATGTCACGCCGCCTACAAAATTGGTTGTTATTTCCCCGCGTTTGAGATCATCTAATTTTCTCCTTTGTACTACAAAATTTAGACTCCATGCTCTCCTCCTTTGGCTAGATTTGTATCGGACAGTGTAAGGGGTATATATACTAGTACTTGGCTAGGATGGGCACCTGGTTTATGCAACTGACTTATTGGAAAATTGGTGCCACCTATGATTTGAACCTAGGGTAGGCATAGACAAACAAATCATTATGTAATACGGTGCACAATTTGGTAACACAAATATATTGTTCTCCAAAAGTTCGATAAAAGAGTATAAATAACCAAAAGATCTCATAATTCCTTGAATCCAACAAATTAGTTCAAAAATTGCATACATTACAATATAAAAGGTTCAAATCTAGAAAAAGTCCTACACAAATTGAAGATTACAACACTAGCTAACGCCTTTGATTTATACTAGCTAGCTTGCTCATGGCCATAAAGTGTGAACTATGTCATCCTCACTCACATTGGAGAAAATATATAGGGAAAATTGATGTGCTAAAGGGCTTCTAAGACATTAAGATTTAAGTCGCATACAAAATTTAAAATTCACCATCACTAAGGTCTAAGCATCCATAAGAAAGCAATAATTTCAGAAACTATCGAAATGCTATATTGTTATATAGGGCACACATAAATACACATGTACATCACATTTACATGTAATGATGAATTATTGTATGCCAAATGACAAATGATACTTGACTATATGAGAATTGAGAGGTCAGAGAAAGAGATGCACACCAGTCCAGTCACCAGCCGACCACAACAAAGGGGGTATTTGGATCCCCTGGCTAAAATTTAGCCCCCATCACATCAGATATTTGGACGCTAGTTAGAAGTATTAAATATATTCAAATTATAAAATTAATTACACAGAAGAAGACTAAACGGCGAGAGGAATTTATTAAGCCTAATTAATCTATGATTAGCAAATGTGATGCTACAGTAACCATTCATTAATCTTGGATTAATTAGACTTAATGAATTCGTCTCGCCGTTTACTCCTCGTCCATGTAATTATTTTTCTAATTAAAACATATTTAATATTTCTAACTAGCATCCAAACATCCAATATGATGTGGGCTAAATTTTAGCTCCCAGATCCAAACACCCCAAAGATGTAGCAGGGGAGAGGCCAAGAGAGGGTGCCAGGAGTCGGTGGGGTGGCTGCAGTCTAGTCATGGGGCTACCCAGAATACCCATTGGACCAGCCACTCACCCCACCCAACATATGTGTATATTTATGTTTGTATGATTTGTTTGGTCTAATCAACGAAATCATAGTAATATAGCCTTCAAGAAGAAGCTTCGATCCACTTCTGAAATCATGTCATGGTTCTGCGCCGAAAGGGCGTATCTATCCCCCAAAAAATCCCAACATTAATCATACAAATAAAAGAAATTTTGAAGCAACATATAAAGAAAGTCAAAAGGAGATGTTTGAGGACCTAGCTAGGCGTCGGCACATGGAAATTGCTGCTGATAATTGAGAGAGATGGATGGAACTTGGTTAGAGAAACGAGTATGGTGGGAAGAAGCATAGGCAGTGAATGGGAGGCTACTCAATCTTTCAATTGATGTTTTCATCTTGAGATGTGACTATGAATGCTAGTTTCGGAATCCATTTAGAGCTTGTTCGGTTTAGAGAGTATTGAAGAAGATTAAGTGGGATTAAATTCTTTACAGGTCAAAATCTCCATTAGTCCCTCCTAATCTACTTATAGAGTGGTCTAACTGAATAAGGCCTAAATAGAATGGAACGGGGAAAAACAGAAGTGCTCTACAGCTATCTGGGGATGGACTATCCACGTACAAATCACAAAATGGATTGTAAACTATGATCTAATAGAGATGATATAGATCAATATGGTTGTAGAAACAGCCAGACAGGTAACCAAATAAAAATGGATTTCCAGGGAGGGGTGGGTTGGGGTTGCCCCTTTATGCTACCATCTCTATTAGCAGTTACTGGTCCATCAACATGTGCTCTCGCACGGGTTAGAGTTTTAGGGGATATAATTTTAATCCGTAATAATATTAGAGCTGATTGTTTTAATTTATCTTTTGTAATGTCATTGTGGATAATATATATATATATACAAATTTATAAATTATTTTAATTTTATGATACCATATTGGGTAATTTATATGCAGATTTAGGAGTTATTTTAATTTATCTTTTATAATGGCACGCTGTTATATGCAAATTTAGGGGGGTCATTTTAATTCGTATTTCATAATGTCACGGTGGGTAATTGTTTAGAAACTATAATAGATCTAATGACTACTCTTATTTCATACATGATGGATGACACGATGTTTCTGATTTTGTGAGAATTTTTATAATTTATCTTTTTATAGAAAACAGATCTATTATTAGAGCTACATGATGGATGACGTTAATTACATATAAAACATACCTAACGGCTATTAAGATTTCAACAATCGATGATAGGATGTTGTTTCTAATTATATGAGAATTTCTATGATTTTATATTTTATTTAGCGCATCTTGTGAGGATTAAAAATGAGACTTTAAATGAGCTCCAATTAGTAATAGCAAGATTTGACACAAAATATCCATTTCATAGAAAGGTTTCTAGTATCTTTATGAAAAAAAGTTATTGGATGATTTAGTAGTGTAAATTTGTAAATGGAAAAAAATTTGACAAAAAGCTGAGAGTAAATTTGAAAATGGAAAAAATCCAAAAAAAGAAGAAATTTGTTTTCATTAAGAGTTGAACTCAAAACCCCTCATAATGGTAGAGGTGGGTAATTACTTAGAAAATAAATTGAAAATAGAAAAATCTGCCCAAAAAAATTTTCTTTCGTTGAGAGTTGAACTCAAAACCTTTCATAATGGAAGATGTGGGTAATTACTTAGAAAACAGATCTAATGGCTATTACTGTTCCAATTTGCCAATCGATGGTTGGATGTTTCTGATTTTTGTGAGAATTTTTAGGATTTATCTTTTTTCTGGTGCGTTTCGTGAGAATTAACGTTTGGAGCCTCTAATTAGTAATAGTAAGATTTGTACATTGAACTTTTATTATATCAATTTTTCAAAAGAGGAGCGTGTTGCTAAAATGTCTTAAGCAAACAGATCAACTTCAGAGGAAAAACACATAAGTTGGAAAAAAATCTTTCTCCAATATAAATTGGGCCTCGTGTTGTATGTTTGGCTTCATCCATGGGGAATCAGAGATTTTTGTGTAATCTCATAGAGCTAGCACTACCAGAGGATATAGGGAGAGCATGCTGCCCACAGCTTCTGTGCTTAAATTAGACCCTCCCCGTACCTGAGACGCCGATGTCGTAGCCAAACATGAGCCCGCCGGTGGCCGCCATGACGCACGACATGACCACGGTCGTTGTGATCTTCGCCTCGAACTCCGTACCTGGCGGCGGCGCCGACGACACCGAGAACCCTCCCGCCGGCATCTTTGGCGCGCGTCGAAGCAGAGGCTACCCTCCGACGGAGCGGAATAGCTCAGCCAGCCAGCAGGAGACCGCGCGCGAGCCCCCGTCCACCGGTCCACGTACGGCGGTACAGTCCACGAATCACGAGTGGAAAATTCAAACGCACTGGGCCCCACGCCTCACTGTCCATCGGTCCATGTCCACCCAGAGAAAAAAATTTGGGCGAAATTCTAGAAAAAAAATTCGTTTCCGGTATACTATGGGAAATAAAATTGCGTTCTTTTCCGGAATTTTTGTTTTGAATTTTAAAAATTCAAAAAAAATTGTAAAAAATCGGAAAAAATGTGATAAAAACTATGATGTTTTTCTGAGCCTTTAGGGCTAGACCTCATTCAAATCTAAGGTGATTTGTTTGGTTAAAATTACAATTTGGTTGCAGACCCGTTATGAACCCTTTAACCCACTAACATTTTGAAACTCGTTCCAACCTTATCCATTCACCCCCACCCACCCGAGCAGGCATCCAGGCATTCCCTTTGGTCCCTCCCCTGGGTGCTCAGAGCTCTGATCCCGTTCCCGGCTTGCCACGCCGCACCACCGCCCTATCCGCCCACCGGCGATGAGATTCCGCACGTGAGCCACCGGATCCCGACAGGGAGCAAAATCCTGGCACGTGCCGCCCCCACAGACCGTGGACACCCTACCCACGGAAGCTGTCGTTTTTCGATCGGAAAACTGTGCTTTCCAACCGGGAGCCACCAGAAGAAGGGCGGGATTCCGTTCCGCCGCCGCCCCCGCTGACCCACACGCCCATGCGGCGGATTCCGCTGCTTTTCTGAGAGGAAAGACACATTTCCCATCTGGGATTCGCCACCTTCAGGGCGAAAAATCCAACTGGGTTAGTGTTTTCTTCGATTTTTTATGTTCGTTGTTGTTGATCTACGATCTAGATGCTTGTTAGTGTCGATTTGTTACATGAGCGGTAGGAAACCTAGGTTTTGTGAGTTGAAATGCGGGTTAGTTGAATGTTAGGGATTTCTTAGTTGATTTATGATGCAAAAAATCACGGGTTGTTTGATGTTAGATTTTGTGAGTTGAAATCCTAGGGTTAGTTGAATATTCATGGCACCTGAGTAGTGATGAACTTAAGGGCCGATTGTTTCATATTAGTAGGTAGTATGACTTTATGTGTTTAAAGTTGTATTTGTCATTGTTTTCTGGAGTTACATATATGATATGCATTATAAACTGTCAACATACACATATTAGGGGAAACTCTGCAAAAATTTCCATTTTTTCCATATATACGTACATTTTCCGGTCGAAATCACCGAAATTTCGATCGCGCCCGGAAAAAAAATTTGGTTTTTGAATTTAAATTGCTTTTCCATTTGGAAATTTCGAAATCCGCGAAATTTCGAGGCGAAATTCCGTTTCTGCACCTCACCGGGATTGTGGTCTGCAGTGAAATTGTCAACCGTGTGTCCACAACGCACTGGGCCATGGCCACGTTACATAAGATTGACGTGGGCATTAGGGCATGAACTAGCCGGCAACTATCTAGGACTGCAGACTGTTGGTAACGCAGCAAGTGTAATAAGGTGATGTAGACGGACTGCAAAACAAGCCACGTCAGATTTATGGTGACATGGAAGAAAGACAAGTGGAGAGAGAAGGAAAACGGGTTACTCGCTTGTAGCCAGTTTAAAATGGGCTGCTCACGGATTCCAAGACACTCCGTGAGAAGAAGAGGTGGACCGGATATTAAATATATAGCTTGCACCAAAAAAGAGCTACTGTATAAATGAATTTTTTTAGTTGACTACATGTGACATGGCAATATCATATAGCACATAATAGGTTTTGTTATTAATCTTGCTCTAAGTCTTAACGTCGATAAAGTTACAGCGTGCTATCGTCAACACATCGCCTACTAGTATGGAGAATATGAGCACACGTGCTGAATCAAAGACTTTAACTTGGCCAGAACCTAACAAATCGACAATCGTGCTACATTCAGTTCACTAATGTTGATTACTTATGCAACAAGTCTGAAAATAAAACATTTATGATGTATTGAAATGTTTTATTAACCAAAAATAATACTTGATTGGAGTTATTGTTAAACAAGCATGTTTGTAAATTAACTAGATCCAGAGGTAGAATTATGTAAGCTCATTAACTAGTGCATTGATCTAATCTGGGTGTGCTATTTTTTAACTGATCGAGTGTGTTGCTGCAGGAATCTCTAGGAACTGCACGAGCTATTTAAGAGCATTTCGGAACTATTATGAAGTCGTAGGACGTCATTAATGCATCTTAGTAAGTAATCACTAAGGTGGCTGATGTGCTCCCATGCGTGGACATCTTGCATGAAGGGATGGACTATCAATGTAAGCTAATGGGGTTTGCTCCTATAAAAATTGTGATAAGTCTTTTTTTTTTACTATCGAACTATCCATAAAGTCTGCTTTTATCTTAGAACTTTAAAATCGGATATATTTAATCATCCAACTCTTAGAACTAGGAAAAATAGTCCTATACCTAATTTCAAAAGTGGGTTTTCTTTTTTTTTTTGGAAATAGTGGAAACTATTACATGTACTGCATTACATGTACATCGATCATACATACATAAGCATTTCCAAATTAATCATGAAAATATCAATTGTTTCACATAACCAAACCTATGGCTTTTAAAATCTAAGATTCAACAAGCAAACTTAGGGGGTATTAATTTAACAAATCACTTAATTCGACTATCAAGTTGTAGTCAAGACTCCCAAGTATCCATCAACCTTTTTCCTATAGGCTTTAGCCTGGCTAGTTTGTCAACCTTATTTTCTATGGGGATTGGAGGGCATTGAGGCGAATTGAGAGAAATTTTTTCTCCAATTTCCCTCTATTCCCCACCAATCTCCATGAAAAATGATGTTGACTAGCCCTAGAAGTGCTTAGAATTGCTCAGGTTTGAGGTCAAACTTGTAGTCAAAACACTGGCTAATTAATTTAATTATGCATTTCTAAGGCTATTATTTAAATAAGGATTTACATAGAATCAGGAGGCCTCAAGTACCAAAATTGCAAAGCATTTTATAGAAACATCTTTGCTTAAGACATCTTGGCCTAGAATGGCTTGGATTTTATTTGTAACCTAGTCAACAAAGTCAAATCTATGGACAAACCCTAAATTTAAATATGTATAAGGTTAGAATCATATTTTAAATAAAATATATATAATAAGTTGGAAGACTCTCTGTGTCAAAGTTGTGTTAAAATTATACCATACGACTTTGCTGTAAGGACCCTAGTCAAAATCTTTTCTTCCTTCAATTATGGTCAAACTTGGTCAAAATATATACTCTCAATGACATGCGGACCCCTTGGACAACTCATCCCTGCAACTTGGGCCCGCAGCCCACAACCATGCACTTGGTCCCACTGTGCGTGCCACACCTACCTTCCACACATGGGCCTTGCTTCAGCAAGCTTGATTTTAAAACCAATAGGAAAGTCTCATATGTTTGATCACTACGAAGCAGCTAATACATGCAAGTGTAGAGAATTGGAGAAAAACCTGGCACCCTTACTCCTTAGATTAGTGGTTGGCCTTCGTATACATAGCAAATAGGATTTGATGTACAAGGAGACATCAAGCTAAAGATATTATTGAGGCTCAAACCAGAAGTTTTTTTGTTGGCTTTTTATAGACTTTCTGAAACTCTTAATCTAGAGAAATGCCATGGAAGTTGGATAATGAACACCACCTCGCAATCCTCGTGCATGAAATCTGGTGTCAACGATGCAACTTTATCTGTCATCTTCCTTCGTAATAGTAATTTTTAGCATTGGTGTCAGCGATTTTTCCCAAAATTAATAATAAAGTAGTTGCGAAGCAGTTAGCACCAAATAGCAATCTTCCAGTTCCAGCTCCATCTTAGTTTTCATTCTGTTTTTTGTGCTTATAACAAATAGAAATTTGTATCCACCGTCCACCGACAACACGCCCTGTAAGGCTAGAATTAGGTACCGCGTCCGTTAAGATTTATCTTTTATATGACATCGGCTAAGCTAAATTTGAACTACATGACGTCTTGCCCTGATCGGCAAAGCTCGCTGCGGCTTTGCGGCTGTGGCTGCGCACAGCACAGTAAAAAATAGTCTACTATAACAGTGCAGCACATTAACAAGCAGCAGCCATTGCAGTGCCAAAAGGCACAAGCGATCAGTGATGGCAAAATCTTGTGCCAACTGGTGATTGAATGTTCTAGATTTCCTAGGCAAGCTACAATACAACTATGAATCTACACGAAACAGGGTACTCCAATCCTAGCTAGGCTGCTAGTACTACCAACTCGATCCGTGCATTAACCGGCTCACGGTCACGGCTTATCCGTGCATCCGCAGCATCCCGGCAGATCGCGCCGCGACGTGAAAGCCGGCCGCGGCTTCATCTTGGAGCTTGGACCGCCGCACCGTGTGCCTGGCGGTTCCACGTCCGCGTCACGGCGTACTGGTCCCATATGCCGAGCTCCTCCAGATCCTGCGGGTAGATCGTCTCGTCGGGCAGCGCCGTCCTCTCCGTCTCGAGCACCGCCCGGCGACACTCCTCCCTCGCGCGCGCGATCTCTCTCGCCTTGATGATCTCCTTCGCCTTCTTCATCATCATCAAGCGCTCCGGCGGCGTCGGCGCGGCGGGCTGCGGCTTCGTCACCGGTTTCATGATCTGATGCGCGGCCGTCCCGAGCTTCGATCGGGTCGTCTTCGTCTTCTTCGCTGCCGCTTCCAGCGCCGCCGCCGGTCGTGGTCTGGTGGCCGGGAAGAAGCGCGCGTCGCCGCTGCCGGCGCGGGACAGAGCCAGCGCCTTCTTGTGGAGATCACGGATGGCTTCAGCTTCCGCCTTCATCCTCTGCTCGAGGCTCTGCCCTGGCGCACGGAAGACGCCGCCGACGCTGCTGCGGGTGCAGGGCTCCACGGCGCCGGCGCGGCGGATCGGCTCCAGTGCCATCGTCATGGCACAAGCCACGGACGTGGCTACGGCGGCGCCGTGCTGCCCGGCGAGGATAGGGTCTGCGCCGGAGGGAGAGGTGGCGAGGAGCGGATGGATCGAGTCGCCGGGAGTAATGACGGAGAGCGGATGGGTGGATCGACTTTATACCGACCGAGACCGGAGGCGGGTGGCTCCGAGTCTCCGACTTGACTTCAAGTTCGACTCCGAGTCTGTGTCGGGCTATCAGCTGGCACAGGACGCGGTTCTTTTGGCACTGTACGTTATTGCTCTACTACACTGGGTGGTTGGTCCCAATCTGATCGCCCAAAAGATTCGGGCAGCCAACTGACCGCCACGGCCCACGGCACCCTGCAAATTGCTCTTTCAATCGGACGGCGACGGACCTGACGGTGAAGGCGAGCAATTATAGCTCGGACGGTGGAATGTTATGCACCAAGAGCAAGTTCATTTTTTTGGGAGACAAGAGCAAGTAAATTAGAGTTGTCCAATTGTGATTTTAGAATGGCTTAATGGATATGCACAATGGGTTGTCTTCTAAGTTGACTCATATCTCAATAATTCATTAATTTGCTCGAGGAAAAGAAAAAATATGAACTGCATGGCAACAAGTATATATGATTATACCATTGTGAAGTCAATTGTCTTTATCAAGCATCAGCAGCAGCACGGCATCATTAGGCAGGCAAAGGCAAGACCCTTCCTTTTAAACTCCCAGCCTAATTTTCACCATATCTCCAAATATTTTACGTCACATCCATTCAAACATATATTTATGATCACACAACTTAAATCAATCCAGATAACCAGATACACCGATTGGCCTGAAACATAGAGCCCGTCTATTAACAGATACATATGCTTGCTAGGTATACTACAGATTCAGCACCAGTATGCTGCTAAAGTATATTGTATATACACAACCATAAAACAGCGTGGGACACCAAATGAACTGAACATGGAGGCCCTGCTGAACAGAAGATAACCAAGAATATTTGCGACCATGAGGGGAGTGGCAGTGGGCTTATTGAATTTAAAGCTGCAACTTCAGAGTTCATTTCAGGTTCTTGTTGAACCAGTCGATCGTGTCCCCCAGCGCTTCCTCAGCACTCTTCACTGCAGCAGCATTGTCAGGGCTGTACCTCACACTCCACCCATGCGCCACACCAGGAAAAATCTTGACGGAGTGGGCAACCTGTATACGAGAAGAGTGAAAGAAATTCAGGGTCAAAAGACCCACAGAAACAAATAGAAGGCATGGTTCCCATGATCTGGAATGGCGCCATGCTGCTAGTGCATACACACAAAGCACAAATGACACAGCTTAGCAATGAATAATTCAGTTTTGTCTGATTTTGTAACTCAAGTAAATGGTGTAACTTGTGGATTCAGATGCTGAAAGTGAGAACTTACTTCTGAGTTTGCTGCGAGGACCTGCTCGAATTGCTTGATTACTTCCGGTGGAGAAATGTGGTCAATCTCGGCTCCAAGTATCGAGATCGGGCACTTGACCTCTGATGTTAAATAGCAAATATTATACTTTGGATTTGGTTCATTTGCAATAGAACTATAGAAAATTGTTAGAGCGTCTCCAAAATTGAAGAGAATAAATATAGACCTTTGATATCATCGACAGTAATAGGCCCAGGGTGCAATACTACACCAGCCTGGATCTCAGGGGCTTTTGCCAACTCCACAACAACGACTCCTAAAT
Organism: Paspalum vaginatum; assembly: GCA_030272315.1. Lineage (NCBI taxonomy): Eukaryota > Viridiplantae > Streptophyta > Magnoliopsida > Poales > Poaceae > Paspalum > Paspalum vaginatum. Next base: position 36,368,702 of record CM059020.1, on the reverse strand, counting down.
GTGAGAGATAACACAATGTTCAGCAGGCAAAACCTTCAAATTTTAAGTTCACCACTAAAGAAGCACAGTACAAACAAAAGATGGTATTTACCACCCCAGCAGTAACCAGCAGCCCCAACAGAAGACACTCCCTTCTCCTTTAGAGCAGCAATAACTGGTTTTGCCTCTTCAAACCCTTTTTTCTACAAAATATACATGTTTTTTTTCATGAATTTGTCTCATGAAATAACTTAAACAGAAAAAAGAGACCAATTCATACTGTGCATGAAGAAGGCATGTGTAGATGATACAACGCACCAGAGTAAGAGATGTGTGGATCTAGCCATCTTACTATCGTAATCAAGAGTGTGTGTCCTATAACTCTTATACAACATACTTAAATCTAAAAGCTTCAAAAGCATGCTTGAATCAGTGAGCTTTAGTACTATATTGATTTGGAACTGATAGGACAATCTCTTATTTCTCACTAAGTAGGTAGTGCATGCAAGTAAGAAAACTTTAGTTAATTGACATTTAGTCAACAAGGGGCAACCTAAGCAGATTGAGAGTAGAAAGGACCAAATCACCAAACTACCCATACAGTACATGTTATTGGAAATCCATTGGTCATTTTATTGCCATTTAGATACCTACATACATGAGATAAATCATGCATTGCAGCTTTTCTCACTCTTTTTTCCTAATATTCTCTTAATTGGTTTATCACTTGAATAAAATATCTAAATACTTAGGCTACCAACAAAATGTAAAAGGTGACCCCAAATATTTATAGAAAAAAGTTACAAAATGTCCAGGGGACGACGAACCGGATCATGCGACTTTCTCCACACAGGCAGAGGCCTCTCAGCATTCTCAGGTGCATAAGGATCCCCATGTAGGAAATCTGGCACCACAACGTAGTAACCAGACAGAGCAACCTTGTCCGCTATTTTCCTTCATGAGATAAGTGCTTCGATTACTTATGAGATAATCTATTAGCTTACTATCAGAGTCTTTTTGTTACTCACACTTATAAGCGAATAGAAAAAACTTGGAGGTACCAATAGACATTAGAAATACAATTCACTGTAAAGTTTAAAGAGACCATAGGCCATTATGAAACTCAAGTAACCAACTGTGTGACATCCAGCCCCCTCTGAAAACATTCAAATGAACCATTATTTACCCAAAGTGTAATCTATGGCTTTTATTGTATAAGTGGACATGCGATTGGTTCACAAAGTAGAGAACGAGGAATATTCAGAACACGATGAATGACCACCCACTAGCCTAATAAACTCTAAACAATTAGTGTCCAAATTGGAACGTAGCAACGTGACATAAGAAACATCATTATTATTCAGTAGGAAATCACCATTTACGTTATTCCGTACGACCTCACTTTTTTTATTTGACGCCCAACAAGCAACTACATGGAGAAAGTCAAATAAAAAATGGAGGGAGTACTTTACAGATCTCCATCCAGATGCACGGGACCCTGCACAGCGCACACAATAAAGAACAAGAAAAAAAAAAGTCAACTTTCATTTGGCACCGAAATTCATACCTCAGATTCGGCGATTCGAAGCCTGCAAGAGGAGAAGGGTGTCACTTGTAACTTGCTCCCATCCGGAGCGAAAGAGTTGGGGTGGGGATAACGGGAGACTGCTCTACTTAATTAAGTGCGGGAACAGAGAGGAGCAATTACCGAAAACGTCGGAGATGAGGATGACGGCGGCCTTGGACTCCTCGGAGCCGGCTAGGTAGGCCTTGAGCCCGCCGAAGCTGTCGACGACCTTGCCCTCTCCGCCGGCGGGGTTGAGCGCCGGAGGGTTATCGCAGCACTGCGAGCTCGTCATTTCCTCTCTGCTGAATGCTGATGCTGATGCTGATGCTGACATTCCGTCTGTCCCCCGTCACCGTATGTCCTCCGCTCTCGCGCGGTTTCGCTGATTGGTTGCCCTGGAGATTTTCCACGCCGCGTCCACTGTGGGAGTCCGGAGCAGGAGAGCGTGGAGCTTGAGGCGGCCGCAGCCGGTATGAGGCGTAGATGTGGCTCCATACGTCAGTGATGATGTCGGAGGCTGCACCATTCAACCTTGGCTGCGCATACAGAGCTACAGGCTAGTCCGTGGCTACGTAGATACAGTGTCAAAAACTAAACGACCTAATTAGGAAGGACGGAGGGAGTAATAAATAAATAAATAAATAAACTCCCAATTGCAGCCACACCTGACCCGTTGCCTCGTTCATATTCATTTCACGCGAGTACGTGACTTATGTTCGCCTTGCAAGCGTGGACAGGTTAACAAAAGGAGGTCCTACCTCACGTACCAGATTCAGCACAGCCAGTCTTCGTCGTAATTTACCTCGTTTTATTACGGATTCAGCACAACCAGTCTACAACAGACGTATACAAACATAAAACCGTGACAACTCAAACAGCAGGTGAACCCACAACATTGGAACGTGCTTTATTACAAGGCAGGGTGCAACAGCAAAGTTCATTTCAGGTTCTTGTTGAACCAGTCGATCATGTCCGCCAGAGCTTCCTCAGCACTCTTTACGGCAGCTGCATCATCGTGGCTGTATCTCACGCTCCATCCATGCGCCACACCAGGGAAGATCTTGACAAAGTGACCAACCTGCAGATTGGGAGAAAAACAATTCAAGATCCCAAACCCCACAGAAACATAACGACATCTAGTAGAAAAGAATCAAATGATATGCCCTTATTTAATGAAAACTGACAAGATGTGTCCAGCGTGTTTGGAAGGGGTTCGTGGTGGTTGTGCTTGTGCATATGCACGAACGACACGGTTTGGTACTAGTAGAATAATAATACATTAATACTCCTGTCGGTACCCAGCTAACCGGGTACCCGCTTACACTGGACGAAGATCACTAGGGAGGTAACTACTGCAGTACAAGGAGGGCCTAAGGCCGCATACAGATGGGCCCGGCCCACTCCTTGGGGAAGCTAGGGCCACGCACCCGGCCCACAGGGGAGGCCCCGGACCTCCTTGAGGACCGAGCCTCCCCCAGCCACGCGAGGGGAGGTCCGGACCTCTCGGGCCGGAGCCCGGGGCCCGTACCTTCGGTGGTTCAGGGGCGCCTCGTGCCCACAGAGCACGGGGAGGTCCGGAGCCGGCGCCCCCAGTGGTCCGGGGCCGCCACGCGCCCCCAGAACGCGTGGAGGTCCGGAGCCGCCACGTGACCACAGGGCACGGAAAGGTCTCGCGTTGCCACGTGCCCACAAGGCGCGTGGCAGGGGCCTTCAGGCGGGCGCCTCGCGCACCTGCCGCATTTATTGCGGGCAGGCGGGCGTGCCCGATGCCGCTGACACCGCCGCTGACAGGCTGGCACGCCCCAATGCCGCTGACACCACGAGTGTCAGACAGGCGTGCCCCCGTAGCCCGCCGCCGTTGTCAGGCAGGCGTGCCCCCGTCGCCCGCCGACGCCGCCGCTGTCAGACGGATGTGCCCCCATCGCCGCTGGCACCGCCGCTGGCAGGCGACGGCGGCAAGGGAAAAGGGCGCGCCTTACCAAGGCGCGGCGACGATGACAGAGCACTACAGTTAATTTCTCCAGCTACACTGCGGTCTATATTGAGTAAACAAGTACGCTGTACTCATCATAAGCCGCGCCTCGCGCGGCGGCCGCGCTCAGCCTAATACTAGGCAGCGGCGCTACAACGCTGCTACGGGCGCCCTGTCCTGTCGCGCGTGCGCGTCCCCTGCCCCTCGGCCTCTGAAGCCTCTCAGCAGGTTTAGCAGCCGATGGGACAGAACGGCGTGAGACAGGACGGTGCGGCGCCGTATCCGGGCGACAAGACGGTATGGCGGACCTCCAGGCCATACCCGGTCACGACGGTGGTACAGGCGCGAAGCATGGAAGCATTGGACATCAGTCACAGAATAGAACTGTAGCATAGAGGAAATGGCCGGGACCACCTGTCGGGGCCCGGCCACCATGTACATGCCCCCCTTGAGCTATAAAAGGGGAGGCATACGCAACACAAAGGACAGACTCAGACAAGCTCGAACTAGCCCACGAAATACAAGAACACACCCACAGTGGACGTAGGGTATTACGCTCCGGCGGCCCGAACCACTCTAAATCCTCTCGCCACCATCGTGCCGCCACCAACTTAGCTAACAACGATTGCTCCCCCTAACTACTCCCAGTACTTAGGATCTTGGCCGGGTGCGCTCCGCCACCTGACCAGGAGCACTCCCGCTCCGACAACTCCTATTTTGGATGAGTCTGTATCTCAACCAAGTGGTCTAGCTTGAGGTTTATGGTGCTGAAAATAAGAGCTTACCTCTGACTTCGCAGAAAGAATCTGCTCGAATTGCTTTACTAATTCTGGTGGGGACATTTTGTCAATCTCAGCTCCCAATACAGAAATAGGGCATTTAACCTCTGATGTTAGATGGAAAATATTAGAGTCAACAAATTGATTTGTTTGCAATATAAGAATGCTTGTGCATCTCCATTCTCCAGAGTTCACAAGAAAGAAGCTTGACCTTTGATATCATCAACAGTAACAAAAGAAGGGTGCAACAGTACAGCGGCCTGGATCTCATGAGCTTTTGCCAACTCCACAACAACCTTTGCTGAATGTGCAAGAAGAAAATGCTCAGCGACCAAAACTTCAGATCTTTAAGATGACTATTACAGAACCACAGGGACAATGAAAAATGCTACTTACCACCCCAGCAATAACCTGCAGCTCCAACAGCGGACACTCCCTTCTCCTTTAGAGCAGCAATAACTGGTTTTGCCTCTTCAAACGCTTTCATCTAGAAATGCAATACCCTCTTTGTTGATGAAATTTGTTCAGCAAAAGAAAGAAAAGAACAATGTGCAGTTCCAAAACAAAACATGCTTTATAAGGTATAAGAGAAAATAAGGATACCAAAGTACAGAGGTGCTTAGGGCTTAGGCATAGCCTTCTTTAGCTATTGCAATATAACTTATGTTGTATCATCATGTTTATATAAATACATACTGAATATAAAAAAAATCCAAAGCCAGCAATAATCAGTCGACCTACAGATTTTGAACCAATCATGTAAATCTCAAGGCACCATAAAGAATATACCGTCAGTGAACAGTTCGTATGCCAGTAGGAAATTTTAGTTCTAGTACCATTTAGATGAGAAGGGCCATCCTCAGCACATATATTGGTTGGCAGTGACATTACAGGCAGCAAGTTCAAGGCTCCGAGAGAAGATTACTGCTAACATAACACACGTTATTGCCTTTGCCTTGTTGGAAGGTCATCTTATAGTGTCATCCAAATATTTACATTTAGTTCGAAACATTCTTTAACTACCTATTTAACTTCTTCAATGTCATCTTAATTTGATTCTCATTTCAATCAACATAAATAGAAACGAGGCACAAACAAATATTTTTACGTAAATAATTTAGAAAAGGTGCCAGGGACAACGAACCGGAGCGTGCGACTTTATCCACTCAGGTATGGGCCTCTCAGCATTCTCAGGTGCATAAGGATCCCCATGGAAGAAATCTGGCACCACAACAAAGTATCCTGACAAAGCAACCTTGTCGGCTATCTTCCTTCAAGAGATAAAGACATGCAGTTACTATAAAAATCTGTTTATAGGTGAAATTGAGTGAATATGATAAACCATAGTGCTAATATTTAAGAGGGCATAGGCAGAGGCGGTCGCTGAACTTCAGTATTTGACTTTGGGAACCATTCTAAAACCCAAAACATTAAGTCAAAAAAAAAACCAAAACAGTAACAGTACGCATGGTTGTCTAGTAACAAAGTTTGTGAATAACATCCCACTGATCCATTTGCGAAAAACACAAAGGAAATATGCATATTCGATATATGATGAAGTACGCAGAATTTACCACAATAACTGAGAAAGGGATACAAGTTTCACCATCACTATTCAGTGTTAACTAGCAGTCCAGTGTTGACAAGCAGAACAGACTGTAGTGACCACATATTCGCACATTCCCCCCAAAAAAAATTCAGCACGGTTCATCTCCACCTACCCCCCAGTGATTCTATACGGAGATCTAGATGCACGGTCGTGTGCAAATGCCAAACGAAAAAAAAAAAACAGAACCAGAAGGAGAGGGGGGAGATCCGCTGGCCCTTGTCACGACGAGTCATACCTCAGATTGGGCGCCTCGAACCCTGCAAGAGGAGAAAGGCTTTTACTTGTAACTTGTCACTATCCCAAGCGAAAGATCAGGAAAGGAACCAGATTTCGAAGGGGAGAAAAAAAAAGAGGGAAGTACGTACCGAAGACGTCGGAGACGAGGACGACGGCGGCCTTGGAGTCCTCGGGGCCGGCGACGTAGGCCTTGAGCCCGCCGAAGCCGTCGACGACCTTCCCCGCCCCGCCGGCCGGGTTCAGGGCTGGCGGGTTATCGCAGCACTGGGCGCTCGCCATTCGTGCCTCTCCCTTCTCTCTCCCGGGCTGTGGCGGTGAGCCGAGGCTCTGCGCGCAGACCAGACGGGACGGGTGCAATGGGAGAAGCACGGTCCGTACAGATGGCGAGCGGAGGCGGAGCGAGGGCCAGACGAGACTGGAGTAATGGAGTGGTCGCGTGGGAATTTTCTTTTCCCCCCGCGAGCCGGCGATTCGAGATTCCCAGGTTGCGTGGAGCGGTGGAGAGACGAACGGACGGGGACGGACGGCCGGCGCCCGGCAGGCACCCGACGGGGACCACAAGGTTGGAGACATCTGACCGGTTTCGCTCACGGTCGACGGCTCGACGCTCGACTGTCAACTTGTCAAGTCGAATAGTGTAGCCATCATTGGGTGACACGTGACAGTGATGAAGCCAGCAAGACAAAATAAGGCGGCGTTTGGTTCGGGCAGGGAAACGTAGGTGTTCACACTATGGATACGATACGGATACTACGAACAACACATATTACACGTACTAAACGGTAAGCCGAGTAGAGTTTATAAAAATATAAACAGTTTGATAGACACACGATCCACGTTAGCATAAAGATTACACGTACTGAACGAAGTAGTGTTTGATTTCTAGATATTATATTGGGTAGTGTAGTCCTCTTTCACCATTTTGCCATGCAATTATGGCGGAAAAAGGTGCGGCAAAATCAGTCCATTGAATGCACGCTATGAAATCCCCAAATAGCTGGGTCGGAGCGGATATTGAGATTTTGGACATGTACGTAGTATCACCATCCAAAATCAGGTCTGTTTGGAACTTTGGATATATTATACATTTTATGCACCAGATTCTCATTATTTACATACAACCAAACATGGCCTAAGTAACATTTATTGAGATTTCATTTATACAGTATTTTATGGATGTGTTTTATATATATGTATAAATTCATCACATTCATATAAAATGGAAGAAAATGACAAAAGAAACATAGGAACAATGTTGGAACGCTGGAGTCTCACATAAAATAGTTCAATTTCACATAAAGAACATAGGATTTAGAAAAGAAAAAAATCCATGCCAAAAAAGCTTACAATTTAAAATAGATGGAGTATTGATAAGGTCAAAAGGCAAAGGTGGCTTGGGTGATAGCTAGGACTAGGATGACCAACTGTTAGGGACAATTTTTGGATGGAATATGCTAAGATTATTTTGGCACTACCACTGTTGGATGACCCTAATGGCCTCTTTTCACTAAAATCAGCATATACCTTGAGTATTAAAAATCTATGATTATCTTGTGTTGCGGACTATCATTTTGACTATAGGAAAATATGGGGGTTGAGTTTTGCAAATTGAAAGATTATTAAGGTGTCCAATGCAAGAGGGGAGGGGTGAATAAGATCATTGTCGCTTTTTTCTAAACCAAAGGCTCAATGTAGTGTATAAGATAAACTTAGGACATCCTACAAATGCTTGTTGCAGCTAAGATTTATCTATGATATGCTCTATTTAGCCAAATTAAAGACTCGCAGCCTATAGCTAAACATAACCAACTAATTAGGAAACATCAAGACATACAAGAGACAGATACATAAATATAAATTCGGTTAAGTAAAGGAGTAAGGGCAAGCAGATACAAACTCTTAAGGAGACACAAGGATTTATCATGTGGTTCAGTTAAGCCGACTTGTCACCCCTACGTCCACGTTGGCTCGCCAACAAGGCAATTGGGCTAAATATCGAGTCTTTTCTTATTACCATATTGCTCCAGCCACCAATGCTCGCCAACAAGTAAAGGCTAAGTGCCATCAAGTCACCATGATATGATTATCATTGTTGTCTCTCTCAGCCATCATGGCACCATCCTACTACGAAGCTTTAACACTAAGTAGGTGTCTCCCTATCCATGCACAAAGTGTCGCCATTACTCCACACTAAGTTGGAGGGTCCGATAATGAGTACACGTTGTTTGCCACAACAAGAGTTCTATAGGCTTGCTCACACAAGCTATCCCTAAGCAAGCTAACAAACTCGCTTACAAAGCTCTCCCAAGCTTGAATGTCACTGTATGCTCACTATGATGTTGGGTGTTGACGCGACATTTGAACGAATATTTTATATCATTTTATATGGTTTTTCACTGATTTTATGCATCAACTTTATCTTTTACTATCAATTATCACCGATTATTGTTGATTTTGCAGTATTGTCTTGGAATTTTGCTATACTCCATTTTTGCTGGTTTTTGACCAATTTTTCACGAAATTCACCACAATCTACCTCGAGTGAGAAAAGGCCTCTGAGATGGCATTCTATGAAGATAATGATCAAGGAAGGCTTGGTTAACTTATGCCCATCCTCTGAGTTAATCAAATCTTTCAAATCAGAAACTTCATGAAAACATCAAGAGCTACAAGTTTATGGAAGAACATGCGGGAAAGATACTTCAACTCTATCCAAAACTAGAAGATTTCGTCAACTCTCAGAGAATACCGAAGATTCCAGAACCCCAAGAGTCCGAGAACCCTCGCAAATTGATTTCTTAGTCAACAAGCAATGTCCCAACAAAAGATGGAAACAATTGGACGAAGGAAAGAGGGGGGTCGGCCGACCTTACCCCCCAAAGTCGGCCGAGCTACCCCCTTATTGAAGCTTCTGGAGGAGATCTTCAGGGATGTGCTTTGACTCAACATTATAAGGAAAGATGTGGAAGCGTTTTGCCAAAGGATCTCGGGAAATTATGAAGATACGCTCAAACATGGAAGATTTGGCATAAACCGACTTATACCGAAGATTCTGGAGCTCCTCAGCCCAAAGTCCGAACTGCAAACTTGTTTCTCAAGCAACCAGGACCGACATACTGAAAGATGGAAAGCATTGGCCAAGGAAAAAGCCGGGGTCGGCCGACCCCACCCCTTCTTAAGTCGGTTGAGGATTCCCTTTCTCCCACGTCATCTCCGGACTATATAAAGCCAGTCTAGGCGACAAGACGACAAGGCGACAACATGCAGAGAAGAGGGACATCAACTAGAAGAGAGATGAGGGTCGAGTCCTAGGCTAGGGATTAGAGGTTCTTCTAGTTCCTATGGGTAATTAGAGGCCTTGCATGGCTCTCTAATTACCTAGTTCATAGAGGCTCTTCATATCATCGTGGGAGGTATGATCATGGTTGTAACTTTGATATGATATCTAATGAAGTATTGATCTTTCTCTAATTATCATGTTCTTGCTCTAATTAGCTTTAGTTCTAGATGCATGTTAATTTGATCATGTTCTTAAAGGTTATGTTCTTCTAGCGATCTTGGTCTTTGATCTTGCTTACTAGTAATATGGTTGCGTAGCTAGTTCTTGTGATCATGGTGATTAGAAGTCTAGTTATGTTTATTATGTTATTAGACTATGCGTAAGTGTATGTCTTATGAGAGCTTCTCGTCGATTAACTGGTTCTAGTGACAGTAGGGCTGGAGAAAAGTTAAGCTTGATTGAGGGGGTTAGGTTAATGACCTTGGTTTAATCATGCTATGAAGTACAGGCTTGATCATACTTATATTTGCTTTGAATGCTTAGTTATTTTGAGTGCTCTAGTTTATTTGTGGTGCCCATATTATACTTGTTTTGGATCCAATTAGGATCTGATTACACGCTGTTTAGTTCCTCCAATTCGGTGTTCTAATTATATTCTAATTGTTTATCTTCTAACTCTGACGTAGTTTAGACATAGATTAGGGGTAGATTAGATGTAGATTAGATATCACCTAATCATTTTAGTTTACCTTAAGCTCTTGTTAATTAGTTCTCAATTAGTTAATTTTCTGAATTGACAAAACACATGATAGTCATCCTGGAGAAAAGCTACTACGGTACTATCACTTGCAGTATAAGGTTTGGCGTGCATAAGTGCCGTCAACATTGGGTTGCCTAACTGCTTGGGTAAACCTCCACACTCTGATGATCTCCAACACCCTTAGTGTGCTCTTCAGGATTTAAATAGGTCACACACCCTAAAATAGCCATTGAAAAAATGACAAAAAACCTTAACACCATTTAATTGCACCGTTTTAAATGGTGAGTGTGTTTTCCTTGATTTTGCACTTCTTCACATCCCCTAGCCAATTGTAATGGTGTGTCACATTTTAAACAGTGAGTGTTATTTCCTGCATGAAACTACCTTTACAAACTCAAATGCACGAGTGTGTATATTTTATACATTACCATTAAAAATGGTAAGTGCATTTTGGCTAGGTCTAATGTTTTGAGAATGACTCTTCACTCTGGACTTCGAATTTAATAATCTTATTTTTAAAAATCTTGTGAAAAACTCTATAAGGTCGTACAGAAATCTATCTTGAATGCACCGGCAAGTAGTATTGTATTAACACCATTTCAAACAGTGCTTGAAATTTCTTTAGTCTTCATGTTTTGAGGTAACTTTTCACTCTAGTCTCCGATTTTGATAATTTTTGGACTTCTTGCAAAGCTTGTGAAAAAAGATCTTTAAGTTAATACAAAACCCTCTAAGAATATGAATTGCACTAGTGCTATTATTCTATGAACCCCATTTTTAAGGTGTATGCATTTTAGCGCACTAGGTCTTTGCGTTTCTAGCATAACTCTTCATGGTAGACTCTGGTTTTGATTATTTTAGAAATTTTAGAAAAAAATAAAAATATCTATAAAATAATAAGAGTTTCATCTTTGTTGATCGTCAATTTTGGGTACAATTTAAATTTTATTTTCTCTTTGCATTCCATCCTAGGGACCTAAAATCCTACAATCACATACTTTGGTGTAAGTGCAATCATCATTTGAGGGTTTTGGCTTTTAATGTCAATACAATTAAAAGCTCTAATGGAAATGTTTGAGCACTTTGCAAGTAATGAAGATCATACAAAAATGCATGAGAAAGTAAAATAGGCAATTCCAAGTGCAAGTAAAAGAAAGGAGACCCCATTCCATTCAAATTTTCAAGTGCAAGGAGTATCCATTGGAAGATCAAAAGCATAGCATTTCATATTTTATCCTTGAGTTAGGAAACGTCATACTATAAAGAGGGATGGTGATACTAAAGGCCTAAAGCTCATAGTGTCCAAAAATCCATCCAATATTCACCTCCAAATCTTACTCAAATTCTGCTCTCATTCTGGTTGATGCCCTGGTTAGACCAACCTCTAAACACCTTCAACCAATATTGCATTCTGCTAGTTTTTCGGTTGATGCCCTGGTTCAACAAGGTTGAACACCTCATCAACCAGATTTGGTTTTGATGGCTTTTCAGTTGAACCAATCCAGCACTGGTTCAACTGGTCTTGCCCAGATCTGCACAACAATGGCTAGTTCGAGGGAGCCCATATATATACCCATTCCTCCCTCTCTCTAATGTGTCTCTTCCACCTCCAAGCAACATGAGATACATTTCAAAAGAGCACTCTCTCCTCCACACATCTCTCCACTCTTGAGCTTCCAAATCCTCAAATCTTTGAGTGGATCTAGCAAGAACTTGAGAGCCACGTTTGTCACGCCTCCTCCTCCTCTCTTTCTCTCATTCTTGAGCTTTGAGCTTGGTGACTCCTTGAGCAGCCCTTGGTGGTTTGTTACTCTTAGAACCCAAGTTCCTTGATGGCTAGGCGTCGCCTTGGGCTCCATCTCCTCTTGTGTGGTGGTGCCAAAAGAAATTTGTATTACTCCAGCTTGTGAGAGCATCATAGTAGGTGACATCGTACCTTTGTGGTTGGTGAATGGAGGATTAGGGTTGAAAGAGACCGAGCTCTTTGTGGGCGCCTCAACGGGGAAGTAGGGCACCTTTGGGTGTGACCGAACTTCAAATTAAATCATTGTCCCTTGTGCTTGCTTATTGTTCTTGTTTGTTCTCCATGCTCATATTCTTGTGTTGCCAGATTTACTCTGATCTACTTTGTGTGCAGGTTTGGTGGTGAGCCCCTCTCAAGTCTGCAATCTCTTGCTCCAAGGAAACTTTAGAATCAAACAAAATCATCTTTGGTTGCACGGTTTGAGACATCAATTCAGTTCTTTGTTTCTATTGTGGTTGAACCAGTCCATTGCGGTTGAACTAGCATAGAGCATATTGATCCACATTGGACTAGTTCAACTTGTAGTACTAATTTATTTGGATATTTTGTGTAAAAAAATTCAGGTTAGCCTATTCACCCCCGCTAAGTTACTTTCACTTGGTGAACTTATTAGTACTAGTGTCTTCGTTGTTATCATGTCATAAACTCCGCGAAACATGTCATGAGGCTATTTTAACTACACAAATACCGTAAAGGTTTTTTGTGGCAATTAGCGCATAATTGCTCACGGGTATAACAAAATGTTGCAAGGCGAAGGGTTAAATTAGACACCCTCTCACCCTTTGCTCGATGTATCAAAGATTGAATTATCATATAGGACATCTAATGTAAGAAGGTGCATTTATGTTGGCTAATGCTGATTTTGGATGATCTAGGGGTAAGCTTTAGAGAAATTTAGATAAAGATGATGTTTGGGGGTGAATTGGCCACTATAAAGTGATATTCAATAGAAAGTAATTATTCTATTGTGGCACTAATGGAATGCTCTAAATAAAACAAATGCAGGTGAAGCATGTTATAACTCACAGGAATTCAAGCTTGTCGCAATTAATTTTATTAAAGTCAAGATAAATCAAATTAATCTTGAATTTCGTTAAAGATAAAAACTTTATACAAAATCTGTAGAGCTTGATGATATCTATAACATTATATTTCATTGTTTGTCTCATATAAACTGCTTTGATACCATAATAATCAATATGCTATTTGGATCTACAAATACACACCTAAATATTGCATTTCAGTACCAAAATGGCTTTAAAAGAAATCATGGTGACCTATAAAGTTGGAGATTTGGTTGAGATTTAACTACCATTATAACTTTTATCATGAGCTCATTTAAAAAGATTGTATTTTTTAAGAAACATTGATCTAGAAAGTGGATAACTCGAAAATAATTTAGATGCCGCATATATAACTAAAATCTAAAATTTTAAAATCTCTGAAAGGACCTAGATGTCGCCTAGAGGGGGGGTGAATAGGCGTAACTGAAAATTTACACCACTTAGAAGCACACCGTCAGCACTCACACCGGATAGTCCGATGGGTACAACCGGACAGTCCGGTATAACCGGATAGTCCGGTTCTCTACACCGGATAGTCCGGTGTCACACAGAAACCGAAACCCCCAACGTAAATATACGAGAAAATACTTATCGAGCTATGTGGAGCTGTGTAATGTTTTTATATGTTGATTATGATCTCGGCAACACTTTATTCCTGCACTCACAAAGAGAACTTGCACACGAATAATAATAGCGGAAGCAATAATGAAATGCAAGCAAGTAAAACAACCACAAGCACCAAGCTTGGGTCTCCCAGCAGGGGCACAGCACACACAACAAAGGATTTTTAGTCCCGAGGTTCGGGCACACCCGCAAGTGTCCGTACGTCCCCGTTGAGGCGCCCACCAAGAGCTTGAGTCTATTTCAACTCACGGCCTCTCCTTCACAACCACCAAGGCTATGAAGGTGCTCACTGCAAATGCTCCGAAGAGCGGAGTAATCACCTACAAGAGAAGTGGCACCCACAAGCCGGGTGCCCTTCGGGTTGCTCTCGCCGTCTAGGAGGAAACCTCCAAGAGTAACAAAAACGCTTCCCGGAAATGCTTGCCAACTGTGCTCAGAAGCTAGGTGCTCACAATGTAGCTCACACAATCTCACAAATCCTCTCCCAACTCAAGAATCTCACAAATTTAGCACAATCTCACAAAGAGAGTGTTGGGAGGTGTTACTGAGAGCCTCTGGATGGATGTGGACGTGGAGGGAAGCAACTACCGCAACTGGAAGAGAGTGAGGGGTATAAATACCCACCCTCATAAAACTAGCCGTTGGCCTGTGTCAGACCATCACCGGACAGTCCGGTGCGTACCTACCGGATAGTCCGGTATAGGCGGACTAGCCGTTGGAGCTCAAACCCTCTATACCGGACAGTCCGGTATAGCTCACCGGATAGTCCGGTGAGGGGTTCCCTGATCAGAGGCTAAGGCACTGAGCCTGAGTCAACAGATGAGCAAAGTGTAGGTGTTGTCTCCATTAGAGATACACCTAACCAGGAGATGAGAGCACAAGGAAAAGATCAGAGAGATCACTCTCAATACTGGGCTCAGCCTTCACCGGATAGTCCGGTGAGGATTACCGGACAATCCGGTGAACCCACCCTCAGCACAATAACAACTCACGAGGAGTGTTTTGGCTCGACACTCTCTGAACTAGCTGTGAGCACATGTTGACTAGAGACTTCCGAGCTTCGCTTCCCTCTTGATAGTACGGCATACCTATGCTCAAGGTGAATATGAATCTAGATGAAATCCACTTGAGTCTTGTCTTAATGAATAATGCCGTCTTGAAATATATCCACAGAGGGAGATAGCGAAGCTGAGCTTCTTCCTTTGTGAGTAATCCTCTTTGAGCGAAATAGTTGGACTTCAATTTAGAAAACCTCTTCGATAGGTAGATGGAGCACATTTGCTCGTTATCCATTTATTCAATTTGTCTTTATCATTATTGGCTTTGATATACAGTAGAGTGTCTTCATGATCAGCCACTTATTATATATGAGAAATCCAAGTAAGTTAGTGACATCCAAATGAAAGAGATACAATTTAGAGTCACTTTTCTTAACATGAAAGTCAAGTATCTCAAAGTGCATTAATAAAGCAACCCTAGTGATGTCCTTTAACAATATATACCTGTAAAAACCTGTCAAATGATCTTACAAAGAGATTAGATCTTTAATCGCATTGTCACTCAAACACCAAAACCACTAAGGAGCCTTGTTGCACTTACAATCTCCCCCTTTTTGGTGATTGATGACAACCCCGATCAAAGCTTACAAGAGATAGTTAAATTAAGTGCATGAATCCTCAGATATTTGGTATGCTCCCCCTAAATATGTGCTTGAGTTACAAAAACTCGAAATTTGAGCCATATATGCCCAAAAATACATATTTCGTGCCAGGAGAGCTCCCCCTATATCTCAGAATTCCAAAACCACATTGTAAGAGGGAAAACACAAAGTAAACCAACTGGAATGCTTGGTTGTGCAGCCACTGCCCACTCACCGGATAGTCCGGTGTAACTGACCGGATAGTCCGGTTCATCGGATAGTCCGGTGATAGCAGTGTGCACTGCACCAGGCCAAACCAAAACCACAAAGCCACACAGAGTCACAAAGACGAGCACATAGCTAATAGTATAAAATAGACATAGATATACATACAATCCACACAGTTCACATGGAAGGTAAAAGGTTTCAAAAGATTATACGAAAAATGTGTCCAAATCATGACCCTAAGAGTTCAACACATGAACCGACGCATGATACAGCTGGAGTTCAACACATGAACCGACGCATGATACAGCTGAAAGGGAAAAAGATAAGATAAAACATGCGGCAAGCGGCTCCAAGGATCTACTGACTCTTCACAAGGCCTGCTTGCTCCATACTCCCTCTTTCACTGAGCTCCTCCTGAAAAACACTAGAAAAAGAGGAAAAAGAGGGCCCACAATGCCACAAAGCTTTAATGTACTTCTCCCCCTTTGTCATTAAGCACCAAAAAGGTCAAAAGGAGAGGAGAAAAGTACCTCAAGGGCTCACTGAGTGCCCTGATCTCATCATCCACTAGAGCTGCCACCCTGAGGTCCTGACTGGAACTATCTACTGCTCTGAAAGAAGGCTCCACCCTGACCCACGGAAAAAGGTAGAGATCCTGAAAAGCTCGAGGAGGCCAAGGTGGTGGAGTAGCCTGAGTAGCCAGCAGAGAAGGCTTCACTCATCCCAAAGAGTGACTGAGCAGCCGACTGAGCTGTGGCATCCATGGATCCTGAAACCGGAGGTGCCTGAGGTGCCTGAGTAAATAGTGGAGGCTGGCTGAACTGAGGAGGCACTGATGCCCCGCTAGTCTGACCCTGGTACCCTGTAAAGGGATCCACCAGGAACTCCTCCTCTACCTCTGTCTCCTGCTCATCCTCTACTACTCGGTCAGGTGAGGGTGGTGGCTGCATGCCGAGGTGCCTCTGAATGCCCTTCACCCTGTTATCTGTCAGGGTCTGGCGACGACGGATCTCTCTCTTCTCAGCTATGTCCTTCGCCCTGAAGCACTTGAGGGCTCCCATAATGGCTCTGAAAGCCTACACAACAGGTGAGGAGCTCCTCCTCGACCTCTCACTGGAGAACTGCCCACTGCCTCTCCTCCTCTGAGGTGACTGCCTCTGCTGCTGTGGCACTGGAGCCAACTGACTCGGAGGTGGGTCTGAGCCAGAAGGTGTAACTGAGGGTGCTGGCACAATCGGATGCTTCACCTTCTTGACACGGAATGGCCGGTGCTCAGTGTCACTGATATAAGCTGTACCGGTTACTCTGTCAGTCACCTCCATGATGAAAGGAGCATATGCACAACTCCGATATGGGTCAAAGGATATGGCTTTGATCTCCTCCCATATGAAGTTGGTCACGCTGAAAGGCAATGCATCCTCCCTTATCCTAGCAAGCAGATTCTTGGCATAATGTGATATGTTAGTAGCATCACCAATACGAGGAGCTAGGGTCTTTCTGAACATTCTGTTCAGATATCCATAGAAAGAGTAAAGACCCTGTGAGTGTCCAAAGTTTCCCTGATTGTTTGGAGGATACATGAACTTCATCTCACTGTCAGGGAGACACTGCTCTAGGTGAACCTTAGGCCTGTTCAGATCCACATTGTTCAAACCAAGCACAAATGCAAAGTCAAGATAGGAGATGGAATAAGTCTCACCCTCTGTCATCCATGCCATAGCCCACTTCCTCGGATCTGCATCTGTGTCATCAAAGTAGACTGTGGCATAGAACTGAGCGATGATCTCCTTGTTCCAATCATGCCTGAAACTCATGATCTTCTGAATGTTCTTCCTCCCACAAGCTGCAATCACCTGATCAAAAAAGGGGTCTTTCTTGTCCTTCATGTATTTCCAATCAACCCATTGATCAAGTGTGACTGGGTGTTCCTTGGATAGAATCACTGACTCATAGTAATCCTCCTGAAACCTGGTGTGAAACCTCCAGTCATAAGAGCTCTTGGGCTCTTTCCTAAAGTCCCTTCTCATGTTGTCTCTGATCTCACTGAGCTTCCCCTTTTTCTTGAAATCTACCGCCTTTCTGTTGGGCGGCCTGCTGGGCTTGGACATCTTCCTAGCATACTCAGCCTCGGGGAATGCTGGCTCTCTCTCCTCTTCTGCCTCAACATCTCTCTCCTCTTCCTCATCATCACTGCTGGGAGGAGCTGGACCCTTACCATGGGGTCTGGGTTGGACCACATAGGTCTCATCCTCTACATCATCATCAGAGGAGGTCTCCACTGCCACCTCTTCATCTGCAATATGCATCTGACCTCGAGGAGTGTCCTGCAACGGCCCTTGCCTCGTCCTGAGTGATCTTTCCCTTTGAGAGCCACCAGCACCGGTGTCCTCCAAGGGAGAAGAAGTGTCACTGCTCGACTGAGGGCGAGGCTTAGTGGCCTTTCTCTTAACCCTGGTGTACTGCTTGATGGGTTGCTCACCAGCCATCTACACCCCTGAGAGACAAAGATATGAATTTGGACCCTCGGATTAGCCTCAAAGTGTAAAAGATGTAATTTAATTACGATGACTGTGAGAACATGATTTTCTGACAGGAATATGTCAAAAAGACACAGAGGAAAATATGGAACAAGTTTGGGAGCTCATAGAACAAATCTAGAGCCATAAAGAGCAACTGACCTAGGGCCTCTGGGTATAGCCGGACAGTCCGGTGTATTCCACCGGATGGTCCGGTCCTACCGGACAGTCCGGTATAGGACACCGGATAGTCCGGTAGCGCCCAGTGCCCTAGGGTTGGTGGATCTCCCAAATCAGCCATGAAAAAGTTTTGATCTTCTATGACATGATGGATATGCATATCAGGAGTACTTCTACCAAGAGAAATTACTAGCATTGCACCGAGCAAAGAGATCGGGCAAAAAGGGTTCAAAGTACCTTGGAGAGAAGTTCCTAGGTCAAAACTGATGGAGAGGCCGGTGGGATCGGATACCCCGAAGATGCAGCGGCCAATCCCCACCAAAAGCTCCTCAAATCCACAGAGGAACGAGAAGAACTCCTCAAATCGCCAAAGAGATCCTTGAATCAAGCAAGGGCGGCGGTTGGAACGGATGAAAAGCGGTTTGGAGGAAGGTGAGGGAAAAAACATGAGAAGTTACCCCTTGGAACCGCGGGTGAGGGTAAAATCCGCGTGGACCGGATAGTCCGGTATCCCTGCCGGATAGTCCGATGTTACCGGATTGTCTGGTAGGGTACACCGGATAGTCCGGTAGAAAATGATTTCGCAAAAGGTCTGAGGGCTGTGCTATATTCCTTTGATCCATTTGACTCCTTTATGTAACATAGCCCTCAGGGAAGGTAAGTGACCTTTTGTAAATGCATTTATGTCAAAGCTTTTGGTCAAAAGATGATTTAGTTGAAAGAGATGAGCTTTTGAATAAATTCGTTTGGAAAAAGATTTTGAATTTCAGCATAGGAGTCTCAATGTATGTGGTTAGGTTCAAACACGCACAGAGAACAATAACCACATATAAAGAGAGGTTGATCACAAAGATCTCAACAACAAATGTTTTCAAAATCCCATTTTTGCTATACTAGTGAATTACCATGCCTTGTTTAAGATGATTAGCATGATTGATTCACACTCAGCTTACAGAGGCATGAGAGGATCTCTTAGCTAGAGTATCAAGCAAACATCTGATCTCATTAAGGCCTCATGAGACATACTCATGACAAGACACAATATTTCACTAGCTCAAACCTTAGGAAATATGCCACAAAGAATGTTAGATACATTGAGGATCACATCATAGATGGTGACCTATTTAACTCATACCTCCTATCATATTAGAAGCACCAAGCTCTCAAGACTAACTTGACAACTTTCTAAGATTTAGAGGTATCAAACAACTATCCATACTAGAGTTGGATCACTCAAACTACCAACAACCACACATGAGTGACAAGGCCTTGAAGCACTTACAATGCATATAGGAACTCATACCTTGGCCTTGGTTTAATATACTCATAAGATATATAAGAATAAAACCACCTTTGGTATATGCCCTGATTTTTTTTTATATTTTTGAAGCATCTTCAATCTATTTTGCATTATGCCAGTGATTTGGTCCAGTCTACATCTTTTTGATATCTGCAATCTTACTCACATAGAGTTGTTAGTACTACAGAGCCCTAGTATAACTCTACTCCCCCAAATGCATGCTTATGGTTCTTGAATAACCAATTTCACATGCTCAACTTTTGTAACAAACATGGGGATTAGAAGTTTTACTGTGGCTGAGTGTAGAATGGGTGAAAGAGTAATTATGTAGGTGTACTCACAGGTATATGGACTTGGCTGAGCCTTACCGGACAGTCCGGTGTAAATACATCGGATAGTCCGGTCCTGTCGGACAGTCCGGTGTAGTACACCGTATAGTCCGGTACAGAGACCGGTAGACTGGTTGGAGACGTGCCCGACCAGTTGAACCGATGGTTTAACCGGTTGAACCGGTAGATCAGCAGAGCCGGCAGACCGGTGCTACCTGTTTCCGACCGGTTGGACCGGTGGGTCCAGCCGATGGGTCCTGAAAGTTTGCACTAGGAGTTTCGAGTTCTTCCAAGCTTTATTTCCTTTTCTTCTCATGAGTCTCAACTCATATTCCTGCACATTTTAAGGCACTTGCTCCACAAAGGAGCCGTCAACGTATCACAAGAATATAAGCATAGGATAGGAGTGGAATTTGAACTTGATTGATTTGGGCAAGACTCAAGTCACTAAGGACGAGTCTTGTCCCAACCATCAAGGATCTAGATAGGCACACGTTACCCATGATGTCATTGAGGATGAAGATATTCCCAAAATTCATATCTTGGCTTGAGATGGGAAGAAAGAATCTTGAGACAATGATATATTTGCAGTTTAGCTTCTCAAGATAGCCAAGACCCTCAATGCATCCTGTAGGTACCTATAGGTCTTCAGGTGTGTTTTGGTACCCAAACCTTGTTGGGTCCATCAATGTTAGTCAAATAAACCTTGGGTATCCAAATAGCTTTGGTGAGAACCTTGGATGAACAAATCACCTTAGCTTCGCCACTGCAGCCCTTGAACACACAAGCCACTTTAGTTTTCTTATTGATAAGATTGGGATGAGTAAAGTTACCATATGGGCAATCCTTACCAAGATGCCCCTTTTTCCGACAATTGTAGCATATTCTTTGCCTGAAGCCCTTTGGTTGATTTTCTGCCTTGATTGCATGTACTTCCTCCTTTCCAACCTTGTTGTGAGACTGGGTAGGTCTTTTTGCCTTGGAATTTGTGACTTGAGCTGCCACTGACTTCACCGAATAATCCGACACCCTACTACCGGATAGTCCGGTATGTTTTTTCGGACAGTCCGGTGAGCCAGAGCTGCTCACTGCCTTGGATTTGAGGCTTGGGCAGGCCTGAACATTGTGTCCTCTTTCCTTGCACCAGTAGCATCTTCTATTTGTTTTGTTCTTCTGTCCTCTTGATTTGGCTTGCTCTTGTGCTTTAGTGCTTCCACCACTTTTAGACTTGATACTTGCCTTAGTGTGTTGTGCACGGTTTGAACCCTCCTCAAGCTTGTTCACCATGTTTTCACGGTTATCTTGAGAAGGTTGCACACAACACTTTTCTTTAAGTGTGATCAAGTCCTGTTTTAACTTTTCAACCTCTTGCTTGAGCTTTTCATTTTCTTTTGCAATGAGGTCATCACAAGATTCTACAATATCATGCTCAACACAAGGGTTACTTGCTTTTAAACAGCAAGGGTTAGCACAAGCATTGATAGAATCAGCTGAAGAACAAGAATTATTTTGCATGAGAGGTTCATAAGATTTTACCGACGTGACAAATACCTCGTGTGCTACCTCACTCAAGGCTAGCTGATCAATGAGCTGCATACTCTCATCTAGGAGCTCATCTTTTTCTTGTTGGAGCTCCAAGCACTTGTCATTGATCCTATTTAGTAATTCTTTTCTTTCTTCTACCTTGTTCTTAAGCTTGAGTTTGAGCTCTTCTTTTTCATCTTGAGTCTCTTTTAGCTCATCCAATTTCTTCACCAAGTAGTCTTCTTGATTGTCAAGACTTTGCTTCTGCTTGGTGATGATTTGCATCAGCTTGATCACTTTCATTAGGTCCTTCTTGCTGAGGTGGCCAATATCCAAATCTTCATCGGTAATCTCGTCTTCATCTTCATCGTTCCCACTCATCTCTTCCTCACTTTCTTCACTTCCCTTGGCCATAAGACACTGATGTGAGTGTGAAATAATGGAGTGAAACTTGGATGAACATGATTCTTCACTTGGTCTCCATCGCTGCTCTATACTGGTTGGTGCAGCTTCACTGCCACCACCGGATAGTCCGGTATCAATTACCGGACAGTCCGGTATCTGTAGTGACTGCAGCACCAACTGCCTTTCTTGATCTTCCTTGTCCTCGGCGCTTTCACATTGGCTTATTTCTTCTTTTCCTGAGTTCCTTACTGATATGTTTGCTTGTTCTTGAGATTTGCATGCAAAAACATTTTTGAGAGTGGCCCAAATCTCATGGGCATCCTCAAACCTCTTGTACTCATGGAACAGCCACTTAGAGGTATCTAGACTCAAAATGCTCAATAAATAATTAGCAACTCGAGCATTGAGCTGCAAGCGTATTGTCTCCTCATGAGATAGGTTTCCCCAATCATAGTTAGAAGGCAATATGCTAGCTTCTACAATTTGCTCCACAAGTGGACCATTGGTCCTAAGCAAATTAAGTACATGAGTTGACCACTGAGTATAGTTAGAGCCATCAAGCATGAGCGGCTCACAAGTTACCTCACTAGGTGTTGACATCTTTACTCACGGCGGTGAAGCTTTTCGGTGAGTCCTTGCTCTGATACCAATTGAAAGGACCTAGATGTCGCCTAGAGGGGGGGTGAATAGGCGTAACTGAAAATTTACACCACTTAGAAGCACACCGTCAGCACTCACACCGGATAGTCCGATGGGTACAACCGGACAGTCCGGTATAACCGGATAGTCCGGTTCTCTACACCGGATAGTCCGGTGTCACACAGAAACCGAAACCCCTAAGGTAAATATACGAGAAAATATTTATCGAGCTATGTGGAGCTGTGTAATGTTTTTATATGTTGATTATGATCTCGGCAACACTTTATTCCTGCACTCACAAAGAGAACTTGCACACGAATAATAATAGCGGAAGCAATAATGAAATGCAAGCAAGTAAAACAACCACAAGCACCAAGCTTGGCCCAGCAGGGGCACAGCACACACAACAAAGGATTTTTAGTCCCGAGGTTCGGGCACACCCGCAAGTGTCCGTACGTCCCCGTTGAGGCGCCCACCAAGAGCTTGAGTCTATTTCAACTCACGGCCTCTCCTTCACAACCACCAAGGCTATGAAGGTGCTCACTGCAAATGCTCCGAAGATCGGAGTAATCACCTACAAGAGAAGTGGCACCCACAAGCCGGGTGCCCTTCGGGTTGCTCTCGCCGTCTAGGAGGAAACCTCCAAGAGTAACAAAAACGCTTCCCGGAAATGCTTGCCAACTGTGCTCAGAAGCTAGGTGCTCACAATGTAGCTCACACAATCTCACAAATCCTCTCCCAACTCAAGAATCTCACAAATTTAGCACAATCTCACAAAGAGAGTGTTGGGAGGTGTTACTGAGAGCCTCTGGATGGATGTGGACGTGGAGGGAAGCAACTACCGCAACTGGAAGAGAGTGAGGGGTATAAATACCCACCCTCATAAAACTAGCCGTTGGCCTGTGTCAGACCATCACCGGACAGTCCGGTGCGTACCTACCGGATAGTCCGGTATAGGCGGACTAGCCGTTGGAGCTCAAACCCTCTATACCGGACAGTCCGGTATAGCTCACCGGATAGTCCGGTGAGGGGTTCCCTGATCAGAGGCTAAGGCACTGAGCCTGAGTCAACAGATGAGCAAAGTGTAGGTGTTGTCTCCATTAGAGATACACCTAACCAGGAGATGAGAGCACAAGGAAAAGATCAGAGAGATCACTCTCAATACTGGGCTCAGCCTTCACCGGATAGTCCGGTGAGGATTACCGGACAATCCGGTGAACCCACCCTCAGCACAATAACAACTCACGAGGAGTGTTTTGGCTCGACACTCTCTGAACTAGCTGTGAGCACATGTTGACTAGAGACTTCCGAGCTTCGCTTCCCTCTTGATAGTACGGCATACCTATGCTCAAGGTGAATATGAATCTAGATGAAATCCACTTGAGTCTTGTCTTAATGAATAATGCCGTCTTGAAATATATCCACAGAGGGAGATAGCGAAGCTGAGCTTCTTCCTTTGTGAGTAATCCTCTTTGAGCGAAATAGTTGGACTTCAATTTAGAAAACCTCTTCGATAGGTAGATGGAGCACATTTGCTCGTTATCCATTTATTCAATTTGTCTTTATCATTATTGGCTTTGATATACAGTAGAGTGTCTTCATGATCAGCCACTTATTATATATGAGAAATCCAAGTAAGTTAGTGACATCCAAATGAAAGAGATACAATTTAGAGTCACTTTTCTTAACATGAAAGTCAAGTATCTCAAAGTGCATTAATAAAGCAACCCTAGTGATGTCCTTTAACAATATATACCTGTAAAAACCTGTCAAATGATCTTACAAAGAGATTAGATCTTTAATCGCATTGTCACTCAAACACCAAAACCACTAAGGAGCCTTGTTGCACTTACAATCTCAAATGAAGATTAGAATCTAATATCATTTTGTATAAAAGTTGTAGAGCTCAACAAGATTTACAACTTTATAAAAATCCACCTTTTTCAAGAAAATACAAATATAAAATATTATCGTTTCTTATAGTATCAAAACAATTTTAAATTAAAAGTTGGTGAACTCCAAAGTTGTAGGACTCATAAAGCTTACAACTTTCATATACAAGTGTCTCCATATGAAAATTCAAAGTTGTAGCGTTTATTTTCAAACATACTACCTACTTCCATTAATATAGGACATTAAAAATGCACCAGAGGGATATGTTATATAGAAAAATAGATAAACCGTTATTTGAAATGGTGGATTTTTAATACTACTACAGTTTGATCCTGTTTAATTTAAATTTCAAATTTCCAGTTCATGGTATAGATATATTTTATTTATTTGTTATCAGATGTGTGATTGTTGGAAAAAACGAATTAATAAAATATTAAAAAATCGAGAGGAGGGGGTCCGTAACCGGATATTCCCTGCCCGCGTCCGCATTCGACCCGATGTGGATCCCTTTTGGACGATGGCCCAATCCGCCTCTTCGCCAGGGGCCAGCGGCCCAGCTCCTCCACGCCTTCCACTTCCAGGCAGCCTCCGTGTCAGTAGCTGTGAACTTGCGATCAGTTTCATTGGGTCTCCCACCATTTTCATTTTTCATTGGACAGTTTCAAACTCGGAGTGCTAACAGTTCTTCAGTCAACCTTGCTCACTCTGATAGTCTGAACGTCTGATTGCGGAGAAAACGCTATTGGATTTATAGCTAAAGCAACGCATATAAGAATACAGGACAGGCCGGCATTGATCAGTTTGATCATGTCACATTCGCGGAGAGGCCATATGAAAAGAAAAAAAAGGAAAGATTTTTTTAATCTCTATTTCCATCTTATCTTTAGAGTAGTTCGTACAAAAGAAAAAAAAAAGATAAAACATACGCCTTCGCCTGAATATAATCACGATGCGCCGCTGCATCGATGCCTTTGGAGGTCCTGCAGAAGAGGGGAGCTCTCTGTACACCATGGGATCCCTGCTGGAGCACGAGACACGCTTCCCAGCCGGCAGCGGCGGATGCCATGCCAGGACCAGGACCAGGACTAGGAGCTAGGAGGAGGTCTTGTCGCCACACTGCGGGTTCATGAAGATGACGTGGTGCAGGGCGTCGGGTCTGAGCGGCGTGGAGGAGCAGGACAGGGTGGTCTTGGCGATGGGGATCAGAGACTGCACCACGTCCGTCATCAGCGGCCGGTACTCCGCCTTCGTCTGGACGCACATCGCGGCGATGGCGGCGACCTGCTCATCTCATCGGTTGTCGCGCATGCAGGGTCAGCGAAGGGATTTTGGAGCTCGTCATCAGATAGTAGTAATAAATGGGGCGAAACTGGGGGGGACGATAGCCTTTGAGAGGAAGACCTGGATGAGATCCTTGAGGGCGAACTGGCCTTTCAGGGCAGGGTCCACCATCTGCACGAGCTTCTGCCGATTCGTGAGCCGTGGAAGGGCCTGCGGCAGAGGTTTCAGTTTCAGTTTCAGTTTCAGAGAGGGCACATGCATGGTTACTGAAGGATCGGATCGATATCGATCAGACGAGGAGGAGCAGCCGCGAACTACCGAGTACTGACCCATGACACGAGGACGTGCTGTCCGGGCGGCCGCTGCGTGTCCACCGGCACCCGCCCTGTGAGCAGCTCCAGGAGCACGACCCCGTAGCTGTACACGTCGGACTTGGTCGTCAGCTTCCCCGTCGACGCGTACCTGCAGATTAACAGAGCAATATGCAACCTATCCGCGATCAACAATCGACGCCTAGATTACCCAAAACCCACGCGGTAGCACACTAGTAGCACGTACTCTGGCGCGAGGTAGCCGGTGGTGCCGAGCACCCGGGTGACGACCTGGCCGTCGGCCTTGTTGGAGCCGAGCTTGGCCGTGCCCAGGTCGGCGACGCGCGCGCGGTAGTTGTGGTCCAGCAGGATGTTGCTGCACTTGAAGTCGCGGTGGATCACGGCGGGGCTGCTGTGCTCGTGCAGGAACTCCAGCGCGCGCGCGCAGTCCAGCGCGATGCCCAGCCGCGTCTGCCAGTCCAGCGGCGGCCGGTGGTGGTGGCCGAGGCCGCCTCCTGGTCCTCCAGCTCCAGCTCCAGCTCCAGCTCCAGCTCCACCAGGCGCCGGGTGGAGGTGGCTCTTGAGGCTGCCGTTGGGCATGAACTCGAACACCAGCAGCCGGTGGCTCTGGTCGGCGCAGTAGCCCAGCAGCCCCACCAGGTACGGCGAGTCCAGCCGGCTCAGCAGGTCCACCTGCCATTCAATTGAAGTCACTCCTCTTCTCTCTTTTTTTTTTCCTCAGTTATTACTGCGGCCAGCAAGTCAAGCTCAGGTTGCAGGGTACACAAGTACTGTGTACTCCGATGCTCCGCACAGATTGAAAGGTAGAAATGTGAAGGCTAAGCAAACGCATCGCTTCGACCGACCCACGCAGCGCATGCACGGGCTGGCTGATTGATGTCGTCCTCGATCCAACTCAGACACGGGCTCCATCCCGATCCTCGTTGATCATCGCCGTGAATCATGCCCGTGTCGACTGAAGTGAGTGGCACCTGAAATCCTGACGCCACGTACACGCTGTTTCAACTTCTGATAGGGAAGTTTAGCACTAAACCCGTTCCCGGCGTCCTGTGCGTCTGCATCGGTCTGCAAAGGACAGCAGACGGGGGCGCCCGTACACGCGCAGAGACAGCGAGTCGTTGCGCTCGTTTATGTGTTAGCAGTCAGCACAGCCAACGCGCCCCCACCGTACCGGCCGGACTTTCATCGCTCACTCGCTGGTGCAGTGCAGTGCAGTGGCGGGCGATCGAGGTACTGGACCATGTCAGGCAATCAAACGGGGCCGAGATACTGTAGATCGATGCGTGCAGTACTGCAGTGCAGTGCAGGCGCCGCCGTGCAGGTGTCGGGCTCT
Organism: Paspalum vaginatum; assembly: GCA_030272315.1. Classification (NCBI taxonomy): domain Eukaryota; kingdom Viridiplantae; phylum Streptophyta; class Magnoliopsida; order Poales; family Poaceae; genus Paspalum; species Paspalum vaginatum. The sequence goes on along the minus strand of CM059020.1, from coordinate 36,341,428 downwards.
CGACTTGCAAAAAAAAAAAAGTCTTTTTAATTGAGAAGCTTTACGCCACCGGAGAGTCGGAGACACGAGCAAACAAGAGCACAGTAAGTAGGCCAGTAAGTCAAGCTGCCAACCGGATTTCTATCCTAGTACGCGGACGATAGGCGTGCGTGGTGGATGCCGGCTCCAGGAGTCTAGAATGCAGGTGCGCAGGTGCAGCATGCCAAAGGGGAAGCCGTTGGCCCCATGGCACGAATGATTGCCCCCCGCGCCACCTTCCAAGATACTAGACCCGAGCCTAGATTACGCTCGTGACACCACTTGTGGTGGCTTTGTGTCCATCTCCCATGCACGCGAGGTACGATGCGATCGCGAGGCGCGATCCCGCGACGTGACACTGTTGGTTAGCGCACACGCTGCGCGTGACACGCGCCAACCGGAGCACCACGGAACCAATCGGCCGACGACGCACACGCGGCGCCTGCCTCTGCCTGCGGCCGCTCGCTGCGCCCGTCCTCGTGCAGCGGCAGGCGGCAGCCGACAGGATCGGATCGGATCGGCAAGGCTCGCGCGCGCCAAACGGCTCGGGCTCACCGCTCACCCGCCGAGACACGCAAGCAGGCGAAGCTGGTCGCGCGCGCAACGGACGAGCCCGACCATGCACATCATCACCCGGGCGCGGGTGCCCCTCGCAGTCACGGCTCCGGTCATCCGCCAGGCTAGAGACAAGATGGAACAGTCTGTCACGGCAGGTTGCGGCCACGCACGTACGCACGCGGGGGTGTCCAGCGGCGCGCCTAATTGCCTTCCAGGTTACGTCCCGGCGCTCGCCTCGCCTGGCTCCAACGGCCGACCGATCGCACGGCAGGCACCAACCGCCGGAACACGTACAAGCTACCCTCTCTTCTGCTCTGCTCTGCTCCCGGCGGCAACGGGTAAGTTGGTGCACCGTACGACGCGGAGCGGATCGATCCAGCGCCGTGTACGTGGACGTGCACATGGACGGTGGCGTGAGTAGACGGCGACGTGTGTGCGACTGTGTGTGCAGGGTGTCGTAGTAGTTGCTTGGCTTGGTTTGGGGGGGCGTTTGGCTTACGTACCTCGATGCGGAACTCGCGCTCGCCCTGGCGGCGCTGGTCCAGGCGCAGGCGCTTGATGGCGGCGGTGGTGCCGTCGGCGAGCCGGCCGCGGAACACCGCGCCGTAGGCGCCCCGCCCCACCACGTTGCACTCGCTGAACCCGTCCGTGGCGCGCTCCAGCTCCCGGTACGTGAACACCTGCGCGCCCCGGCGGATACGGGGCTGCTGCGCCGCGAACCCCACCAGCCGCCCGGCGTAGATGCACCCGGTGCCTGCCATGCCATCCATAGTGTTACATACCGGCAATGCGAATATGCGATGCGACGAGCACGCATGACGAGCTAAAAGCCCGTTGATTATTGCTCCCAAAGTCCCATCCACCGCATGCTGCACTTACCGGCGAACGACCTCGTGTTATGGCTGCCGCAGCTGGACGCCGGCGCGCCCGGCTTGCCGTCGCCGCTGCAGCTGCCGCCGGCGTCCGCCTCCCGCGGCCTCGCCCGGCGGGTCACCACCAGGATGACGGCCACGGCGACGAGCAGCACCAGGGCTATGGCCAGCGCCGAGACCGGCAGGATGGTGAAGAGCGGGCTCGCCCGCCCGCCGCCGTAGCCCCGGCCGGGCGCCGGCCACGGGGAGAGCGGAAACGGCGCGAGCCGCGCGTCCGCGACGTCCTCCGAGGCGGTAGGAGACGGCGCCGGCGGCGAGAAGGCGTCCGCCATGGTTCCGGCCGTCGAGGTCGAGGACGGCCGGGTACGTAGCCAGGACGGACAGGGCAGTAGTGGAGACAGCGCGTGCGTGAACAGAGAGATAAGGGAGGCGACGGGTGTGTAACTGTGTACAGATATAGCAGTAGCTTTGCTTTGCTAGACACACGAGTACATGACATAAGAGGAAGAGGTGCAGACAGAGAGAGAACAGAGAATTGGCGTAGAGTAGAAACTCTCCCAATCTACTGGACCGTATAGCTGTTCGACATGCACCGCGTTTTCCCTGTGGCTGCAGTTACGCACGCAGGGGCCTGTGCATAAACGATACACGTATACTGAAGATGGAACAGCGGCTGCTTGTTGCATGTACGCGCGTCCAACGAGCTGGGGGCCGGCGGCGCTCGGCTCAGCATTCACCGGTCACCGTGCCCGCCGACGTGACCGGCCGGTACAACGCGAGCTGCTGGCTAGACCCTCCCTCCGTAGGCTCTTGTTCGATTTACGCGATGGCAAATTGGCATCTGGCGACGCTGTCAGCTGGCAGTAATCGCGGCTGGCTCTCGGACGGTTCTTCGGTTGTCGACGTCGAAATGGACCACGTATGTGCACGGCGCCAAAAACCGGCAGCAGGTAAAACTGCAAACCGGGCGTTCTTCTTCTGACAGTAGATGCGCCCATATTACGGCGCGCGCGTGACGCCTCCGCAGGCTCTGCGCCCCGCGCCGAGAGTAGATACAGTAAACGGTGCGTGGCCGGGGCAACCGGGGCGGGCGGGCAATGCGCCAAAGCGGCCGAAATCACATGCGTCGCCGTCTTCGGCTCGTGAGCTTGGTTTGTCCTGGTACATGTTATCGGCCGCCAGCGCCTCTTGTAGCCAGCCAGGTGGGAATTTTGTAGGGATGCAAACGGTGTGGATAATTATCCGATCCGATCCGAATTCTAATTAGCTGGATATGGAGGAGAAGGTTGTATATCCATACCGATATGGATAATCCGAATCCGATTTTCGTGCGGATGCGGGGTAGGATATGGTATCGTTAAAATCCGACGGATATGGAGTATCCGACATTTAAAAGCGGATTATCCGATGTTTATAATAGGATAATATCCGATTAGTTTGGTAAATACAATAAGATCAATGATGATTGACTGCTGCAAAAAAAACGGATGGTAGAAATGGAAACAAAGCGCTATAGAGGGCACAAATCAATCCCCGCGCGGCACAAATCAATCACCGATTCACCGTATGTCTAGTGATGAAGAGGGTGACGAATATCCTATTGCTGGCAACATCTCGTGGTAAAATTCTCAACTTTATATATGATTGTGAATCGAAAGTTATAGTTATAGATGCTTATTTAGTACTCCTAGTTAGTACAAAAACTTATGCCGTCTTTTTTTAAAAATTCCAGGGCAATGAATGGGTTGGCATCTACTGTTAAAAGTGCAGAGAATTACAGGACAGAAGATAAAGAAGCTTCTTATAGTTAATTATGAATCTATATTTTGTTTACTACTTTCATACTCTTATTAAGTGAAGACTAACTTGTATTAAGTTTTGTTTGCTACCAAGTGTGTGACGTAACGTTATTTATTATTTACATACTTAGTTATTTATGGCTATATCCAAATTATGTTATCAATTATTAAACTTTAATTTATAGTTTATTGATCTCTACAAAAAATTAGATGTAGTCATGTATTATTCGACTTTTTAAATCCGCTCCTGCTCCGACACCGCTCCGATTCCGTACCATTTCCGACATCCTAAAAAATCCATATCCATATCTGTAACCGCGTAATATCTGCTCCGCTCCGAATCCGACAGAAAAAATAGAATTAGGATACAGAAAAGATGTTATCCGCTCCGATCCGATCCATCTGTGTCCCTAGAATTTTGTACAGGCTCGCGGCCAGTACACTGTGCATCCGGCGCGACGGCCTGACAAGTGAACTTTGCACTGGAGCTTCGGGCCGAGTTGGACGCGCCCTCCGTCAGAACATGACCTAAATTAATACTGTATGGTTTAATTAAAGGGCACGTGTTTAGACTTTAACTAGCGCATCAATTGACCCGCGCAGGTTTATACGGCTAGGTCACTGCAGCGTATTTTTTTAATATGGATTTTTATTGGACATTTCCTTGGCACGTTTATTATTGAAAATTAGTTTATTTAGTTCAGCGCGTGCAAGTCAAATGGTTAAAGTTGAGCATTTTTCATAGTTTGTCGCATTATTATTTTACATAATTTAACTTTAACCATAATTATTTCATAAATTTACTAATAATCTTTTTGACTCGTTATGCATGATAACTTACCTCATTTATATATTTTTTTGATTGGTTGCTTGTGTTAATGTGTTATATCCTTTCGTTCTTCGTGTCATATATTTATTTAGGCACATCCTGCACGGGGATTTACCCTAAGTACTAAAAGCTAGAAATATGACAAATATGCATGCTCTATATCCTTACTCATTAGCATGACGTGATTTTTCTAACATAATATGTTCTTCTAAGTCTTCAAAACACAGCTCTACAACCTTACACGAATGAAACTAGCACTACATGAAGCAGGGGAAAAATTTATGGGCTAGAAACTCACAAATTTAGACCAAAACCCATGAATTTAGTGTCGACTCGTTAGCAAACTGGCAAAACTTAATTCATGAATTTAACTCCACAAAATTATGTGATATATTTCAAAGGAAATTGTTTAATTTTGTGGGCTTGCACGTGGCCCATAAATTTATCTATGTGGGCCAGTTAAATTTGTGGGGGTGGTGTATGTTTTTTGTTGTTGGTCGTGATAGATGGCTTGAATATTAGCTAGACTTGAAGAATAAATAAGAACATTTCATCATGATATTATCATTGTGTTTTATTTTGCGTTTAGGAGTTTGGGGTGAAAGCGATTTGTGTTTCAAAACCATTCCCTTTCCTTTCGGGACGACCCCCCTAATCCCAACAAACATACAACCATGAATGCGCCTCTTGTTCGGTTAGCATAGGATTGGGTTGAATCGGGTTGAATTGAGAAGGATTGAATCCTTGCGAGTCAATATACTACACAATACCTACCAATCCCCTTCCGCACCCGCGAACAAAATTCATACCCGCTACGATACCCATGTCCGTTCACAGGTATGAAATTTTACCCATACCCATACCCGCATGGGTAAAAAAAACATCAGGTAACCCATATCCGATTAAATGCCAACTACACACATGTTTAAATAGCACAAATATAATAAATAATGGCATAAGTAAAATAATAAATGGCTAAATGTGTGTAAATAAATTGAAGACAATAATAAATGATATCGAAACATGCAAGTTGACCATATTTTTGCCTAATTTACACTCATGTTTGTTTAATTATGTAGAATAAATGTATGGTTAAGGTGGGTATAAATTACCTATGGGTACACGGATATGGGTAGTATGCACCGGTACCCGCACCCGCGTACGCGATGGGTACAAAATTGTGCCCGTTAACGTATCCACGGGTGGAGAAGTCATCCATACCTATCCTTATATCGGGTAAAATCCGTCGGGTACTCAGGTTTCGGGTATCTATTGCCATCTCTAGTCGGATGCATGTCCTTCTGGCCAACCGTTGGGATGAGTATAACTTCATCATCAAGTGTAGCAATCTGTAACGTTTTGATTTTACATTTGTTTGTTCTTTACAACGGTTTTTGTTGCTTGTACCCCGTCTCTAGAACCAACACATTTTTAGTCTTTATAGTCAGTTAATTATTAAAACACATATAGGTTGATACAACATAATAATGTCTTTTCATTACACCCTTACCAAACCCAAGGTGACGACAGTTTGAAAAACAAGGGCATGTTTGAATCCCGGTGACTAAATTCAAATGAGCTAAAATTTAATCACTTTAGAAGCTAAATAACCAAACACCCTGAGCTAAAAGTGACTAAAACCCTTTAGTTCCTTTAGCCCCAATGGAGGAACTAAAAGTGACTAACCCCTCTTTTCCTCCCCTGCCCCCGGTCCCCTCCCCCCGCCCGCCCACTCCCACTCGTGATCTCTCTCTCCCCCTCTCTCCCTCCTCTGCACGCTGGCTTGCGTGTCCACGCCCTCCGCCTCCCTTCACTGGCTAGCCCTGCTGCCTGCCACTTCGCCTCCCTCAACGGCCCCCAGCCCTGCCCCGCGCTAGCAGCTGCCTATCCTGTGGCCGAGCGCCGCCGGACGCGCCTCCCGCGGCCGCGCCGGGAGGACAAGGCGGCTGGCCGGATTCAGTCGTGAGGAGGAGGCGCCGAGGGCGGGTCAGGTCCCGTCCGCGCGTCCCCGTGCTCGAGGTGCGCAGAGCCACGACCGCCGGTGGTTGTGGAGGTCCATGCGATGTCTAGCAGAGGGCCACCAAGGAGGAGGCGTGTGGCGTCGACGGGGCTGCGCCGGGAGGTCGGCGATGCGCGCGGCGTGGCGGAACTGGGGAGGAGGATGACGAGCGGCGGAGGAGAGTGAGGAGGAGGCGGCCGGTGCCGGGGACGAGGTAGGGCGGTGGCGCTGGATCCGGCGGGAGGAGGACGAGTGGGGAGGGGAGCAGGGCGCTCCGGGCTGGATCCAGCGGCCGGCCCCTCCATATGAGGGTAATTTGGTCCTTGTACAATGCAATTATGGCTTTGGTCCCTACTTTAATCACTTGATCCAAACATGGGTAACTAAAATTTTAGTCAATGGTTTTAGTCACTTTTCTTTAGTTACTATGATCCAAACAGGGCCCAAATACTCGAAGAATGCGCATCGGGTTGAGTGTCTTTACTCTTTGAGACCAGACCTAGCCCTACTAAAACAAGAAAAATCATTTGTCCAAAACTAAATTTTACCAAAATAGAACGTGTGTGCAAATGAAACATTATCCAATGCAACCACAAACATCACTTTGTTTTAGTTGCTAGAATGGAAATAACATAGATTTCTTCTTAATCACATACCAGGCCCCTCTCCTCTAAATTGAAGTTGAATTACATATACACCTCTAAAAACACTTGATCATGCACTATATATGATTGAAGTAATAAACATAAAATTGAGAAAAAGTATCCCATTTTTACAGCGCAAGTGTTCATATAGTTTTTTTTTTTTACTGAACACAAAATAAATCCCTATCGCGCCAGGCACAGAGACTCTTTGCTTCCGCCTTTTCCTCCTCCTCACCCTCCGATACGCTCTCCCCGCCGCCGTCGACCTCTGGAATGGAGGCGGAGCAGCAGAAGCAGCAGTCCCCACCGCCCGCGCCGTAAGGGGCAAAAGCGGAAGTTAGAGGACGAGGCTGCGGCCGCCGCTGCGGCGGCAGCGGCGGCGGCGGCGTCCTCGCTTGGCAGCGCGGGCGCCGACGACGACAACGAGGAGGAGGACGGCTCGGCGGGGCCCCCCGAGATCTGCTGCCGTCACTCACACACCTCGCTCGCCCGCGAGGTCCGCGCGCAGGTCGACGTCCTCCTCCGCTGCGCCTCATCGTGGCGCCACGCCGACCGCGCCGCCGCCAAGCGCGCTACCCACATCCTCGCCGAGCTCGCCAAAAACGGTAAGCTCCCCTCCCCCAACCGCACGCCGGCCGCGCGATCTGTGCGCCCGCATGATTACTGAGGCGGATCTGGTGGTCCTCAATTGTGCAGAGGAGGTTGTCAACGTGATCGTAGAGGGTGGCGCTGTGCCGGCCTTGGTACGCCATCTGGAGGAGCCTGGTGTGGCGGCACAAGCACAGGAGGAACAGCAACCGCGGCCGGTCGAGCATGAGGTCGAGAAGGGCGCTGCCTTCGCTCTGGGACTCCTTGCTGTAAAGGTTCCTTCATTGATTGCCTAATCGTGCCTGCTTCCATACCAGTGCAGTTACTTGTATCATCTTCAAATTTGTGTTCTTCATAGGTCTGTGAATTTAAGTTTAATTTTCCTCCAAGCTAGGAGGTTTATGAGCTTCAACTACCTCATACACAGTAACCAAAACACCCTAATCTGCATCCTCATATGTAAAACTGTAACATCCCTTGCATTTTAATTAGAAAACCTACGAAATTCAATAATTGGTGCCTTGCTACTCAGTCTCTAGAATCCTTTACTCAGACAAACTTAAAACTCTATTGGAATCTTTTAATAATTGTGCTTTGAGCATGTATGCTTTACTTCCAGTTCCATACTTCCCATCAAGTTACTATTACCAATTTAATCATATATTTGGTGTCCCGCTGTAACAGCCTGAACACCAACAACTAATTGTTGATGCTGGTGCGCTACCTCCGCTGGTGAACCTCTTGAAAAGGCAGAAAAATACTACAAATTCGAGGGTAGTTAACAGTGTCATCAAGAGAGCAGCTGATGCGATTACTAATCTTGCTCATGAAAATAGCAACATCAAAACTAGCGTCAGGTTTTGTTCTATGCCTCTAGTGATCATTCTGTACTCCTTTTAGTTTTCACTTATTGCTGATGGTTTTGTATTACTGCAGAATGGAAGGCGGAATCCCACCACTTGTTGAATTGCTAGAATCACAGGATCTTAAGGTGCAGAGAGCTGCTGCAGGGGCCTTGCGAACTTTAGCCTTTAAAAATGATGAAAACAAAACTCAGGTGGGATATCAAAATAAATGACCGCAATATGTATAATAGATTTTGATACATGAATGCTTTTACACATACATACAACATGATGATTTTTTTTCCTGTAATGCAGATTGTTCAATGCAATGCTTTGCCAACTTTGATCTTAATGCTGAGATCTGAAGATTCTGCAATTCATTATGAAGCAGTAAGGCCTTGTACTGTTTTCTCCAGTTTTGATCATTAGGCGCTGCATACTGTGCTTTAGTGATTTTTATTGTGAACACCACTTTTCAACAGAGTACTTTTGACGCTGCTGAGATGTTTTCTTTCTATTAATTATGAGGTTAAGGTTGTTACAGAAAATTTTAGTTGGCTGTTGCAGTTACCTTACATTTGCTTCGGGGGCATTGCATAGTTTACTTTGATATTTCCTGTCATCTAAGATGCAGTTTGATAATATTCTGTGATCAGAATCTATGACATTATATTAATTTAGATTCGTGGTTACCCTGGACTCTTGCATTAATGTTGACTATAAATATAGGCAACTTTAGATAAACTAGTTGAGCTTATTCCTTATTGGATTGGTGGGGTTAAGTATCTTGAAGTCCCCTTTGTGGTCTGCCATGTCTGTTTTACGTTAACTAGCAATAGGACTTTTTGGTTGAACTAAGCTAGTTTAGGTGATCTTTGATGCTAAAATTGAACATCAGGAAATAGGAACCCTAGTTGAACAACCAACCACCAAATTTGAGGACCTGTGGTGCGGGTTAAGCCTTATCATGCGGCACTTATACATGGCTTACTTGAAGATGTAGTTATTTATTGAATGCATTTATTTCGTGGCATGCACCGAATTTATAACACTATATGGTGAGGCTATTAGCTATTTTTCTACTTGGTTCCTAAAATATTACAAAAAAAATCCGCACCAGCTACTTGGAACATGTTTGCTAAGTAATGGAGTAACATGATCTTAGAAGTCCCAAGTCTGAGGCAATTCTCTGTGTGCCACTAAAAAAAAGATGGCCGGGCCTTATGCGCCATCGAAAAATTCATCATTCCCCATGTGCCAGATTTTGAACTTTTCTTCTCCCGTGTACCACCGACGTTAGGTTTCGCCTACGTAGTTGTTAAAGTCACTGTTAGCTGATGCATGGGCCCCTCCTGCACGTCCCTTCTCCCTCACCTCTTGCAACTCCTTTCTCCCCCGCTACCCTCTCGGTCTCTCCCTCATCCCCCGCTGCCTTCCTTAGGCATGATGACTGTTGACTGATGGCCCAAATCTCACCCTCCCGCCCGCCGCGTAGCTCTAAATCGTGTGGATTTCTCCGTCTCGCAGCCGCCCCTCTCCACACGTAGCTTGGAGCTCTAGTCCTCCAATGTGGTCATGGATCTTGGCGCTCAAGAACCTCAAGGCATGCATGGAGACGTAGGAGTGTTGGACTTTGGCACCCACAGGCAGCATTCAGGAGTGGCGCTGGTGGTCCGAACATGCAAGGAGGCCGGCGGCACCGGTCGTGATTGGAACACCAGTGTCGACGCCGATGATTGCTGCTTCCTAGTGCCGTGCCACAGTCCCTACTCCTATACCACCTGACCCTGCCGACAACGATGTGCAGACCAAGCCGTCACTGACTAGGCAGACCAAGGCAGCCCCCATTGATTAGAATAACCTAGCTTTTGCAAAAGAACTCCTTGCAAATCTTGTAAAGTTTTGTCTATTTCTTGTCTATTTATGTTTTACTAATAACCCCCCCTACAATAGTTAGGGCCCCTTTGGAACGCGGGAATTCCATAGGCGTAGGTAACGCAGGAAACGGGAAAAAAAATTCCTGTGTCCCAAAGGGGCCCTTAGTTGTTCTTTCGAAACTAAACTTTTACCATTTTCTATCATTGTTGATGTTCTATTTTTGAGAAAGGGGAAAGCCATGGCATGTGGGGCCCACCACCGGACGGCAATGGCATAGAAAATTTCAAAATCTGACACTTGGGGAGTGACAAGCTTTTCGATGGCACAAGGCCCGTCCATGTTTTTCAGTGGCACACAAGGAATTGCCTCTAGAAGCTTATGTAAAACAAAATAAATTGCATGAAACAGGTCTGAGACTGCGAGTTACTGGCTTATATTTCAAACTGTTTTTCTATGCTTTTATCTATAAATATCCTTGTATATGGTACAAGTACAAGGTTACCTGTCTGTACTAGCTTTTTTAGCGATCCAACGTCCCTTAGCTGAGAAACTTACGTAGAATATCATCATAGTCTTGGATCTATCTATTCATGACCTCTTTAATGTTTATTGCAATGTACTCTAATAAATACTCTCCATTGACATGTAAGGTTGGTGTCATTGGAAATTTGGTTCATTCATCACCAAACATCAAGAAGGAGGTTCTTAATGCAGGGGCACTGCAACCTGTGATTGGATTATTAAGGTATAGTCTGTTGGAAATCATTCCCTTTCTCTTGAGTTTTTATCACAAAAACATACTAGATTTTCTCTCTAGTGGACACACAAGCACAAAACAATACATGTAGATTTTGGTCACTGGGGTGGAGATTAGTTAGGGACATGCCCCCCTCTCGAGTTTGCAAGCCTTTGATAAATACATTAGGCTAGAGGTCTAAGAGCTAATTGAACATGGAATTCTTGTGTAATCTGACTCTTGAGTTGAGAACTCCCCCCTCCTAATGTAATGTGAACTTCACCCACAATCCCTATGTGTTAGTCTGGAGTTGATGTAGATTGACCGTAGATATTGGTGCCTCTGGCTGTTTGCATGGCTCTATCCACGTGCTCCAGCTCAAGCCAATATACTTGTACCCTTCACACATATTGCTATTGCATGTTGTTTGGCACTCACACTGCTGTGATGCAAATGCAAATGACTTAACAGTTTAAGACGACCATTTCAGACCACCAAGCATCTTGTCACGTGTAATGCAGTGGCCTGCTCTTCCAATCATCAATCATGAACATGGTTACCATCATCATTGACTTCACATTGCGGCTGGCCTCACGTCGCTGCTCTGCAGGCACATCGCACACGCAGCATTTTAGTACTATTGCACCCAACTTGGCCTTGCACTGTTGTCGCCTTGCCACAACTTCACACTGGCTTTCTCCTAGCGGATTCACACTGCCAATGACTCGTGACAGTTCCACGCCATCATCCCTAGCAGCTTCACGCTGCTGTCTTCTTCTAGTGGTTTTGCAGTTTGCACCACCATCCCCTCATGGCAGCTCACAGTGCTGCCATCTTCTATGGCACAGCAGTGCCCTCTTCTCGTGGCACCACATGTTGCTTTCTTCTTATAGAGGTCTCATTGCTTCCTCATGAGCACCTCATGACCAAGTCACTTGCTCCACAATGTGCACAAAACGCGCCACTGCTGCAGTGCATATGACGTTAACATGTCATACACATGCTTCACCTTTTGTTCTGCAACCATCACTTTCCGTGTAGCCATGCTCCATGTGTCATCACATACCTCATGTGCACGCCATTGTCGTCACTGAACTTGCAACCACTAGCCTTGACACTGTCTCGCCATCAATGTCGCTGCACCTCGACGTAGCACTGGATGGGACTATCTTCTTGCAGAATCTTCAGGTCCTTGTTACCAATTGTTCGAAATCACTCCCATTCTCTTGAGTGTTTCATCATAAACACACTAGATTTTCTTTCTAGTGGACACACAAGAACAAAACAATACAAGTAGTTTTTGGTCAGTGCAGCTCATTGTTTTCTCATATGTAGAGCTGATACAGGGGATAGGGCTGTGTGCCTGTCCAAGTTAATGCAGTTGATGCCTCATATGGCCAGCACATTGTCTCTTTAACTACAAGCTGAAATCTAGCTAGCACTAACAGCAATGAACCTAAACAAACACAGGGTTATTTCCAACATGGTCATCTAGGAAGTAGAATTTTTTTGGCATGCATAAAACACTATCGGCCTGTTTGGTTTGCCGAGCGGCAAGGTCTGCCACTCTGCCGGACCTATCCGATCCAAAAACCGAGGCTGCAGCGTATTTGAGTCGCAGGTCCATCCTGTCCGCCATCCATCAATTCTCATTAGCGTTACTAGCAAGCGAATCTGAAGGATCAGTCCATTCCATGAAACATGGCCGGACGATGCCGTCCCAGACTTACTCGTGCCGGACAAGGCGGACCAGGAAACCAAACGTGCTGTATGTAACTGTATTGTATTCTGCTCCAATTAGTAACTGTGCACATGTAGGGCTAGTTTGGCAACCCCATTTCTTCAAGGGATTTGGAGGAATGGAGGGGAGAGAAATGGGGTTGCCAAACTAGCCCGTAGTTGTACATGGGACCTTTTGAATTACTGTATATACTGCACACTCTGGTGAACATGTCTTATAAATGCTCGAAATTGTGTGCATGTTCTACTTCTTCTAAAAAAGGGCCCAACTTACCCCCCCCCCCAAACCTTTGTCCGAATTGCGCCTTAAAATAAAATTTTGGTTTGACTTACTCCAACTATTTTGTTGGTCCAATCTACCCCTTCAATAAGTTTACCTTTTTGTTTCTCCATGTACAAATTGAGTTTAAATTCGAATTTTGTGGAGGTGATAGCAGGCATTATAACTAATTATGTTAAAAAATATTATGATTTTTTTGGACGCTACCACCCCACAAAATTTGAACCTAAAACTCACTTGTACATGAAGAGACAAAAAAGACATCTGACTTAGGGGTTGATTGGACTAACTGAAATAATTTGAGGAAGTAGATCGAGCCAATGTTTTGTTTAGGGGTTATTCAAACACAGGCCAAACTTAAAACTCAACTTGTACATTATGAACGTTTTCTTTTCTAAATGAACCTGAAGTGTGGGTGACCTCCTCATCTCTTATTGAGGGACTCTACCAACCGAGCTTTGGACTCCATTCTCATCATTTGTTTTGTACTCCCTCTGTTTCACAATGGTTGTGGTTCAAAATTTTTTTTATCAAAAATTCAAAATGGTTGTAGGTCTCACATTCCAACCATTATTTATTAACTCATCCATCATCAATGTAGCCACAAGATCCAATCACTTCCCCTAGATAAATGCACCAGCCAATAAGGATGTGGGACATCAAGGATTGTGATTTACTCAGCGAGGGAATACCTTCTCTCTTTAGTGCTCCTTAATCCTTGTGCCCAAAGCTAGAACTACAAACATTATGAAACAGAGGTAGTATTCTAGAATTTTATCTCAATCAAACGAGAAGTTATTTTCCCATTCCTTTTCTAGTTTCAGAAGGGCATACTATGGCTTACTATAGCTTACAAGTTATAGTCTATGCTTTGGACTCATCTCAATTATCTGCTTCACGTATGAAATTTTGTTTTCTTTATTTTTTCAGTTCATCTTGTACAGAGAGCCAAAGAGAGGCTGCTTTGTTGCTAGGACAATTTGCTTCAGGCTGACTCTGATTGCAAGGTGCTTAATACTTGCTACTTATTCTTTACAAGTCTTAAGTAAATTTCACAAATGCACTGATAGTTAGTGAGTCAAGACTATTGGCAGTTACATATCTGTGACGTGCGAACAAAAAAAATGCGGTGGAAATGGATTCTTCGGAGCAAAACAAGCGTTAGTTTGTCAAAAGTATTTGTGATTACACATTTAGCATTTGACTTATGCGAACTGCATATTGTAATAGAAATGATTTTTTTCTGTAAACCCCATTTCTGCCAAGCCCGCAAAGTCTGACAGATTCTGGCTGCTGGGACCATGGTGTCTTTTGACAAGATGACTCGTAGGACCCACCTTCCACTTGCCAGCCATATATCACCTCTCTGGATCCTTGATGCTGTTTTCTAACTATACCTCTGCCTCTCATATTCTTGGGCTGATCTGGGTGCCACAATCATGAGTCCAGATTGGTTTTGCAGACTCGGCAACTGCCCTGTTCTTAGTGCCGGCGCAACTCACCATCACTTATCCAGTCCATTATGGAAAGGAAAAAGTCTAACCCCCTAGACTCTAGAGGGTAGGACACATATTCCCCCCCCCCCCCCCCCAACTAGAAAACCAGATTTCTTACACAAACTTTAGGGTGTAACAAACTGGTTTCCCAGTTCGGGGTGTGATGTATCCTACCCTTCAGAGTCCAGGGGGTTATATACACTTTTTCCATTATAGAAATTGGCATATTCCTTCTATACTTGACCTATGTACTCCAATTGCTCCACCACTCCTGGCTTACTCCACACCCTAAACTCCACAAAGAAATCATTTGGATAAATGTAAGGTTTTTGAGAAGTTAGTTTCATTGTTGCCGAGGTAGTTTTGCTTTATTTTTTGGAAAAAGTATACATAAACCCCCCAACCTTTGCCTACCGGTATACTTTACCCCCTGAACTTCAAAACCGGATATTTAACCCCCTAAAGTTTGCAAAACCGGATAAAGCACCCCTTGGAGCGGTTTTGAGGGTGGTTTGCTACAGTGGTACGCTAGGGCCCACATGTCAGTCCCCTCTCCTTCTCTCTTGTTCTGCTCCCCTCCTCTGCGGTTTGGCGGCCGTTGCGCTCCATCTCCGCGGCCGGGTGCCGCCGCACCTCCACCTCGCTCGCTGGCCGGGCGCCAAAGCACCCCACCTCCCGTGCAGCCTCCGCAGGACGCGGGCTCCACCGCCGACGCGCGAGGGGCGCATTCGCCCTGGCTGCCTCCTCCGCCTGATGTGGCCACGAGCGCTGCTAGGGGTGGAAGCGCGGCAGCCGGTGTGAGCACTGCCAGGGACGGGAGCACGCATGCGCTCGCTGGAGCTGCCATCGCCCGCCCGCGCGTGCTCGCCGGAGCCCGCTCGCGGGAGCTGCCGTTCGCCCACGCGCCCGCCGGAGCTGCCGTCGCCTGCCCGCGCACGCTCGCGGGAGCCCGCTTGCCAGAGCTTGCCCACACACGCTCGCCGGAGATGGCGTTGCCCGCCCGCGTGCTCGCCTGAGCTTCTGTCGCCCTTCTCCGCGTCTGCTCGCCGGACCTGCCGTTGCCCCTCCACCCCCCGCGCTTGTCGGACCTGCCGTCGCCGTGCACGCGCTCGCGGGACCTATCGTTGCCCGCCCGCTTGCGCACTGGCCTGACCTGCCCGGCAGAACAGGAGAGGAGTGGGGACTCGCGCCGCGTGTCACCTGACATGTGGGCCCTAGCGTGCCACTGTAGCAAACCACCCTAGGGGGTGTTTTAATCCGGTTTTGCAAACTTTAGGGGGTTAACTATCCGGTTTTGAAGTTCAGAGGGTAAAGTATACCCCTGGACAAGGTTGGGGAGTGATGTATACTTTTCCTTTTTTTTAGATTTTGCCTAGGGAGGTGGAAGGGAGGGCACCTATTGGCAGTTTGGGACCACTTATCATCTGTTCTTTGGGGAGGGACGTGAATGTAAAAACAGCTTGAACTAGACAATTGAATATAATATTCAATATAAGGAAACCTAGAATAATAAACCTCATGTTGTCAAGGAATAACAAAAAAGTAAAGGGACATAAGGCATTTTCTCCATTAATTCGTTCCTAAACTTAATGTATATGTTTGTTTACAGGTCCATATTGTGCAAAGGGGTGCAGTCCGACCGCTAATTGAAATGCTACAGTCAGCTGATGTCCAACTCCGGGAGATGTCTGCTTTTGCACTTGGCAGGCTTGCTCAGGTATGTTCATTTTAAATTTAACATTTTTATGTTTGCCATCTAGCTTACCGTTTCATACTATAGATAATTTGTATTGTCAGTGAAATAAAAACAATGCAGACATTTTTCCTTGATCTCTTATATAAACCGCATACTGTATAGCCTCATCAAATTTATTTCCCTCACTGTGTCAACGGTAGCTTTATGTGGGGAAGTGGGTGGGATGCTGAGGTGTAGGGGTGGAGGCCCTAGGCTGCGAAGGTGATAGCTGTCAAGCTGTGGTTGATAACTGACAGAAGCTGTTCACATTGTCACCCTGGAGGGAGCAATGGTGTGTGAGGGAGGGAGATGCTAATTATACCTAGCCCTTTAAACAATCTCCTAATCTCTTGAGTCAAAAACCATTTAATGCTATCGAACTGGATTCATCTCCCTAATGACTGACAAATCGATACATGATGCCAATGCCGTTGCTGTGTGGTTGCGCCATCTGTGCTGCTTGCCCCACATAACATTGGGAATGAAAGATCACAATATGTTAAGGGCAAAGTTTGTCTGTGGGTTAGATGTAGCGCGCCACATGTAACTGAAGTAGTGCAGATCTTCTCTAAAAAGGAAAGCTTCAAGAACCCAAATGTTGGCTGCACCGAGTTCTATCTTTGTGTTTTCTCCACCATGTGCTTTGACCACTGTAAGTCCTAAATGTTGACCCTGCCCATTCCACAAAACTTTTGAACCTCTGTAAGTCCTAAATGCTAGGTGGCACCATCCTGCTGCCTAGATGTATAGGTATAGCTTAGTTATCCTCCCTCCTAGCCGCACCTGATCACCAATTAGGAGCTAGGAGCTGATCTGCTACCTGACTAGGAAAGACTCAGTTTGTCACTCGTACATTCTAGCAGAGCCATAACATTTGTGACATTTGCAACCAACCAAGCTTCATAGCACATAAATTCATTGTGAGATTGTTGGACTAGTTTCACATATATAGCATAAAATGCACTGGAGGGAACCACCTGAAATTTAAGGATCCAGATCCTTTGAGTGTTTATGTGTAGAGAATTAGGGAAACACCTCACACCCATTAGGGAGGGGTGACCTTTCATTATATAGCCATAGAAGGTCGCCGAGATCCGTCATGGCGAACTCGGTGTGGAGGCACTCGGTGATGTGCCGGAGGAGTGCGGTCGAGGAGGCAGTCAGGACGATGTCGTCGACGTAGAGGAGCAGGTACGCAACACTGTCTCGATCTTTGTAGACAAAGAGAGACGTGTCCGAGGTCGAAGCGACGAAGCCGAGGCGACAGATGTAGCTGGCGAACCGCTGGTACCACGCGCGAGGTGCCTGCTTCAAACCATACAGAGACTTCTGCAGCAGGCAGACGTGGTCTGGAGCAGAAGGGTCAACGAACCCAGGCGGTTGTTGACAGTAAACCGTCTCCGTCAGATGGCCATGGAGGAAGGCGTTCTTGACGTCCAGCTGATGGATAGGCCAGGCACGAGATGCCGCAATGCTGAGGACGACGCGGACCGTAGCCTGCTTGACAACCGGGCTGAATGTCTCATCATAGTCAACACCGGGCTGCTGGGAGAAGCCGCGCACCACCCAGCGTGCTTTGTGGCGAGCAAGCGTGCCATCAGAGTGGAACTTGTGCTTGTACAACCACTTGCCTGTCACAACATTGACACCAGGTGGCCATGGGACGAGGCGCCAGGTGTCGTTGACCATCAACGCTTGATACTCGTCAGTCATCGCAGCTCGCCAGTTGGGATCAGCAAGCGCGCTGCGGTAGTTGGACGGAATCGGCGAAGCATATGTGTGCGTGGCGGAGAGGTTCATCGGGACAACAGGAGGCTTGAGGGAGCCTGTCTGAGACCGAGTGACGATGCGGCGCAGAGTCGGCGGCGGTGGGGCGCCCTGCATGGGACGTCGGGGCAGTGCAGGGGGCTGGAGGAGCCGCTGCGTAGCTGCGACCGGCACAGCAGCAGGTGCACCGCCTGTTGGTGCTGCAGGGGGCGCCACCGTGCGCACTGGTCCATGGACGTGCGCAGGAGCTGGCGACAAGTCAGAACGCAGCCGGCGCCCATAGATGAGGCCAAAGCGCCTGGCCGGAGGTGCTGGAGGAGCTGGCGCCCGGCGAATGTAGACCTGCCCGAACCGGCCTGCAGGGGCAGGCTGCTGGACGGCCGGGGCAGGGGCCAGTCCAGGCTGCTGCACTGTCGGGGCAGGGGCAGGTCCAGCCTGCTGTGCGGCGGGAGCAGGTCCAACCTGCTGCACGGCCTGTGCAGGGGCCGGTCCAGCCTGCACAGGGGACGCCGGGAAGGAGACGGTCGGCGACGCAGGAGGCCCGCCTGGAGGCGAAGCAGGTCGCGGTTGCTCAACGTTCGGAGGGAACGGAGCAGCAGCGGGAGGGGGTAGCTGTTGCTCAACGACCACATGGGGCGGAGCCTCAGCTGGATCTGCATCAAGAAGGAAATCAAGTGCAGGGGACGACGTAGGAGCAGCGGCAAAGGGAAAAACGCGCTCATCGAAGACAACATGGCGGGAGATGATGACATTCCAAGAGGAGATGTTGAGGCAGCGGTAGCCTTTGTGGGATTCAGGATAACCCAGGAAAACGCAGGCTGCCGAGCGAGGAGACAGTTTGTGTTTAGCTGTAGCAGAAAGATTGTGATAGCACAAGCAGCCAAAAACACGGAGGTGCTCGAGGTCAGGAAGGGTGCCATGGAGAACCTCATAGGGTAAGCGATTGGCGATGGAAGATGAGGGACGTCGGTTGAGAAGGTAGGTGGCAGTGGCTAAGGCCTCAGCCCAGTAGGTGGGCGCCATGGAGGCATGGAGGAGGGTGCGGACGGAGTTGTTTAGGGTACGTATGATGCGTTCAGCCTTACCGTTTTGTGGAGAAGTGTAAGGGCAAGAGAGGCGTAACAGGGTGCCACGGGAGGCGAGGAAGGAGGTGGCGGCGCTGTTAACGAACTCAGAACCGTTATCAGCTTGGAGACATTTGACGGGAAGGCTGAACTGGGTGCGTGCATACTAGAGGAAATTAGTAATGAGCTGGAAGACCTCGGATTTGCGCCACATGGGGAACGTCCAGCAAAAGTGACTAAAATCATCCAGAAGAACAAGATAGTATAAACAACCCGAAATACTAGCCACTGGAGATGTCCAAACATCACAATGAATAAGTTCCAATGGAGCGGAGGTACATGAACGAGAGCTATCAAAAGGTAGACGCGTGTGTTTACCAAGCTGACAAGCATGGCAAATAGAACGATCTACTTTATTACATGAAATGACACCAGAATGCTGTAAGGTAGCTAATGTAGCTGGGGCGGGATGACCAAGACGCTGATGCCACATGGCGGGAGAGACAGCCAAGTGAGCTTGGGCGGCACTGGAGCTGGCAGCAACAGGGAAGGTGTAGAGGTCGCCATCACTAGCGCAGCGCAGGGTCTCGCGTCTGGTATGGAGATCCTTAACAGAAAAACCAAAGGGGTCAAATTCAATGGAGCAATTGTTGTCGCGAGTGAATTGACGTATTGAAAGAAGATTATGTAGTAGGGAGGAGGCGACAAGGACATTGCGAAGGGAGAAGGTAGAGGATGAAGTGGGAAGCAAGGAAGACCCTTGGGCAATGTGAGGAATAGTGGTGCCATTGCCGACAAGGATCGATGAATAAGAGGGAGGTGAGCGCGAGAACAGTATACTGTCCGAGGAGGCCATGTGCGAGGTGCACCGGTGTCAAGGACCCAGGGATTGGACCCCTGGAACTGCAGCTGCTGGAGTGCAGCAATCAGGCCGGCCTGGTCCCAGCTGGGGGTCGGGGCCTGCTGCTGCTGCGGCCAGCCCCCTTGCTGCGGCCAGGGCTGGGGCAGAGACGCCTGGGGGCCGGCGAAGGCAGTGTGTGCCTGAGGATAGGGCCTGAGGACTCCAGGTGAAGGGGGACCGCCAGGGTCCTGGACTCCAGCAGACCCAGGGACCAGCCGGCCGGGGGCCCTGCTGCTGCTGCGCGGCCTGCTGCTGCTGCATGCCCTGCTGCTGCCTACCACCCTTGCGCCAGCGGCTCTTTCGATTGTTGCGGCCGCCACTGCTGCCGCCGCCGCTGGTGCTGCCGCTGCTGCCCCCAGCCCGTACTGCCAAGAGCAGCGAGGGCTGCAGAGGACTTGCAGCCTCCAGCGCAGGTGCCAGGGGTACTGCCTGTGCCGGCGGCGGCAAGGGTAGTGGCCTGCGCGTTCTTGACGTCGTTGGCGAGGCGGAGCTCTTTGAGACACAACATGTTGTGCGCTTCCGCGAAAGACGGCAGTGGCTTGGAGTTGGCGATGTCATCGGCAGTGTTGGAGTAGCGAGGATCAAGGCCGCGGAGGAGGTTGAGGACAAGCTGCGGGCCATCGACCTTGTAGCCGACATCGCCGAGGGCGTGTCGGCGAGGGACTTCATCCGCTTGCAGTAGTCGGAGACAGGAAGTTCGCCCTGGGTGAGCGAGTGGAACTCATGGCTCAAGTAAACAGCCTTGGATTCCTCGTTGGCGGTGAAGAGGGCAGAGATGGCCAGCCACAAGGCGCGTGCAGACTGCCCGGTCTCGAAGGTGAAGTCGAGGACCTCATCAGAGACCGATCCGAGCAGCCAACTGTGAACGCAGTGATCAGCCTGAACCCAGGCCGGGTCGGTGGGACGAGGAGCAGAGTCGTCGATGTGGCCAAGGAGGCCGAATTTGCCACACAGGGAGGTGAAGAACGAAGACCACTTCGCGTAGTTAGGGTTCTTCAACTCTAGGGTGACACGGACATGGGAGCGGACGCAGACGGTGGCGTAAGGGTTGATGTAGACAGGGGCGGCGGTGGAGGAAGTGGCCGGCAGGGTGCCGCTGGACACCGAGGAGGCGGTGGAGTCGGTCGACATGATCGCCGAGTGGAAGGGAGGCACGCGCAGGGAGGGGAGGGCGCGGCTAGGGAGGAGGCACCGGCTGCCCTAGGTGGTGCGCCGGGGGGGGGCGCACAGGGGGAGGGGATGCCGGCGGCTAGGGTTGGGTGGGGGGCAGGGGAGAGGGGAGAGCCAGGATAGGGCCCGGGACTCGTGATACCATGTAGAGAATTAGGGAAACACCTCACACCCATTAGGGAGGGGTGACCTTTCATTATATAGCCATAGAAGGCTTGTGTTACAAGCAATACAATGGGCCTCTTGGGCTGTATACAAGATGGGCTATACAATATCTAGCATTATGGACCCAAGTTGAGAATCCAGGAGAAGTTTAAGAAGATCAGTGTGTTTCACTCTTCTATATTATATTAGGGGCAATCCCCATTCACCTTTCCCTTTTAGTTATGGGTTAGTGGAATTGTTTGTTTATTTGTTTTTTACTAGCTTAGTTGTCACTTGTAATCTGATCTCAACTTCTTTTCCCAGGACACACATAACCAAGCAGGTATTGCATATAATGGTGGTCTGGTGCCTTTGTTAAAACTTCTTGACTCAAAAAATGGATCTCTGCAGCATAATGCTGCATTTGCCCTTTATGGAGTTGCAGATAATGAGGTAATTCATGATCTTTTTCAAAAACATGGTGGACATATTCCTCAAAAGTCTTCTTCCACTATTGGTCACTAATTTCACTTAGTGTTCCTTCGAAATGGGGATTAACTCATTTAAAAAAATCTTTATCACTTTATCTTACATTTCGTATCTTCTTTGTTTCTGAAGCAAACCACTTTTCTTTCTTATAGGACTATGTGTCTGACTTCATTAAAGTAGGAGGTGTACAGAAGTTGCAAGATGGAGAATTTATTGTCCAGGTACACTGGCCTCGGTTGTATATATGGGTCACTTTCTTGTGACTGTTTTTTATTAAATTATTTTTAATTTCAGGCAACAAAGGACTGTGTGGCGAAAACATTGAAGAGATTAGAGGAGAAGATAAATGGACGAGTACGTTTTTCTTGCAAGCTTTATATATATATATACTTTTTTGCATCGTGCTCGACTACAGTATTTATGCAACTGATTCCCACGTGATGGTTTACAGGTGTTGAAACACTTGCTTTATTTGATGCGAGTAGGAGAGAAATCTGTGCAGAGACGTGTAGCTCTGGCTCTTGCACACCTTTGTGCCCCTGAAGATCAAAGAGCAATTTTTATTGATAATAATGGTAAACAATTTCACATCCATTGAAAACTATATCTTTTCACTTTCATTCAACTGTACCTTGCACTTCATTGATTTAAATTCTGGGTTAATCCAGGTCTCGACTTGCTTCTTGATCTTCTGATTTTCATGAGCTCAAAACATCAACAAGATGGTTCAGCAGCATTATACAAATTGGCCAACAAAGCTGCAGCACTTTCTCCCATGGATGCTGCCCCTCCATCTCCAACACCACAGGTAGGAGAAAGAATTATTTAAATAAATTCAACTTTACTTTGTATTATATACACCACTGGGTAGTAGTGATTTTGTGAGCTGAATATGGTGTGATTAGAACTAGTATCACAATGGCACGATCTTCAGGGTGCCGTTTCTTGGATGCACATGCGTTTATTTTGATTAATCATTGTGGGAAGATGCTTTGGTTAAACATAGTCGATCCTGGTCAAGAATATAGGATAGCTTGTCCAACCTGCTGGTGGCAAATATTATGTCAACCTTTTTGTACTGCATTGTGTCGAAATTGTGACCAGAATTTAGTTCTTCCTATGCTTGATGTCTTTTTAAGAAGATCCTAATACTGTTTTTTTTTTTTGCAATCCTGTACATTATGACATTAAGGATTTGTTCTGTCCATTCTTCTGATAGTGGCTGATGCACTGGCCATTGGTTTGAGGGATTGGATGGTCCATCATCTTCTGTTTGGTTTGTGGCATGGAATGGGTTGATCCATTACCTTATTCTTCACTCCCTCCATCCCAAATTGTAATGGGTTTTGGCCTTATTTTCTCCATCCGTGTTCATATGAATGTTAATGAATCTATTCAAAGGCTAGAGCCCCTTACAATTTGGAACGGAGGAAGTATAAGCATGAGGAATAGAGTCATTCAACCAAAAATTCATGGGCTGAACTCATGATGGTTTGCGCTCCTCAAACCAAACAACCCCTTAATGTATATTCCATTGCAGGTTTATCTGGGCGAGCAATACGTGAATAGTTCGACACTTGCAGATGTTACTTTCTTGGTGGAAGGTTGGCGCTATTTCAGGGCCCTTATGCCACCAGTTGTTTAAATAATCCTTTTTTTATATCGTCCCACATAATCTTAATCGTTTCTTTCACAGGAAAGCGCTTTTATGCACACCGAATTGCTTTGCTTGCTTCTTCAGATGCGTTTCGTGCAATGTTTGATGGTGGATACAGGGTGAGTTTTGAGGCTTGGCACAACATAATGTGCTTTTGCTGTTTGTAATCTGTAGATCTGTTTACCTGATTGACTTATTGCTGCTGTAAATAGTATGTTGATTTTGAACAAACATTGTTTTCTTAACCAGGAAAAGGACGCGAGAGATATTGAAATTCCAAATATCAGATGGGGCGTCTTTGAACTCATGATGAGGTTAGCAAGTCATTGGCCTCCCTTGTCGCTTGGATACAATTGTGTTTTCTTTTATGTGCTAGTGTCTGCTCAAATCTGAAATAATCCTATTTGGTTTTGCAGATTTATTTATACAGGCTCGGTGCAGGTAACCAGTGAAATTGCACAGGATCTTCTTAGAGCTGCTGATCAGTATCTCTTAGAAGGCCTCAAACGTCTATGTGAATATACTATTGCAAAGGTGACTAGGAATTAGGAAAGTTATTATCTAGTTCCATGATTAAACCGATGATTAGATCTTAATTTAAATATCTTTTTTTTTTTTGCCTTTGCAGGATGTGAATCTAGATAACGTCTCTGACATGTATGACTTGTCCGAAGCCTTTCATGCTGTGTCACTGAGACATACATGCATCTTGTACATTCTTGAGCATTTTAACAAGATCTGCACCAGAGCCGGGTACCTTCTATCTCCAATAAACTTGATATGAGACCAGTGGTCTTGGTGCACTTCGAGTAACTCAAATCTTAACCTGCAATCTCGTCATGCAGTTCCGCACAGCTGATCCAGCGTGTTATTCCGGAGCTCCGTGATTTTCTAACAAAGGCACTGAGTTCAAGAAGTCCAAGTCCAAGCGACAAGAACTCGCAGACATGATTAGTCCCCATTCGTTGGCACCGACACTATCATCTGACCAAAGCAGCTGGAGATCCTGTACAGCTAAAGTTTCTGGTGCTGAGCGTTCGATGGTATCTATTGTGGGTACATGGTGTCCGGTCCGTAAAATTAACATAAGCTGAGCAGCAATGTAACAAACATTTTGTTCGGTTTAGCAGTGGGTCTGGCGAAGAGAACCTGTGTCTTAGTCATGCGCTGGGATGTCTTAGTCATGCGCTGGGACAGGCTTAATTAGACGATCCTGGCTGTAATGCATCGGTCCCAGCTTCGTTTCCTGAGTTTAGGTCGTTTCCAGTTTCCAGTTCAGTGTATGCCCGCGTGAGTGGAAAGTATGAAGCTTGAGCCGCGGTGTAACGTTCATTGGTGTTGTTCTTTGTTCTGTTAAACCTTTGCCTTTTGTTTTTTTAGTCCTGCTTGCTTGATGCTATCCGGTGACATCGAGGACGAGAATGCGTGTAGAAAAGAGATGCTGCAGAAGTGCAGATTGTTGTGGTCTCCAGCGGCCCTGCGGGATCCATTGTGATTGCTTGATGGATGTCAGGGTGCCACCAGACGTAGCGGTGGGATGTGTCTTTTGCATATTTTTGTTTTATCTGTAAGACTGGGTTCAGTTATTTCATATAAAAAAACTCAACACTCCATAAAAATAGGAATAAAAGCCTTGAAGATTTTTTTGGGACACAAGGAAATAAATAAAAAAATTCATGCCCAAGAGTCAAACTCTGAAAACTTAATAAATATATTAAAAAGCTTTAGAAAATTCAAAATGAAATCATAACAACCATGTCATCTATAACGAAACTGATTTGTTGATTTTGATGATTATCTTCATTTAGAAATTGGGTTGTAGCCAATTCAGTGTATGTAAAAAAAATCACTTTATGGTTTTAGATTTATTAAATCCTTTGTTTGAACTTCTGTCTAGACCTTGTTTCACGAGCTTTAGTTAATTTTGTGAGATCTAATACATTTACAAGATTTCTAAGTATATCTTTTATTCAAATTCACAAGAACAGTGAAAAACAGTCTAAAAAGGCAAACCTGAACGATACTAGCAGTTTAAAATACCAGACCTAAGTTGTTTTGGAGTTTATAGTTACAATTAGATAAAAAAATGTTGAGGTGTTTAACTCAGCGAGACAAATTGACTGATAGATTTGTTCTGCAAAATAAATGTAGCTCCGGTCGTCCATGCATATGTGTATTTTAGAGGGTCGCCATATGCTAAAAGGGACACGTATCCGTATGAATAGCAATGTAAAATGGACATGTATCCGTATGAATAGCAATGTAAAATCAGTAGATAACTTTAGGCCTTAGCCACGTTACACTGGCTGCCGTGCCAGACTGCCAGTGCCGGGCAACCAATCTTCCTCCTAGTCGGCAACTGCCACAAGCTTGTCGCGGCGCAGCGGATCCGCCGGACTCCGGTCGGTTTCCGGGCCCGAATATGACTCATTGCACCGACGCGAATATTTTGCCGCTGCGGATAAGGAAGAACCGAGCGAAACGAGGGGGGCGACGGGGGCCGCACCCAAGAGGCCAAGAGCCAGCCGTGTCCGTGCGTGCTTCGTCACACGGTGACATGGATATCGATTGCCAGTTCAACTGTCTCCTCTAATTTAACTTCTCTTCCTACTTGATTATTACCTTGGTGTAGCTACTAGTAGCACTGTTTTAATTATTGCACGCACTACTTGAGAAGCCGCACTGCACTGTATCGTATTCATGTGATAATGACATGTCTGGTGCCATATCCCCGCTGTGACTGGCGAACAGCGGGTGGCCCTTCTCCCCCTCTCTAGAGTCGGCAGCGCCGTGTGCCTTTGCTCCAGTCCAGCAGCATCTGGTGTGCGGCCGCTCGCCTGCTCCTCCGAGGGGGGAAAGGACACCGCCGGCGACGGCGGCGACAGTGTGCGTCCTGAAGCATGTGGTTGCTTCCTCCCGACCTACAGCTACAGCAACATGTAATAAGGATCTCTCTCTCTCTCTCTCCCTCCTCTCTCTCCTCTAGCTCGTTTGTAGATCTCTAGTTACAGGACGTGCTAGCTAGCTAGCAGCGTCTGGCGAGCGCTTTTCACGGGCTCCAACCGTGGGCATTTTGGGTCAAGATGCTGCTCCGGTACCGGCTGCGGTTTCTTTCCCCCTGATTTCGAGCACGTTTGTGCTCTTGGTAGCCGTCGATTCCCACCAAATTTAGGTGCGCAGAAAGAGCGAGATCTACTCGTACTCTAGATTCGATGTTCGTGTGGCACGGCCGCTTTGGGGAAACGGCGAGATTTGTGCGGCTCGACCGCTTTTTGCTGTTCCGTTTGATTTCCTTTTTAAAAAATATCACGGAACATACGAGGAGAGGCCAAGCGTTCTTGGGGATGGCAGATGGTGCCAAAAGTGGAGTAGGGTTTTGTGTGTACATGGAAAACTTTCCCTCCTTGTTTCTTGTTTCATGCAAGGGAACAGAAACCCTTGTTAAGTAGCTCAGCACAGTACAGAACCACGCGTGCTATGTTTAGACTACGTTTTTGTTGGCATACTTGCCTACTTGGCAGTGCCTTTAATGTGGAGAAACCTCATGTCGTTATTTGTCTGTATGGCATTCAGAAAGTCATTATAATTAGACAGGATATTAAAGAGAACAGAGTTGCATTGCATCAGCCCATGTTTCTGCTCTGTCAGGGGAGAAAAAAAACAGGTTTCTGCTCACAGCAACATTTTGAAGCATGCTGTCATGAAACCATGAGTGTGACTCTGTATCTTATGGGAAGCAATGAATCTATGATGTTGTTGAGCAACCAGAAGGACTAGCTAGCTTGTGTTTGGATATTTGAGTCTCTATCCAAATTTAGTTTCTGTAGTGTAGGTATCTGAGTTTTCTACTTATGCATCAATGGAATGTTTTTTTGAATAAGAATTGCTTTGTCTTTGCAGCACTAATGTCTGCCTATGGTGATGGAGTCGCCTACAACTGACACTGTTGGTGAACTGGAGAGCTACTCTTCTTTGGGTTTGACAGTACCACACTCACAGAAAGACAACGCTGAATTTCCGAAGGTTCTGTTGCTTCTGTCGGCATATCTTGACAAGACAGTTAAGCAGAATGAAGAACTGCTAGATTCCAGTAAAATAAAGGAATCAACCACTATCTTCCACGGTCAGAGGGTGCCAGAACTTAGTATAAAGCTCTATGCAGATCGCATTTTCAAATATGCACAGTGCAGCCCGTCTTGCTTTGTGTTGGGACTTATCTACATGGAGAGATATCTACAGCAACCAAACATTTACATGACATCATTTAGTGTTCATCGCTTGCTGATTACAAGTGTTGTTGTTGCTGCCAAATTCATAGATGATTCGTAAGAACCCACCATGACAGCTTTTTAGTTACATTTTTCACACATCTACTTTGGTACGAGAGAACACTACTAGTGTCACCAGGAAATGCCCAAATATGATCTTACCATTTGAAACTACTTTAAATGGTTTGTTGTCAGCTATCTTTTTTTATATCATATATAAATGATATATGGAGGTAATTTTGCCTTCTTTTTATTATATCATAAGAAGCATCTTTACTCTGAATGCTAAAGTTTTTTTTCCTAATTACTATCTGCCCATTTTGTATTAAGAGGGATTTCATGTTTGTCCTAGTTTTTTTTTTTGGGACAAAGCATCAGTTGATAGGCATATCGATCAATCAGTCGTAACAGCCACAATAACCTATGGTAGAATTCAAGGATAATAATAATGGATTCAGGAAAGGGACAATGCACAAGATTACTAATGGGCAACCAAATAGTTGGGTAGGAAGTGCTACAGAAAGTCCCATTGATTTTGATATTAATCAAGGTTCTGTTTATTCCAAAAAAAGGAAAACATAAAAAGGATTTCCAATAGCTTTTGTGATACATTTTTGCAGATTTTTCAACAATGCATACTATGGGAGAGTTGGAGGTATCAGCACAAGAGAGATGAATAGACTTGAACTGGATTTGTTGTTCAGTCTGGACTTCAGGCTCAAAGTGAATATCGAGACTTTCAGAAGCTACTGCTTGCAGTTAGAGAAGGAAGCGCTGGCTTTTGTTTTGGAGAGGCCAATTCAGGTCCAAGCAGCCAACGGGACTACACACTTGATCTGTAACAGCAGTGCCGATGAGACTTGCAAGCTCAAGCTCGTGCGGGAAAGATACAGCAGTCAGGCTCTCCAAGGATGTAGCTGGTAAATCTGATGTATGACGGATAGTTTTGGAAAAAGGTGTGGGGTCAGAGTACTGATTCTTTTATTTGACATTTGCGCTTTGGGAGACTTCAAATTGTTCTGGGCGAATACTCGTAGGGCTGTTACTTTAGTTTTCAATGACACTGTAATTCTTGTGAGCGAATTCAGTGATTCAATCCAATCTTGCAGTTTTTGTCAGTGATTCAATCCGCTGTTACTGTTCTGGGCGAATACTCGTAGGGCTGTTACTTTAGTTTTCAATGACACTGTAATTCTTGTGAGCGAATTCAGTGATTCAATCCAATCTTGCAGCTTTTGTCAATGATTCAATCCACTGTTACTGTTCTGGGCGAATACTCGTAGGGCTGTTACTTTAGTTTTCAATGACACTGTAATTCTTGTGAGCGAATTCAGTGATTCAATCCAATCTTGCAGTTTTTGTCAGTGATTCAATCCACTGTTACTTCAAACCGTTCACATTTTTGGTACTTAGTTCAGATCCAATCTTGCAGTTTAATTGGAAACTATGAGGAATGCGAATGCTGTCGGCAGCAGGATCCTGGCATGCCATGAACTCATCAGATGATTTAAACTGACATATTTCATGAAAGAACAGACGAGAGTCAAATGAAAGCAAGCCATTTTCGTTACTACTACAACCAACTTCAGTGAACAATGTTAAGATGGTTTATATATCAACTAATAACTAAGAACGATCCACTTAAAGATGATGGAAAGAATTAAAGAGCAACAATACTTCCAGTCCACGCTCAAGGCATGAGCATTGTAACAACTACCAAAGGGCACAGCTCGTTTGAATTTCTGAATCTCTGCTTCCAGAGTTAGATGACAGATTGTCTTCTCTTTGTGTTAAGCACTCGCAGCGCCTTTCCTGTTCTCCCCGCCACCTTCTCATGCTGGGATGGGTTGAAGATGCCCACACCAGAGGGCACGCAGGGTTTTGCCCTAACAGGTGAAAGCCCAACTCTCTTGTGGATGCTGAAACACATCCTGGCTGCGTTTCCTGGGCCTCCTGCCGGTGCCATTCCCAGCTGCTGTTGCGGTGTTGCCATTTTGTTCCACAAGCTCGGCATTGGAGGAGGGCTTGTGAACTTGCTGCTACTTCCAAATTCGATTCTCCTGAACTTCGCTCCATCTGGGGTTGCTAGGGGTGTTCCTGGAATCAAACCAAATCCTGCTACGGGCTGTTTTGGCAAGTTGACCAGTGATTGTCGAGATGCTGCTCTTTGTTCATTGAATCACAGACGGATGCTCTCTCACAGATGGCAGCGTCGCCATTGAAAATCGCTTCTTGGGCTGGATAGGGATTTGTCTAATCACTGGAGTCATAGATATAGACACACGCCTTGCTTTGCCAACAGTCTTAGGATCAGCCCCAGCGCAAGCTTTGTTCATTGTCACAGGAATGTTCTCTTTGTTGTTAACTGTGGGTGGTTTACTGAATCTCAATCTAGAAGGGCCTGAAGGTGGTGCATAGTTGTTATTTCTTCCCTGGGGTTGTCTCTGCCTCATAGGAACAAGTGGTGGCCTCGAGGATCTAGCAGAATCCCTAGCAGCCTTCTTCTCGTTACCTAACCCAATTTCCAGCTCTCTAATCTGTACAGGGAAGTACATTCCATGAGCTCAAGTTAGAAACTTAGAATACATGGAGGACCCAGACTATCAAAATCACTTACCCGCTGCTGATAATTTTTGCATGCTTGTTCAGCATCCTTCACCTGTTGCAAAACATTTTTAGTGTTAACGTTAATTTCATGACAGTAGGCACCCAGTGCGATTCAAAATAATGAGACTCGAGGTGACACCTTTTCATTTAGTGTCTTAAAGACATTCTCACGAGAAGCATACTTGAGCTGCATCAGCTGCAAGCTTTGCTTAAGTTGTGCATTTTCCTTTTCCTCGTGCCGAAGTTTTTCAGTCTGGAATGGAATCATACTTGAGCTTTCAATATAACAAATTATATCATGTCATAATTCATTGTGATGGAAGAATCAAATTACCATCTGCTTGAGTTTCAAATTTTCAGCTGGATCCACTTGCTTACGGACAGGACCATGTTCTACAGCCCGGACTCTACTGGCAAAATTGAGTGAACAGAGAGTTTCTGCTGACTCTGTTGAGCTTGGACTTATCTGCACAAACATTAGGGTCTTGCAATCTCCACCTGTAAAACTTAAACGGATAAGTTTGCTTTCTTTTTTTGGACATTCTCCACCTGCAAACCAGTGCAATTACCACATTGGTAGTACAAGGATAAAACTTACCTAATGAGCTTTGGAGCAAATGAGTCAACTTGGAGTTCCTATTTGACAGCAAAAAGGAAATGAGAGTGGTGAGACCAAGATAATTTAAGCATCTAAGCATGATATTTGCCTTAACATGTGAAAGTCTAACCTGTATGGGATATGGGAATTTTTTGAGGCAAGGGCAGATATAACGTCACCCAAGGCAGATAGTGATTTGTTGATGAACTGTGACTCCTTCAACCTATCGCCCTCTACTCCAGTTTTGGCTACTCTTTCACTTCCAGCAAGATCAACTAACCACATGTGACTCTTGCTCCTTTGACCCGTTACCAAATGCAAGCTTGCAACAGTGACCCTAACCAAACTGCAAATAGAACGGAAGTTCAGGCATATAACATGAGGCAAAATTCTTTATCTCAATGCTATGCTACAGTAATGACACAGTCTATGCGAAATTGACAAAAACTAAATCTAAATTATCTTAATTAATTAGACAGAATAAATACATAACATGGGGTAAAACACCACAGGTCAGCACTCACCTATGGGAGCGGCTGCTGAGTTCGTTAGCATTAGTTGACCCAACAGATCTATTCCGAGCACCAAATTTCAGCTTTTCCCACACACCATCTATGTTGTAAACTGGAGCGTCAACCAAGCCAGGCACCTCTTGAGTTCCATCAGCACTTTGCTTAATGTCCAACCTTACATTGCAACAAAATACTGTGATTTGCTGATTCAGCAACAAATTGTTTTCTCAACAAAAGGGGAAAAAGAAGGATAATATACCTTTTTGATTGCTCATTGCTCTCATCAAGCAGATCTCTGATCTTTTCATTGTAAACTTCCAAGATGCTTACTGAAAATGTGTATGTAACAGACGCACTTCTTTCCTCTGACATTCTGAACAATTCTTCCAAAGCCCTATAGTTTACACCCCTATTTTCTGGAACCCCTTCCATTGTAAACGTTTTCCCAGCTCCTGTCTGTCCATAAGCGAAGATGCATACATTGAATCCATCCATAACAGACCTTACAACGGGCACAGTTTCTGAAAATACAGCCTCTGATGGGGAAAAAGGAATATGACTGGTTAAACTCATGATCATTAAACATGTATAGTAATAGCATAGCAGACAATTCAGCTAGGTACAATTTTCTGTAACCATTCACAAATATACCTTGGTCCTCCTCTGGGCCAAAAACATAATCAAACTTGAAGGCCTTCCTTTCCTTTTCAGTGGGTACAAACTGCAGCTCAGTCTCCTTTGATGGGTCGATCTCAACGATGGACAGGCACCCACGAGTGATCTCATCAGAGCTCAGAGGCCTGCACCTGCAAAACACCCTAATGTTCCCCCTGAGCTCAATAAGCTCATTGTACAGGCGTCGCCTCTCTGCACACTCCTCCGTGTACTTCTTCTTGAGGCCTTCATATCTTGGCGCACAGTCCTCAGCACACCTGGCCACCTGCTGCCTGTACTTCTCCATGAGGGTGTTATACTTCTCCCCTACACTCAAAAAGAGACCAAACAATATTAATTATAGGAGCCAACGTGCTACAAATCCTTGAGCAAGGGATGTGTATCAGTGTTTGTGTACCAAGCAGGCGGAGTGCAGCAGGGCGTTCAGGAGTAGCAATCTCCTTCAGCTTCTCTGGCAGCATAAGGAAGTCATCTCCTTGATCCCCCAACTCCTGAAGAAAAGAAAACGCAATCAGGAGCCGGCAACTATAACATATCTACCCTTGCAACAAAAATTCAACAATCACTGGCAAAGAAGACAGATAAATCCACTTTTTGCAACTCGGTTTCATGTGCCTGTTAAGATTTTTTTCTAATACAATTCCGCCGAGTGGTCAGTTTTTTTTTTTCCCATCAGGAAAAGCATGAGCAGAAATCTTGAGAACTCAAAGTCGGGTCCCCACCTCTAAGAAGCTTCGAGGAGCCACCCCTACTCCCGTGATCGCCTCCTTCTCCAGCTCCGGCTCCTGCTCCGCCTCGCTGCTTGGAGCTGCGTCCTCAACTGACAAACAATTTCCCCCACCGTGAGACGGACACGCCAACAAACCCTACTGCCAGTGCCATCTGCTACTCGCTACGAGACCAAGAGACCAAACCTGTGGGCTGCAGATGCGCCGGCGGGAGCGGCGGAGCAGGGTCCAGGTCTCCCACGGCTGCAGCTGCGCGCCGATCTGGGCTCGAGGGATCCGCGCACTCCACCGCGTCATCTGGCAACCAAACACCGGGCACTGTGAGGCGAGAACCACACCACACCACGCCAACCCGCCCACCCTGAGAAAGGGGAGAAACGCTGCCGCTCGCCGCAGAACAGAGAAACCGTACCTTGCTGCTGCCGCGGCGGAGACGCGGGCGCGGGCGGCGTCGTCGCGGCGACCGGATCCGGCTCCATCGCTGCGATCCGGGAGGGGGGAGGCGGGACAGGAGGGGCTCCTCCGTTCGCTGGGTCTCGTCGTCTCGGAAGATCGGGGGCCTCGCGACGGAGGAGACGAGCGAGCGATTTGGGAAAGGGTTTGGGGGGAGGAGCGGAGGATTCGATATTTCAAATTGGACCGAAACGTTGGGAGGTTCGGCTGCGGGGAGATGTCCGTTGGAGGGGGGGAGGGGGAGGCCGCGCCGAACTATTTCTGTTTCTGCGGGGTGGGGGCGACGTTGCAGGGGGGCCGTGGATCCGGCGCTGGGCGGCCTAGATTGGTTTTTTGTTCTCCCGTTGTGATTTGCGAGTGAGCCTGCCGGTGACGTCCGGAAATATTTTTCAAAATAGATGGAGTTTATATATACACGGAGTATTTAATTCTTCAAAATCGTTCGAGATCTCTGTGTTCAGATTCAAAGTTCTTTACCCCAGAGGAAAAGCTGAGCAGAAAATCTCGCTGAAATAAATATTTACATTGGAATCTAGGAGTAGATCGTATGCCCATTGTCCTGGATTTAGCTTCTCTGTGTATTCACATGGACCGGTTCCATCTTGCTCACCTACTAGTACAAATTAAGGTGGTGGCATATAGACAGATAACCTAATGGTCCCAGAAACAGAGCATGGCCTACAATCTACAGGCTACATGAGTATGTGTACACTACTGAACAAGTCATTCCTGGCCGAGTCCACTGGGACAAGTCCCATTCCCAATGACCATAGGAAAACCAATAAAAAATATACTGAAAATTCCTGGCCGAGACTTGGATCCTCTTGGTGCTTCGGGATCAGATCACATCCAATCAACATAATCGGAGGATGCTTTTGCTCCTCTTTTGGGCTTCGTGTACCTATTGTTCTCAAATTTTGCCTTGGAAAGAAGGGAATCCAGAACTGCTGCTTCAGAGAGGTCAAAAGGCGCCATCAACACACTGTGAGTATATATTAGTATCCACATGAGAGATGGATAGAGAGGGGAAGGATTTGGATAGCCGATGCTAAACCAGAAGGCACAATCCCTATTTTTAATCGACGATAAAAATACTTGCTCTTAATATAATTGAATCGTGTATAACCTTATACTTTTTATTACTTATTGGATGTACCCAACAAACAATTCAGGATATAGGGCCCGAACTCCCTTAACGATGGTTTTGCTTATAAATCCTCCTTACCTCTCTATTAATCATCCAGTTTCAACAAGTTCCTAAAATTAATGGGCATAACTTTGATATCCCATTTTCCCATTAGTGTTTAAGATTTAAAAGTGTGAAAATTGACTGAGGTCTCTTTCACCTAGTTCCAATTTAGTGCAACATGAACTATATGATCAGTTAAACCAGTTATTTACCTCATGCTAACTGACCAAAAAAGAGTAGTTCTTGACAGAGGATGTGTACCTAGCAAGAACATCCTCCAAAATAGTGCGTTGGCAAGGCGTCACATAGTATATGCACTTTCTTGGACACTGCCCAACGGCGAGCTGAACAAGGTCATCTTCACCATTACCTACAAATAAGAGGTTGTGTTGACTTCAAATAGCACACATTTGTCACCAACAGCCAGGGTTGACCTTCTTAGAAAATATAAAGAGTGGACATGATCATATACTTCTTAATAGAACTACTATATGTGGGTTCCTACCCAACTAAGCCAAGTGCTGCAGTGGACCTACCTTGAGATATTGCACGAGCTGTACCAATATCATCTGAAAATGAAAATACATGAGGTGCCCTTTTAACACAAGAATATGGACATCCTGAAGTAGAGATCAACAATTGCAATTTGTCAGATAAAGTTGAAAAAACATTTCCGCACAATTTATACTAACGAACTACATGAAAGGCCTACGTCCGTTATGTATATGCTATACCTAAGAAAAACTAGGGATGTGAACAGACTCAGTTGCATCAACAGAAGGAACACAATTGACAATCCCACGCATAATGTTCTGGTTCTAAAATAAGGGTTACAGCATTGTTCACTGGTGATTAGTCTCCCACAGGTTAGGGAGATAAGAGAAATGGTGAACTTTTGTGAAACTTTAGTCTTGTGGTGCCAATTCTAACACTAGTATGATAATATCCAATTTTAAGTTTGGCAGCAAACCTCGTTCCTAACAAAACTATGGTAAAAAACAAGACTGGTTTGCAATTTTGCAAAAAGCTCATCCTTAACCACTGAAGCAATAGAAGTGCAAGTGCAATAAATACCAATGCCAATGCATAGAAGTTCATTGACAAATACATCGCAGGCTTCACACTCAGGTTCATCAAATGGGTCAACATTGTTCCTGCACAATATTGTAACATAAGCACATGAGTTGTATTTTCTTGAGACTGTACTAAAACAAAGAGCTCTATTGTATTTTTAGATGTCCCTATCAGGTCTCACAATGGAAGCATTCGCAAATACAGAAATCAGTGTCATCAAAAAGTGGGCAAAGAACTAAAACCCTCAGTGGGTTTGGATTTTGGAATATGAAAAGAGTAGGTAAGCAAGCCTAATAAATAAGTGCCTGTTTGCTGAGTGGATAAAATTTTAAATATATATTATTCAGGACAAGCAACAAATGTAACTAACATAATGCATACTATTATCTTACCCCCTTCTTATAAAGGAAATATCAATGGCGAGTTATATAATGCAAATTTTGATTACACAGTTGACCTTTCACTATGTGCCATCTGCAAAACATGTAAATGAAGTAGTTCTTATTCCTTTTCTCGTAAATTCTCCTCAGGCAGCCCCATTGCTAGTGAAGAACTGTCCTACTGTTTGACTAACTATATTTTGAACCACACATTTCAGAATTTTCACTGTATTGGCAGTTATTATAAAGTTTACCAGGAATAACCACAGCTTTTAATTCACCACCATACAAACATATTCATGTTGCCATGACAAATGGCTACTACGACCTAATATATCATCTACACTGAAACTTATATGAAAGGAGTGGAGCCCCACCCCACTATTATTGCAGTTAGCTAAAAAAAAAGAGGAGTATATAAAAGGTTATTCCAATCAGCATCACTGTGATATGTCCAGAATACAAGCTGATGGGTGTATTCTCTACCTTTCAACCATCATTTCTTGGTTGCCAGATAACATCTGTGCGTGAAACAAAACAGAGTAACTAACAGGAATATGTAACTAGATTACTGGAAGGTGAAAAAAAATAAGGAAATACTCCGCCCGGTAGTCCAGTATAAACCAACCAACCTTTTGGGTTACATCAAGTCAGATTTCTAAACTTAACCACAGATATTTCTATTGAACTTTAGATTGGGCTTATGGGCATAATGTTTGTAGCTTAGCCTCAAAAGTTCCTTCATAATTTTGAAACCCTTGAGGCCACACTGCGCTGTGAATTGTAATTGTTTGATGATGTTTGATTGCGGCTATAATGATAGCATCCAAAAGCACTTGTACAAAACACATGCACAGTACATAGAATTACCTGATAGGCCTTGATCACTCGCCTTATGATTAAATCTGCGTTTTCTGGGTCTTTGCAAACATCGGGATGAAATTCCTTTACCTGTAACAGAGCTACAATGTTATATCGTGACAGTGTGGTTAGACCAGAAAACAGTATGAAGCTTTGGCTTAGCAAAAACCCTACTTCCACACCCCCACGGTTTAAGACAAAAAAAGAAGCATTACTAAGGCCCTTGGATCAGCTAATTTCAGCTAAAAATTAGCACACTCTGCCTCATTAGCTAGGCCTATTTGGATAAAAAGCAACTAATTTTTAGCAACTAATAATTAGTTAGGTGTATCCAAACACCCTTCTTAAATTGTTTCTTACAACAAAAAGAAACATAAAGGGAAGAAGTAAAGTACAACGTTGGAGAATCTGTGAATTCTTTTTATACTATGCCTCTCGCTGCCTTCTTCCCTCTAGTCACAAAAGTAACCAACACTCAAAAACTGTGGTTCCAAACATCAGAACAGTAATTCAAGTAAATCATGGAGGTACGCTAGGTTCTTTGGATATACTCCGTACTAGCAACCGACTATTCTTGTATAGTACTATCTAGGATGCCTCGAGAGCTAAAGTTGTCCAGCAGCTGCACAAGTATCCCCATAAACAGTGAGGTTTGGCGCGCGTCAGCGACGGAGGAAGAGGCACACTACCCGGGTGCGAAAGGCGGCCTTCAGCTGGGCGGCGGAGTAGCAGGCGGTAGCGTCGAGGCCGAGGATCTGGAAGGGCGTGGCGCGCGGGTCCAGTATCCTCGCTGCCTCTCCCTCGCCGCCCTCACCGAGCGCCGAGGCGCGCAGCCGGCGGAGAGCCGCGCTGCGCCGCAGAGACGGCGGCGGCAGTGCCCTCGAGCCGAACGGGGCCGCGTGGCCACCCGACGGGAACGACGATGCGGCGGCGAACACCATTGAACTGACGAATGTTCTGAGCGGCTCCCGCAGTTTCGCGGCTCGCGTGGCTGTGTGGCGCTCGTCGCAGCCGCCTGCTGCGTGGCGTGGCCGCGTCGGCGTTGTTCGTGTGTTGTGTGGACGTGGGTGGTGTCCAGCACTCCAGGCTCCAGCTGCGTTCAGGCGTTCAGCTGCGTCCGCAGTCCGCACCAGTATGGGCGACGCCGTAGCTGTGGTCATATATTTTTGTTGCGACTTGTGAGTTTGATCTATTAGCTATGGTTCTTGACATATACATTTGCTTAATGATCTATATTGCATGCTTAATCCTACCCATGTTGCATGTGTTAATTACTCCGTATGTTTAGATTGATGGTAACCATAATGATTAGCTTAATCTTGTATTACCAAGTCATTTGGTATAGTTCGTTTTGCTTACACATGGAGAGAGGGAATGGTCAAAGTAATTGTGTGACCATCATGATCTTTGTTTGATCTATGTTTCCATGATTGGTCACATGTTCTTGGTGGACCCAAGTCCTTAGGAATAATATTTTTATCAAAACAAGAAAAGGATCTTGGGTTCACAGATATCGACCAGAGGGGGGGGGGGTGAAGACCTCAAAAATTTCAAAAACCATCTTTTGCTGAAATCATAATAACTCGGTTTTGCAATCAAGTGATCAACCAGTGTGAAGGTAAATGTGGTAACGTAAAGTAACTAGAGAAACTAAAGTAGTTCTATCGCTAAAGCTAAGGCCGTCTCCAAATAGCTTTCCCATATTGCTTCCTCTAAAATTAAATGTTGCACTGTTACAGTACTGCTTCTGTACCGTAGACCGGGGAGAGGATAGTTAGAAGATGGTGGATGGAGGAGCCCTTTGAGACAGCCTAAGGGCTATAAAAGTGCTAAAACTACACGCAAAACTAATAAGGACTAACAAACTCTAACTACAACTACAGCTAACACTAGCAACGACCACTAGGCTGCTCAACCTGCTACTTACTACAAGACGGTGTGGTTGATAAATACCAAACCAAGCATAAGCTGAATTTTCGAACGTTGTTAGGATCGGAGGAGGGTGAATACGCGATCTTGAAATTTTGACGAAAAAAATGTTGAACCAATCTTGGAGGTTGTAGATATGAAAAAAGCCAAGCTCCAAACCTAAACAAATAGCAGATCAAAGCAAATCTTTCCATACATA
The DNA here is from genome assembly GCA_030272315.1 of Paspalum vaginatum. NCBI lineage: Eukaryota > Viridiplantae > Streptophyta > Magnoliopsida > Poales > Poaceae > Paspalum > Paspalum vaginatum. The sequence goes on along the minus strand of CM059020.1, from coordinate 36,302,746 downwards.
AAAAAGAAAAGAAAACGAAATGAAGGACTAGTATGAACACGGGAACTAGGATTAGGATTTAGATCTGAGATTCAACCACACCACAAAGGTGTCCTACTTTCCTGTGGAGGCATCCACAAAGAGAGTTCTCTTTCAACCCTAATTCTCCTCTCACTAACCACAAAGATCAACAATAAGATTATTGACGGCACTTAAGTACGTCAAAACTTATACTGCAAGTGACAGTATCGGTGTCGGTTTTCCCAGAATATGTATCATGGTTTTGTCAATCCGTGAAAACAACTAATAGAGAATTAACTATCTCAAGCTTAAGACAAAGCTAAGGTTCAGGGGGTGTTTGGATCCGAGGACTAAATTTTAGCCCATGTTACATCGGATGTTTGGACGCTAGTTATAAGTATTAAATATAGTCTAATTATAAAACTAATTACACATATGAGGACTGAACGGCAAGACGAATTTATGAAACCTAATTAATCTACGATTAGAAAATGTGATGCTACAGTAACCATTCGTTAATCATGGATAAATTAGGCTTAACAAATTCGTCTCGTCATTTAATCCTCGTCTGCGTAAATAGTTTTATAATTAGACCATAGAGTAAAATCCATCTCCGGTTCCTAAACTTGTCTCGGTGTGTCAACCGTTTCCTAAAGTTTTAAAATGACCATCCTAGTCCTTGAACTTGTCTTGGTGTGTCAACCCGGTCCCTAAAGTCTCAAGGTGACCAACCTGATCCCTAAACTTGTGTCGGTGTCTCAACCCGATCTCTAAACTGGTCTTGGTTTGTCAATCCAGTCCCGATACAAATTGTCACTTTGAGACTTTAGGGACCGGGTTGACACACTTAGACAAGTTTAGGGACCAGGATAGTCACTTTGAGATTTTAGGGATCCGGTTGACACATTTAGACAAGTTCACGGACCGAGATGGTCACTTTGAGACTTTATGGACTAGGTTAACACACAAAGACAAGTTTAAGGACTGGAGATGGATTTTATTCTAGACCGTATTTAATACTTGTAACTAGCACCCAAACATCTGATGTGACGTGGGCTAGTTTAGCCTTCGGATCTAAACACCCCCTTAGATGATATCTAATCTACATCTAATTTTATGTCTAATCTACGTCAGAGTTAAATGATGAGCAACTAGAACATAATTAGAACATCCGAATAAGAGGAACTAAACATAGTCTAATCAAGATCTAAATGGATCCAAAAAAAGCATGATAGGTGTGATGCCCCGGGCATCTTCAGAGCATTATCTTGTGCATCCTTTATTTAATTACCTCTCATAAGCATCATCCCATCTCATGTTAGTGTGCATTTGATTCATATGAACAAGCATGATGAAAATAGCTAAGTGATGCACTCAGTTTTGCATGAATGACGCTATAAATGTGAGCATAACTTGAATCATATGGAGTTTTAGGTGAAACTTTTTATACCAAACCTGTAGGTCTTGATGTAGTGAACAACTTTGTCAATTGGGTCTTGGGTGGAAAATGGACTTAACTTAGTGTAAGGGGTCCTTTGGTGTCACCCAACAAACACACTCCAAATCTGAAATGTTTAGAATTATTCATTTTTATATAACCTACAATCCTTTTCATGCAAAGGTCCAATTGAGAAAGTTGTAGCCCATGAAATTTTGAACAACATTATCAAAAAGGCTTTTGGGAGAAAATGGCTAGAAATAGGACATTCGAATTTTCTAAGGAAAACAGTTCTCTGTCCAAACTTAGGGCTGCTAGATAAATTCGAATTTAAATCATATTTAGACCCAGAATTTGAACTTAGTACTTTTGACAAAGTTGTAGAGCTCAAAGATTTGAACATTTCATCCAATGGGAATATCTCCAGAATCGGCTTCTAAATGGGCCAAAAATGCATTTTTCAGAGAGGAAGAAAACGCACCATTAAGTGTGCTTCCTCTGAGTCACTGACGGGTGGGTCCCACCCGTCAGTGACCCCTGCTCCCCTCAGGTTCCGGCCGCCGCGTGGCCGCCGGCGTACGGCCGGCGCGCCCCGGCCACGGATCGAGCCTCTCTCTCCCTCCCCGACCGCGGCTCTAAGTGGAGAGCGCTTCCCTCTCAGCGCTCTTTCCTCCCTTCGCCCGCACGCTCTGCTCTTCATTTTCCTCCTCGCCCGCCATTGCCAGAGCTAGGTCGAGCTCGCTCCCGGCCGCCTCCGTCCTCTCCCGAGCCCAACCACCACCACGCCGAGCTCCGCCGCCCTCGACTCCACTCCCCGTCTAGACCTCGTCGCCCGAGACCCCTCCACTGCGGCATATTGCACCGCCGAACCCCGCCGACCGAGAGCTCCCGTCGCCGGCCCTCCCCGCTGTCTCCCCCGTCGATTGAGGTAGGGGGTAAGCATCCTCGCATCCCCCTCTCTCTCCCCGACCATCCGCGGCGAGCCTCCGGGCTCTGCCCGGCCGTTCTGGCCGTGCGCCGCCGGTCCTCTCCCTCCCGGCGCGAGGAAGAAAAAGAGGGAGGAAGGAGACGGCGAGTTTCGCGGTTTAGCCCCTGGTGTTTTCTGTTTTTGCAAACCGGTCCACCGCACTGCTGTATGAGTCTTGTAGATCTCGCGTTCTAGCCCCTCGGATCTAAGGTTAATCACGAAGAAGTCCCTGGATCTATGATTTTACTTTTTATTCATTTAAAAATCAGCAGTAAACTTTAGAAAATCGTAGTAAATCATAGAAAAATCCAAAAATAGCAAACTAAGTTGCATTGTAATCCTTGTAAATAGATCTATCTGTTGGGTATGATGGTTGAGCAGGAAAAGACCTTTTTGCCCCTGATATTATGCATGCTTGATAAATCAATATAAATGGGAAATGTGGACTAAATGGTCTCCAAAATTGTCAAACTTGGACAGCAGTGTTTTTAGGGTATATAGGCTCACTGTGATTTTTAGTAGCTCAAGTGTTCACTTTTTAATTACTGATTTGCCCCTGTATGTGATTTTAGCAAAAAAATAAATGTGGAAATGATAACCATATAAAAATTATGCTCTAAATGGTTTTACACATTTTAATTGTGCTCCCTGTGGTATAAATAGCTCACTGTTTAAATGAGATACCGTGCATGTCAAGTATAGTTAGTGTTTTGAAAATAATAAGTCCATACATGTTTAACTTAATAAATAGGAAATGTGGTGTAAATGAGGGTCAAAAATTCTGAAATTTGGGCAGAGGGTTTGCTAGCATACCTAGGCTTAGTATAAAATTTGATAGCCCAAATGCTTACCGTTTATTTACTGTTTTACCCTTGCCTAGTAATTAAGCATATAATTAGCAAAAGAAAAGGGTTCTATATAAAAATAAGCTATAGGGGGCTTCGTGGTATTTATCTGGCCTCTATCTGATGTAAGTAGCTCACTGCTGAAAACTTGAGACTGTGCATGTAAGGTTTGACCATATTTTGAAAATGGTAGACATAATGCTTATTTAAGTAAATAATAGGAAATATGAGACTAATATATTAATAAATGCCACCATGGATCATATTTGGAAACATAGGAGTATGTAAATGTTAGCCACTGATTTGGAATGCAATGTAGGTCTTCACTACTGTTTTAGAAATGCATGATAGAAATGCTAAGCTAGCTAGGTGGAAAATAGGTGTTTAAGTAAGCTTCGGTCATTTCACATGAATCGATGCTACCTCGTCACATACCCCCACGTTGTTATGTGTGATAAGCTAAGTTACCGTAGGTGATGGCTTGTACGATTTCGTAGTACTAAACAATTTTCATTACAAAAATGCATAACTTTATTCCATAAATCATGATTCCTTGCATCGCACTCGCATCATGAAGCAATCATTGCACTAATACATGCTCCAATTGCACTATGTCATGCATATAGATCCCGCGAGCGAAGGACAACCGCCGGACCAACCAATCGTAGAGGAGCCCGAGGAGGAGCTGCACCAAGAGCCGGAGGACCAGCAGCAGGGGCTCGACTTCGCTCAGGAGGCAGCTACTGACCCTAGTGAGGAAGGTAAGCAGGATCATACTTAACCCAGTAAACAAATTATACTTGATGATTACGCATATGCATTAGGAGTTGCATAAAACCAGTTGCATTAGACTCCCTGGCCGCCCTAGCCCTAGCACCTACACATAGAGTTCGTAGGACGAGTATGCATAGAAATTGCTAGGTACGAGTAGACACGAGTGTGTGGACTCGTCACGTAGGTACTTTCAAAGTTACAAAGATCTTACAATTATGTCAAATAGTACTCTTGCTCATGATTCAAGTGGAGACCGGACGGAGATTTTATTTCAGTATTTACTTTTCATGATGTCGCACCGTGAACTCCGCCCGAGTCGTATAAGGCCCGTCCGCTGTTAGAGTGCTTAACCGGAGAATGGGACCGGTAAAGTCTTTCCTGGGCTTGTCCGAAGCACAGAGACACGTTCCTACCCGCTGGTTGAGAGGAAGGTGGCCCGGGGGAGCTTGGTACTCATGGCGGGGAGACCGAGATGTCGGCAGGCTCGTCATGGGGGCACAACCCGGGGGCTAGGCGGGAGTGAATCGAACTTGGGATGAGGGAGGTTAAGATTGAGACTATATGTGGGAACGCGATGGCCAGTAAGCATATACCCTGGCATGATAGTTATTCTCGGGAATTAAAATCGATTCGAATCGCTGATGCCTACCAGGTGTGGGAATGCTGATAATGCACACGGACAACGTAGTAACTACTTAAACACTCTGTATCTAATACTCATGATTTCTGGAATACCACATGTTTGAATTGAACTGTTTACCTTACTGCAATGTACTATTATGTTGTTGGTTATACAAATGATGAAAATTTGTTACTTATGTTACACATGGCACTGTTTAAAACCAAAGGCTAAGGATCCACTTGCTAGTAAGCCGCTTCGCGTCAGCTGTAAGCCAAATCCATTAAGACCTAATGAGTAATTAGTACTCAGGGTTTGCCCCCATATTTTGAGCGCAGGTATGGAGTTCATGGTTTGCACTTGTGTTGGAGGTGGTGCATGCCCCCACTTAGGATGAATCGGCATGAGTGGCACAAGGGCAACATCGGTGGGCTCGATGTTGTTACTTCTAATGCAAATCTTTTGTGATATCATGGTGACCTCTAAACTTATCATTCCGCTGCGAGAAACTTTTGAACTTGCTATTTTATAACTCTATGTTGGACTTGTAATTTATTTGAAACCGGTTTGTAACTAAGTCTAATGTTATGCTATTCAACTGCCTGTGATGATGTATCTGTTGTGGCTCCATCGTGGGTCAGATGTGTATGATGTCGGTTCCTCTGGATAATGGTAACATCGGGGGTCAAATGACTCTCGACGGACGACCGGGTTTTGTTTGGTCTAAACACACTGCGAGCCAGAGGTGGCAGATGTGCTTAGCCCGGATTAAATCGGCGGTTCCGCCACAATAGGTATAACACAGAGATTAGAGCATTAGCAGCTAAGGCAGATATAAACATGATCAAGCCTGCTCGTCATAGCATAATTAAACCAAAATCAACGATCAAACTCCCTCAATCGAGCTTAACCTTTCTCCTGTCAATATGTCACGTAAGACGGGTTAATCGACGAGAAGCTCTCATAAGTCATATACTTACGCATAGTCTAATAACATGATCAACATAACTAAACTTCTAATCACCATGATCACAAGAACTAGCTACGCAACCACATCACTAATTAGCAAGATCAAAGTCGCTAGAAGAAACATGATCAATCAAACATGCATCTAGATCAAATGATAATTGGACAAAAAGCATGATAATTAGACCAATGATATGATAATTAGACAAGATCAATGCTTCATTGATAATCATATCAAAGTATACAACCACGATCGTACCTCCCACAATGACATGATTGGATCCCAAGAGCTAGGTAATTAGAGCACCATGCAAGGCCTCTAATTAGCTCTAAGAATTAGAAAAGCTCTAATCACTAGCCTAGAACTCGACCCTTAGCTCTCATCTGGTGGATGTCCCTCTTCTCTACATCCTCTCACCTAATGAATTGGATGCCTGACCTCAGGGCCTAGCCTCGCTACTTATACCCTGGAGGAGGACCTGCAAAAGGGAAACCGCGAACCGACTCAAAAAAAGTGGGCTCGGCCGAGCCAGGGGGTAAAGGTCGGCCAACCCCCTCATCCCTTTGGCCATTTGTTTCCATCTTTGAGTGTGTCGGTCACCATTGCTTGAGAACCAAGTTTGCTATTTATCCTTCGGGTAGAAGAGCTCTAGAATCTTCGGTATAAGTAGGTTTATGCCGAAACCTTCCATCTTTCGGTGAATCTTGATAGCTCTGGAATATCTCGGCACTTTCCGTAAATATCCTTTGTAGCATATACCATAACCAGTATAGCATGCAAAGATATCTTCCATAAGCTTCTAGAATAGGGAACATGGCCGACCCAAAAGGGGGGTAGCTAGCTAATCCTATCTTATTTATCATCTTCTGGAATTAAACTCTCTTTGAGGCATTCTTTCTCTCGAGGTGGATCAATTGAGAATATACAAAAATAGGTCTTAAAACCTGCAAAAAGTATAGTGCAATTCCAAAACAATGTTGCAAAATCCACAATTATCGGTTGTAAATGTTAGTGAAAGACATAGTTGGCGCTCATATTCAATGAAAAATCATGTAAAATGATGCAATTATTTCGTCAATATAGAGCGCCAATAAAGGTTACTTAGTATTTTTGCTCACAGACTTTTCCAAAGCACCTACACGAACTGAGTGCTTCAATGGGCGACGCTTAGCATCGAGGAGCACGAAGCTCCAAGAGTAGCAAATTCGCTGAGTCGCTTGTGGTGCCACCCAAGCTCAAAGGGAAAAAGAGATTAAAAGAAAGATAAATGCTTTGGATGCTCTCTCGAGTTCTCACCAACTCTCCCACTCAAACAAGGGATGAATTCAAGCTTAAGAGAGTGTATTTTAGTAGGGGTGGAGTGAATCTCTTTTGCCCTTTGTATTAGGTTGTTGGAGGTGGAAAAAGAAGCAGTGGCATGATTGCATGAAGGTCATTACTGTATCCCTAGAGGTACACGGAGTAGGGTCTATATATGAGAGGGTCTAAAAAAGAGTTGTTACTGTGTTGAGTGGCCTAGGGTTGATCAGAGGCGTAGAGCCAGTTCAACCAACAACTTAATCAATACATGCTGGTTTCAACCGGTCGATTAACCAAAAAATCCAAAGAAAGGAAAAAGATAGTGGCAGCAAGTGTGATTCAACTGTGCATGAGATCCAAAATTTGGTTAATACGGACCTCGATGGTGACCTGTAAGCAAAATTTGGAATATGGATAGGGAATGGAGTTTGGCTTGGAAATTTAAACCATTTGAGGATTAGTACCACCAAAAGTGTATCTTTTTTTATCTCTCTTGATAGTATAATGTTTCCTAACTCAAAAAATAAATTGATAAATCTAAGATGCTTGATTCTTGATATGAAACGTCAAAGACTTGAACTTAAAGTAAAATGATTCTTCACTGCATCTCATGCGCTTGAATAAATTCATTAGAGCTTTTAGCTGTATGATCACTCAATTACCAAAACCCTCAAGAGGTGATTGCACTCGCATTTGTTGAAGTATGTGATTTATCATTTCAATCACAAACTTGCAGAAATACAACTGAGATCAATATGATGGGCTTTTGCCAAATTAATCAAACATAAAAAATGAAACACATACGGACATGAAAGATGTATTTTCTGAGGTTTGGCCCTAATGTAACCAACATGCCCATATCCCATCGATGAGGTAGAGGGCTAATAGGATCGACTTTGCCCGAGTCCCTAACCCTTACACATAGAGTCAGGTGACCTCACAATGGTTGGTTAATCACTAGCTAGTCACTCTCTTGGACAAGTCTTAATGCTCACATATGGGTATAGATTGCTCTATGGGCCTATTCTTGGAGCTCTCTCTGATTATTATCTTGCTACAATGTATCTATGGCCCAAAGCATACAATTATCTAATTCCGTAAGATAGACTCTATTAAGAAATCGACTCTTGATAGACTCTATTAAGAAATCGACTCTTTGTTAGGAGTGAATCAGGAGTAGTTTTTTCTTCAACTTCCAACCCTCTAGTTCATTTTGAGAATCACTTCATGGGACTCATTGTGGGAGTGATTATCAAAAACTGTTATTTGTTAAAGACCCACATATTCAGTCTGCATGAGCATCGTCACTCTTACCTTTGATGCAGATTCTTATCTCTTCAATGTGGCAAAAGGATAAGGTGGAAGCTCGCTTAAGAGGTATAAATAGCCCCAACTTTCAAAACTAGTTGCCGCTAGAGGAGGCTAATGTTTTTTCTATAGTTTAACTATCTGATGAGTGTACGACCCCAAACTAGTTGTTGGCCCCACACTATGCTTCAACTAGTGTTTGTCCAATACTGCTCCTTTTTCTAATGTTGTTAGGTCTTCCAACACTGTCTCTTTTTTCTGACTCAAGCAACTAGTCGTTGAAGGCTCTGGCAGTTGATGCCTTGTCCAACTAGCTCGCCGCACCGTTTAATGCTCATTTCTTGAAACTTTGTGAAATACACAACCTCAGTTCAATCGGGGAACAACCGACCTATAAGCGAAATTTGGAATAGGGATTATTGGAATGGAGTTTGGTTTGAGAATTTAAACCATTTGAGCTTTAGTACCACCAAAAGCATATCTTTTTATTCCACTTGATAGTATGACGTTTCCTAACTCGAAAAATAAATTGATAAATCTAAAACACTTGATTCTTGATGTGAAACATCAAAGACTTGAACTTAAAGCAAACTGAGGGCCTCCATTCAATCCAAAACACTCCATATGATCTTCATTGCATCTCATGTGCTTGAATAAACTCATTAGAGCTTTTAGTTGTATAATCACTCAATTGCCAAAACCCTCGGGAGGTGATTGCACTCATAATTGTTGAAGTTTCCGTTTTATCACTTCAATCACAAACTCGTGAACTCTGCAAATTAAGACCTCCTTTGAAATAGAGAAACATTTTTCCATTTCTGTTTTTTTCTATAAAATTGAACCGTTTTCTGTGAAATTTCCGCCTGCGTTTAAAGACTGAGAGGCGAAAAGTGGCCCCCAATCTGTTCCTCTGACCAGTAAACCCCTTCGCTCCGCACCCACAGCTCCAGGATAACATAACACTAGCAGCAGCGGAAGCCGCCGTCACGAGCCTAGGAATCGAAGCCGCGGCAGCAGCCATGGCCGCGCTTGCGGCGCCTCCCTGCACTTCCTCCTCTCCGTCGTCCTTATTCCTCACCCCAAGTTCCTCCAATGTCCGGAGGACGGGACCAAGGGCAGCGGCCGTCCGCGCATCGGCGGCGACGACTGCCCCACGGACGCTCTCCGCAAGGTGGGATCCGTCCGGGCTGGCGTTAGTGAGGCCGGCGGCCAGGAAGGCGCGCCTCGAGGAGCTCGACACGACCAACATGCTCCTCCGCCAGCGCATCGTCTTCCTCGGTTCCCCGGTTAGCTTGTTTCATCCCAAAATATCGCGGTCTCTCTATTCTTACTGTTCTCGCCATTTTCGTTACAGTTAGCTGCATCCGATTTCCTCTGTATATGCTACTCGGGGAAGTCAACACATTTGTATCCATGCCACTCCAGTTTTTCAAAATTGGATACTGTAAATCATGCCATCCAATGGCATTTCAAACAACTTAAATCTATTTACCTGGGACTGGAGTAGCATGACTATATTTCCCCCTAAAAGAATAGATATCATATAACTATTACTATACCTCTAAGAGCCAAACTAATCTGTTCGTCTACACTCTACAACGCATTTTTTTTTCAAGTTGAAAGGAAATCACATGCTCCCCCAAAAAATTATATTGTTTTAGTTTACCGGTATTCCTTTAGAATCATGTTTTCTCTGACACCATGTATCTTATAACTCACGATTATTTTGGGCTACTTCCTCAAATACAGTATTTACTGCTTTATGCAAATTGCTCTTTCCACATATAGTATGCAATAGTGTTATTTATTTCTGATTTCTACCCATGTGAAGCATGTGTTTCTTTATTGGGGATGGGATAGTTAGCATAATTGGCTTTCGGCGTAACCTTTTTGTTGGAACTGCTTCCTTTGTTATTAGGAAAATGCGTTACTAGTATTGCGAGAACTGGATGCCATTATTTACTTTGGAGTGAGTTGTATAAGCCATCCCCAAACTTGCTGGGGTCATCTTGTCATGCGGGAAATCAAGTACAGCCACTGGCGCAAGAAGCAAGTGGAGAATCAACTGGCATGAGGATATGTCTGTTAGCTTATGGTTTAAATATGTTACTTAGGGATAGATTAGTTGGTTGAGACTTTTGTTCCCTGATCATGTGGCATACAAGCAGACCAAAGCGATGTACCTCTTCTGCTTGAGGGTCAACAGACCAAATCTGTGGGTGCAGTGGTTGCCATGGGCGGATTTTTGCTACAACACTGTCTTCTAGTCCTTGCTGTGCATATCGCCACTCTGGATGGTCTATGGTCATGATCCTCCCTCTGTTCATTCATGTGAACCCAGTGCAGCGCTTGTCCAGGCAGTTGCCTGAAGCATGATGAATTGCTTTGGAGATCAAGGCTAGACTAGAGCAGGTTTAGCAGCACTACAAAGATTTGTACGATTGCAATCATCGATAGGTTGCTTTTGACGGAGGACAATGGGTTGGGCTTCGTTTGCTCCACTGGTCAGCTGCTTCTCTGGATGTTCGGGGTCGCTGCAAGCTTGGGCTTAAGTTCTATGGGCCGTTCAAGGTAGTCAAACGCATTGACAACGTAACATATCAAGAATGCACGATGTGCTCCATGTGGGTCTGCTGAAGCTGTTTTGGGGGATACCACCAGCTGCGCCGTCTGCTCTGCCTCTAATTCCTCATGGCTGGGTTGCGTGGAACTGGAGGCAGGCCTCAAGTCCTGCCTGGTGCATGGCCACCATGCATTGCTCGTGTGGTGGAAGAGCCTTGCTCTGGCTGAGATGTCCTGGATGGCACTGGAGGAATTCTGCAACTTTAATTTGATATTCAAGCTCTTCTCGAAAAGGGGAGAGATGTCATGTGAGGAATCCACTACAGCCACCACACCAAGAAGCAAAAGGGGAATCAGCTGGCTCAAGGATAAGTCTATTAGCTTGTGGGTTAAAACTTAAAAGTAGAGATAGATTAGTCGGTCCAGACTTTTGTGGCTGGATCATGAGGACGGGATATAATCAGAGTTTGGCCAGAGGATTAGACTTTGAGCAGATTGATTTCATCTTCTTATGCGCCATTTTCAAGGTCCACCAAGGCTGTGTCCTGTAACCCGCTTCAGTTACAGTCTACACCACAATCCGACCTCCATTTCCCGTACTTGTGAGACTATGACACATTTAGGTCTCTGAACTACGTAATTTGTAGATTGAGGCCTCTATTTAGGGCTGGGCAATCGGTTAAACCGATGAGTTCGGTTCGGTTTCATCGGCACGTGCAAAGTTCGGTGTTTGACAGATTGGAAATCGATCGGTGCAAGAAAATTTAAGAAACCGACGAGTTCGGTTTCAGTTTCGTCGGTGCGGTGCCAGTTTTTTACCAAAACTCAAGTCATCGTACCAGCCCGCCCCTCGTCGCCATCCGCCCATCCTCGCTGCTGGGCCGACATGGCTGTCGCCATCCACGCTGCTCGCCCGCGTTGTTGCCGCAGCCGGTCGCGGCGTTGTGCTGCTCACCCACACGAGCCGCGGTGGGTGATCCCTGTTGCCACCGCGCCCGCGCGCCGCTCGCTCGCACAGCCGTCATGGTCTCCAGTGTCGATCCGATCCACACGCTGCAGAATGCGGAAGATACAGCAAGCAATCAAGTTCAAGCATAGAATATTGCAGAGAGCAGCTCCGTTCCCAAGCCCCACCTCTGCTCTGCGATGCTACCTGCCCATCATCGGCTCGTCGCCGAGCCTGTGGTCTGGATCGGGGACCGCGATTCGCGAAACTTCGAGAGGATCGGGAACGGGAGGAGCCAAGCGCGACTACAGAATGGGCCGCCCTGGGTGTTTGGTGTGGTATTTTCTATGTGGGCCGGTGGGCTGGTGGAACGAGGCATTTGTCCACGAGCAGAGTTCGGTTTTATTCGGCAATTCGGTGTGCTTGCATGCGAAACCGACACCGAACCGTAACACCGAAGTTCTCCACTCCAGGAACCGAGCCGACACCGAACACCGAAAAAACCGATGTTTCGGTTCGGTTCGGCTCAGTTCGGTTCGGTTTTCGGTCTCCGGTTTAAAAATGCCCACCCCTACCTCTATTGCTAAGTGGTCCATTTAAGGTCCAAAGTCCAAACCTCTCTAATCAGTGTTGATCAACCTACTTGGCATCAATGTGGCGGCCCTGCGACCCAAATTTTTTCCCATCCATAACATCATCTTTGCCTGGATTCTCTCTTCCTCCCTCCCTCCCTCTCAGATGGACATGCCTGCATGCCACGCTGTCTAAGTGTATGTTGATTAATGATATTTGATGTTTTGAACCTGCAGTGGCACCATTAATAAGTTCAGGGACTCAGATCTGCAGATTAATAGTATAGGACCTATGTGTCACCTCAGAACTAGAGGGCTGCTGGTGCAAATGTGCAATTTACCTTTTTTACTTTCTGCATGCTGAAAATTTACTTTCTATGTGCTTCATTTATTAGCAAATTGATTCCAGAGAGCTTTTCTTTGTTTAAACCATATGATCAAAATAGATTTCGAGCATAATATTTATGGATATGTCGGAATGCCTTATGCTATGTAGGTGGATGATACGAGTGCTGATCTCATTATCAGCCAGCTCCTACTATTGGATGCAGAGGACCAAACTAAAGACATTAAACTGTTCATCAACTCACCTGGAGGGTCCATAACAGCAGGTACGTTATCTCAGTTTGTCATTTCAAGAGCTTATTCTGGAGATCTCTGTATGGATACATGGACTTTTGAGACTTAATTTGATGCACTGCAATAAACTAGTCTCTAGTCTTATCTCTTATTGGACTTGGTTCATTGCTAGCCAAAATTCAGACAACTAACATAAGCAATTTGGAGCTCTCAAGCTGTGGACCAACTACAGTAGGGTCACTCTATGTCGGCCTTAAAGGTGTCCTGAAATGAAGCATACTCTATTTACATGTTTAAGAATCATAGGCACATCTGAAATTTCTGGTTTAATAACATTAAAATTGCTTAGGCCCCGTTTGGGTCTCTTGAATTGGAATTTCATTACAATAGCTACTTGTTTCCCACTAATATGAGAAAAAAAAAAGAGAATTCGAAAGCTTTGGGTGAGGAAAAGAGAGCAAGGCCCTTCGTGATACAATTCCAAACAATTCACCGGTGGAAAAGAAGAATCACTTTCTTTGGGATTAATACATATGTGGAATCATGGATTCCAATCCATATGTAGCATTGGCTCAACTATTTAGTCACATTTCAATTCTCCTAAATTTTTAGGAGCCAAATGGAGCCAAGATTTCACATATTTGAGATAGTTCACTGAGGGCAGAAATCTTTCTATGGTCACACACTTACATGGAAGACGTGAACAAACTATAACAAGTACAAAAATGCCCAAAAGAGACAACAAAAACAATTTTGTCTGTGTGCTGTAGTTTGTGGCAAAGAACTGCCACAAAGCCTTGAAACAACCTTACCATTGCTAATTGCTACCCTTGAATGCTACGCAGATACAGCAGATAGTGCAGAAATGCTCATACTCAACCCTGAACTAGAACCATACAGTATTACACTTTATTGCAAAAATCCTTTCATTTATTTAACCTATAAAATAAGAGGTATTTTACGGTGGTTGGAAAAACACCCACCGGTACTAGGGTACCTCTCCCATTGATTTTTTACCGGTTATTATAAAAATAAGGGCTTTAGTGAATTAAAAAAATGAAATTTATATGGGTACCGGTCCACCTTTTTTCTACCAGTCCTTCCTATTTGGTACCGTCCGTTACCTCTTTCTTAGTACCGTCTATTCTTAAACCATTAGATCCTACTCGATGAACGGCTTTTATTTTTTTCAGCCACCATAAAACTTGTAAGAAAGTATTGTTTACACCCTGTCCTTATTTTAAGCTTGAGTTGGTGTTATTTCGCAATCACTAGGAATTCTGTCGACAGACAAATATTCACCTTGTGATGTCTAAATTAGGGTTATGGTATTGTAAAATGATCACAGAGCTTGGTTTATGAGGCATTGCTTAGTCGTCCAGCCATACCCCAGTCGCCACAAGATGGCACAATATCCCTAAACGTTGTGAGAGGGGGGTTGGGTTGGGGGATGCTGTGCCTTGGCGGAACGCCTCATAAACCGTGCCACAAAATCAGGTGTTTGTGCTTACATCACTTAGGCTTACAGTTGTGGCAAGTCCATTGCCAGTTACAAAGACAGGTTAGTCAAAAGTCCTTGTTCCTCCGCTTGAACCAACACCAATACACGATGACTGTGAGCAAACTCAATAAACTTTAAGAGCATGTTCTGAAACATTAGAGCTTGAAATTTATTGCAATCTAATAACAAAATGATAACACAGTAGTTTAAGAAAGCCACTGTTTATAACCTTTATTGGGCCTCTTTTGGTCTGCTTCATCAGATCTTCTTAGTTCTTCCAGACCAAGTGTTTGTCTTGGTTAACATAAACCTAGCAGGTTATTAAGTTTTTTTCTTTTTCCTGTTTAACTATAAGTCTCCTGGCCAAGACATGGACCAAAATAAAGAATTTGGGGATTCAGCTACTGCAATTTTATATAATACTAAAGTAAATGAAACTACGAAAGTACTTATTTTACATTGTGATTCCTAGTTCAACTGTCCAGATTATGACTTCCTCAATATTACACTCAGAGCAGTTTCTAGCTCCCAATTATAAATTTTGACCAAGCTATGTCCAGTTCTCCGAACCCTACTCCCCGCCTCCTCTCCACCCACCGGTATTCCTCACCGCCCGGCTCTGGCGGCTCCTACTGCCTCCACTCCGCCACCCGCCGCCCGCCGGTGAGCCGACCCAAAATCCTCCTCCACCTTGGCGGCGGCGCGCCGCATCTGCCGGCGATGGTGCGAGGAAGCTGAGTCGTGCGCTCGCGACAAGTCGCCCTTAGCATTTATGCATTTTAATCGAGTTGTACTTGTGTTAGAATTGCAAGCTAAGCAGCAAGGATTGTTTTGGTTGGTCAGTTGTTGTATACATACTTGTATAGAGAGCCTATAAGTACGTGGAATCCAGCAAATCAAGTCCTTGCTAGACTCTATGGCTTATACTTGTAAGAATACATACATAGAACACGGATTCTAAATACGAGTTGATAACTGGCAGGTTTGGCCAGTCATGTACCCAGGACCGTATAAAAAACGGCATGTAATAGGTTTTGTGTGCCGTGAGACAACAACAACAAAGCCTTTTAGACTTTTAATCCCAATCAAGTTGGGTAGGGTAGAGTTTAAACCCAATAAACCGCCAACAAAAAGGGAAAGAGAGAGAAGAGGAAGGGGAAGAGGAGCAGGGCTTAAAAATAAACCAACAGGTGGCATGAAGTCAATCAATGTTCATGCGCCATAGAGAAACAGGAAAAAGGCTAAATTATTGTGGCCTTGGTAATTTGTGTGTGTTTTGTTCTCCGCATCTCGTGTGCTTTTTATCTTGTGAAAGCCAACAAAATTCCCCTTATAACTAAGAGGAGATAGACACCTATATTTGAGTTGAAGAAAACTTGAACTTGGGGTGGAATATACACCCACACCTGCCATCGAGCTAGGCTCAGTTCCCTATTGGTCCTCTATTATTGCTCCCATACTTCGCTGTATGATGTATTTTAACATGTGACACATCAATTTGCAGGAATGGGGGTATATGATGCTATGAAATTTTGCAAGGCTGATGTCTCAACTGTTTGTTTTGGATTGGCGGCTTCCATGGGTGCATTTTTACTTGCTGCTGGGACAAAGGGTAAGAGGTATTGCATGCCAAATGCAAGGATTATGATCCATCAGCCATCAGGTGGTGCTGGCGGGAAAGTAAGTGACAATTGTTTGCTGTTTTGTTGCTTTGTGCTATTTGCTTCATGTAACTTTTGCTGTCTTTACTGTTTTATTTGATTGAGCCAGAGTATGATATTGAGCTCAAAGTTAGATCATCGTTTGCTCTCTGATCTTGTACTACCTCTTTTTTATGCTCTTACTTTGGCTCTTTCGATCTTACTAGGTTTCATCTCCAACCTGACCCAATTTACTTGGACTAAAAGGCTTTCGTATTATTATGATGAGCAGATCCCTTCAATGCCATCAAAACTTATACCGTTTCCTCCTATGCCATTGAAAAATTCACATTCTCTTCAATGCCATCGGATTACATTTTCTGTTCCCTTCATTGGCATCACCGTTAGTGTCAAATCTTTTTTGTTCCCTTCTTTGCATCGGCGTTAGTATCAAGCTCACAACAGTCTTCTTCTCCGCCCATGCCATGCCGGTGGAGGCTCCGCCCCGCCCTCGCGCGCGGCGGCTGCCACACTCCGCTGCGACGTCAGGGAGGAGTCGTTGGAGGCTCCCTCGCGGCCGGCGTGCCCTCTGTGCGCACTGCCCCACTTGCCCTGGCCGCACGCGCCATGGCCGGCGGGCCCTCCCCGCGCGCCCGTGGCCTGCGCACGCCATGGCCGGCGGGCCCTCCCCGTGCGCCCGTGGCCTGCGCACCGTCCCCGCGCGCGGCCTCTGCGAGCGCACCGCGGCCGACATGCCCTCCCCACGTGCGCCCGCCCTCCCCGCACAGTGGGTCAGCCGCTCCGCGCGCGCCACGGTCGGCGCACCCTCCCCGCGTGGCCGCTCCGCGCGCGCCGCAATCGGCTCGCCCTCCCCTCGCGGACGCTCCGCGCCGCCGCGGCCGGGCTCCCCTTGCGCCGGTTTGGATGGCGTGTGGCTGGCTGCCGGCCCGCGTGCCGCCACGGAGCACGCCCGTGCATGCCTCGGGCTGCCGTTGTGCCCCTCACACGGCGGCCGTTAACAACCCATCTCACCTTGGCCCGCGTGTCAGCTTCACATCTAAGTTTCTAACTCCATGATAGCTAACGGAATGGCACAAAGAGGATGGGAAATAAGAATTTGATGGCATTGAAGGAAGGCCATAATTTTCAATGGCACAAAATGGATGGGTATAATTTTCAATGGCATTGAAGGAATTTACTCTATTATGATACTATACTTCTTTCTTTCCTCTTTTTTTGCATACAAAGGCGTGTTCATCTTATTTGGATTTGTTTTTATACTAAACGGGGAATTTGGAGTAACCAAATATCACAATTACCCTAACTACTGGCAAGCTGCGATATCATCGCCTTTGTTAGGTCTGGTGGTCATTAGTTTGGTTCGTCCTGATGTGTAAGTTTGGTTGTGTGCGTGTTCTATTATGGTTTGCCCTGATGTTTTTGTAATCTTTTCTGGTCCTTTTTTTTAAAATCCTTCTTAACATCAGATGAAAGGATGAGAGAAAAACAACACCTTACTAGAGTCTTAGTGTCTTGCTCCGAGCTAAAGATGCCAAAATCAGATCAAAGGATCCTGAGTACAGAGATTGGAACTGACAAACAGAACCATCCTTATAGCTCCTTGTATCCGAACTCCGAAGTAGGCGGCATGATGTTCTAGGCCTTGTTCTACTTACTAATACCGCTAGCTTGGCTTTGTTTTCTGATCCATTTAGAGTCTAGTCAATATATATGCTGCCAAGGCACATGGTGCTGTTTTGCCAACTCTAGTATGGAGCATTTAAAGGAAACAAGTGTAGATAATTCATGAGATACACAATCCTTGGTCGGTTAGGCATATATATGAGAGATATAACCAGAGGAGAGAATAGCAGATTGCATCTAATCCTATGGAAGCCGAAATCGCCATAACCGCCCAGGACTCATGCCATGCACTGCAACACTATTGCCTATCCGGCAACATGGGCCACAATATATACATACTCTAGTATTTAAAGAATAGTGACATTGATTTATGGATTGATTTACCTTGCCCATTTTGGTAGGTCACAGAGATGGGACTACAGATAAGAGAGATGATGTACGAGAAGATTAAGATCAATAAAATCATGTCGAGAATTACTGGAAAACCTGAAGAGCAGGTACTGTACAACTTTTCGCAAGATCCTTGTTTTTCGCATAGCAACAGGAAATTTTCTTACAGACTTGTATTGATTGCCATTTCTTGTAGATTGATGAGGACACAAAGTTTGACTATTTCATGAGTCCTTGGGAAGCCAAGGATTATGGGATAGTTGACCACATTATTGATGAGGGGAAACCATCGCTGGTAGCTCCGTTGGCAGGAGCCGTTCCGCCTCCAAAATCACGTGTGTGGTTTTTGTGGAAGGCTTCGGGACCAACTAGGAAGATCATGAAGGATCTACCCTCAGAGGAGAAACTGACTCACAATGGCAACGGAAGTGCAACTGGAGATAACGGGAAGCTCAAGGAGGCATCGGCAGCTTGAAGCCTGTTTCCTAGGTTACTATAGTTCTATCTTCTATAGAAGGTGGCCTGCGCCTGCTACGCAACGCATAGTGTAGAGCTTACTACTGTGCTACTTGTATGCTAAATCACTGCCCCGTTACAAATTATGGGCCCAGCCTGGTACTCCCTCCTACGCTTCTTAGTTCAAAATTGAATAGTCGGCGACAAATATTTGAGAACAGAAGTTGTAGTTAGTAAAGAAAAGATGTTTTGGGGACGAAATTCAGTGTAGTGTTTTGTATAATGCATTATTGTTTCATGGTGGTGCACATGTAAATTTCTTGTTCTTTCCTGGCGATACACCATTCATGGCATGTTTGTAGAGATTAGCCACCTGTGGCCTGTGGGGTGCGGCTTAAAGGAAAATCCGTGATAGATGGTTAGTCCAGAAGTGGACGTTGCCAAACCGCTAGTGGATTAGAAAAAATAATGGAGGGAAGGTTTAGCGTGACACAGATTATGGCAACGGACCATGGGGACTTCAAACCGCAAGTGGCGAGGACGTGTTTGCGTTGGGTTTCATGAGGACAGCAATGAGCTTACGAGCAGAAGGGAAAAACGAGCAAGTGCCAGATTGTAAATGAAGTGAACGGTGATGTCAGACATTGGAGAGATATCATCGTTTAAGTTCTAGTATCTATAAACATTCTTTATAATAGCATGCACAATACTTGAATGTATATGCATGCATAAGAATATTTTAAATAAAAATTATGATGATCGAAAGTTGCAATCCAAAGAACCATATAATTTGTACACGGGACACCCATAGTAGCTTCTTTCTTGTTTGACAAGCTCGATTAGTCTGGTGGATGCTTCCTTTTTATTTAACCAACATGATTTGACCATTGTCCTATGGGAACCTAGAAGTGTCCATATTAATTTCCCTCCCAGTTAAGTTACACTACAATAGCTTTTCCAATTTCCAAAGTTGAAATACCAAAAGATAATGCGACTATGGCCGCATATGGATCCAACATGATTATGGAATCCAGCTTTTACAAACTAGCTTTGGATCTGCAGTTTATAACCTCTAGCTTTTAAAATCTTAGAAGCAGGACACACCTAGCTTGCAAAAGCTAGAAGCTGGATTTGCAAAATCCCATTGCTTCCAAACACGACGTATATCAGATTATCAGTGCGATTTTATTTGAAACACCAGTGTGATAGCAAAACATCTTGCAAGCACAAAACCTCGTGAAATAACTTTGCGAAGTTAAAATTGAATCATCCAACTACTAAGTACAAATTCTACCGTCTACACTACCCTACACCAACCATATCTTAACGGCACAAAGTTGATCAATAAAGAAAGGAAAAGTTTTTTTTTTCAATAGGAAATGCTAAGCACTTTTCTATTAAGAGAAGAAAATTAGTTTTTGCAACTCGTAAAAGCACCGCATGAGGAACCAAACACAATCTAAAAAAAATCTGACTGGGAGTGTTTGGATACACACAACTAAAAATTAACTGCTAAAAATTAGCTATAAAGTGTTAAACATCCCTAACTAATTGGTAAATTGTGTTTTAGCTAAAAATTAGCTGGTTAAAAATTAGTTGGGGTGTACCAACACCCCTTACAACAACAAAAAAATGACCAAAAGAATAAATAGAAATATGTGTCTAAACTTCTATCAGTGATATGATGATTAGACGTCCTTGACATAGGTCTCCTCTAGGATCCATTAGAATAAATTACTTAAACTTTTAATACAATTGTAACTATCATTATTTTTAGCTATAGTCTGCATTGATGAATAAAAGACGTGTTTTATTGTAGTATCTCCAATTCACGTTTCTATTTACACACCCATATCGTGTTGTATACTATTCAACTGCATTACATATCCTTGCTCCGCTAGACTTAATAAGACAAAAAATATTTATGATTATGGATAAATTTTAATGCTACAAGTACCTATTACCTATACATTATCCATTCTAGTTTATTTGTTGCCCATTATTTCGATTTTGAGCTAATCGGTGTCGAAGAAAGACGGATGGAGGAATAGATCAATTGATATAGTTTATCAAAGTACTCTGTATTAACATAGTTGCGTTGAGCAAAGATTTCGTTTTTAGGCTACTCCTGAAAACTGTGCATATGGTTATACATATGCAAGACTTGCACGGTTGTAAGGCTGAAACCAGCGGTTCTATCATTTCCTATCTCCTATCACTATTCTAACTGTTTCTTTCTCGGTCTACAGTGTATGAATTTATTGTTTACGGTGTATAGAAAAGCTTCTTGAGAGGGCCTTTAGCTTCAACCTAAATGTGCAGCCTGTTTGGATCGCATCACGGACCGGCTCTGGAGTCATCCGAGCCTAAATTTCATTTGGATCGAGGAGTAGGTCCGTCTCATCCGTCGCCAGTTAGGTAGTGTTTGGATCCAAAGTGCAAAAGGGCAAAAGAGAAAATTTTTTTGCCATTTGCCAAAAGTGGCAAAAGTTTTGCCATTAGGGGTGTTTGGATCCAAATGGCAAAAGTTTTGGCAAAAGCCCATTTAAACCCCATTTCTCTCTCTCCTATCCCCTTTCCTGCCACCTCTTTCCCGCCATTTCATATAGAGTGCATAAAATTGACAATCCAAAATTTATACAGTCCAAACCAAAGTGCATACAATTATTTATCCAAAGTTCATACAGTTCCATACAAAGTACACAAAATTGCACTTCTAAAGTTTATCTATTGTACAAAGCATTGGCTAGTTGATCTCGAAATTCATTCATGTTGCAATCTTCATCCCATCGTCCCGTGTCCCGTGTACGTGTTTGTGACATTGATGCCTCAATTGGAACATAGTGCTCATCACGGTCGCAACGATCAAAGTGTTCATCCATGAGCTTACTCTCTCTAATAAAATTATGCAATGCCATGCATGCTACAATTATTCGGGCTTGCTTTGCCGGTGGGTAGCTTGGCACTTTCAACAACATCCTCCACTTCATTTTTAAAACTCCAAAGGCCCTTTCCACGACATTTCTAAGTGAAGAATGAGCAAAATTGAAGGTCTCTTTCTTACCTCTCGGCATTGTGGAATTACGAAACTCTGGTAGATGGTATTTTGTCCCCTTGTAAGGTGCAAGATAACATGCACGATTTGGATATCCCGAATCCACTAGGTAGTACTTCTCTACAAAATCAATTTTCTGTTAGTAAGAAAACCAATAATAAAACAACACATGCCATGTACTTGTTCCACAGATTGGTATTGTACCTAGAGGTGGGTGTGGAAACCTTTCTTTGTACTTGTTGATGGCATCATTGAACACTCTCATGTCGTGTACTGATCCCGGCCATCCAGCAAGCACACATGTGAATCTCATGTCAAAGTCTACAACTGCAAGCACATTTTGTGTTGTGTGCCCCTTTCGACAAAGATATTGAACCTTTTTATCATTTGGCACTACAACTTTCACATGAGTTCCATCAATTGCCCCTATACAATCATTGAAGTGTGGCCTGAATCTAGGACATTGCAACCGTCAGTGTATTGTCTCGAATTCTGGGTCCACTGGCCTAATTATATCAGCAGCTAGTTTGACAAGGCATTTTAAAACTTTTCCAAAGTTGCGGTGCTCTGTCTCTAGTGACCTTTGTAGTCGATTATCTACTTGTCTGACTGACTGAGATGCACCAACCATCCAAAGGAACATTCCTACGGTCTCTATACTATTAGACTTTGATGTTGACTTGAGGCCATAAGATTGCACTAATAGGTCATGTAGTCTATAAAACATTGGTGGTGTCATCCTAAACAATTTGTAACATTCAGTTTCATCAGCTAAATTCCTCATCACCCACTCTTGACCACTTTCAGGGGTTGTCCTCCTCTTATTTTTGTGCATATAAGTGTCATGATACATAACAAAAAAGAAGATCGTCTCCGTCACTTGCTTCTCATGCTCAATGTCCTCCTGTAACAAGTTCAGCAGCTCTTCGTCACTTGAATCCAACTGACCATCCAATTTCTGTGAGACAACAAACAGTAATGGATCAGTAAATAAATGAGACAATGATATGTGAGGCAACAAACAGTAATGGATTAGGAAACAAATGAGATAATGACATATGACACAACAAACAGTAATGGGTCATAAACATATGAGACAACGACATGGTTTGCACACACAATTATTACATCAATATGGTACACTAATCCAGATTTTTTTCCTTGCAATATCTTCTCAGGAATGCCACCCTGCCTTCTGATGTCTCCATGTTAATGAAAAACTTCATGAGTGCCTCATCTTTGCAGATATGGGAGACTGCATAAAACTCTGGACTACTTTCATCTAACCCAGCTTGTTTTGCCAACTGTTGTGCTTTTTTAATTGCATCTTCCAACTTTGCCTCAGCAGTTTCTTGTTTGCTCCCAAGTTTCTTCAAAAACAGATTCCTTTCAGCTGATTGCCTAGCAGACATGTGAAGGTATTGCTTCATCACCTTCAACATAGGGCTCTTGCTCTTCTTGATAGGACTATCTGCAGTAGACCTAGTACTTGTACTGCTGGCTCTTTTATGGCCGCTGGAACTCATAGGGCTGTTTTCAGTTCTTTGAAGCTCCTCTTCCTCTTCCTCATTTTCCTGTGCCTCATCTTCATAAAGCGCCTCGTCCTCTTCTTGGCCGGGAACAAATGCACTCGATCCATCAACAGCTACATCATGGAAACAGTGCTCTAGCAAATCAAAATATTCTGGAGGGCCCCACTTCAGTTTCTTGAATTCTGGACATCCCTGAGAAAAAAAGAACAACACACAGTTAGAATGGCTAAGTAAAATTCAATTCTGCACAATTGAAATGCAAGGACAATTACCTTTGTTTTTGTATCCTTTGTTTTTGTATCCCACCGGTGTTTCCTTGCAGTAGGCCATCCTTGGTCATCACGGCCTAAACCACTGTCAGTGTGCATATCTTTTATGAACCCATACATCTGCTTTAGAGTCCTAATTCGCCCGCCGAGCTGCTTCGTATCATGCCTTAAGCCTGTTGCGCAATGGTACTTTGCACAAAGCTGCCTGTACCCCTCTCTAGACATGATTCCTTTGTTGTAATTACCCAACCCTATTTGCTCAGAGAGGAGTTGAAGCAACACAGTATTATTGTGACTCGACCATTTTGCCTTGTCAATTTTCGTTGCAACATTTTTTTTGCTTTTGTCAATCTACAGCAATATGCATCACAAGGACATGTCATGCATATATAACATACAAAAGAACAATAAGAACACATTACAGATAAGATGAACTGAAGTTGCAAATATCCTGGATGGACCAATGCTGATTTTAACATGTCATGCTAAATTAATGGGCATCT
The DNA here is from genome assembly GCA_030272315.1 of Paspalum vaginatum. Lineage (NCBI taxonomy): Eukaryota > Viridiplantae > Streptophyta > Magnoliopsida > Poales > Poaceae > Paspalum > Paspalum vaginatum. The sequence goes on along the minus strand of CM059020.1, from coordinate 36,278,880 downwards.
CAGAAGCAAGGAAGGGAGGCAAGGCAACGTAGGTTTCATAGGCTGTTGCAAACAAGATAATCTATCCAAGCATTCAATAGAAGCATAGGTTGTCAGTGAGCATATGAGGCAAAAAAAATTCTAAAGTATGAAGGCTTGGTTGGTACTAGTAACTGCATCGCCTGATCCATGTTTCTTTTTGTTCTCATTTTAATTAGTATGTTAGTGATTTTAACCTAAAATTGTATGCAACCAAGTCATCATCCTCAAATAGCAATGATCAAGCATCAAGCACAAAGCATCACAATACCTGAACGATGTCCTGCACGTCCTCGCCATCCTCAAGCTCCGTCCTGTCGCTGGCGCCGTGCCGAGGACCAGAAGGACCACCGGGAGCAACCGAGGCAGGTGGCAACCCACCACCTCGGCCGCGGCTAGATGACAGACCTGGACCGCGTGGTTTGCGAAGGCCAACTGTGCGTATCGGGCCTCCTGTGCCACGGGCGGTGGAGGGGAACGAACGGGCATCTTGCGGCCGTCGCTTCCGCTCCCGCCGTCAGACTGCACCAGGCTTTGGTACCTCACCAGGTGGGGCCACCCTTCCGGCTGTGAGTTGCGGGCGAGACCTTCCATGCCCAGACGAGAGACCGGCGTTCGGGCCGCGTCGTCGGGGTAGAAATCAAATCCCTCGTCAGGGGAGTACGGATCGGGCTGGGAGAAGACATCCCGGGTCCCGTCAGCCCCAAATCCGGCCATCTCCGGTCCTGCGGCGGGGTCGTCGGAGGCGGAGGCCGAGGAGATGCGCCGGTGGCGGTGGACTCGGCCAGTGAGGACGTGGACGTGGTCTCAGGGAGTAGTGGCTGCTGCTGGCGGTCGGCGTGAGGGAGAGGCGGAGGCGGGCGCGGGCGGCGGGGTCGACGGAGGCCGGCGCCGGCGGCGGGGTCGGCGGAGGCGCCGGGCGGCGGGGTCGGGCGGAGGCGCCGGGCGGCGGGGTCGGGCGGAGGCGCCGGGCGGCGGGGTCGGGCGGAGGCGCCTGGCGGCGGGGCCGGGCGGCCGGGTCAGGCGGAGCCTCAGTGTGGCGGGCGCCGGTGCGGCGGGGTCGGGCGGATGCGGGGTGCGGCGGGGAAAGGAGTGACAGCGACCGAGCGAGAGCGGAGGCGGAGGCGGAGGCGGGTGAGACGTGGATAGAGTTGGCTACTTTTTTTCCCTTCTATTTTGCTCTTTCCCTTTTGCCAAAGGATGTTTGGGTCCAAATGGCAGAAAAAGGCAAAATTTTTGGTATTTGCCCTTTTGCCGAAGGATGCAAACAGGGCCTTAGTTATAGCTGTGGTTCATTTCCTCGGATCCTGGTCCCGAAAAAAACAGAGGACGACGCCGTTTGGAGATAGCCTTGTACAATACCGTTTTTGAAAATTCAATCAAAAGTTTTGAAAACATTAGCGGCATACGTTTATGATTGTGACCGTGCGATCGAGGTGCAAATGCAAACCGACGCTCCCGATCGAGCATGTCACCCGCGAGACGAGACGGTCAGACGGCGAGAGGAGGCCGAGCATTCCGGACGTTGCCGCCGGAGGAAGGATTCCAATCCTCATCCCTTGGCCCGCCGCGCGCGACGGTACGACGGCGGCCGCCGCCATGTCGCCCTCTCTCGCGCTGGCGCACTCCTCACTCCCGTTCCCTAGTCGCCGCGCGCTCCCTGTCCAGCCGCCCCGCCATCTCGCCCCCAACCACCTGTCCCTTTGGGCCTACCGCCACTTCCTCCACTGCACGCCCCAGCGGCCGCTCCGCACGCCTCGCCGCCTCGCCGTCTCCGCTAGGGCTCCGGCGTCGGCCGAGGTGCCACCACACGGAGGGGGAGGTGGTGGCGCGGCGGTGGGGCGGAAGGGTGCGGGGTACCGGAACCGGTTCCTGAACCTGGCGCGGCTGGGGGCGGTGGTGGAGGGCGCGGCGGAGGCCTTCTTCCGCAGCGAGATCCGCCGCCGGCTGGCCGTCACTGCCGCGCTCATCGTGCTCAGCCGCGTCGGCTACTTCATCCCGCTCCCCGGGTTCGACCGCCGCCTCATCCCGGACTCCTACCTCAGCTTCGGTCCGCTCCCCGCAGGTCTATCCCATTGCTCCCTTGGATTACTCGCTGCCGAGTTGTGCATCAGGTTTTGCTTGAGTGTAACTGTCTGTGGCGCTACCTTCCTTTGTGCAGATGACCTTGGTGACTTTTCCTCTGAATTGAAGCTTTCGTTTTTCCAGCTGGGGATCAGTCATCAAATTTCGGCATCTATTGTCATGCAGGTTCGGTAGCTCTTATCCTTTGGTCAGTGACGTGCTTATGTCAGTTTCACAATGGGCAATACTTGCATGTTTCTGAGTTAATTCTTCTATTCAAACTACTCTCACCATACGAATTCATGACCTTGGTTTCCGTTGTTGGCTCTACAGATGAGCAAGTTGTTGAATTATCATAGATTCTTAAATACACACATGCTCGTCCAAAGTGCATGCCCAGAACTTTATGAGAGAAATCTTTGTCTCACAGCATTCAGGCTTGGGAAATTGCTAATTCAGTCTTGGAAAATCGTTCACACATAAATCCTTTAGAAAATTATTATGCCATGAATCCTTGAACATCTTGTATATTTAGATCTGTGAGCTCAATTTTTAAGTACTCTACACTTTTGGCCCCAAAAGTTATTGTATGTTTCACACTTACGCTTTGCCTAATAAGTGTGGATTTAAGGACATTATGCAGAATAGATATTAGACTTGATCTACTCATGTAAGTTTACCAATCACCATGTTTGTTTTCATGGACCTAATTGGAACACAGCAAGTTTAAGCTGCTTTTTATGGCACCTGATTTTTCATTAAAAAAAAGGTGCATCTTGCTACTTTGGTACCATTGTTACAATAGCAACTAGTCTCTTTTTGTTGAAAAAGAACATAACAAAAGGTATCTGTTTTAGGTTCTCTGTCATGTTCTTCCATCACTTGAAAAGCTCCGCAAGGAAGGATTAGATGGGCATGAGAAGCTAAAAGGCTATATGTGTGTCTAGTTGTCTATCTTGAACAGTGAGACTGATTTTGTTTTCCTCGAAACTATTTGGCTTTTGACATACCATTTCATCTAGTTTGAATCCTTTCATTTGTGTTTAGATGGTGGCTTTCTTTGGGTTTTGCAACTGTTGCTGCTTTTACTGTGTCATGCTATTCCCTGCAGTATTCAGTATATGCCGCTAGTTACAGGTAAACTATCTTTTAGTGCAAGGTTTTTATTCTTCAAAGCACCCCTTCGCCATAAGCATGCTAGTATGCTCCACCATCAGCTCACCATTCTTGTTCCTCTGTTTAACTATTTTCATTCTGATGCCTTATCAGCTGCAAGGGAAAAGAATTCGACAGACAAAAGCTGTTATTAATTTTGCTTGAACTGGAGGAAATAGGAATGCTCATTTAGTATGTCTAAAGCTCTATTTCTTTTTATTCCATTTGTTACAGGGTTAAGCATATAATTGTAACAAGTCTTTTGCTTGTTCTTGGTGCAATGTCAATGACATGGATTTGTGACACCATAACAGAATCTGGATTTGGTAATGCTTTACCTCAATGCATGTTTTTAATCTATTATCACCTGTCCATGCTTTGAATATCATGTGTCCCGTATGAACTTCGACACATATTGTGTCGTATATTGAATCTGCAACTACTGTTTCTGCTGGTACTGGCTTACTACATCCCTTAAGAAAAAATAAGTAATGCATTGAATTTCCAGTTTTCATTGGCTTGATCTCTGAGTTCTAGTTCTAGTCCCAGCTGTTCAACATGAAAATGTGCACATTATGATTCGTTTCTGTAAATGTTTTTCTACAAACGATGACGATATCATAAGGCACAATCAATCTTTGTTGGTATCAATATGTATATCTTCTTATACTTGTTAGAACTTTCATGTTCACTGTTTCTTTTATATTTTTATTGTCCAGGACATGGTTCATCTTTGATTATCTGTGTGGGAATTTTGACTGGTTACACAGATACACTACACAAGATATTAACTCAGTTTTCAGGTCATCTCTCTAAACTTGATTATCAACTTTGTGTAATGCATTTTTAATATGATTTTGTTTGGTGCCCATTTGTCTTGTCTTGTTTCTTTCTGGAGGTATGCTGGAACATATTTTGAAGGCACTATCCTGAAACCACACTGCCATACCTTCTTTATCTGCACACTGGGAGTTTTAGTTTGTATTATTTTCTTTTAATCCAGCTTGTCATTTGAAATAGGGAAATTTTCCTACTGTTGGCCTTACATCTTGGGAGTAGCTGGAATTTTTATGGTTCTTACCATGGGGGCTGTGCTGGTGACTGAAGGATGCAGGAAGATAAAACTTCAATACTACGGATTTAAGTTGGCTTCTAGTACAGGGTAATAGAAAATATAATTTTGCACTCTTTTTTCTTTTGATGGGTCTATATGTTATCCACACATAGTTTACGCTACTACTTCACCTTTCTTTGAATTTGCAAAAGAATTTCAGGTAACAGTATAACATTATTTGTATTTCACAAGCTATAAATAATTCAGTGCTAAGCTATTTCTTATGTTTTGTACTGTATTTTTGTTCAATTAAAATTAAATATTTGACCCATCCATTTCACCCTTCTTTTGTAGAAGTGAAAGCACCCCAGCTACAGAGGTTGAGCCATATATCCCCTTCAACATCAATCCAACTGGAATGCAGCCCTTGCTTATAACCTCATACTTGCTAACTTTTCCAAGCATCATGGCCAGGTAAACCATGATCTGTATCTTTCTTGTCTTTTCACTTCCTTTAACATTCTAATATGGAATGTCTGCAGCATTTTTGGCTCGCGTTTTTGGGAAAACTTGAAGGAAATTTTGAATCCAAAGACTTCAGCTGGTGGTAGTCCTTGGATTTATTATTTCACATATTCTTTTCTCGTCTTCGTCTTCAACATTTTTGACATTGTAAGCCTGTCTTATCTTCATAACCGTGTTTCAGTCATAAGGATACGTGTGTCACTTCTGCAGTTTTTATTGAATCCAAGAATTTGAAGAAGTGCTACTATATTTACAAATTTACTACTGTGGTTTACAAACTCTTTTGATAATCTCGTATGTTTCAATAGCATCGGGCGGCAAATTTTACTCTGATGTGTACTGTTGCTTGGGCTTTGAACGTTCCGTTTGTTGCATTTATGCTCTACTTTATGTATGTGTCTAATATCTAAATCCTTCCAGATACATTTTCCCTAGTTTTCCATAAGCAATACCAACATGCTTAAGGAAACACCAGCTTTTTTCAAAGATTTAGCTTACACGTTTAATGTTTAAATACTGCCATAAAAACACTGCACATTATATTATGTTGTGCCGATGCTATTTTGTCTTTTATGGTTGCTTGTTAACTGTATGACTAGTGTAATTGCACAACCTAGTACTCTCATATATGAAACACTGCAAGACTATTCACATGGCAGCAGTTATAATGATCCAAGTCTAGTTGGACTCATGTTCTTATTACTTTTCATCAGCAAATAGTGAGTTTATTGGGATGCATGCTCATATATGTTTATCTGCGAAATATCGTTGCAGGCTAACTTACCCAAAGAAATATCTGATTACCTGAATAAGATGAGTGCAAGGGTACCAAAGATAAAGCCAGGAAGAGCAACAGTAGATTATCTTACAAAGATACAAACATCAACACGCTTCTGGGGTAGGTTTCCTTGAAGAAAGTTTACCGCATTGTCAAATTTTGTTATGATTTCCCCTCTGCACTTTTGCCCTTTTTTTAAGGCAATCATATCTTATATTCCAGGCGGTCTACTGTTGAGCTTGCTGGCAACTTCCTCTTTATTGCTTGACCGATATCTCAGGCAAATAAATGAGGGGTTTTCTATAGGATTCACATCAGTCTTGATTATTGTGAGTACATATCAAGCACACTTATCTAACTAGTTAGCATGAAAGTTAGGTGTTGAACTGCAGCTTTTACGCTGACTTCATCAGCCATTTTGTCTAATGCTGACCTTTTAGATGCAGTGTTCCTGGATCAGATCTCAGCAACTGATTCTAAATTTCTGAATGACCCAACACTTAATCAGATGACTTCAGTTCTAACTATGTATTTACAGGAGAATTTGAAGCATGGTTTCATGCAGCATGGGGCTCCTTGCTAGCAATTGTCGTATAATCGCATTAGCACGAAAACTGGAACATACTCACCATTTCACCTAGACATTGAGGAATAATTTTTGGGTTTGATAATTACTCACAGGTTTGACGTGTATTTAGGATAATGAATCATATGAAAAACAATGATTTCAGGTGGGATCAATTATTGAGCTGAGAAGATCGTATCAAGCATACAATGTGATGCCAGCACTGAGCAAAGTTTTGAGGAGATATGGTGCTTAAGAGTATGTAAGCATATATGTTGGTGATGATGACACCATCCACTAGGTACTCTTTTTTTTTTTATTGCGAAACCACTTGGTACATCTTTTACTTTGCTGCCAAGGTTTATTGATATTTGAAGCTAACCCTTATTTCTTCTCGTGATCTTTTAGAAACAAGAGCATGAATTGGAGAGTTTCATGGGGTAAGCTTACTACTCAACCATCTGTTAGATACATAGATTAGATTGTAATGGAAGAAACTGTCTTTTTACCTCAGCCTTGATTGGCAAAGTGAACCGAAGAAGCAACAATGACGTCCAGCTGTCGTTTTTAAGAGCAGCAAATATGAAGGATGGTGAGCACTGCGTTTCTTTTTTTGGTATCTGTGCACCATCGGAGGCGTTGTTGCAAGCGAAGGAAAATATGGCTATCTTGTCCACCATGCTGTACAAATTTTTTTATCACATTTATAACCTGTTTAACTGGAAGCTTGAATTGGTAACGTCATAGATGTCTTGGGCAGGCGAAGGGAAGGAAGGACCTTTGAAAAGCTACTAGTTTATCGTAGACATGAACACCGTGGTTTTGGCGTCCATTCGGTGACAAAAAGCTTTTGAACAGATAGTTTAGAGGATGCCTTATCATTTGCGTGTATTGTGTCCCAGGCGTCCGTGAGGCGCATCTAGATGATTTGAGGACTTTAATGTTTTATTATAATGTGTTGTTTTGTGGACATGTGATTTTGTGTACATTACACTTTTGTTATTTTGTGAGCTTTGATTTGCGTTAGTCATCTATTATACGAGTACAATTAGATGTTTCTAGTCACCTTGTGGGTTTATATAAGTACTCGTCTCGCCTCACGCCTTAACAACCACGGTGAACACTACCGCTGGATGGTGTGTGGACGTGTGGTTGTTGGTTTGCTTTTTTTTTTGCGCGAGTGGAGTCAATGGTACAAAGATCGAGCATTGGATGGCAAGAGCAAACTGGAACATGCGTACATTTCAGCAGGCAAACCGTGTCGAACGGGGGTCACCGGTGGCGCGTCCACAGCACCTGTCTTCGCCCCTGACAGCACCCTTCCAAAGTTCCAACAGCAACGGGTCGCGGTCTCGCTCACGCCACCGCCCACCGCGGTCGTCGCGGCCATCGTCAGGCGCAGCCAACGCGCAACCTTGGCGGAAACGCCCACGGAAACACCGCAGCGCAGCCGTGAAAAGTCAATCCGAGTCCTGCCCGTCCCCCCTCCCCTCTTCCGCTCCCCCGTCGCGTCGGGCAACTCCACCGCCCGCGACGACCTCCGCCTGCCTGCCCCCGCCCCGCGACTAATCCCCGGACCCGCCTTGCCTCCTCACCTGCTCTGCGACTGCTCCGCGCCCGCCATGGGCGCGTCCTCCAGCCGCCGCCGTCGGGACGACTACTACCCGCCCCCACCGCCTCCGCCTCCGCCTCCGCCTCCGCCGCCGCACCACTACTCGTCCTACCCGCTCCCGCCGCCGCCGCCGCACCACCACCACCACCCGCCGCCGCCGTACCACCGGTCGCCCCCTCCCCCTCCGCCCTCCTCCTCGTACTTCTACCACCCCCACCCACCGCCGCCGCACGCGTACCACGGCCCGTGGCACCCGGTCCCCGCGCCGCCACCGCAGCAGCCGCCCGCGCTGACGGGGCCCCCGCCCGAGTACGTCGAACACCAGCAGGCGCAGAAGGTGAAGAACTACGTCAACCTGCACAAGGACACCATCAGGCTCGAGCCCGACGCCGCCGACCCCGACCGCCGCCTCGTCGCCTTCACCTTCGACGCCGTAACGGACGGCAGGTGAGGTTTGGTTGATTTTTTTTTTTTTTTTGGCTCTGGGTCCTAAAACGCTGCAATGCTAGAGTCAGTGTTACATTGGTTTGGCCCTACCTGAATTGGTTGGCTCCTGCTAACCTGCTTATTGGATTTGAGATGTATAGTTTGCTTGATTAGTACCATACAATTTAGTAAGATTCGCATACCTTTTTTTAGACGAAAGCACATTATCTAGCATTTGTAGATAAGCACCAGTAGCACGGGTAGGGGATGCAGCAGCTTGCAAACAGTGCACCAATTCTAGGTGGCTCATTACAGTCAGTTGGAAGCTTTAACATTATTTTTTTGGTATAATGCTTCAATCTCACACATCATTAACTTGTTCCACTTTCGCAATAATTCACTGGAGAAAAGGCAGACCAATAGTTAAGTTGACTAGAGTGGTGCTCCTTCCAGAAGTTGAATGACTTACCCATAATGCTAATGGGGAAAAGAGGAATGGTTTAAATTTCTCTTCTTCGTCAGGTCTATCATATGCTTAAACCCAAAGGATAGTCTGATGATGGGAGGTGTTGTTCGTGGTTTAAAATCATTTGCTAGAAATTAAATTCAATGTCGAAAGTTCTACACAAATATGGATGTTACATATTCCATCTTGTGTTGAACCCTTAACTGCAGCATTCTATAATTCTGTTTATAATACTGCAATCAGTGTTCAAAGTCCTTGTGCTACTGCTGGGAACTGGAAATTCCAGTGGGTGCTGGGACTAGTATGCCACTTTGATGCATTTTTTAAAAAAATGTATAATTGATGCTAGATCCTGTTGTCAGTTAGATTGTTGAAATTTTGATAAAAAAATAAATAAAAACGTGGAGATTGGACATGTAACTGTCCGTTTACCAGATCCCAGTCATGGTACAGGAGATTAGTGAAAGCTTTTCTTTTTCAAAATCAAATTTGCATCATTTCCTTTTCAAACTACTGCAGCACAGGTGGACATTTTGTGGCTGTTATAAAATAGTGGCATTACATTTTATGATTATTACCAGGAAAAGTTCAAGGGCTAGATTCTATACATATGGTCACCCTGTGAGTAGGGTCTATGCTGTCTAGGTGACGACCAGACTATTTACAAGTTTTTGCACTGTAGCAGCAGACATCCATGGATTTATGCAAACAAATAGTCTCAATAGTTGTATCTGAAGAATATCCGTGCTTTTTTACTAGAACTAGCAGCCAAGCACGAATTAGACCATCTCCAGCAGATTGCCTATCCACCTTGCCTATCACTATTCTCACACTATTTCCACTCCGTCTACAGTAGCGCAGTGTCGTTTTGTACCATAGACCGTTCTTTTAGCAGTCTGCTGGAGGCAGCCTTAGAAGGTACTGCAGTCTGCATATGATCATTTAAATTCATTTAAATTTACATTTTCATAGTTTTAATTCGCTCAATTCCTTAAAGGCTAAACTTTTAGGCAGAACGGTGTGTGGCAGAAACTCAAAATTTCATCCTGCATGCTATGTCGATCTCATTGCTGGAATGGCTTCATGGTCATGCTGGTTACTGTCCAAAATCACATAGATACGGCCACTAGAGGCTGTCTATGACTTTCTTTGACTCTCTAGATGGTCACAGCCATCTAGGCATTGCTCTCATATTAGTAGAGTTTTTAATTAGCATCTAGCATCATGGATCAGGGGCCACCAGATGAACTTAACGTTATCTTTTGCAGTGTAACTATATATTACTTTGCCAAGGAAGGAAAAGGATGTAGTTTTTCTTCAGTATACCCGGAATTGCAGACGCCAACAAAGATACCCTTCCAGAAAGGGTTGGCCCAAAAGTTCATCCTACCCTCTGGATCTGGTGTTGACTTGGGATTCTTTTCTCTTGATGAGCTTTCAAGTTCATCAGGAGAAGTATATCCACTGGTAGTTTATGCAGAAGCGTTTCCATCTCCAGAGGAAGGTGGCCCATCAGTGAACTCCACTCGTGCGCAGATTACTCTTGCTGTTTTGGAGAAGCATAACAATGACCTTCGAGTCAAAGTTATCAAGCAAATCTTGTGGATTGATGGAGTGAGGTATGAGCTACAGGAAATTTTTGGTCTTGTCAACTCTGCAGAAGAGGATGTTGCCGATGCTGATGCTGATGACACGGGGAAGGAATGTGTTATCTGCTTGACAGAGCCAAGGGACACTGCTGTGATGCCTTGTAGACATTTGGTAAGTACATGATTTGCTCTACTATGCTTTCTCTGATGGAATCTAACTTTCATTACCAAGAGTTTTTGTCTTATTGGTCCTTTCTTGTGCAGTGTTTGTGCAGTGAATGTGCAAAAACTCTACGATTTCAGTCAAATAAATGCCCCATATGCAGACAGCCTGTTGAAAAACTAATGGAGATCAAAGTTAAGGGTCCTGAGTCATAAAGGAGACTTTGCTGGTATGGTTGCTGCTGCATTGTGTTATCTAATTGTCCATAATCTTGTAAACATCGGCTTGAAGTGTATAGTTCTGTTGATGATTGACTGGTTGTGAACTTGTAATGACGTGGTCCAGTAATGAATTTTGAAGATCATCAGTTGGCACTTGCTCTCTTGTTTTTTTATGGTTGTAGTATATCTCGAACATGGCATCCAAAAACCAAAACCTTGGTATAGCTTTGTACCTTGATGAAGTTAATGTTGTCACGCCTTTTTCCATATTGTAGCAACTGCCATCTTTAGAGTTTGCTTAACACCAACTTTGTCTTTCTATTCCGTATTCAATGCCCAATTGCCCATCCTTACTCTTCACGTTTTACTGGTACTTGCTGTTGCAGTATCTTTCTTTTTTTTTATTTTGGTATGTTTGTGTTCAATCTATCTGGTTGCTCATCCTAGTAGTTGCATGTTGCTTCTGTGCACATAGCAAAGCTTTTTTCTACCACATTCACTGAAATTTTGTGTACTTTACGTTATATATTAACCTGGGTACAACTAATGATACGTGGTAGACCATTGATGTGGAATCTGGGAGTTAAAGTGGTGTGTGCTGTGTTTTGGATAAATTTGGAAAGCATTGCTATTCTGCTTAGGGTCATCTGCTGTGATGAGGTTAAAGTTCACTAGTGCCCCTGAACCCATCTTATATAAAAAGCTTAAATATTTTAAGGCCCTTCATATTGAGTTGTTGCATCCTTGCAATTTTTCTGTAATGAACTTAAAAGGCTATGTGCCATGTAGACACTAGTTGGTGTTTGTGTGCGGTAAGTAGCCCCACCCTGCCCCTGATTGTGGCATAGAGTTAGTACGTACTATTTAAATGTTAATAAAATTGGTGGACTGGTCCATTAGTCAAGATGCTTATATGGTAGTAGATTCCTAGAAGAGCATGAATGAGAGATCTAAACCACTCAGAGTTGTGATTTGATGTTCCATACATATTTGTTCTGGATTACATTACTCCGGCATAAAGTTTTGCTTACCCATACAGTGGAATTTTTTTCCCCATTACATTTCATTTGGTGATCCAGTACTTGTGTATTTTGAATCATTCAGTGAATCTGAACTAAAAAATTCGGTGTTTGCTGTTTAGGCTAAGAGTCAGACGAGCAGCTAAAATAAATCTTGACCAAAGCATGCAACTAGCAGGTATGCTTAGTTCAGGAACCACCGAAGTTCTTGGCATAATTAACTTTCTTTTCATCGTATCAAATGCCTAGGTGGAAAACTGAAATTGCCTGGTTATAACTGACAACAGAGACTGAATGAATTCGGATCGTCCAAACGTTTTTATTCCTCTGTCATTTGTTTCATCTTTTCCAGTCGCTGGACATGTGAGCATGTTTGAATAATGAGCTGAGGTGGTGTGAGTGGGAGGCTTCATCAATCATCATGCACGCGTGCTATGGTGCCGCCTTTGTCTTCGAAAAATAAGGAGTTGCTAATTTCGTCGCTGTATGTCCATCTTCATAGGCCGCCTGTACAATGTTATGAGCTATCCAGATTGTTAGCATGTACATATCGTTGAAAACCAAAAAGGAAATGAAGAAAGAAAGTGCTAGAATGGGTACTTTACATCATTGCGTCCCCTTGGCCGGCCGGAAAACACGTATGTGCAACTTGGTCCAAACTTTTTCCGAGTAGATTCAAAAAGACACGGTAGTCAACATGTGGAAACGTGGCAACATCCATAGCAAGTCATGTCCTCCTCGTACTTTTGGATTTAAGACGACCATTAGGAGACATCATCACATCAAGCAAAGAGCACTCACTGACTGCAAATTTCGAGTGGGTGTAACCTGCGCACCCAGGTGTTTTGTACGGAAAATACGACGTCGCACGACCACAGAAGCAGGTCAACTTCACGAAACTCTCCTATTCTCCATCACACACATACAAAAAATCCGTCGGCGAGCCAGCATCCTGAAACGAAATTCTGCGCTGGCGACCGCCGGTGCGCCGACGGAACGCTTTGAGGAGGGAGCACCACGAGACCGCACCGGATAGCTGGAGCACGACCAGCCAGCTCGTGGGGCGCAGGGACGTGCGCGCGTCGCTCGCTCGGCTCGGCGCGCACCTGTCACCCCGTCACTGACAGCTCTCGCTGTTAGACGACACCCGCCGCGCCGCGCGCTCTGAGCCCTGCGGTGGCGGCTCGCCGTCGCCGGTCACGGTCATGCATGCAGCAGCCCAGCTGCACAGGAGTGGCGCGCGAGCCGCGGCGGCCTCGGGCCATCCCGATCCCGCTACTTGTCCGTCGTCGGCACCCGGCCGCGCCGCCTGCCGTACACAACAAGCGGCGCCCCGCGCGTCGGCTGCCTGCACGCACGGCAGCCACACAAACCGCCCGCACTCTCGCCCAAGTGGCACGCCGTCACTGGCTGGCTGGCGAAGCGGGCGGCCTGCGCCTCCAGCTCCACATCGGATGCTGACCTCCCCCCCCCCCCCCAGCCCAGTGGGAGAGGAGGAGGAGCAGCAGCAGGTCGACGTGGAGCGCGCGCGGCCTCTGCCTCCGCTCGGCCTCTCCATCCACCGATCCGAAGAAACCCCATCCCGTTCCGGATAGGAACCAGCCGAGCGCGCGCCGGCAGTCACCCCCGGGCAGAGCAGAGCAAAGCACATGATGGCAAGCCCTGCGCCGGGCCAGGGGGGGGGCGCCCGCGACCGTGACCGTGAGACGAGACGATGACAGGTCCCCGGCCCCGGCTAATTCCAGCGGTTCCGGCTAAGATTCGCCGTCGCCGCCGGGCCGGCCTCCTCTGGTGATCCCATTAAGGAATTAGGACAGGCAGGCAGGCAGGCACGGCGCCCCCGCCAATAATTAGCACCACCTCGGCCGCCAATCAGTTCAGCGGTTTACCAGCAGCAATTAGCACCGGCAGCAGTACTTGCGCACTGGACTTGGACGTTGGCATTGTTCCGCAACAGTTGATCGTGTCAGTGCGTGGCCCACGCGAACATGCATGCCCCGTCCCGTCCAGTCCCGTCCAGTCCAGGGCCAGCCAGACCGCGAGCCAGCGGCGGCAGCAGGTGGTGGGCGACGCCTCCCCCTCCCCCTCCCCCTCCGTGCGGCCACCCTGGCCACGGACGGATGGGGATGGATCGGGCCATGTGGGCTGCGGAGATCCCGGGCCCCGATCGGCGGCTGGCTGGCTTTTGTGGCTTCGGTGGCCGACTCCGCGCCGGAGCAGCCTCATCCGCTTTTCTCCTCGCCTGATCTGCTCGCAGTCGCAGGGGATAATCCCCGGGGCCCAGAGCACCGAGCGCGAGCGCCCCCAGTCCTTTTCCCCCCACCTCGAACAAAACATCCATGGCGAGCCGTTAATGCCATGCACTCATGCCCCGTCGTCCGCGGATGGCTTTGCCTTGCTTCCCGGCCAAGGCTTGCTTGCTTTTGCTAATTGAGACGTACTACGCTTCATCGTGCCATGCGATCCGGATCCCGATCGCGTAGCAGTCCAAATTGCGACGAGCAGCGCTCTCGTCGCTCTCATCATCTCATCCTTTGCCGTTGTCTCGCAAAATTAAAATAAAAAAAGCAAAATTTTCCCTGGCAGGGTGGGGCCCCACGGTCGCGCGCCCGTCGGCCCCACGGCGGGCGAGGGGATGAGGGCGCGGATTGCGAACATGTGCAGGGACCGCGCCCCCACATTCGTGGGGCCCACGGCCTTTCCGGGCGGGGGGGATTGGCCAGCTGCTGCGCCGGGCCCACGGCCCCCTCAATGTGACACCAGGAAAAATAGGAGGGGGGGCTCGCTATTAAAGGCGCCTCCTCCTCCGGGCGAGCGCACGCACCGCCAGACAGCCGCCGCGAAGCCTCCTCTCCCCTCTCCGGCTCTCTGCTGCCGCTGCCCTCTGCGCCTCCATTGCTGGCGCCGCCCTCCGACCTCGCGGCCGCCGAGCACAGCAGCCGAGCTGAGCGGCACATCAGGCATGGCGGTGGAGACGATGCTGGAGGACGACGTGTTCTTCGCCGAGCTCAGCAAGCGGATATCGCTGCTCATCACCGACGACGACGAGGGCGCCGACTTCGCCGCCGCCGCCGCGCAGTTCATCCCCGCCGCTCATCCCCTCCCGGTGAGCCCCCGCCCGCTCCCTTCCTCCGCCTCCTCCTTCCCCCCATCGGCACCACCACGCCATGTGCATGCACGTGTCACGTGCGCTCATCATCGTCATCATCGCATCCCCGACTCCCCTGCCGAGGCGCCCAGCTACCTTCTGTTGTGTTCCTGGAGCTTCTCGGTCGTTCGGTTGGTTGGTTGGTTTGGTTGTTGCAGAGGAGAGCCCGGCCCCCAACCCCAGCAACGTACACATGGCTGCGCTCGCACACCACCCTCACACCACCGTACTACCAAAACCAGACGCCATGGCCGCCCAGCGCCCACCCACTCCGAAAGCGGAGCAGGAAGAACTCGACAAGCTAAGCTGGCATCCCGATCATGGCCTAACGGGTCACTTGCGCGCGTGTGCATATGCGCAGAATTTCTCATACTAGTAGATAGAGCTGCGAGTATCTTTCGTGTCAGGGGCGGGCCCACCATAATTCATGGGTATTCAGTTGAATACCCAAGATTTTTGAGAAAAAATCAAGTATATATAGTATATATAATACATATGTGTATAACAGTATAAGAAAACCCATGGAAAATGTCGTATTTGGCCCATATTAGCTGTCTTCCTGGTCTCCTGGGCCTTTTGTCACCGATCCGCAGACTCCAGGGCGCATGGGCCACGGCCCACCCCAGCTCCCACCAGGAGCACCACGCCAAGACCAGCACAGCAGCACGCCCAGACCTGTTTCCGTGTTTCGTGCAGCTAATATACTAGGCTAGTTGGTTGGTTGCTTGAATTTTTGTTCACTTTTCTCCTGCCTCTAAACATTTTATATATATGTTGCCACATTGATATGATGATCAGTTAATACTTCTATGTGTTCAATAATCTTAAATTTTTTTCTGAATTGTCTGAATATATTGAATGTTGCTCTATTATGTGATATATTTGCTTGCCACAAATATATATTATGCAATTAGCATTGCGGGATATAATATATACCCAATAGTAGGTTTTATATGGTAGAAAAAAATTTAACCTCTTTAAATTTCGAATACCCAAGTTGAAAATCCTGGGCCCGCCACTGTTTCGTGTAATGGACGTACGTCATCATATCAGTGAGCGCGTCTGGATTAATTAGTGAGAGGAAACAAAACGCCTTTCCGGCGGAGAATTGACCATTGCGGCAGTTAGCTAACCGAGAAGAGAGCTGCTGTGCTGTTGGAGTTGGACACAGCATTGAGTTTGAGGGCCGGGCCCGGGCCTGGGCCCGGCTGGAAATTGTCTACAGTAGTATAAATTCGAATTGAAGTCTGGGGGAGAATCTTCGGTGCCTTGTGAAATACGGAGTACTACTCGCAGTGCACGTAATATGGGCAGGAAAGGGCCGGGAATTTTTTTTTTTGTCGGCCGGACCGTAGTCACGGGCGCCACATACAGTACAGTCCTGTCAGTGTGGTACGGTACCAGTATGATCATTGATCAGGGGTGAGCCAATGGCAGTTCATGCCCACGAGAATGCTGCACATAGAAGAATTAAAATATGAACAATTGAATGACGCGCACAGGCGTTGCTAGTAGTGTGCAGCCCGCAGCAGCCGGTGTCACTTTCGCCTCGCCGTTCCTGAATTAGAAACTTGCAAGGCACGGCACCATCCATTAATCAGTCCATCACCACCACGCATGGCTGTCCCCGCGTCACTGCAGTAGTGCTGCAGGTTAAGCTAATTTAAGCGCGTGTCGCCGATCCTATTGGCCTATCCCTCCTCCGGTCGATCCCAACATGCATGCGCCCCATGCTTGCTAGCTAGGAGTAGTTTGCTACCACCAAACCTCTAGCGCTAATTACACCTCGCTTAAGTCATGTTTGAATACATTATATCTAAAGTTTAAATGACTAAAGTTTAGTTCTCTAACCATTAGCTATAGGGTGTTTGAATAGTGTGGGCTAATAGTTAGTTGATCCATTAGTTACATTGTAAGTTGACTTTAGCCTAGTCTAGCCCGTTTATTGGACTAATGGTTAGCTTAAGGATCAACTAAAATTTAGCCTGTTCTTCATTAGATTTCCTATTTAATACAAATGGACTAAACTAAACTTTAGCTCTTTATATTCAAACATGTCCTTAATTATGCTGATCATATCCGGGCATAGTCTCCCCGTACGTAACGTACGTACACGGCGCTCGGTTTGTAGCAGTAAGGGATTAGCATGGCACCAAAGCACTCGATTAAGTTAAATGGGTAGCCACACGTCACCTACCACCTTCAATTCCCTGAATGATTGCTTGCAATGAGGTGTTTTATAAGTAGTACTTTTGAGTAGATACCCTTAGTTGCCACGTCGATCGACGTACGAGCTGCGCGCGATCCATCGTGGTGGAGCAGCGATAGATCAATGTTGCTTGGGAGCTTGGAGCAATGGGCAATCTTTATTAGGCTAAAACCAGCGTATGTCTTCCATACGGTGACTGTAAAATTAAATGCGGTACTGTTACAGTACTGTTCTACACTGTAAATAGAAAAAGAGGTAGTTGGAATAGTGATGGAGGAGGGAGGCACGGAGGTGCCGGTGGTTTTAGCTCATTATTGCTTGCACACAAGCACCTCATGATGCCGCGCATGCGACCCGTGCCGGCCGGGCGGCCTGCCGTCACTGTTGCTCGCAGCAGCAGTATTATCGCATGGCCATCGACGCGAGTTGTGTAGAAATTTGGCTGCCGCCTCCCCCGGCCGGCCGGCCGGCTCCATCGTCTGTTGTGTTGTGTGACATGATCTGGTGGTGCCAAAGCCTTTGCATGCACGCAAGTGGCCACGAGTCATGTTCCTGCCTACCTAGTTGCTCTGCTGCTCCCACAGCTAGCTTTTAGCTATCGGCCACCGATTTCCATCGCTTTCAGTTTTTTTATATATATAATAAGTAGGAGTAGTATTATAAAAATAAAAGGTTTTGCCATGATCGCATCACATCATGTGAGTGCGAGCGCGAGGCGCCGAGACGGAAGCTAACCAACCAGGATTGATTGGCTCTTCTGATCAGGGGTTCGCCCATGTGCCGTCGCTGCAGCAGCAGCAGCACCACCACCAGGGGGCCGCGTCGCTGCTGGCGCCACCGCCCTACGCGCTGTACCACCACGGCGCCAGCTACGGCGGGGACAGCGCCGCCATCAGGGCGTGGCAGCAGCAGCAGTGCGGCAGCAAGGGCACCGGCGTGTTCATCCCGCGGTCCACGCCCGGGTCCGCGCACCCCAAGAAGAAGGGCAAGAGCAGGGGCAGCAAGGCCGCGCGGGCCGCCGGGAACGCCCTGGCCGCCGGTGCGCCGGCCACCAAGAAGCGCGCCTGATGACGATTTGAACTCCGCCTCATCGTGAGCCACATCAAAAAGAGAAAAAAAAAAGCGCAACTAACTCCTGATGCGGTGCAAACAACACAGTGACAGTGCCGAACGAATGGAGAAGGCGTCGTCGGGATCAACCAGCCGGATTAGTTTAATCTGTTTAATTAATTATTAATTAAAATTTAAGTATGATCACCGCTATTCGATCGTATATGGTAAATAATAAACCATCGCCGCTCCCCTGGTGAGCCAAAAAAATGTATAATGTGAGGCCTGGCTAGGGGAGGGATATGGGCGCTGGGGCACCACACCACCGCACCGAATAATTAATCCGTGTGTATAGTAAAATTAAAGGTAGCCGCCGGTGGTACGGTGCTGTTTGTAGCTGTTCTTGCGCAATTTATTAATTCCATTTTTTTGCAATTTGTTGCCCCATTTTTGTAAGAAGCGTGGTGAAGAAGTGAACTGCATTGTTGTACTACCTACTACTAGCTACTGCTAGTGCTGAATGAAAAATGGAATTGCCAGATGAGCAATGATTGGTGCAAATTAGTAAAACTGATGGATGCCTCGCGAGGCGCGCTGTGCTGATCCCCTATCGTTGGGGGTTTTCCTAGCCTTTCCCCGCTGGTTTCGGTGCCAATCAACGATGGTGGACGGAATGGAATCGCGCAGCGCCGGCCGGCCAGTGGGTGAGCCAGGACGTGCGTGCGTGCGTGCGTGGATTCTTGGGACACTGCGGAGAACGCATTCAGGTCTGGAATCGCGACCCCGCTGTCGCAAGTGCCCGCCGCCGCCGCCGCCGCCGCCGCCGCGTGTCGGCCGTGCCGCCCCCCGGCGACATGAAGCCCGCGCGGCGGTTGGTTGGTGTTGGTGACGTCCGTTGCTGTCCCTCACCTGGGGCTACTCTACTCCCCAGCTCGTGCAGGCTACACGTACTACTACGATAGCATAGATGTGCGGGCGCATCGTCGGTGCCGGACTGCCGGTGCGGCGTGGGATGCCGGGCGGGCCTCGGGATCCCAACGAGGTCAACAGGTGCCGGGGCGCCGTGACTACGTGCGTGCATGCAGTGACGGCCTGTTGCTTTCTTCTGAAATCATGGATGGACGGCGGCCGGCTGCAGCCTGCACAGGGGGAGAAGCCCCGACAGCAGACGCCGCCGTGGCAGCAGATGAGAATCCACCGACACGACGCGCATGCGAGTGGCCGGATCAACGTGGTACGTGGCTGTCCTCAGGATCAGGAAATCCAGGATTACCGGGCCGATGCGAAAGGATTACTACTCTCGGCCAAAACGGGAAACGGAAACGGTGATGAGCGACCACATCGTCTACGACGAGCACCCCGGCCCGTCTGGCCGAGGAATGTTTTGTTTTGTTTCGTCGCAGCACAGATGCATGTGCACTTTTTTGTCAGGTGAGTACGTGGCCCTTTCTCCGCCTTTGTCACAGGATCCGCCGCTGGACTGTAGCTATCGATCGGCGCCGCATGTGATGTGGTTGGGCCGGGTCCGGAGCAGGAGAAGCAAGGCCATAACTTTGGGCCGACGCGAAGCTTCGAGCTTACTTTTCTGGCCCAGCGAGCGAGGGCCGTCCTGACTGCTGACCACATGGCCGATGTTGAGCGGCGAGCACGTGGCAGGCCAGTCGGCCCTTAAAATCTTTGGGCCCACACGTGCCGGCCGTCTCGCTCGCGATTGGGCCGCCGGGACACTTATGGGCCAGGCCGTCCAGGTTCACGGATCTGACGAAATCGCCAGTCGAGTCGTCCAAGGCTCATAGCGTGTCGGGGCTCCGCGTAACGAGATATCTCGGTGCGCTCATGACACATGCGCTGATCCGCAGACGAACGAAACCGACAAAGACGATGCTTGGCTTCACGCGGCACGATCCATCGTTGCATCCAGCTTTTCTTTTTTGAGCTCAATCGTGGCATCCAGCTGACTCTTTGCTAAAAGAAGAGGGCCATGAAACAAAACAACTGGAAGACGACGTCGGCCAGCCAGTCGCCAGTCGGTGATCCACCACGGCCCACGGGCCGCCTGCTGCTCTGTCTCGTGTCTCATCGGCAGGCGAACGGATCCAGCCGCACGATTTCAGGGCCTCTGGGATCGCCGGGATCGATCATGGGCATTCAGGCTTGATTAATGAAAAGCTCAGGACTCGGCGACTCGGCGCCATTTGGTGCTCGTTTAATGAAATAGTAGTACTCATTTAACCATCAGTGCCAGCTCAATACGCAGCACTAGTACAGTATTGTATGGTCTACCCATGCATCACATCCAGCACGTACAATCCGGTACTCGGGTATATATGGTTGTACTCTCTCGATTCTTTTTATTCGACACGGTTGTTTTTTTTTCAAAACTATAATCTTTCGCCTTATTCAAAAGATTTATGAAAAAAAATATAAAATGCAAGTCATACTCAACTATTGATAAATGATATGGAAACGAATAATCAAAGTTTTGAAAAAAGTCAAAAGAATGGAGGGAGTATATCCCTTCTCAAATGATTGTCATCAGCTAGCTCATTGTTTCACTTAAAACCTGCCAAAAACCGAATGGAATACTTGTAAGAGATTTTACTTTTCTATAACGTAAACATTGGTCTTATTAAAAAAAGAAAAAGCTATACTTTATTTCATTATGATTTGAAGCCTTGAATGTTGTTTTAGCATGATTTGTATTTTTACATGTTTGCATAATTCTTTTAAAAAATAGATGAATAAATAACGTTATGACAAATGTCAAGCACGAGAAATATTTAAGAATAGAGCGAGTATGAAACATATTTTGGTATGGAAACGCCCACCTCGTTGCTTCATGTTCGGTTGAGAGCAATTCTATGCATGTTTGGTGTGAGACCAATGACGGCTAAGCCAAATTTTGGCATGCGTTTGTCGATATTTGGTTCTAGATCGATCTTGGACCAAGCAACTTATTTTTTTATTCCATTTGGATCGACTGTGATCAATATTTAACCATGCTAAAGTTTGACTTGGCCGATCTTTGACCACAAACCACCAATCAGACCAGACCCTTGGTTTATATCCTCTAGAGGCATAGTGTAAATTTTACTGTGTCATGAGGTACGGTGGTCAGTAAAAAACAGTTCAATGCTTGGCTTGCCACGGACCCTAGAAGGGAAATAAAATACCCTTTGTTCAAACCTCTCCACTTAATTAGTATGTGCGATCTCTTCAACGTTACAGAAGAAACTGTCTCCTATTCTGTTAGATGCAAAACGAACTCCCAAGATTACTAACCTAGTACCACTGATCCAATGTAGTATCACATCTTCTAGCCTGGTCAGTGCAGCTTCTTCTCACGGGCAGTTTGGTAATACTGATACGCTGCTAGCTAGCCGCAGCCACACGAAGCTGCACATCGGAGCCTTTCTCTGTCTTTTTATGTTTACCGAGGAGCCACTGTTCCACCTATATTCGTTATCCAACTCCGCCTATTTATTATTGTAACTATTTTTTTTATCCACCGTATACGCACGATGTTTTAGAGCAAACGGTGAACGTATATCTGCCCTGGTAGCCGAGACAAAGAAACCATTGTACAGTTATTTAGGTTAAAAGAATTAATAGACATCTCGTCCACGGCCATTACTGTGGAGAGGACATGGCGTTAATTATGGCCCGCTGCAGAGTGCAGATCGACCACTCAGCGCCGTATTCATTGAACAATCGACAGAAATCATGCTACTACCACCGAGGCAAAGGCAAAGTCTAAAATAATCCCGGGCGGTGGTCCACACCGCGATCCGGTTTCATAACTTGGGAGCGTTCGGATGTTGGAATAAATTTTACCACGTGTCACGTCAAATATTCAATATTCGAAAAATAATTAGAAATATTAAATATGATTTAATTAAAAAATTAATTACATAGAAGATGACTAAATGACGAGACGAATTTATTAAGCCTAATTAATTCATAATTAACGACTAGTTACGGTAACATCACACTTGCTAATCATTGATTAATTAGGCTTAATAAATTCGTCTTGCCATTTAGTTCTCATCTGTGTAATTATTTTTATAATTAGATTATATTTAATACTTCTAACCAGCATCCAAACACCCGATGTGACGGATACTAAAATTTAGTCAGTGGATCCAAACAGACCATAACGAGACATAATAAGACCATCCCCAACCAAGCATAGAGTAAAACCATTGCCTATCCACTATTCATACATTCTAACTATTTCTTTCTTTGTGTATAGCAGCGTTATAGTGTCAAACAGTATTATACACAATCCTTTTACTCCCCCAGGTTATCCCCAATGGGTTGCCTAAAATGACTCCCTATATGACGTTTGACACTGTAGCGCTACTGTGGACAGAAAAAAAAATTGAAATAGCCAAGAAATAAAGATAAGCAATGCATTTGTCCATTGCCATTGGATAGTCTGATACACAGCCACGGTACACAGTACCCGTCCTCTCCACTGTCCATCCCATCCATCGCGCCGTAGTAGTACGTATATTAATCCAGGGTGATTAGGGCATCGGAAACCAACGCCTTTGTCGGTTTGACACAACGAAAACATAGGCGCCCTTCTATAATTGACCTGCTCAAGATTTTGGGATCTGCTTGGTTGGTTGCTAAATCTCTAAGTGGCCACAATTTTATTAAATTTGATCGTGTTTAAATTTAGATAAAAACTTAGTCAATCAGAATTTTTAGTTCTAATGGGTTGTTTAGGCTCTAAATAACTCATCCGAATGAGAAATTTTTTTAGACGGATTTTAGTTTAGATTTAAATATGATCAAATTTGTCAAAAATTTGATCCACCGAAAATTTGGCAACCAACCGCAGGCCCTTGGTGCCCGAAGCAGGCTCGCGGCTTGCCTGACCGGAGCTCGCTCGCAGGCTTGTGGTGCAATCTATGCACGGTGTTTGAGTTGCGTGTGTTTGCACTGTACATTTACTGCTAATCATTCCTTCATAGCAGTACTAGGTGATCAGATGACATGATTTTGTTACTTTTGAAATATGTGATGCTATATATTTGTTTTATAGATGCCCCGTGTGGGTACCGGGTTCACAGAGGCGAGGATGCATGCGCGCTCATGCCACGATCATGCCGTGCAAGTTGTAACAAGGGGGGAGAAACCGAAAAGAAGGCTGTTTCTGTCCCTCCGCTCACCCGTGTGGTCAGTAAACAAAAAGAAAAGGAAAGGAAAGGCTAGTGGCAAGAACACAGACTTGCCAAACCCACCGCCGGAACGGCCCAACCAACCACGTTCACCATCATGAATGTGTGAAGTGTGAACTCGCCACATTCATTCTCGGGGGAAACGAGCAACCACTTCCACGCCGGCCACACCACACCACACCCGACTCGGAGCCGCGTTTCTTTCCCAGGCAGTGCCGCAGTGGCGGCAGCATGGGATGGGCGTGGCCAGCCCGCCGGCCGCCGCGGCGCCACCTGCCGCGCACGCACCGATCTCCATTCGCGCGCCACCGCACCCAACGAAAGGGAAAGGGCATCGTGCGATGACTCAGGGCCTCAGGGGTCAGGACTCAGGACAGTGGGCGGGTCGCCGTCTCGCCCAACAGATGGACGACCGCTGGTGCCGGGCCACGCACTGGGACTGGGAGAATGGAATGGATGCCACAGCACCGGCACCGTTCGGTTCTCCACTGGGACCGGCCGACTGTCCGGACGGGGCGGAGGACCAGGGACAGACAGCCCAACACCACCTCGAAAGGCGGTGCGGGGGCCCCGCCACGTGGTGGCATAGGATCCTCTGCGCCCGCCGCATATAGGAGAGATCATCGTCCCCTCGTCCGTGCACAGGCAGAGAACGAGACGAGCGCGTGGGGCGGTGGGGGTGATTTGTTGACTTCCCAGGGGGGGGGGGGGGGGTCATTGTCCGGGAGCAGAGCAGAGCGCGAGACAAGCTGGGGTGGTGCTGCCGCGTCCTCCCGTGCCCGGATCAGCGGCGGCCACCCGAGCGCGATGCATGTGTATGACGGTGGCGTTTCTGGCTTCATCTCAGACTGGGAAAAAGCCAAGACCGACCCTTGGTCGTTGTAGCCGAGCGAGATTTTCTTTACGAAACAGAGTGATTGCTGTCTTTATGGTGGTACGGTAGGAGGACGCTGGTAGTACATAGGAGTACTGTGTTATCAGTCCCTGTCCTCGCCGACACGCATTTCTTCGCGACAGGCAGGCTCGAAACTTACAGTACCACTGGTCGATTGGTAGGTACAATCAATTCATGGCCCAACTGTAATCGTCCAGCCATCAATTCCAATCAGACGGCTGGAGAACAACAGATCGCGTTTCTGATGCGATCAGCCGGCGCCTTGCCTTTATCACCAGGACCCGTGTCGACGCCAGTCTCGACAGCGAGGCAGCGAAATCCTCCGCCGCTCGCGCCGCGCTCGCCTGCGCGTCCCGTCGCCGCCATCCCAATCCCAATCCGGCAAAGTGCCCAGCCAACGCAAAGCCCAGCGCCCTCTCCGGCGCGCGACCAGCTCGCGCACGCGGACGCATGCGACGCCACACGCTGCGCGCCTAGCTAAGCCCCCGGCCGCGGCCCCAAGTAGCGCGTCCCCCCCGCGGGCCCGGCAATGTCGGCGCACCTCTCGCCGCCCCTCCACCCACCCCTCGCCGCCGCCGGGGACGCCAAGAAGCCCGACGCCGCCAGGAGGGCCTCCTGCTTCGGCGGCGGGGGCGACCACCACCACCACCCCAAGAAGCCGCCGGGCCCCATCGCCGCGAAGCTCGCGCTCGCGTCCTTCCTCGCCGTCATCGTCCTCCTCGCCGCCGACGCCTCCCTCGCCGGCGCCGGCGCGCACCGCCGCCTGCGCCGCCAGTACCTGCATTACGTCGGCGACGCCGCCGCCGGCTCGCTCTCGTGGCTCTCCGTGCCGGACCGCCCCAACTTCACCGACGACCTCCTCGCGCGGTGGCTCGCGCCGGGGGGCTCCCCGTGCCGGGACGCGCGGACGGCCAACATCTCCGTCGCGGCCCTCGACGGCGCCGCGGCGAGGGGGGAGCCCACCACGCTCGGCGCGGGCGAGATCCACGAGTTCACGTTCTGGGCGCTGGACGAAGCCGGGCGGCGCCGCTGCCTCGGCGGGGACTACTTCGAGGTCGACCTCTCCGGGCCCGCGTGGAAGGCGCGGCCCCCCGTCGAGGACCGCGGCGACGGCTCCTACTCCTTCCGCCTCCAGGTCGCGCCGCGCTTCGCCGCGGGGGGCTTCCGCCTCACCGTCGTGCTCCTCTTCCGAAGCTTCGAGGGGCTCAAGTTCTCCTCCGCCAGGTTCAAGTACCGCGCCGAGCTGCGCCGCGTCCCGCTCCTGTTCCGCGCGGCCGGCAACGCGTCGCTGCCGGCGCTCGAGACGTGCCGCGCCGCGGACTTCTCGCGCGACGCCTGGTCGGGGCGGTGGACGCGCCTCGCCAGGAACGACAGCTGCGAGGAGGTCGACGCCGAGGGGCGGTACCGCTGCCTGCAGCCCGACCACCCGTGCGAGGCGCCGTGGTGCGACGGCCCGCTCGGCGCGCTGGAGAGCAACGGGTGGGTGTACTCGGCGCACTGCTCCTTCAGGCTCTTCGCGGCCGACGCGGCGTGGCGGTGCCTCGACGGCAAGTGGCTCTTCTTCTGGGGCGACTCCAACCACGTCGACACCATCCGGAACCTCCTCACCTTCGTCCTCGGCGTCACGGACACGTCCGCCGTCACGCGCCGGTTCGACGCCGTGTTCAAGAACCCCAGCGGCGGGCCGGAGACCCTGAGGATCACCAGCATCTTCAATGGTCACTGGAACATGAGCATGAACTACCTCGGCCTGCATTCCCTCCGGAACAGGGGGTTCCGGCAGCTCATCCGCTCCTACTTCGTGTCCGGTGACCGTGTCCCCGACGTTGTGGTCCTCAACTCCGGCCTGCACGACGGCTGCTACTGGACCAGCATCCGCACCTATGCGCAGGGCGCCGATTTTGCAGCACAGTTCTGGTCTGGCGTCTTGGCCAAGGTGCGGGCTCGTGGGCACGCGGCGCCGAGGGTGTTCTACCGGACGACGATCGCTACTGGGGGCTACGCTAGGGACCTGGCGTTCAATCCGAGCAAGATGGAGGCGTTCAATGGCGTGCTCGTCGAGAAGATGAGGCGGCACGGGGTGCTCACTGGTGGGGTGATCGACAATTTCGACATGACCTTCCCATGGCACTACGACAACCGTTGCAACGACGGTGTGCACTACGGGCGTGCGCCGGCGAGGTTTGTGTGGCGGGACGGCAAGATTGGGCACCAGTACTTCGTGGACCTGATGCTGGGGCATGTGCTGCTCAATGCCATCTGCAATGGATGAGAGTGGCGCGTTCCATGCTCTGTGTAAACTAGTAGGATGGTTAGGGAACTGAACATATCACCACACGGTAGCGCCGGTGTTCAGCTCAAGCAATTTGTATGGCAAAGCATCTGATGTCGTTGCCCTGATCTTGCTCTAGTTGGCAAGGAAGATCGATTCTGGTCGGAGCTACCAATGAGTGAAAAATGAGGGACATGTAAATATATATACCTTTACTATTCGAGGAAGCTCAATGCTATACAAATTCAGTGGGCCAAATGATTTTGATCAGTGCTAGTCGGCTTTCTTCGTAATGTTCAGTTCTGTTCATTGTTCTTTCTGATTGTGTGGATTGCAACTGTAAGGTGTACAAGTAAAGAGATGCTAACTGGCTGGAGTGTGTTATTACAGATGCCTCCTCCATATGTGCTCCAATCTGATGTGTTTTAGGTAAAGCAAGGACACGTGATAAGCAGAAAAGTGCATACAATGGAATTTGCTTTTGAGTGCAAAGAGGAGCTATCAGAAATGCGATTGTAAATAAACTTATGTGTAATTTCACCTTTGCTGATCTGAAGTTCGAATCTCTTGGCAACATAGTAAAAAAAGCATCATATTATTGCCTGACAAAAACAGGTTTTTATTCGCAGATTGAGTCGGTTAGATTGTTTCCTACTCAAAACTCTACAGGTCGTCAGCAGTGTATATTCAGTTCGTTTCATTAGCTTAGGATGCAAAGTTGCAAACAAGCAAGTGGTTAGTGGATAAAAAACACATGGTGACGCGCCTTCAGGTGTTTGTACACATGCAAGCAACAGTGGTACAGAGGGTCAAAGGAACCGGCTGTGTGCAATCCTGCCGATTCAGACATTAGGGCTGGCTCGTTTCGTCCAAGAACATGATTTGAGCTGGCGAGCAGGCATCGATCCCCTGAACCCGAATCTTGCAGTGTGTGCCACTTGCAATCTCGTCTCATAAACTGCAGGGGGGCAGATGCTAATGGAACCACTTTCAGCGCCATGACCTGTGAGGCTGTGATCAGAAATATGGTTTCCACTGCCTTAGTGGCAGTCTAAATACTACCGTGGAAAGCAGCATTTGCTGAATCAAAAGTTGGAAACCTTCAGCAGCACGGCAGCATCAGAATTCAGATGGCCGTAGAACATAGAGCAATTAAGACAGGTTCAGGAATCTTTTGCTCAAACAAACCAAAGCTCAGGGAGAGGCTTCGTGCACACGCAAATTCAGTGCGTCGAGGTGTGCCCGGTCCTGCCTGCCCAAGTACCCATAAACATATTCAGCAGGTGTGATTACGGTGAAGGAAGTGTAATGTTAACACACACACGGTCTGATTCGCTGCGCCTATATGTGACCTGAAACTTTGAAACAAGGCAGGTTTCGCCGGCGGTGGAGTGCCTTCGGGGCGTTCCTCGCAGTTCGCCCGTTTCGTCTTCCATCTCCGTCCTTGAGATGAGTGAAGCAACAACAGTCGAGGACAGAAGTCACGGTTCAGAAGGGGGAAAAAAAACGTGTCGATGAAATGTGTGTGTACGTGTGCAGCTGTGATGCACCGGCGCAGTTGAAGTTGACAGCTGGGAACCTGAGCTGCAGATAGCCCAGCGAACCAGGCAGGCGCTGTGCTTGACTGTGTGAATCCTTGGACGCTTTTGTTAGTGTTCTAGGTAATGACCGAGCTGTGTGTCACCAGTAGTCTAATCAAATAGACTAACGCGCATACGGACATGGGCGAGAATCTAGTGCGGCAG
Source organism: Paspalum vaginatum (assembly GCA_030272315.1). Lineage (NCBI taxonomy): Eukaryota > Viridiplantae > Streptophyta > Magnoliopsida > Poales > Poaceae > Paspalum > Paspalum vaginatum. The sequence continues at coordinate 36,250,717 of CM059020.1, read as the reverse complement.
CGACGTGGAGAGGAGCCTATCGATCCGACCCTGATGCCGTCTCGCATGACCTGGTGCCAACGTGAACATGGGACCCCATTATTTTTCAGATGGGAACGAAAGGCGTTTGGGGTACTTGTCAAAGAAGGGCCAGAAAAAAGGAGTTTGGGTAAGGAAAAAAAAGAGGCTCAACGATGCCTTCGAGATTGGAGAGAACACGTGGCGCCATCTAACAAGAGATACATGAACAAGGGCTCCTCTTCACTCTGTAGCTACTAGGCTCAATTTTAGCTAGCCCAGCCCAAGATGGAATGTATAGTCGAATTCAACAAGCCCACGGCAAATTTTCATCTTTTTTTTTTTAAGAAAAGAGTACTCTCTGCTTTCATTGAAAGCATACATTGTCTCGGTACATCACTGGGAACACCAGTTTACGGCTAGTTTGCATCTTTGGATTCGAGCGCATTCATCAATAGCATCTGCGTCTTGGAATGCCATCTCCCAAAAGAATATGATTTCGTTATCTTGTGCTGACAGGCCATATGACATCTACTGGAAGCTGCTGCTGCTTCTTCTCAAATCTCAATCCGCCGATCCTCCTCCTCCTCCAGACCAGTACTGGTTGCCACCATCGATGCTCCGTGTTTCGCAGGGGCTGCGGTGGACTCGGCGTCTGATATCTCCTCGCGTCCTGCTCGCGCGCCGACGACGTCTGCGCCCATCTTGCGACGACCCGCCGTCGCCGCGCTGGATTCAGTCCGGCGCCGTTGCCTCTGCCGCCGTGGAGCCGCGACCGCCGCCGCGTCTCCCCGCAGCTCCAGGAGGACCCTGCCGCAGGTGCCGCAGGATGCGAGCTCGCCCTCCGCCCGGAGCCGGCGGACCGCGCCGCAGTGGGCGCACCAGCACAGCGCCGCCGTCGAGGGCGCCATCTATCGCCGCGACGCCGGAGGAACGAACAAACGTGTCGTCGTCGACGTCGACTCCGGTGGAGTGGAGGATCCGTGCGCCGGGAGGAGGCTACATGGTGTTTGGGAAGAGACCCGGGCCGGGCGGATCAGATGGGATTTGCTAATTCATCATCGTCGTTCTTGGTAATCGAATTTGGAATGCGACAGGCCGATCTCGTGCTCTCTCTATATATAGCACGGACGAGTCGGCATCAGGTTTCTTGGCAGCCAAGGTTGTAGGACAGCTTGGCCGGAGACTCGATCGAATGGAAGATTCAGTTCGGTTCATTAATTAAAAAAGAAAGAAAAATGAAAAAAGCGGGAGCTGGTGTACATCGTCTGCAGACTGCCTACCCTCCGATGCACAACTAAGCTTATCCCCAATGGGTCGTCGAAAAGACTATCTACGCTGGAAATCGACACTGCAGCGCTACTGTAGAAAAAGATAGTTAAAATAGTACAAGAATAATGGATAAATAAAATTTATAAACAATGGTTGGAACAGTGTAATGGTTGGAACAGTGTAAGTGTCTGCAAAGTCTACGAATATGAATTCTGAAGCAAATGTAGGCGGTGGCTGGCTACCGTCAGTGATGAACTGGCTCAAAGATGGATATCTACTCTCATCTCAACGACCACAGGCCAAAACGGGGGAAATAGCGGAAAATCAACACGGCGATTCTGCGTTGCGTGAAGGGACTCGAAAATCAACAAGGCTACATTATGAACTCGATGCGGCTTTCTTTTAAGAAGTGGTGAAAAAGTACGCACCACTATAATACTCCACTAGAAAAATGTACGGGCAAAATTTAAATTTAAAGCGAGTTTAATTAAGCCATCATGTATCAAATATTTGAATCAAGGCTCGAAAAGGTATTTTTAATACATGAGTAATAGTTTTTAGTAGTTAACAAATTAGTCACTCGTTCAACCCGATTAATGGGGTCCTTTGACCGATTAATGGGCCCTTCTATTGATTAAAGGGCTAAGCGAACCTTAGACCATCCCAGCGGACTGACTAAAAGAAAATGTCTATCAATATTTTAACTATTCATTTCTCTATACAGTAACACTACAGTGTCGATTTGTACGATAGACGCTCACTTTACAAGCTCCGTTGGACATAGCCTTAAATGTCAGTCAAAATCAATCTTTAGTAGTTTGTCCTGTCATGGTTGTAAATGAACTTGTGTAATTCTACCGCAAATGATATTTTAATATCTTATTTTATATTATTATTCTTTGGACTATTTTCGATTGATCCTTAACCCTCAAACTTGTCGGAAAATTAGTGATCAGTAGTTTCTGAAAGAACCATGGTTTCGGTAGAGAAAATGTCTTATAAATTTGCCTTGTCATGCTCGAAATCAATTTATTACAATAGGCACAAAAAAAACCTTCCTCTCTTTATTATTAGGTACAAATATAGATATAATAAGTAGGAAAAATTGCATAACCGCCATCATTTTCAACTACAACCGAATATTTGCCCCTTCATTTTAGGGTTTGCATGCTTGCCCATGTTATTTGAATGTGATCCTCCGTCTGCCCCTACTTTGCAACGCTGTGGAAATGAGTACCTTTTACCAAATTTTAAAAAAAGAAACTAGAAAGTCTAGATGGGAAAAGTCTTTCTTGCCCCTGCCTTATCTACTGAGGAAGGCCGACGAGTAGGCCGAGGGGTGCGCAACGGGATAGGCGGAGTGGCACTCGCCGGGGCCGCCCGCTCTCCGGGGCGAGGCCGCGCGTGCACCGAGCCCTCCGCTTGCTGGGGCGGGCCACGCACGCGCCAACCTCGCGCGTGCGCCCTGCCGGTGGTCTTGCTCCGTCGCCTCTGCTACGCGTTGCCATAGCCTTGCTCTCCCTTTGCTCCCTCGCACTCGTCGGGGCATTGCTGCACAAAGCTTAGGGGTCCGGGTCGGTGGGCTACTGCTGGGGTGCGCGGTCGGTAGGCCAAGTGGAGGGGCGCGCTCACAGCGACCTACTCGCCGAGGTGGGGCAGCGCGCTTGTCGGGCAAGGGTCGTACGCTCGCCGGGGCACCTACTCGTCGGAGCCGTCGTGCTCTTGGGGCGCCCGCTCACTCATCGAGGCCGCTCGCTCATTAGGTCGAGAGCTCGCCGGAGGGGTCATTCAGGCCAAGGGTATATACGTCTTTTCCTCATTGTTTTAACACGGTCACATGCCCTTAACAGAACAGGGGTAATGGCAAGCTTCAAATTCAAAAAATAGGGGCAACCATGTAAAGTCAAGAGAGAGAGAGGGGCAAACGTGCAATCGGAGAACAAAACGAGGGCAGTTTTTCAAATGATCCTAAAAATAAGGATTGTCTCTTTGTAAAGTGACTTATCTTTTTTCTGATTAGTCAACAATATTGGCCATTGGATCTACATCCAACGGTTGAACCACCCCACATTATCTCTTCTTCCTTCCCTCTCTTCTTCCTCCCGCACTCCCCTTCCTTCTTCCCCGCAAGCTGCCCGCCCCTCGCGCCACCACTCATCTGGTTGCCGACGCCTCCCCAGCACTGCAACATCCCTCCCGCTGACCTCAGCCGTTCTCACTGCGTGCGGCCGGTGGCTCCCGTTGCCTTGCCGGTTTGCCAACGCCCTCCACTGACCTAGGGGCTGCCTCGCCCCACCGCCGGCCCTCCCCAACGCCTTCCTCGTCTGCTGGACCGGCGCGCCGGTCTCAACCACCCATCTAGGGATGTAAGAGGGCCGACTAGAAGGCCCAGTGGCAAGTCATTATTTCGCATATATTGCGGTCATTCGCGAAAAAAATGACTTGTTGCTAGGCCTTTTAACCGTTCCGCTTACATCCCTACAGCCGCCGCCACCCCCGGGCTAGCTGCCACCCCCGTCCCTCCCCTCTAAGGCCGGAGGTGGAGAAGAAGATCCTGTCGGCACCCAGCCCAACCCCGAACCTGAAGAGAAGACGGTGGTGCCAGTGAGCTCTTCTTACCCAGCGAGGTCGCGTCGCGGCGAAGGAGGAGGCGCGACGGCATGGCGTCAACTGACGGTAAGCGAAATCTCAGTCACTTGACAAGAGTAAATCTCGAAACACAGCGTAAATCTGACTTTGTATTTGGACAAGCAATCTTCTATATGTCTATAGCCAGATTTGCATATTTTTAGGATGAAGATAGTACTCCTTTTATATTTAAATATGTGGTTGACTTTTTTCTACAACTTTAATCGTTCGCCATCTTTAAAAATGTTATGTAAATATATAATAAAAACCATACTAAAACTCTCTACAATAATAAAAAATCACATCAAAATAAATAACAACTTACTGATTTTTTTAATAAAACAAATGATCAAAGTTCTAGAAAAAGTCAAACGCCAGAGGAAGTGTTGTACAGGACAAAGAAGTATCTCCGGTCATTAAAGAAATTGAAGTATCCTCCAATGAAGAATTGTATTGAAATGTTTTAATAGTTACGACTTACCTGGATTGGTAGGTTATTGGCCAGTTTCACAGCATTTGATGTGTTCGTTGTCTTTGAAATGCCGTTTTTATTATTTTTTGATAGTTATCGATGCATTGTTCATTGGATAGTTTCATTTTTAGAATTACCGAGTACCGACGTCATTCCCACATTCACCGTATTCGAAAACATCATATAGTTTTTATTTCCAATAACAATATGAATGCGAAGATAGTTTGATTTGTTTCCGATCATTTCTCATCCATACTTCTATCCTTGTGACCCAGCGTGTTCCTCTTCCCCGCTCTTACTTTTCACTGTGCTGGATGGTATTGCCAAGGGCAAAACTAGACAATTACCACCCTTTTCTGTTCAAGCGCCAAGTTTTCGTGTCTAAAATCAAATACAATGCGGTATCAAGTAGATAAGACCAGATAGAGTATTGACTTGGGAAGGATGATGATAATAACTAATAATAACATAATTAAGAGAGAAGAATTTATTTGTCGTCAATCGGTAAAATACATCCACAGATATACCACATGGTAAATACACTATAATGACGCGAGTTATTTTGATTCTATTAGGAACTAGTTTTTAATTCTGCTAGGATATATGTTTTTAATTTCGAATTTATGGAGTTGCTAAAATACCGTCCATAACTTGTTAAGACACGAGTCCTTAATTTAAAATCAATCAAGCAAAGCCTTTAATTTAAATCAACCCATCTCACATAAAGGACATGAATGAGTTTCGCTAAAATACCGTTTGCCGCTAAAATATGTCCACGGACATGCCGTGCAACCATTATAAGTTACTAGCCACAGTGCCCGCGCTTCGCTGCGGGTGACTCAGTGATCGTAGGCATATAGGAGAGGCCGTGGGTTTTCTCTTATAAAGACTTTGCTAGGTTTTTGTATGTTTTTTATTATTTCAGAATTTGGTAGAGGTGTTTGAAAAATGTGTTGGAATATTTGGATATTTTTGTTGAGTTTTTGAATAGAGGGAGATTTAGAAGAAAATTTCCGGCGCTAATATTTGGGGTGTTACAAATCTCCTACTTAAAATGAATCTCGTCCTCGAGATTCGACTTAGAGGGTTTACGGGGAAAGCTTTACTTCAGGTAAGCTGCTTTTAATTACAACAGAAGCTTGATCTTAGTCTCGGGAGATGGAACTTCAATTACTAAACGCTTGGATCATTCGGCTTCGTTTCGTCATTTCTCCTTCCTTCTCTGTTGGGGCTGTTTGATGCAAGCCTTCCGCACATAAAAGGATCTTCCACTTTATGAACTTGGAAAGTTGTTCTTGCAGGTGTACCTTGCTTGGCTGCTTGAGGCGAGGTCCTCTAGAGAGCGCCAAAATTTCAGCAAGGCACTTTCTGCTCTCTAGATGGTTGTATAATCCAGGCAACCCATCCGTAACGGAGGATCTTGCACGCTTTGGGGGTCCAGATTATCCCACATCAGCGCTAACAGAAGGGAGACTACCCCACTTAAATAGGGCAGATACCCCTACTTGAGTAGGTTATGCACTGTTCTGGAAGCGGGGAGCTACTGCGTTTTTCAACTGTTGTTGTTGCATCAGCAGACGAAGGGCGGGCCGGAGAAGAAGCGGCTATTTGGGATAGCCTTCTTATCGTTACTTTTCTTTTTACCCGAAGCACATCTTCTTCTATCTTGTTGCGGGCTTCTTCTCTATCTTGGGCTTCTTCATCTCGGCACAGCTTTGTTAGCAGGAATCTTCTTCTTGCTTCTACTCGGCCCGTTGGAGGGTCATTAACCGGAGGACGACCAGGAGGCATAGGAGGAGGATTTCGGCAAAGAGTACGTAGCGAAGTAGGATGCAGAATCTGGGCTCTAGGTGCATAGCTTGGGTGGAAGTGGGGGTGTGTGCTGGACTTTTTAGTTTGGTCTTCGGAGCTCACAAATGACTCCTTGCTTTAGAAGCAAGATGATAACTTTTTGGATTTTGGAGAGGAATACGCATTGGATGAGGAATGAGTAGGAAGATTGCTAGGTTTATCATCTGGTGGTGGTGTTGGTAGGTAGTTTAGGGCAATTTTGTTCTGAGGGAAGAGGGCGATGGATTATCCAAAGGAAGAGAAAACAGAAGGGGAGGACGAAGGCTGCGGTGGAGTAGAAGCCTAGGAGGAACTGTCCTACCCAGGAATCACCAAACATGGGAGGAGCTGCTGCTGGTTTAGCTGGCGGAAGAGGTAGGGGGAGCTGGTGGGAGAGGAGCGGGGGTGGGCTTGCTCTTTGAGGAGAGTGAGTAATTGTGATGCCCTAGGCATCTCAAGTGCATTACACAAAAATCATTAGCATAATGACATCTTTTCAAAGACATTTTATCTTGAGAGCATGCATAAATTAGGTCAACTGACCAACTAAACTTAGCTTTCAGAAAAGCTGTGTTTGTATTGCGGATATAACTTAATTACAATTGTGATTTTTATAAAACCTTACATACCAAACTTGTAGGCAATTCCATAAGGAATGACTTTGGTATTTTGTGTCTTGGCATGCATGAATGTTGAAATCTAGTTTTGGGTCATTTTATGTGAAAATGTGACTTCTGCCAAATTCAGCCCTGTTTGGTAAATTCAAAATTTTGTGAAACAAAATTCAAAATCTTGCCATGTCATGAATACCAAAGTTGTAGTTCATGATATTCTATGCAACATTGGTATATTTCACCTTTCATGAAAATGCACCTAAAATGGACTTTTGTAATTTCCAAGTTGGGGGTTTCAAATGGTCAAACAGGAGTCAGCAAGTTAATTTCAAATTTAAATCATTTTATATTTGGAATCTGGTATAGGTCCTTTTGACAAAGTTGTATATTTCAAAAAGTACAACATTTCATTCAATTGGGTCTTTTTCAAATTCGGCTCCTAAATTGGTCAAATTTGCAAAATTCAGAAACCTGATCAGTTGGTCAAAGGGGGTTTTTCTTTTTTCGATTTTCTTTTATTTTCTCGTCTCTATGACCAGCGGGACCCACCCGTCAGGCCGCCCGCGCCAGCGCACGGATGGATATTCCCCGCTCCCTCGCCCGATGCACCGAGTCCATACACCGTACTCTCTAATCCTGGGGTTGACCCCACCTGTCAGCCACAGTGGTCCATAGACCCGGTTCACCCGCGCACCTCCCTCTTCTCTCCCCGCCGCGCGCGCCCACGCGGCGCTGCGCGCCGAGCAGCCGTGGCCACGCGCCGGCCTTCCCGGCCGCCGCGGCCACGCGCCGCTGCCGCGCGCGGACATCGCGCACGGCGCGCCACCGGGGCGAGGCCGAGGCCGACCCTATTTCCCGAGCTCTTCTCCACGCGCTCAAGCTCTCTGTTTTTTTCCCCTTTCACTCTCGCGCGTCCGCCATTGCCGGAGCACCGCGAGCTCGTCTCCAGCCCCTTCCGCCCGCTCCCGAGCTCAACCGTCACCACGCCGGGCTTCGTCGCCCTCGACTCCATCCTTCCGCACTAGCCTAGGCCACTGATTTCGTCCCGACGCCGCCCACCGCCCCGCCGGAGTTCGTCGCCCTCTGCTCATCGTCGTCCCACCTCCTCGCGCCCTCTCCCGTCGATTGAAGTAGGGGGTAAGACTCCCCATACTCCTCTCTCTCTCCCCGGCACTCCGCGGTGAGCTCCCGAGCCCCGCAGGGCCGGGATTGGCCGCGCGCCACCGGAGCTTCCCCTCCCGTCGCGAGGAGGAAGACGACGGGAGGAGGAAGATGAACATTTTGCGCTATCGCCCTCAGAGTTTAACAGTTTTATATTTCCATACCGATCACTGTGTACTGAGTCTTGTAAATCTTGCACGGGGACCCTCAGAAGCTATGGATAATTATATATAGGTCCTGGATCTGTTCAGTTTCGTTTTAAAATGCTTTTAAAAATGCTGAAACTTTGAAAAATCATAGTAAAGTGGATAAAAATCCAAAAATAGCAAACTTTGTTGCACTGGGTTCCTAATAAATAGATCTACAGGATGGGTATGATGGTTGAGTAGGAAAGGACAGTTTTGCCCCTGTTTTTATTCAAACATGTAAAACCCTAATAAATAGGAAATAAGGACTAAATGATCTCCAAAAATAGCCAAATTTGAGCAGGGACCTTGTTATCATGTGTAGGTTCTGTATAAATTTTATTGGCCCTAACACTTCCTATTGAATTACTATTTTGCCCTAGACTTGCACTAAGCACATATTAAACTTAAGAAAAAGATTAATATGGTGAATAATGTTTCAAAATGACTTTAAGTTTGATATGAGCTATAGTTATGGAGTAACTTGCTAGAGTTGGAGATGATGCATGTAAGGTTTTGACTCTAATTGGAAACTGGTAGAAATAATGCACATTTATGTAAGCTTCGGTCGCTTCACATGAAGCGATGCTACCTCGCCACGCACACCCCACGTTATTTTACGTGACAAGCTAAGCTATCGTAGATGATGGCTTGTACGATTTCTTAGTACGAAACAACTTTCGCCTCAATATGCATAACTCTATACCATAAATCACAAGTTCACTGATTTACTGCATTACACTCGCATCATAAAGCAAGCATTGCACTAATACATGCTCCAACTGCATCATGTCATACATATAGATTCCACGAACGAAGAACCACCGCCGAATCAGCCCGACACAGAGGAACCAGAAGAGGAGTTGCACCAGGAACCAGAGGGCCAGCAGCAGGAACCCGACTACGCTCCGGAGGAAGCTACTGACCCTAGTGAAGAAGGTAGGCAGGACCATACTCTACCCAGCAAATAAATTATACTTGATGATTACGCATATGCATTAGGAGTTGCTTGGAACCAATTGCATCAGACTTCCTGGCCGCCCTGGCCCTAGCACCTATACATAGAGTTCGTAGGACGAGTATGCCTAGAAATTGCTAGGTACGAGTAGACACGAGTGTGTGTACTCGTCACGTAGGTGTTTTCAAAATCAAAAGCTTACAGTTATATCACTTGTAATTGTTGCTCATGAAGCAAATGGAGACCGGGCGGAGATTTTATTTCAGTATTTACTATTCATGATGTCGCACCCGGACTCCGCCCGAGTCGTTTAAGGCCCGTCCGCTGTTCGTCTGCTGATCGGCATAACATTGCTAAAGTGCTTATCCGGGGAATGGGACCGGAAAAGTCTTTCCTGGGCTCGTCAGAAGCACAGAGACACGTTCCTACCCGCTGGTTGAGAGGAAGGTGGCCCGGGGGAGCTTGGTACTCATGACGGGGAGACCGAGATGTCGGCAGGCTCGTCATGGGGGCACAACCCGGGGGCTAGGCGGGAGTGAATCGAACTTGGGACGAGGCAGGATAAGATTGGGGCTATATGTGGGAACGCGATGGCTAGTAAGCATATACTCCTGGCATGATAGTTATTCCCGGGAATTAAAAATCGATTCGAATCGCTGATGCCCACCAGGTGTGGGAATGCCAATATCACTGTCGAGCAACGTAGTAATTACTTAAACTCTCGGTATTTTTAATACTCATGGTTTTTGGAATACCACATGTTTGAACTAAGTTGTTACCTTACGGAAATTTACTGTTATGTTGGCAATCATACAGACAATGAAACTTGTTGTTTATGTTAATTAAGTTGCTGTAAAAACTAAAAGCTAAGGATCCATTTGCTAGTAAGCTGCTTCGCGTCAGCCGTAAGCCAAATCCATTAAGACCTACTGAGTAATTAGTACTCAGGGTTTGCCCCCACATTTTGAGCGCAGGTATGGAGTTTATGGTGTGCACTTGTGTTGGAGGCGGGGCATGCCCTCACCTAGGATGAGGTGACTGAGTGGCACGAGGGCAACATCGGTGGGCTCGATGTTGTACCTCTAATGCAAATCTTTTGGTGATAACATGGTGACCTATAAACTTATATTTCCGCTGCGAGAAACTTTCGAACTTGCTACCTTATAACCTTATGTTGGACTTGTATTTTATGTAAAAACTGGTTTGTAACTAAGTCTAATTTTATGCTATTCAACTGCCTGTGATGATGTTTCTGTTGTGGCTCCATCGTGAGTCAGATGTGTATGATGTCGGTTCCTCTGGGAAAAGGTAATATCGGGAGTCGAATGACTCTCGACGGACGACCGGGTTTAGTTCGGTCTAATCGCACTGCGAGCCAGAGGTGGCAGGTGTGCTTAGCCCGGATTAAATCGGCGGTTCCGCCACAGTAATCGAGCTCGGGGGGGAGGGGGTTTTAACGACGGGCGCAGGGCGGTGGTTACGGTGCAGTGGGTTCTGCATCGGGGTGACATGAGCGGTGGAGGTGGAGCGGGGGCACGCGGCATCATGCGAGTGAGAGTGAAGTGGGGGGGGGGCGGAGCATCGTCCAGCGGCGAGACGGGAATACACGGCGGTCGGTAGCGAGTGGCCGTGGGGCCGGGCATCCACCGACGGCAGAGAAGGGACACGCGATGGCTTGTGATCACCGGAGTGTAGGGGCCGGTAGTGGGGCAAGGGCGCACTGCCAAATGCAGCAGGCGATGGTTGGGAGGCACACGCATGCGGCGGACAGAGGCAGGTGGGTGGTGGGGTCAGGGGTACTGGATGAAGAGAGTGTGGGAAGGAGACAGGAGGCGATAGAGAGGGATAGGTGGTATGGGACTGTGGCAGATACTATTTGCAGGGCTACTGTGATACGAGATGTTTCCTCCGACATTATCCATTTTTCCCTAGGACACTATTTCTGGTTGCTGTGCTATCTTAACTCCGGTTTTCCTGGCCAATACTGTACCTTTCCTTGGGCAGAGTGTTGCCAACTGTTGTCTGTACTTTTTCCTTTGACTGAGACTTTTCCTTTGGTGGATTCTCTCAGAAGGAACACTTCCTTTTAGCAGTCGGGTTTTTATAGAGGGAAAGAAAAGCAGGGAGTGAGGATTAGCTCTAACGATGCTTTCTTTAGCGACCACACAACAAAACACACTTGACAAGGCAAAAACACTTCAAACAAGCACTACAAGCAAACACTACAAAAAAACACTACACACACGAAGACGAACACTCTAACTGCTGGAGGCCTCATCCTGTTGCTGGGAACTTGGTCCTTTGTCTGACAACGAGAGTGTCAAGAACTTGCCCATGCTTCCTGGGTCTTCCTGGTTGGTGGGGTGAGCTGGTTTCTCTTCGAGGGGCTGCCACCGACTGAACAAGCAGTGTTGAACACTCACTGGGTAACCCTGAATTGGTTGGTCAGGAGGGCCAGATGTTACTCCTACCACAGGGTATTGCATTTCCCACAGGGTCTGGCCGTGGGGGTCGAGCAAGCTTCTTTTTCTTCTTGCTCCATAGCTAGGTTTAGTGTTATCCCTAGGCTCTTGGTATAGCAGAGTGATCCGGTATCGGGACCGCTTTTCTTCTACTTCTCGATTCCGAGCTACCACCTTGTCGTATAGGTCGCTTACCCTATTGTACTCATCATCCAAGGCATCCAAATATTGAGCAAGGTAGGCTATCGTGGGGTCCTTAGATGCTCTGATTTGTGTTAGGATTGCGGTCCTCTTGCGCCAAGCTGGAGCAAACTTATTCATGGGTGGGAAGAATCTCATAGGAGAATTCTGCACAACACCATGGTAGGTTGAGCATATCTTCCTGATTGCGTCGCGGGCGGCAACGCGGCAGGCTTCTAAGAACTTGTGACTGACGGCTGTGGCTTTCCATCCAATGAAAGCGGGGCTATCCCTGATGTACAAGGTGACCGTCCATTTTCTTCCTTCTCTTTCGGGGAATGACATCCCAGAGTACTCTGGGTATCCTTGGACATTGAGGTACATCATGGTATCCCTTAGGAGCTCGGGGAACCCTCTTTCATCATCGCAGGAGCTAATACGATTGTTACTTGCCATCTGATCGAGACACGCAGGACTCGGCCTAACTGACTTGACTAACTCAACACACAACAAACAAGACAACGTCTACAACGCACGCGATCTACACAATTCACTCTTACAAGGGTGCTAACCAAAGTGAAGGAAAAACTTCACTACCCAAGGGTAAGAGGGACACTGGAGACAACTAACTTCGGACCACACAGCTTCATTCCTTGACAGACTCGGAGGCTTCATTCCGAGTCATGTGACCTGATGTTGATGACGTCTTCTGACAGCAGCTGGGTTGCACTAACTAGGTCGTCTTCTTCGTCAAATCCCTAGGGCGAGGCAATGCCCGAGGATTCTAGCCTTGCCTCTATTGACGAGGCTGTTGATGGAGCTTCTAGTTTGCTCAGAGAGGTAGGGCTTAGGGGTGGACCTCAGGGTAGCTCTTCCTCTTCCAGACACTCTAACTCGGGTGCTGGAATCTTTTTTAGGGTGAGGGGTTCTGCTAGCTCTGGTGGGGGATCTGGGAGGGACTGGCTGGCTCTCAAAAACTGCTATGCCTTCTAGCACTAGGGTTTCCTTCGAGATCTCACTGGCTTTCCTCTTTTTAAGGGGCATGGGGTGGCCGGTGAGGATTGGAGGTTTTTTTGCCATGGCTACTTTATTCTGGGAATCCAAGAGTCCTTTGGGTGAGCTTTTAAGCAGGTAGCTAGCACGTCCTTTAGGGTTTTCTCTGCAGTGCCTGGCATCCATGGCAGCAGACAGGATGGCCAGTTGGTGCTGTATTAGTGGCCCACAGCTCTGCCCGAAGGGTCGTTTGTCAACTGTGTTGCACTGATAACGGAGCATACAGTATGGGTCATATCCCTGTTTCCCTCGATTCTTGGTGCACGTAGCCTGGTCGTCCATAGGGTCAAATGCTTGACCAGGGTGGTCCATATCTTAGGGTCGTGCCAGGTGTCTCTGTGATGGTGACGTTCCTTTATGGTGAGCACTGGTTCTTTTAACATCGACCCATGATGCCCGTTGAAGCATGCATGTTTCTTAGGTGCACATCACAACCGGGAGCTGACAAGGACTAAACATTACACATGGCCTTTATTTACCATGCACACAACTGTAATCGCTATTTGTTTACGTGCTTAGGCAGAAATGTCCATAGTACAAATTGGATTATACTCTAATACTGCACAACAAGGGCCTCGCATGTTAAAAACCCACATCTATCAAGGAATGTAGTGCATGAGCTTACGCCTGGTAACACACGAGGCAAAAAAACAAGACTAAAAGTAGAGGGAATCTGCAATGGAATGATGGGGCAGACAACAAAGCTAAAGCTATAACCCGAGGCTCGGACTGCACCGGAAGAAAAGGATCACATCGCTTATATAGGGATGAGGCCAGAGTGCACACATGCATACCACCGTCACAAGTATGGAGACAAGAGAAAAAGAACAAACCATAATAAATTGATGGGAGTGGCTCTGAGCCAACGTAATAAATTGATGTGGCATGTCGTGGCAGTGGAGGCTTTTATCTTAAGTTTCTAAAGGCCACACTGTAAATCATAGATATAGAGCTGCTCGCTAGAAATAAATGGCATGTCTTCACCAGGTTTCAATGAGTCAGAGGCCACATGTGAGTATCTCTAGCGATCCTTCTCAGCTCACTAAGATGGGAAAATGCATGCTCCAAAGATGGGGCATTTATTTCCTTCGCCAGACCACCGGAGAAAAGGATAGAATGGCTAATACGTGCATGTAACGGTACGAAAAAAATATTGGTGTGTACCATGCAACATGCACGCGTGCTAGTTGCACCCAGAAGAGTTATGCATGTGTGTACAGTGAGTGCAGCAGGCTTCAAGCAGGGCAGCAGCACATGCAGCTCGTTTTTGCTGCAGGCCCAGGAGAAAAGGAGGGGCAGGTTCTAGCCTGCGTGCGTTAAATCAAGTTCCTCGCGTTTCATGGACATGGCACATGCATGCAGAGGCGTTGGGTCTATTCGGCGCATGCGCATGCAATAATTAATGCTCTATGCAGTCTACTACTACCATGTAACAATTAATGCTCCATGCAGCCTACTGCTCCACTACCAAGTCCGGTCCAGTAGCATTCTCCAACTACCTCTTGGCACATTAGCGTTGTTAGCTCACCTAGATCAGAGAAAGCATGCGCTAAAGCATGGGGTATTTATTTCATTTGCTAGATCTTTTCTATCACTCAAGTAGGAACATGAAAAACATGTAGCATTTATTGCATTCTACGTAGAAAGTTGCCATGAAAGCATGCGATATTTTACTGCTACCGGAGCTAGGACATGATCTAAGCACCATCTAAGCCGTAGGGACCGTATCCGATGGAGTTAGGACCATGAGCTGACGTGGCCACGCTCAGAGGCCGCGAAAACGGCGCGGCGCGGCCTCATAGTTCTAATATTAGGCCATGAATCCTGTTAAACAGTAACTAGTTATGTCAGAATACAAGCCTTTTAATGCTACCAGTACACAATTATTAAATTTAAAATCAATCCGAAACAAATTCTTATTTCAGGTTCCGTTAGGAAGTTGGAACACAAGAATTTTGCAGGAATCACGTAGGAATTTGATATGAGATAGTTCAGTTTCACAGAAAAAATATAAGAATGGAAGTTTTTTCCGTATTCCAATAAGACCGTCAAACCATGAATTTGCATCGGCACGTTAACTTAGCCATTGCGGACCATATGCATGTAAGCTCCTCCAAAAACAAATTGAGAGAAAAAAAAACAAGTGCAAAAACCTGTCGCTAGCCGAGCGACACTGCCACCGCGCTACAGGTGCGTTTGCACGGACATTTTTGATAGATGAGTTCTACTCCATACGTAGTATTGTCCATCGACGATTACACGTCGACAGAATCCCCCGCTGCCGCTTTATCAATCCATCGATCATCCGCTGCCGGTGACGGTTGATTCGGCGTCTGATACATCTCCGCGCCCGGCGGGTCTCGCGCCGACTTCTGCACCCGTATTGCCACGACTCGCAGGGCCGTCGTCAGTCCTCCGCCGTTGTCGTGGAGCCGCCGCCGCCGCATCTCCCAGCAGCTGTAGGTCCAGGACGACCCGGCCGCACGACGCGCAGGAGGCGAACGCGCCCTCCGCACGCAGGGCGCGGAGCGCGCCGCAGTGGCCGCACCAGCACGTCGTGGAGGGTGCCATCGCAACGACGAAGGGCGGCGGAACGTCTCGAGTCAAGGGAGGATTTATACGCCGCCGGAAGGCTACATTTTTGGAAGGTTTTTGGGCGTTTGGTTTGGGAGCAGATTCAGACGTGCATATGGTATGCACCGTTGTCGGTTTATTTTCGGTAGCTGAGTAATCGAATTTGGAATGTGATGAGCCTCATCGATCTCGTGTTCCCGATATTTATGGAGCACGGATGAGTCGGTTTGAGAGCCTGACTGCCTAAGTCAAGAAGAGTTGGACGCCGTGACTGTAGGTTTCTTGGCAGCTAAGTTTCACTCGGAACCTTTCACACGGAGGAGTATTTATATTTTTATAGACTATAGACCCAATCGAAGATTCATGTGTTGATTAATAAAGAAAGCAATATGATTAGGCAACCAGGTGTGCTACGTAGCGATAGGTGCAGGCCAGTATCCAAAGCGGTCCAAGAGGTTTTGTATGTAGTCAGTTTATAAAACCACAAGCCTTTCCTCTCTAAAGAATTATTATGGTTTCGACGGCTAATTCACAACACGAACATGTCCCGTTTCTATCACCAAAGTATGCACAAACTCTAGGAGCCTACGGATCATGTGCATATATATTGGCTGCCGGTGTCGGTAAAAAACAGATCCGAAGTAGTTATCTACTTTCGACGTACAAAAGAAGTCGACACAGATGTGATGTTCATGTTACCAAAATCACATCGCTGCAGTTAGAATTTACAACAGTGAGTTCACCCGTAATTACGTCTTGCCCTAATACAGTAAGAACCGTAGGCTCTTCCAGCAATTCTCCATTCGTTTCATCCGCTATGTCACTACACGCATTTTACAGCTACCTCTTGTTTTCCAGAAGAGGCTCGACAAGGTTCACTTGTTTTGACGGGTTTGATTCACCCTCAGTAGCTTTCTTCAGAATTCCCGCAGGTTGTCCTTGCCGATTCTGCGCTCCCTGAAGGGACTGCAAAATCAACAGTGTTAGTAAGCGATTCATTATAACTCAGTAATTGTGGACAAGTGATGAAAAGTTCATGCTAGCATACAATGAATACACTACCAAAAGCCACCATCAACTGTAAAAAGAATACCCAGCATCTATACAAAAACGGAAGTATCTCCAGCAAATAATCTGCTAGCCTCCAAGATTCTGAGTCAAGAGACTATCAACGGCAGTCCATATGCGATTTCTTCACTAACGAATCATATATTATTGATTATATAGCATTACTGAAGCATATGAAATCACTTTCAGCTATAGGTTATATATAACCAGTAACATATTTTGTAAAAAGAATATGGGGAAGAGATTAATGAACGGCAAAACCATCAACAAACATATGACGCTTTTTTGGAACACTTTCAAAGAAACCACACGACCTATAGGGCTATAGGCAGCCTTGAAGCTGAACTTAAAAGAACCCCAATTTGAAAGTTATGTTTTTATTGGCCAAGCAGTCAGTTCAAGGTGAACTTTGACCATCAAATTGTCTGTTTAATTTCCTAGTGGACAGACATTTAACTGGTCGAACCAACTTTAGTAACTTAATTTATAACAGAAAGGGATGAAAGATGAAACAAAAATGTTTAGACAGGAACAGCTAGCATCAAACACTGCGATATAGATGACCGACATGGCTGCTTGGTATCCAAGCCGAGTACGTTCAGCTCAATCAAGATATACCATTTTAATATTTTTATCTACTCTTTGTCGAAAAAAATTACATTATCAAATTAACAGTCAAATATAAAGTACATTAACAAAAGAATCCATGCTTCATGTTTCTCAATAGAATGATGACAAACATATGCTGATACTGTGAATGCCAGGTACCAAAATATTAATATTTCACAACCTGCATGGGTCATATTTTACTGTACAAGAAAAATTGCACTTACTGCAGCCTTTTGACCCGTTAATCTCCTAACAGATGGAGCCCTTGCAACTGATGATGCAGCAGCAGCAGCAGCCACTCGGATCCTGTAAGGGAGTGAGAATTAGTTACTTTCAACTTAGCAGAAGTTGAAGAGTGGCACAAGAACAATGTACATGTGTAGGTGAGGCATACCTTTTATGAACATCAACATATTCATCGGTCTCATCCACTATTTCCTCCTGCAAAAATAAATAAATTGAACTGAGACACATCACATAAAATGGTAAAATGGTAAAACGATCTACCTGATGAGCCATATTTTTTACACTTTACCTGCAGGAGTTCTTCAAATACATCTTCAAGTGTGATGATACCAACAACCTCACCATCCTCAATATCCTCTGACCTAGGCACTGCATTTGATGTTGGGTTTCCATTAGCCTGCCTGTTATGTGGTCTTTCGATATCAACAACCACATTGTCTGCCCTTTCTTCAGCATTAGATAACAATGGAGCAGTCAACTGTGCTGGCCCAACTGCTTCCCTGTTTAGTTCAGTTTTGTCAAGGGATGGCTCAGTTTTGGGTTTAGCCTTCACAACGGCAGCCATATGGCTACTTCCTTTTTGAAACTCATTGAGTATATCATACAAAGGCATGTCTGAAGGAACCCTGAAAAAGGATTGACCAGATATTTGTCAGGGAGAAAGCAGATTAGTTTACTGGGATGATACAGCAAAAAAAGAAAAAGAAAAACACCGGTTTGATGTTATTACATACTGAAATTAAACATTCCAGAGCAAGAATAAAATCCAACAGACGAAGGGTGTACCTTGGAATCCTTCTAATTGAAACAGCACTAACCGGTGTCTCCGTTTCAGCACGAACAGTCAAAAGGCTTTTTACCTAATTAAGTTCAAAAATGCTTACAAGTTAGTTAAGGATACAAGTCACTGAATAATAATCAGAGGCATCAATGAGACTTACCAACAGGAGACCAATGATGTTTTTTGGGTTTCCAGAGTATACAGGAACACGGCTGTGGCCACGAGCAAGAATTTTCCCAATTGCTTCCCTGTGAATACAAATACACCAATAGGCTATTGTAGTTTACAAGGATTTTGATTGACAAAATACAAACAGCGCTATGGATATATACTGTGCAGAAATATTTATTGTCTAGGTGAAACATAAAAATCGAGCATATTTAAAGTTTAGCTTTGCAAATATACAATGAAACTACTATCAGGTACTATATAATGGGCTTATAAGTTGCTCCACAGAAAATAGATCGGAAAGTACAAGATGGAATGACCAGATAAGTGTTAGCTATGCTCATTTCAACATTACAGTCAACTTAACCACATGGAGCAGATAATTTCCGCCCATCTGACAAATGGAGGCTGACAGCAATATGGGATGGAGAAATGGTTGTGTACGATTTTGTGTCGGATTCTGACTCCAGAAAATGTGAGATAGGATGTGGGATGAGTGATATATCCTTTGGTGGTGCCCAAATGATGAATATTTTGAGGAATCCTATTGCGATTGCACTTAAGCCCATGATAATGTTAGGTAGACCGACACATATGAGTAGATAGACAATACCGTGTCTGTGTCCTTTGTTTGTCATCTTAGCGATCAGCCTCCCTATACTAACTCCTATGCACCCTACTGTCTAACATACCATGTGGCAATGTAAATGGCATGGAGAATATCTGCTCATCCATATATTTATTCCTTTCATCTTTATTTTCCCATCTAGGTGGTGGCTCATGTTGGATTTCACTCTAGCCTATGCCAACTTTCTTGGGACTACAAGCTTTGATGTTGTTGCTGTTATTGTTGACTGAAAGTTTGCATAACAGATACGTGATGGACAAATGGCTGTCCGGCACTATTTGCGTCTGACTCAGACTCCAAGAAAAAAAATGGAGGCTAACATAAAAAAAAGGGTGATATCTGTCTTTATGTGCCATCACTACAGCGCCCTAACCACCAATACTCAAAGTATACACCGATTTACGTTGATAAAAGGAGAGCAGTGCAGGAAAATGGAAATGGATAGAAAAAGAAATAAGAGTGCACAGATCAATAATAAGGAACATGAGCATGGGCCATGTAGTATTACCAATCTAACTTGGAATCCACATCTAGTGAGAAAGTTGACTCAATAGGTGTCATAGCTTCTGCAGCTGTCTGCACGGAGTAAAGATTTTGTTAAATACAACTAGAAACATTTAAGGTTCTGTAATTGTCAGCCAAATCAAGCGAACTGTTCATCAGTGGTGCTGCAAAACCTGAATCGCCATGCTACTTTACTTTCTAAGCAGTCAGCACATATTTGAAACTGAGGAACATTGTACCGAACTCAGCACAAGAGAACTTGCATGCTTATTTTGCACACAAATTGCAACATGGGTTCAAACATTTCGAGTTGAGCACCGCAACTGAACTGGAAACCCATGCATGCTTATAAACAAAAAGAGGAGAGATATAAAGAACGAAACCCATGTAAGCTTATTGTTTTTTTCTCAAACATGCAGGAGAGCTGTGTACCTTTGTATTGTTGAAAGTCAGCAGATAAAAGAAGACAGAGAATCATAGCTCATTTCCTCTAAGGCACCAAATTTACCCCAATGTCCCAAGAAACAACCATTTTACAAAATAACAAGTGTAGCAACATCAGGCTTTATATACCGAGTTCAATTGGATATTATTACCAGGGTTCCCCTGAGATATAAGCATTATTTATGTAATGTGGGAAAATATGTCTAATATTATGAATATGATGTGCACCTTTTCAGTCAGGTCCAATGCCCCACTTATGATTGTAGTCTCGTCATGGGTAAGCTCTCCACCCTTGCCAGCCTGTTATGGTAGAAGCAGTAACTGTGGCATAGCCCTGGTTGAACATGAAAATTTATAGAGAAGCAGTGATATGATAATGTTACCTCTTTGCTGTGGATTGAAACTAGAGCTTTTAACTGAGCTCGCCTAAAAAGTGCAGACTCATTGTGCCCAAGAGCACAGTCCAGGATCTGAGGGCAAAAGCATATTTCAGTCACTTCAGTAACAATCAATAGACCATAACAAGCAAAATAAAAAGATCACAAACAAGAGTATCAAAATAAAAACAACCAAGGACGCATACTGATATAAATATGCAATCAAATCATCTTTTACTGAAGGGAGAAGTCCATTTTTTACCATTGAACCATTGCCGGAGTCCAATTTTTGGCCATTGAACTCCAAAATCAGATATCCTTAACCATCAAACTATGGGAGCTGGATAAATTTAGCCCTCTAGCTGGTTTCAAATGTGGTTTTTCCTATATATGTATTTTCTAAAAATAATAAAAAACTGGTTTAGTCTCTAAAAACCATAAACGATTCATTTTAAATAAGAAAAATATTAAGTTGACACTACCTCCATTCTCGAATATTTGTCACCGGCTAGTTCATTTTCGAACTAGGAAGCATGATTTCAAAGGCCGTAAGGTGAGCCGTGGTGAGCGAGCACTGCCGGGACGCCTAGGCGGTTACTAGGCAACGCCTTTGAAACAAGGCTAGGAAGCGTTAAATAAAAAAGAACGAAGGGAGTAACATTTTTCTAAAACTATAATTTATCTATCGGTGCTCTATTTAGAATTATTTGGATATTATTTGTTCCTGTTGCTTGTGTTTTATTGCTCGTACTCGTGAAAGTATAACAGATGCACTGCTTCAAGAGTGTAGCAACTATTACCCTGTTTGGATCAGCTAAAAGTTAGCTGCTAAACGCTAAATATTAGCTAGCATAAGCTGTAATCAGCTAATGGGTGCTAATAGATTGTACACATATTAGCTAATTTATTAGCTAGACCCATTTGGATCCAAACCAACTCAATTTTAGCATATAATAATTAGCTGGGTGCATCCAAACAGACCCTAAGCAAGTCAATTTTTCCTTTTAGAGTAATAAAATATTAGTAGCCAATATGCAAAAACAGGCAAGGTTGAAGTTTTTTTCTGAAACAGAAGAAAAATAACAAATATTAAACTAGCTTTCGCTACGCGATAGGTCATCAAATATCAGCTGGAGTCATCAAGAACTGATAAACCAAAATATCGTTCTGTAACTAAGTACACCAATGCCATACAACTGAGCGGGAAGATGATTGTGAAGGGGAAAAAGAGGCTCTATCATAATGTCATCCATGGAATTCAAAATATATGTCATGATAGGAGTGCATAAAATTACAGTACAGTACGAACATAATTGAATCATGTGATTTTGTTGGTTTACCTTCCCAATAGGGTAAGCGATTGGATAGCAGATGACCATGAGGATGCGTACGAGCCATACAAAGTTAGCACCCACTGCTAGACCATATCTTGTGCAGATTGCTTGTGGTATAACCTGGTGTCAAAATAGTGAATTTTGGATGATAAACCAAAATATCCAATGAGCAAATAGTGAACTTTTTGGACATAACATGAATACCTCTCCAAAGGCAAGAACAAAAGTCACTGACAACACTACAGCAACAACAGGATGAAAAATCCTGTCAAGAAATATAGGAAGTGCCTGCAAAGGTAGCAACAAGGTAAATGGAAGATTCGACTGCTAAAACAAACTAGGTTGCAAAGATATTAGAGAAAATAATAATATGTAACCTATACCCTACCTATCAACGACTTTGCAATACAGAAATAAGGTAGATGGTGACAGAAAGGAACAAAGGAATGAAAGGATACATTAGTGTCAACTAAGCAAAGGAACTCTCCTATGAGAAGCATGGCGGTAGATTTAGAATGAAGCAAGTGATGATGATTGGGCATACATGCACCAACTGTGATGCGGCTGGACTAACACTTACCATGCTGCAGCATGCTGCAGTAGGATGAAAAGAGAAATTAGCAGTACACATGCATGACCACTGGCAGAAAGAACTTTATATAGAGAATGCAATATCTTATCTAAACTGCATTTATTCCCAGTTTCCAAAATGTAAGATATAATCATAACTGGATTACCAGAAATTGTGGTATGATATATGGTGCGATAAAAAGAAGCTGAACAGATAGAGGCAACTTCAGAACATTGTCTCTCTCCCAATGATGAGTTAAAGAGTGAAAGTGCTGATGCTTGGATAATTCGTTAGAAGCTTTAGACAGAAAATTCTAATATGCCATACATTCTTTTAACGAATGTACACCTGTATAGTGCAAAATTGCAATCCAAATACTCTACCTCCATGGCAACAGCATTACACAACAGCAGGGTGACAAGAAGCTGGTGCTGCTTTTGAACAACTGGAAGGATGGCAGCTGCAGCACACAAAGCAAACATTAAACACATGAGGGACAGCAGAAACGTCAATCAAAGGGACAAGACAACAGTAAAACTGGATTTCAAAAGGGGAAGAGCAAAAGAATGTTGGTGGACAAAAAGGAGCAGCTAAACAGGCACAGTGTAGCCAGTCAAAGTGATTAAGCAGCAGCATTACTGCCACATTTAAACTGGACATTGCTACCTCATGCATTAGGTGCACTGATAAAGATATGAGATATTGAGATGCCCAGACCCAGATATGTCATTTCCTTCAGTAACTAGAGTGACTCACTGGAGATCATCAGGTCAGACAAAACCAAAAGTTACAGAATATGTTGTGAGGAAAAGCCATAGCAGGCTAGCAGCACGCTACCCCCAGTGAACAATCATGGAGATCCAGGAAGCTCCAGGGCGGACACCTTTTGTGCTTGTCCATTGCATAACACTTCTCACCAAAAAGATGTGAATCTTAGGAAAAGGCAAATCCCATC
Source organism: Paspalum vaginatum (assembly GCA_030272315.1). Lineage (NCBI taxonomy): Eukaryota > Viridiplantae > Streptophyta > Magnoliopsida > Poales > Poaceae > Paspalum > Paspalum vaginatum. The sequence continues at coordinate 36,227,646 of CM059020.1, read as the reverse complement.
CACACTTCCTTTTGGTATTCCCTGATTTCTAGCTTTGTTCTACTTCCCTTTCCAGACGCTTGTGTGAGTAAATAATATGTCAGCATTAGCATTCCATTTTGTCCTCACTGCCATGAACGCTACTTACAAAAGTTACCAGCCTTACGATCGGAGCCAGAAAAATTCAGCAAAAGTCACCGAATACGCTGCATAACATTCAAATTTGCATAGAAACTTGGAGAAATTGGTAAGATGCTCTCAATCCCTCGTCCCCATCCCCCCCCCCCACCCCCCAATGTGATATGCCCCAACACTGTGATCCGACTAACAGAGATCACAAACCCGCTCCTACGACAGCAACCAGATCGAGCAGAACGAGGGGGGATATGGGGGCAAATGGATATGGTATGGGATCCTACCAGCCTGAGCCTTCTCGGCGTCGGTCCCGCTGCGCTGGAGGATCTCCAGCTCGACGAGGCCGAGCGACATGAGCCCCAGGGTGAGCCCGGACATGATCCCGGCGAAGAGCACAAGGAAGCAGGAGATGCCCGCGTACGCCCACCACTCCAGCGACCCGAAGGCCGTGTCCTCCCCCTTCACGATCAGCGCCATCGCGCCCACCCCCGCCGCCGCGGCCGCGCTCGACGCCGGCCGCGCCGTCGCCGCCACCACCCTCACCGCCGCCGCCAGGCCCACCGCCCGCGCCCTCCCCGCCGCCGCAGCCATCGCCCTCGCCCTCGCCCTCGCCCTCGCCCTCGCGCCGATGAGTCAGCGACAGAGCCCGCGCCCCACGGCCCGATGCGTGGGCACCGTATATGCCGGTCCAGGAAGGTGGGCTAGCGAGGAAGAGGACAAGATGGCGCGGCGCAGAGGCCGCTGGATGCGGCCGCGGCCAAGGCTCGGGTGCTGCTGGCGGTCGATCTGACGGCTGGGGGAATGCCACGTGGGCGCAACGGTGGGCCACCTGGCTCGTCCCACGCCCCCCGCCGTGCGGTGGAGCCTGACGGAACACGGCGACGCGACACGTCGTTGGCAAGTGTGTGGAGGCCGTCGGGGTCGCGGCGTCGTGCTCGCACTTGCACAGTTGCGCTCGAGTTTACGAAAGGGGCATGCGAACAAGAAGGCTTTATCATGGCTTAGATTGATAATAATAATGATGACGTGATTGTGACAGTGCCTTGCTAATTCAGTTAGCTGTCTTCCGTAACGAAAAATGTTGACATAAAAATGCCTATTTGAGTAGACATATTGCAACCGCCGATTGCACCACACCTTTTCCAACCACTCGCTCTGATCAAAATATAAGTTGTCGAATTTTGAAGACGGCCTTTAACCATTTATCATATTAAAGATATTGCAAATACTCAAAACATAAACTGTGTTTCAAAATATGTTGATCATGTTTAAAAAATACTCGCAATAAAAATAAAACAAATGGTCAAGAATGAATTAAAAGCCAACTACAACTTGTACTTTTGGAATAGAGGGATCAAAACAATTTCCAAACAGTAGCGTTTCATATTCTGTATAGAAAGGTTGTGGTATTTAGAAATTTCATTGTAGATGAGCCTTCCTTTTATAATGTGTCAGCGATGTCTATTAGGCTATTCCTAATACAAATATCACATTTCAAAACCCCAAGGATGACACGTTGTATAAAGATATGGTAAGGGTAAAAATAAACACCCTCAATTATACATAGTACCATATTCCTATATTCTGAAATAAGTAATTAATATGATATTGTGTCTATGAACATGGACCCAAGGTGTCAGCGTCTATACCATTTGTCTAAAATATCGTGCCAAAATAATATCTTACACAAGATATAGTTATTTTTTATTAAATGTTGTACCATATCATCTAGAAAATTTATATGCCACCTCATCATTTCATAAGTACGATACCATCAATTGGGACTATGCTTATTATATACGTCAATCAATGTACTAGTAATACCGATCTGTTGACGCGCGTAGTGCACGTCCTAAACACAGTTTTGGGAGCAAGTCATTTGTTTATCTTTATGCCCCTTTGAAGCTTGGGATTTTTTTTTCTGAACCATGCGTTTTCTTGAAATTTTAATTTTTTTTCTGTGAAATTTATGTATAATTTTTATGAGATTTTTGCGTTCCATATGAGGGTCTTACTTTGAACAATTCACACATCTATGTGATGTGGTTTTGTGAACGAGCATATGATAAAAGGATATGCGCTTAGTAAGAATAGTAAAAATATGCAATTTACATTTTTAGAGCTAGGTTGATCTGACTAGGCTGCCTATCTTATCATTTATATTTCAAACTCCACTCTATCTATAGTACACATATTGTTTTGTACAATATATATCTATAATGTTTGCTGAAAAATCAGTGGGATAGGGACAGATAGCTGTTGAAACCATAATAAGCGGCAAGCATAGGAGACAACTTTCTTCTTGCGCTCCTTGAACTGCTGCTAGCACTCGGCCACTCGCTGCTCTTGTCTTGTTTGCCTCCAAACCTTTGAGAAACAATGCTAGCAATCTTAGCATCAGCGAGTGAGCTTCCTTGATATAGCATGCGACTAGCTGCGGCCGTGTGAAGAAGAGGTCGGACAGGTGGATCGCACCGGATTTTGTGTTTACCACCGTTGATTCATAACCAGTGATTCCAATCCACCCACAATACTCCCGGAGCGTGCGCCAAGCTCGCGCGCATCTCGTCTGCCTTGCCGGCGCCGCAGCAGCTCAAGATGGCACCGCGCGCACCGCCTCTCCGCCACCTCCTCCATCTCCTCCTCCTCGTCCCGGCCCTCGCCGAAGTTCCCGACCGCTACGCCTCCCGGCACGCGGGCGCAGGCGCCAGCGCGGGGCTCAGTAGTGCGCTCGCGCAGGAGTACCTCGACCCCACCTACCCGGTTCCGCGGCCCCCGCCGGCGGCGCCGACCTGCGTCCTGCCGGTGCTGTCCAACTCCTTCGCCAACACCTACGGCGCGCCCCCCGCTAAGGCCTCGTACGCGCCGCCCGCCGGGTGCCCCGCGCCCTGGTCCCTCGTCGTGCTCGCCTTCTCCGTCGCCATCGCCGGTGACCAGTACGACCGCGTCGCGGCCGTCTGGCTCGACGGCGCCGAGCTCCTCCGTACCACCACCGCCGAGCCCACCCCCGACGGCGTCCGCTGGACCGTCCGCAGGGACGTGACCCGCTACTCCGCGCTGCTCCAGTCCCCGCCCGGCGGCGTGCTCTCCGTCATGCTCGAGAACCTCGTCAACGACCAGTACACCGGCGTGTACAACGTCAGCGTGTCGTTCGAGTTCTACGGCGCCCCTGCTTACCTCTCCGCCGCGGGATCCTCCTTCGCCGGCGCCGGCGCTGGCGCTGCCGATCCCAAGCCGGCGAGCCCGACGCTGCCGGAGTCGTACTTCCAGGCGGCGGATCTGATCCTGCCGGTCTCGGAGGCCACCGGCGAGAGCAAAGGTTTCTGGTTCCGCATCCAGAACTCGTCTGACTCGCGCTCCAAGCTCGTGACCATTCCGTCGAGCACCTACCGCGCGGTCCTGGAAGTCTTCGTGTCCCCGCACTCGAACGACGAGTTCTGGTACTCGAACCCGCCGGACCTCTACATCCGCGAGAACAACCTCACCACCGGACGGGGCAACGCGGCATACCGCGAGGTCGTGGTGAGCGTGGACCGCCACTTCGCCGGCTCGTTCGTGCCGTTCCCCGTGATCTACACGGGCGGCATCAACCCGCTGTTCTGGCAGCCCGTGGCGGCGCTGGGCGCGTTCGACCTACCAACCTACGACGTCGAGCTGACCCCGTTCCTGGGCCTCCTGGTCGACTGCGAGGCGCACGAGATCACGCTGAGCGTGGTGGACGGCATCGCGGAGTGGCTCGTCGATGCGAACCTGCACCTGTGGCTGGACCCCTCGTCGTCGAACGTGTTGGCCGCGCTAGGCCGCTACGAGGCGCCGCGGCTGTCCATCACCCGGCGGTACTACTCCCGGCGTCTGGACGGCAGCTTCACGATCCGCGCCAAGAGGAAGTCCAAGCTCAGCGGGTGGGTGAAGTCGTCGTTCGGCAACTTCACGACGGAGGTGGAGGCGGAGCTGGAGGCGAGCAGCCTGGTGGAGTTCACCGACCAGGGCAGGAACAAGACCGTCCGGCTGCAGGCGGAGCAGGACACGGAGGTCGTCGTGCGGTCGTCGGCGACGCGGAAGGTGGTCGGCAAGGTGGAGACGGAGGCCAAGTACCCGCTTTGGCTGGAGATGGTGACGGGGGACGCCGCCGAGGACGGCACCTACGTCACGACGGCGAACCTGACGCACTCCCTGAGCGTGGAGACTGACGCGGAGGCCGAGGGGCTGTTCGAGCGCGAGGCGAAGCTGGCCGACGAGCAGGCCGCCGCGGGGTGGATGCTCGTGAGCGGCCACGACGTGCTCAACGGGTCCGCCGCCACGACGCAGGCGTACCGGTACAGCGACGACGCGGGGCGGTACGAGCGGGCCATCGACACGCTGGACGGCGCCGTGCTCAGCGACAACGTCACCGAGAGCTACACCGCCTTGCGGGACGGCCTGGAGTCGGATGCTCGATGGCGCACGCTTGCTGCCGGAGGAGCCGAGGCTGGGGGCGCACTAGCCTGCTAGCGGCTGTCTCTCATAAACCACCGCCTCTCACGCGATTGCAAGCTCTAGGCCCGCCGGTGTCGCGGTGGCGGCGTGGTTCGGCAGCCAAGCGCAGCCGCCATTGCACAGGTACACAACAGCGAGCGCTGCGGAAGGAGAGCTCGGGAAAGGGTCAGCGACATGGGTTAAGGCCGGTTGGGCCGAGAGACAATAACGCTATAGTAGGTTTGGCTGAAACGAGCAGCATCCTTCCTTGCTTGCTTTACCCCGACACGTCGGGCTTCCTTGCTTGCTTTACCTGTGGACAGCGGACTGGTTGAATTGACTAATATCTTCAAAAAAATTTGTCATGAAGGGAGTTGTGCAGTTGTCGATGGTTACTCTTTCTGTCCCAAATTTCTGTCCCAAATTATAAAATGTTTTAGATGTCTAATAAATTCACTCGCTATTTCATATATGTGTGTTCAATATATTGTCTAAATTGATATCATTCATGGATAAAAAGAGAGAGTTAGAACCGATTATAATTTTGAATGGCGGGAGTAACTTTAAATAAAACTAATTTAGTTCTATATAATTTCCCTCGCTGAATCAAGGAAAATAGGGGAAGCATTATGGTGCTACACTACAAATAACTATCATTTCTATTACCTTTCCCGAGGAAATTAAACTTAACTAACTTTGAATAATGATATTTATAATACCTAATTAATTTAATCAATTTTCAATAGTGCACTTATTTTTTACTGTGGATGTTAATTTCGTTTTCCTAGAAATGTCGTTAAAGTTAGAGAATTTTAACATAGGACAAAGCTAAAACAAATGATGTATAACGGAGGCAGTGAGCAGATTGATTCACAAGGGGTAGTCTACACTATACACACATGAGACCATCGTACCTCCACCTTCCAAGTGAGTGTGAATACAAAAAACACATTTAAGGCCAACTAAATAAAATCTTATAGTATTTGATCTCCGAATAACTTCTCGAATAATGTGCTAGTTTTTCACAAAGGAAAATTCTAAAGGGGCACTTTCTTGCCATTCCAAAACATTAACCATACTCCACTAGATATTTGGATCATCAGAAAAGAAAAGAAGAGGACCCTGACTTTTTTTTATTCCAAAATCTTAAAAAATAAGTTACAGTTCAAATGCTAAATTCCGTATCAGGCGCTAATTCCGTCTCAATCTTTTGCAGTTTTCTAACCTAATCCGACTCTGCTGGCATTGCCGGCTTCCTTTTTGCCATCATAACCCGATCGTTTTTTTTTGTGCATTAAAGTAAGACAGTAGAGAAGGCAAAAATAAATCATTGCAATCCTTCTTTCCAGAAACTTGGTAGGCTCACCTAATTCTGAACCCAAGAGAGAAACCGCAGCTTCTGCTTCTCTGATCTCGCATCTTTCCGCCTCTCCTTCCGAGACTTCTGCTCTGGTTTCCTTGCAATGAGCACCGAGAGCAAACAATCAGCGAACATCATTGCATTAGCACAGCTCGTTCATTACAAAGCATGCTACAGGAATATGAGACTTACCCGCCATGATTACTCTAATAGTCTAATTGCACCTGACGCTGGGATCGGTTGTGCCTTGCAAATTGGGCAACAAGAGAAGAGACTAAAGAAATGATTAACCAGTTAAACCATTCAGATACGAAAAGGAGAACGCATCATTTGCTGAGAGAGAGAGTAGGTACGTAGGTAGCTGCAATGAGTTGGTCTCCGCCGCTCCGGTTACGGTTGGTGCGGCGGTGGAGGGGTGGGTTGGGGCGCACTATCCTGCTGGCGGCTGTCTCTCAGAAACCTCAGCCTCTCACGCGATTTCAAGCGCTAGGCCCCCCGGTGTCCAGCTCATGATGGCGGCGCGCTCGGTGGTTCGGCAGCCAAGCGCAGCCGCCGCCCTTGCACAAGTACACAACAGCGAGCGCTGAGGGGGGATAACTCCGGGAAGGGGCAGTGACACGGGTTAGGGCCGGTTGGGCCTCTGGGCCAGTTAGGCCGAGAGACAATAACACTGTAGTAGGGTCTGGCTGAAACAAGCAGCAGCACATTGGGCTTCCTTGCTTGCTTTACCGGTGGACAATGGACTGGCTGAATTGACTAATATCTTCAAAAAAATTTGTCATGGAAGGAGTCGTTGAGTTGTCGATGGTTACTCTTTCTTTCCCAAATTATAAAATGTTTTAGATATCTAACAAATTCACTCGTTACTTTATGTATGTGTGTCCAATATATATCTAAATTCATCAACATTCATGGATAAAAAATGAGAGTTAGAGCCAATTATAATTTTGAACGGTGGGAGTAACTCTAAACAAAGCTAATTTGGGTCTATATAATTTCCCTCGCCGAATCAAGGAAAATAGGGGAAGCATTATGGTGCTACAGTACAAATAATTATCATTTCTATTACCTTCCCCCAGGGAAATTAAACTTAACTAACTTAGAATAATGAAATTTATAATACCTAATTAATTTAATCAATTTTCACATAGTGCACTAATTCGCGCTAATTCCGTCTCAATATTTTGCCGTTTTCAATCCTAATCCGACTCTGCTGCTGGCATTGGCGGCTTCTTCTTTTATGCCACCATAACTCGATCGTTTTTTTTTTTTGCATTAAATTAAGGATAGTAGAGAAGGCAAAAATAAATCATTGCAATCTTCCTTTCCAGAGACTTGGTAGGCTCACCTGATGCTGAATCCAAGAGAGAAACCTCAGCTTCTGCTTCTCCTCTTTCCGACTCTCCTTCTGAGACTTCTGCTCCAGTTTCCCTGCAACGAGCACGGAGAGCAAACGATCAGCGAACATCATTGCATTAGCACAGCTCGTTCATTACAAAGCATGCTACAGGAATAGGAGACTTACCCGCCATGATTACTCTAATTGCACCTGACACGGGATCGATTGGGCTTGCAAATTGGGCAACAAGAGAAGAGACTAAAGAAATGATTAACCAGTTAAACCAGATTCAGATACCAAAAGGAGAACGCATCATTTGCTGAGAGAGAGAGAGAGTAGGTACGTAGGTAGCTGCAACGAGTCGGTCTCCGCCGCTCCGGTTACGGTTGGTGTGGCGGCGGAGGGGAGGGTTGGGGCGCACTAACCTACTGGCGGCTGTCTCTTAGAAACCTCAGCCTCTCACGCGATTGCAAGCCCTAGGCCCGCTGGTGTCCAGCTCGCGGTGGCGGCGCGCTCGGTGGTTCCGCAGCCAAGCGCAGCCGCCGTCCTTGCACAGGTACAGAACAGCGAGCGCTGAGGGAGGAGAGCTCCGGGAAGGGGCAGCGACACGGGTTTGGGCCGGTTGGGCCTCTGGGCAGTTGGGCCGAGAGGCAATAACACTAGTAGTAGGGTCTGGCTGAAACAAGCAGCAACACGTATGGCTTGCTTGCTTGCTTTACCCGTGGACGGCGGACTGGCTGAATTGACTAATATCTTCAAAAAAGAAAAGTCATGGAGTTATCGATGGTTACTCTTTCTATTCCAAATTATGAAATGTTTTAGATCTCTAATAAATTCACTCGTTACTTCATGTACATGTGTTCAATATATGTCTAAATTCATCAACATTCATGTATAAAAAAAGAGAGTTAGAACAAATTATAATTTTCAATGGCGGGAAGTAACTCTAAACAAAGCTAATTTGGTTCTATATAATTTCCCTCGCCGAATCGAGGAAAATAGGGGAAGCATTATGGTGCTACACTACAAATAATTATCATTTCTATTACCTAACTCCAGGGAAATTAAACTCAACTAACTTTGAATAATGAAATTTATAATACCTAATTAATTTAATCAATTTTCACATAGTGCACTTATGTTTGCACTGTGGATGTTAATTTTGTTTTCCTAGAAATTTCGTTAAAGTTAGAGAACTAGAGGAATTCTCCGCGCGTTGCTGTGGAAATTCGAGGGATAGCAACGCATATGCCAAAAAAGCATTGCATGTATGAAGTTGTAGAAAATCGATAGAAGATATAAATAAACGTGTTAGTAGATTGTGACATATCATAGAACTTAGTAGGCCTTTGTGATGACATGGCTTCATGCATGTCAAGAGAAATATGTAGTGAGGGCTCCTATTTATTAGATATATAAGATTTTAACATAGGACAAAGCTAAAACCAATGATGTATAACGGAGGCAGTGAGCGGATTCATTCACCAGAGGTAGTGTGCACTTTACACACATGAGACCATCGTACCTCTACCTTCCAAGTGAGTGCGAATAAAAAACCACATTTAAGGCCAACTAAATATAATCTTATAGTATTTGTTCTCGAATAACTTCTTGAATAATGTGCTAGTTCTTCACAGAGGAAAATCTAAAGGGGCACTTGCTTGGCATTCAAAAACCTTAACCATACTCTGCTGGATATTGGGATCATCAAAAAAGAAAAGAAAAGAAAAGAAAAAAAGAAGAGGACCCTGACTTTTTTTTATTCCAAAATCTTAAAAAAAGTTTACAGTCCAAACGCTAAATTCCGTCTCAGGCACTAATAACCATACTCCGGCGGCGCAAATTCCATCTCAATCTTTTTGTCTTTTCACAACACGAGAAAGTCCACCTAGGGTTTTGGCGGGAGAGCTCTCTGTTTTCGGTACTGCGCGGCTACTCAGGCACCTCCATCCCTTCCACCGACGTGTCGGCGGCGGTAGGAATAACAGTGTCTCCGAAACATCGTCTCATTCAAGAATCTGCACGGGTTGAGATGAATCAGGTTTTTGGGTAGCGACCACACGACTGCTTGCTTGAGTTCTTCGGTCTTCATCAAGGTTTCAACTCCGATTTCATCTTTAGCTACGCTGGAACGTTCCCCGCTGTAAGTAACGATGAGTTTCTCGTTTGAGATAGATTCAATCTGTTACATGGACATGCTGCTTTATGTTTGGTGTAGTTTATCCTTAGTCCATTATGCATGCTACTTAGGAATTAATTTAATCTTAAAAGTGCACTTATTTCTAACATCTATGTCCTTTAGTTCATTATTAATTGTGTTATCCGATGAATGCATGGTGAAGGTACCACTTGATCTAATCTGGTCTATATTATCGATCAAGGTGACGAACTGTAATCATACTTTTCTATTCTTCCGACAATATTATATAACTAAATTTATACTTTACTCATGCTCTTCTATTCATTTCGGCCATATTATGCAGTTGAATTTGTACATATACACTTGATTGGTTGCTGAATATGATACTGTACATTGTTCCATTTATGCCCCCTTAGGCTATCGTCACTGGACTTTCTATCCAACCTTTTATTTTAAACTCCACAATATCTATAGTGCATCAACATTGTTTTTGCACATCTTTTTTACTATCCAGTGACAACAGCCTTAGCAACATGGACATATGCATCCATATAAGAGCCATGTACGTGAGTGTAAGGCGAACACAATGAAGCCATTTGAATCGGAAGCAGCACGCAAAGTCAGAGGTACATACTGAGGACCGAAAGAGCGACCTAGAGGGGGGTGAATAGGTCGACACCTAAAACTTAGACCCCAAAACCTTCTCTCCTCAAATGTGCAAAATCACGTCGCCAAGACGAGGCAACTGACCCTAGGACACATAGACGAAAGCCTTGCAGAAGCCCTCGCTCACAGCCGATCGAAAACGACGCAAAACGAGCCAACAACAGCCAGGACAGAGCACCGGACGGTCCAATGGTCAGCGTCGGACGGTCCGATGGTTACGATCCGAAGCACCGTCGAACAACGTGGACAGAAAGGGGCTTTTGGGCACCCAGCGACCGTCGGACGGTACGATGGTGGCAAAGTCCACAGGGGTGGCCGGGCCTAGGATCCATCTGCTAGGCACAGATCTCGGCCGACGGTCACCGGTCCAATGGTGACCTAACTGGTCCGATGGTCTCCAGCAGACAAAAAACAACCCGCGAATCCACCAAGAATTGATCCAAATCTTGACCAAATGACCTCCAAACTTTACCAAAATTCACAGGGAATTTTTCTAAACCATGGAGAAGCTATTCCCATCAGATCAAGACCAAAGATCAAAAATTTCTCCACGGATTGACTATTCCCTAGAGTGGAGCTCACAAGCCAAGAACGAAAGATTTCAGGGCTGCCCTTGGAGCTCGAGATTTGGCACACCAAAACAACAATCTCTCCAAGTCCTAGCAGTCCAAAACATCGGCAAAGAAAAGATCTAAGGCTTGGTCGAGCACAAACACACCAAAAGACTAAGGAACCAAGATCAAAAGCCGATCAAGAGAGGAGGAAACAAGGACACAAGAAGTGCCGCTTGAAGTCCATCTATTACTGGCCCAAAGGGGTCTCAAATTCGGATTACAAGATGGGGATTCGATCACCCAAGCAGCCACCCACTTCCTACCCTCAAAAAGTGGAGGCAACATCTCTCAAACCTCATTAATCTTGTTGCTCTTTGCTTGGTGACAAAAATAGAGCTCTAACCCTAGCCCTAAACAAATCTCAACCAGCCAAGAGAGGTGGCTAAGGGCAACCAACCTCTTACTTATACTACAACTCTATTGCCCTAAGGCAGTTTTTCACTTGATACCCTATATTATAGACTCTGACACTAATAAGGCCCGTAGGGGCTAGAAAAGACCATAATAACTCGGATGAACAACGACGATGGAGTTCTCGACGTCTTTGGTTTCTCTACTTTCGCATAATGTCCTCCATGTGTCCAGTAGCTCATCCCTCGGGAGTAAATCCGGTTTCTAGAATACCGGTAACCTGCCCATGGTTTTGTCGATAGAACCAGGAAAAGGTTTTGGCTCCTGGTTTTGACGTTCAAACCATAAAATGATAATGGGCCCGATTTTGACGCTTGAACCGATAAACGTTTGATGGGCTTCATCTAAAGTGATTTTACGGCTCACGACACTGTCTCGTACCTAAGGTCACTTTCATGGGCCGAGCCTAACTTGGACCGCAGCCCAAGCCACCTGCCAGTCCGCTCGGTAGGGATTTTGTCACGCCACGGTAGCACTCGGGCGGCGCCAACATGTCACGCTTAGGTGGACTTTCCTCAAGATCACGCTTAGGAGGTGCACGCTCGTCCTTCAGCAAGTCTTCAGCGTTGACGAGCGCTCATCACAGCTATGATAAAAGACCAGACTCGATACACTGGAGTCCCTCAATCTCTCCCTTGATGAGTGCCTTGTCAGTCCTCCCACCAACGACTTGAAGTCATAGACAAAGAAAATAAATGCGTAACAAAGAAAAAAGAAGAAAGAAAAACACATAAAAATTCACTCAAGTAATCAAAAGCCAAAGAAAGTAAAAAAAACGAGAGCATTGGAAGTGAACAAGAGCAAAGCCAAAAGATAGGTCCCTAGGACAAGGGTAACCGCTCAATGCAGCCGATCAACAAAGCACTCGGGAGATGCCACCAGGTCACACTTAGGTGGACTTTCCTCCATGTCATGCTAAGAAGGTGCTCGCTCGTCCTTCAGCAAGTCTTCAGTGTTGACAAGCGCTTATCACAGCTCGGATGAAAGCCCAGACTCGGTACACTTAGTCCCTCACATACTTCCCTTTTGGTTCTGTGTGTAGTTCAACCACAGTAGGCTCTCCATCCTCAGATTTCATAATTTCTTCCTCATTGTCTCCATCCATGTCAACACCCCCATCATCCGGTTCGCCCATCTTTGAGTCATCCTTCTTCACCTTCTTTTTCTTTTTTTTTATTGTTCTCTTCACCCTTGACATCTAGTTCCTCCATCTCCAAGTCATCCTTCTTCACCTTCTTCTTTTTCTTTTTCCCACCACTCTCTTCAACCATGTCAACCATTTCCTCCGTCTCCGTGTCATCCTTCTTTGCCTTCTTCTTTTTCTTTTTACCCTTTTTATTGTCTAAGTCAGTGTCATCCACCACATTCCAGTCATACTCTTTTGCTTCATCATCTGAGCCAAAGTTGCCACCAAACCCAAGGTCTGCAAAGAGTTCATCCATACCATCATCTGGACCTCCCAACTTCCCTCTTTCTCCATCTCCGGATCTTCCTCCATGCTCACAGCTCCACCCATCTCCACCTCAAGACATTCCTGGAAGTTGGACTTGGGCTTGCGCTTACCCTCGGCTTCCCTCTTTCTCTTCTTCTTCATCCCGGCAGGCTCTTTCTTTGGTTTCTTCTCCTCAACCGGGCTCGACTCTGCTGCTGGCATTGCCGGCTTCTTCTTTTTGCCACCCTAACCCAATCGTTTTTTGTGCATTGAAATTAAGACAGCAGAGGAGGCAAAAATAAATCATTGCAGTCTTCCTTTCCAGAGACTTGGTATGCTCACCTGATGCTGAGCCCAAGAGAGAAACCACAGCTTCTGCTTCTTTGATCTCGCCTCTTTCCGCCTCTCCTTCTGAGACTTCTGCTCTGGTTTCCCTGCAATGAGCACCGAGAGCAAACGATCAACGAACATCATTGCATTAGCGTAGCTTGTTCATTACAAAGCATGCTACAGGAATATGAGACTTACCCGCCTTGATTACTCCAATTGCACCTTACGCGGGATCGGTTGGGCCTGCAAAATTGGGCAACAAGAGAAGAGACTAAAGAAATGATTAACCAGTTCAACCAGATTCAGATACCAAAATGGAGAAGAATGCATCATTTGCTGAGAGAGAGAATAGATATGTAGGCAGCTGCAACAAGTCAGCCTCCGCCGCTCCGGCTACGGTTGGTGTGGCGGTGGAGGGGAGCGTGGGGGCGCACTAACCTACTGGCAGCTGTGTCTCAGAAACCACAGCCTCTCACACGATTGCAAGCCCTACGCCCGCCGGTGTCTAGCTCGCAGTGGCGGCGTGCTCGGTGGTTCGGCAGCCAAGCGCAGGTACACAACAGCGAGCGCTGAGGGAGGAGAGCTCTGGGAAGGGGCAGCGACATGGGTTAGGACCGGTTGGGCCGAGAGACAATAACGCTGTAGTAGGGTCTGGCTGAAACAAGCAGCAGTACGTTAGGCTTCCTTGCTTGCTTTACCCATGGATAGCGGACTGGCTGAATCGACTAATATCTTAAAAAAATTGCCGAAGGAGTCGTGGAGTTGTTGATGGTTACTCTTTCTTTCCAAAATTATAAAATGTTTTAGATGTCTAATAAATTTATTCGTTACTTCATGTACGTGCATTCAATATATGTCTAAATTCATCAACATTCATGTATAAAAAAAGAGAGTTAGAACCGATTATAATTTCGAACGGCGGAGGTAACTCTAAACAAAGCTAAATTTGGTTCTATATAATTTTCCTTGCCGAATCAAGGAAATTAGGGGAAGCGTTATGGTGCTACACTACAAATAACTATCATTTCTATTACCTTCCCCCCGGGGAAGTTAAACTTAACTAAGTTTGAATAATGACATTTATAATACCTAATTAATTTGATCAATTTTCACATAGTGCACTTATTTTTGCACGTGATTTGCACGAGGTGTAGCACTGCGCTGTACGCCTCCGGCGCATCTTTCCACTGCTACTGCTGCGTTTTCCCGGTACATAGATAGTTTATGTTGTTCAAATTGTTGCAGTTTTGTACCAGCACTATTCATATCATGAGCAGAATAAAACCATGGAGATGGTTCTGGTGAAGTTAGCTTGAGTCTGTATAATGATCAACCGGGTCTTTTAAATCAACCCGTCACTTGATTTTTTACCTTCCGATCAGGATAAAGGGCTTAGATCTCACCTCTCTCTCCACCTTGTCATCTACCTCCATCCGCGCCTGAACCCATCCACTCGCTCTCCTGCGTGCCTCTGCTCGCCCCAGCTCCGCTGCCGGCGGCGGCTCAGCTACTGCCTGTTGCCCCTGCTGCCGCCCTGTCCGTCCTCGCAGTCGCCCCGCTTCCCCATGTCACGGCTCCCTCGCCGCCATTGCTAGCCCCAGTTCTGATAGCGTCCCTACCACCTCCGCCACCGCCACCTGCGTTGAGGCCCCCGCCTCCTGCTCCATTCGACCCTCGTTCTCCGCCACCTATGGCCAGCGGCACCCCGCCGCCTCGATCCGCCACCACCGTTAGGCCGCCGGCCTCCCTGCATTGGCGGATCTAGGATTAAAAAATAGGTATGGCGGAGACGCGGAGTAAAAACATACATACAGTAGGGAGACCGGAGAGCATAAGATAGCACCTTCAGAAAAAGCACAAACATTTGCTTCATGTGGCAATATTAATTATGCAACAAAAGATAAATGATGAGCCTGCTAATTTGAAAAGGAACAGATTTTGTCTAGACGCACAGCAACTTTCTTTCCACACGATTTTCTCTCCCGATTAATGGGGATGTGAGGAATCGATGCCGGAGTAAGATAGGGCGGTCGCCCAACCTCACCCTACTTGAAGCTCCGCCCTTGCCTCCCTGACACCCTCTCTGAGGCCGAAGACGATATAGGTACCCTTACTTTAAACCTTAATCCCAACCGAATTCTAACCTCACCGATAGGAGTTGAAGAAGAAGAGTGACATAATGTTTTTGATTAGTTCAAAAAATTTCGGATGCCGGATTCTTTTCGAAACACTCGGTTGGGATTTTGCTTTCCTCAATCTATTGTGCGTGTTGATGAGTCTGGACTCTGGAAACTATGTTCGCAGAATCGCAGTTTCGCACTCTGAAACCGTGTTGGGACTCCTGTATAAGTACGTAGTTTGTCGTCGCGCAGTCGTAATTCGGATCGGAACGGATAACATCTTTTCCATATTCTAATCCTATTTTTTTTCGTCGGATTCGGAGCGGAACGGATATTATGCGGTTACGGATATGGATATGGATTTTTTAGATGTCGGAAATGGTACGGAGTCGGAGCGGTGTCGGAGCGGGAGCGGATTTAAAAAGTCGAATAATACATGACTACATCTAATTTTTTGTAGCCATCAATAAATCATAAATTAAAGTTTAATAATTGATAGCATAATTTGGATATAGCCATAAATAACTAAGTATGTAAATAATAAATAACGTTACGTCACACACTTGGTAGCAAACAAAACTTAATACCAAGTTCGTCTTCACTGAATAAGAGTATGAAAGTAGTAAACAAAATATAGATTCATAATTAACTATAAGAAGCTTCTTTATCTTCTGTCCTTTAATCCTCTGCACTTTCTACAGTAGATGCCAACCCGTTCATTGCCCTGGAATTTTAAAAAAAAGACGGCATACGTTTTTGTACTAACTAGGAGTTCTAAATAAGCATCTATAACTATAACCTTCGACTCACAAGTATATATAAAGCTGAGAATTTTACCACAAGATGTTGCCAGTCAATAGGATTATTCGTCACCCTCTTCATCACTAGACATACGGTGAATCGGTGATTGATTTGTGCCGCGCGGGGATTGATTGCCATCTGTAGCGCTTTGTTTCCATTTCTACCATCCGCTTTTTTTGGCAGCAGTCAATAATCATGGATCTTATTGTACTTACCAAACTAATCGGATATTATCCTATTATAAATATCGGATAATCCGCTTTCAAATGTCGGATACTCCATATCCGTCGGATTTTAAGGATACCATATCCTACTCCGCATCCGCACGAAAATCGGATTCGGATTATCCATATCCGCGTGGATATACAACCTCCTCCTCCATATCCGACTAATTAGAATTTGGATCGGATCGGATAATTATCCATACCGAGTCGTAATCGATACCGTCGGTTCCCAATCCCAGGTCGAGCAGCCTGGTGAAGGCTACGGAAAGGACGACTCGTCTCTCCCGGTCCCGGCCTCCCGGGCTCCCCGGCTGACGCGCCAATAGGCCGCTCTCCCGTTTCCTCCTTTCCCCAGTTTCCTACGCCCCCGCGTTGCGTGACCACAGTACTGCAATAAGTAGCCGCAGGCTCTCCCTCCTCCGCACGGCGTTTCCAAAGCCAAAAACCCTCTCGACTCTCCACCTTCCGCCTTCCGGACTCCACGAGATTTCCTCCCTCCTCGCCGGCGTCGAAAGTCGAAACTCCCTCCCGTCCCCTCCCCGGCGGCCGCGCCCGATCAAGACGCGCGCTAGAAATCACGGGTGCGTCGGCTTCGTCCGAGGTTAGGCGGCTTATTACCCCCCAATCGATCTCTGCTGCCTGTTCCGCTCCTCCTTGGGGTGTTGCTCTGGTGATCTCGGTTGCCTAAGGTTGGTGACCGTGCGATTTTGTGTGTGGTTTGCTTGCAGTTGCGGGGCAGGGGAGCGATGACGGAGGATTCGGTCCTGGACGGCCTCATGGAGGTGTTCCCGGAGGTGAGTGCCCAACTAATCCAGTTCATCTATTGTGTTCCTGTTTGATTGATCGAATCTGATCGCCTGCCGCGCTGAGCACGATGACTCGATGAGTAATAAACCAGGAACTAAAAATACTTTTAGTACTAATCTGCTACACAAAACAAAACGTAGTGCGCCGTATTTTAATCTGGAGAGTTTCTCGAGTATGTGGCGCGATTGAGGATAGATAGGACAACAATGCTGCGGGTCGTGTGTTCCTTTTTCCGTTGACGAAGTCCTAAACCTGTTGCTATTCAGTAGATTGCTTAGCGGGGAAGAATGTATTTGCCGTTTTTTTAACTCGAAGAAAACACTGGGCAACAAACGGCTAGACATCTTGGGACTACGAGTACAAAAAAGGCATCCGACACAAACCTTAAAAATAGTTAAAGTATGAATCATGATGCGACCTAGCTCGGAATAGAAGTTTATCAGACTGGTATGGAGACAGTTTGCGTGATTCATTATTTTTTATTTAGCTTATTATTCTAATATATACTCTGAATTGTCCCATATTCTATCCATTGGTCTTCTTGTCGGTTCTCTTGAAAATAAGCAGGATTTGTTAAAGTATGCCATTAAGCCTTTTTTTCTTGAATATTCTCAGTTTCACTGAATATATAAAGCTTATGCTAGACTCTGTAGTTCCTGTTTGGATACATGCTATAGACTCTCTCTGTTAACACGTGTTTCTTAGATACCATAGGCCTATTTCTTGAACCCTAATTTGGTATATATATGCAGGTTAACTTCTCGACACTGATAGAAGTTTCCATACAGTTCAAGGATGACATTGATGCAGCTGCAGATTATATCATCCAGAATGCCCTTCCGAACATTGCCCCAGATCCTAGTCATCCAAACACAAATGAAGACTTATCTATTCATGGTAAAATTTAATTATCTTATTTTATGTTGTGTATATTACTTTTTTTTTAATTTAACATACTGAAACCTTCCTTCTTAATGCATAAATACGACATGATTTTTCTACTTCCATCTTTAATAATAAACCAACATGCGGATGTCCATGCGCTCATTTATTTTTTTGAGACTTACCCATTTTGAGACACTTTATAACTATATATATTAAAATTGCAAGAGCTCGCTATTTTTTTTTAATATAATGTGATTATACCTTTATACGAGTACATAAAAATGAGTATGTCCACATGCTTTATGTATACTTGCAGATACTCAAATGTACATTCTATCCCATATGATATAGTATAATCACATACTCTTCACCGAGTTAGATATACACAAATAGAAGTCGCCACACATGGGGTAAAATTCCGTATAAATAGTCTGTACCGGACCTTTCGATTTATCAGAACAAACATAGTGATTTGCAAACCTTTTCACTTGGATTTTGATGTTTTTTCATGTGTTTCGGTCCTTAGAAACATCACATATATGGCAGTCAATGGCATATGCGTTAGTTAGAGTAATGGTCCTTGCTAATCTGTTTATGAAGAAGTAACATATACTTATGTGATAGACTGATTCCTTCATTTTTCTTTTCATTCCATACTTCTTTTCTGTGTTGACTAAATCCCCTCTCAGGACATCAGCAGGCATCTGATGACTCAAACACTCACACAGTGCTCGTTCCGGTGGATAACAACACAACTTCGAGTTGTGTACAGTTTGACCAACCCAACAAAACCGCAGTTGAAAAGCAAGATAGCCTCATGGTGAAACAATCGAAGCAACCACCCACTGGATTATATCCTGAAGTTTTTGATGTTCCATCAACATCTGGTCAGAATCATGTATCTGGAGAGTCCAGTTCTGATTCTCTGCTAGCTGGTTCTGATTCTCTGCTGGCTAGTTCTCAGCTACAGCACACCTCTTCTGAGAGAAACACTGAAATTTCAGATTCTGAAGGTGATATGTCACTGCACGATAATGGTTCTCATTTGAACCTACGATCAAGCTATGCTGTCGACCTTGAGTCCCTTGATACTGTTATAGCTCATGAACATTACAAAAAGGTAGATATATTTTCTATTCGTTTAAGTCAGGCAAAATACTACTTCTTTTCGCCAATGTATGATGTTCAGACGTGACCAGATGACTTGCTGCTAGTTGTTTTTGCTGGCTGGCAACGTCATTTATTAAGTTCTGAGGGAGTAACTGTTAAAAATGAACAATCTTTGGCAGTTGATAGGAGCTGTGGTCCTAATGTTAACATTCATGATCAAATTACAGTATATTAGACACCACCACTTTTGGATGGTTTTATTTTGTTTATATATCCACATTTTAGTATTTTGACATTCTATCACTCCTTCATAGCAATGATTCGCAAGATACAAAATCTCCATATGGTTGACTCTGCAGGCATAAATATATTAAGTGGCGTCTTTATCATTCTAACATTATAAACCACAGCTAACTACCAATTTCTCCTTCTGGATGACACAGAATACCTTGATGTCAAATGTTGCTGCAATAAGTGAAATGCTACAGGAGGTAGAACTAAATGAAGAAAACACAAAACTTGCTATTTCAGAAGCAAGTCAAGCTGGTAATGATATTCTGGCAAAGGTGGAGGAACTAAAAGAGATGACAACTCTTGCAGCGGAAGAAAACAAAAAGGTTCGACACATAATAATTTTCCTGTGAACATTATAGTGGTACTACTTACAACAGACATGATTTTTGTTGTCTGATCAAATAGATCCTTTTCATTCACTATGCAGGTGGAAGGGGAGATTTTTGCTGAAAAATCTATTCTAGCAACAGAAGCACAGGGGCTTCAAACTCGGTTGTTCAACATTTCTGAAGAAACAAAAAGCTTTTTGTTTACTCTTGACCAGGTAAATTTGAATCGGTCACAGTTCCTGTGTCATCTAATGTCTTTATAGTAACAAAACTTTTTCAGTTACATAAATGAAGCTTTCTTAGTTCCTGTGTTATTTCATTTGGATTGCAATTTCTGGTGCACAACTGTCAGTAGCTCCCTGACTTATGTCATCTGTGTTCGCCAATACTGGAAATTGTAATCATGGTGTAACATATGCACATATAAGTTCAAGTAGAGTTTTTTTTTTACACATTGGAAATTGTGTTACTTTTTGCTTATTTCAGTTGGCATTTTCTGGACATTTTCTAGCCTACCCCAACTTGCTTGGGATTAAAAGGCTATGATGTTGTTGTTGTTGTTGTACTTCAATCCAAGTCCTTGTTTAGCAACATCTAAATTGTTGACATCAATCATTATTTTGAAGCTTAATAACCTATGTTCTGTTGATTGTTCACACTTTCTCAAACTTGCATGTATGTCATGTTTGATGTGAAGATGCACAACACTCTTCAAATGAGACTTCATGCTGCAGAAGCGGAAAGAGCAGCTGCTGAGAAGGAAAAACTTGAAAGAATAGCATCAGCTCAGAAAAGTCTAAAAGATCAGGAACTCTTACTTGAAGCCGCAAAGAATGAGTCTAAAAGGTTGGAACAGCAAGCGAAGGAGAATGCAAAGGTAACAAAAATACAAAATTGCTGTGATGGTAGAAATACCACCATTGACTTCTTATCAGAATGTAATATAGAGGTAGCTTAAATAAACAATGGCTAATACGTGTTTAACTTGATACAGCTGAGAGATTTACTAACAGACCGTGGCCACGTTGTGGATGCATTGCAGTAAGTGTTGTAAAAAGTCAATATCGTCAATGGTTCTATATATTGGAATGATAAATGCTCCTACTCTGTTATTTTAAAAAAATTTGATATACCCTTTTTTTTTATGTCAGTGGGGAAATGCTTGGAATCTTCGACAGCATAACACAGCTTAAGCTAAGAGTGGATATTCAACTTCCTATTGATGAACAGTGGCAGCATGTGTCATCGAGCTTGTCTAGCTCGGCTGTTGGCCACCCAGCACCATTTGTCTTGTCTAGCTCTTCTTTTGATGAACCATTGCAACAAGTTCCATTTATCATGTCTAGATCTACTATTGATGAAGCACCATCTAGCTTGACTGGCTCCTTTTTTGATATACCGTTGCAACAAATTTCATCAAGATTGTCTAGCTCAGTGAGAACAGCAAGATCCAACAGCAGTTTGGCCGAATCATTAGGGTCCAAGAACAGAGGGTCCTCTTCTGCAGAATCTAATGCAAGTTTGATGGATGATGAGAGGATTGCTGATGTTTCTGATGGCAATTTTGCTTTGGATGACAGCTGGGATGTCGTTGATGAGAACATCGAGTACCCAACTAGCGTACTCAAGAGCACACCTATGCTACTCTAGAATCTAGATTTACCAATCTGTTTTTAGTGGTCTCTATATCGAGATTAATCAGCAGTTGTGCTTAATACAACTTTCTCTTGATGTTCACATCCTTCTATGAATGAAGTCGCAACTTGTAATGCTTATTTTGCTCCGGAACAAATTTTATCTGTAATTGAAAGATCAGCGATCAAGTTTATGTGGAGTTCTTCTGCTGCTCTGTTTCTTGAAGTAGTGAATTGGGATATGTTTGATTTCGTTTTTCTTATGTTAACATTTTGTCATTATATATGCTGTTGACTTGTCTGAGCTTAATGTGTGGCGGGGCTAGGGGTAAAACTGGGGCGGATATATAGATATAAATAGTTTTATTCTTGTAGGTTTGTTTAATGTTGAAGTAGGTGGATATTGATATGCATCCCATTGCCACACTAATATATACTCTGTACCAATTTATAGGTTGATTGATATTTTGACACTAAATTGGACCGGTTTGTCTTATTCAAAAAATTTATGAAAATATAAAAAAATTCAAATAATAGTTAAAGTATATTATATGCTAACAATGAAAACAAATGATAATTATGAATTTTTTTAAATAAGACAAGAAAATCAATTTAGTGTCAAAAAAGTCAAATAACCTATAAATTACGACAGAGGGAGTAACATGGAAATGAATATCCGGATATGGATATAAATTAAATGTTAAGTGTTCGAGTTTGTATCTCTAAATGTTAAGTGTTCGAGTTTAGATCTCTCAACCCCTTAATTCCTCGTACTCCAATTGTAAGGAGTTTTAACTCTCTCTCTCTCCTTCCGTTCATCTCATGGTTTTAAATAGCAGGCTACAGTTTTGCTATAATTTGTTTAGAGACCAAAAGGTACGCTATTGTGATTTTAGACGCTATGGAAGCTATGACCGCTATAGCCCTATTTAGTGATGTTATTTGGCATAATTGTAGCTCTACAGTTACCGCTATAGCTTTAGTTATTCTCATTTTTTGTACTGAAGCCTAAATCGTTAGGCTATTCTTAACGTAGAGCTACCAAAGTACTGAAACAGACTAAACTAAAATCTAGAACTTATGTGCAATAGACTTATGCTATAATATCATTCCATAGACTATTGTTATGGACACATGCTATATTTGTAATGTATTCACGTGTGATCTGTGATGGTGAATTCTTTATGGAGTCAAGTGTCATGATATTTATTTGGTTGTGGTTATGATTGTGTAGTGTGTGCCTATTTGATATTTTGACATTTTAATATGAGTTAAATGCATAGAAGATTCATAAACTTGTAAGGTTATTTAGGTTCAAAGACTTTTAAAATGCATTTCTAAAACCTTTTAATATTGTCTTCCGGTGTATGGCACGTCCGTGCGCCTTCGTGGGATGTCTTTTTTTTAGTTAGACCATTGGTTTTCTTTAACCCTGTCCCATCTCGTCCCTCCTCCCTCCTCTTGCCCCCCACGCGCCTCGAGCCAGAGCGCCACGTCGCCCGCGGCCACCAGTGCCGGCGTCGCTGCTCGGTGCCG
The DNA here is from genome assembly GCA_030272315.1 of Paspalum vaginatum. Lineage (NCBI taxonomy): Eukaryota > Viridiplantae > Streptophyta > Magnoliopsida > Poales > Poaceae > Paspalum > Paspalum vaginatum. The sequence goes on along the minus strand of CM059020.1, from coordinate 36,205,045 downwards.
GCGCCGACGCCACGAGCAGCGACGCCACCATGGCCACCATGAACCAGGCAGTCCGCACCCGGCGCCGCACCCGCTCCGCCCACCCCTTCCCCGCAGCCGCCATCTCCCTCCGTCTCCGGCGCCGGTCCCATGGTCGGGGCACGTCCTGTCGCACGGAGGGGTCGCCGGCCAGGGCACCGCGTGGAGAGCCCGCCAGTCGGAACCGTGCCCTGGTCCGTCCACTGCCGGAACGGCACCCACAGGAACGGCCGCGCACTCCCGGACATGCCACAGGCCACCTCCTCGATCTGCCGCGCGCTCATCCGCGACAGGCTCTGGAACGAGATGTACACCACGGAGCCCGGCGCCTGCGCATCCAGGCACTCGACGAGGTACCCGTCGCCGTCCGTCTCGAACAGGTCGTTGCCGGCAGCTGCAGGTGCGTCGTCGAGGAAGGACAGCACGAGGACGACGTTGACGCCGTGCTCCAGCAGCACAAAATATGTTAGTAATGACTTTTTGCTTCCCACAAGGTAAAAATTTGTTCCCTTTCAAACTGACATTTTGACACTGGAATGTACTAGCACTCTAGCAGTATGTATATATGAAGAGCTGGGACCCTCTCTCAGACTATAATCCTGCATGCCTGCCCAGCCCACATTGAAGCTTCACTCCTGTACGCTCTCGGTACTCATACGGAAAAGGAAATGCTAACGGAACGGAATGCGCTTTGAATGGCGTCACCACTCACCAGTGGCAACCTGCATGGCAGAAATGTTGGCGGCTCAAGGGACTCTCGGTACTCTGTCTGCAGACTGCACAACTATAAACCTCGTGGACGATCGGGCTCACCCTGTCATTTTCCACTTTCCCTGCGCAGCAAACTTCCTAGCGGCTGCAGACTCGCCACGCTGCCAGGATTAGCTCCGTCAGTAATCCTAATAACAATTCAGTGAGGATTTTTAGCCCCTGTATAATCATTTTGTTAAACCGCCCGATCAGCTTAGCCCTGGCTCTGGCATTCCGACACTAAATAAAAAGGAAGATTTCGAACATGCCCTGAATCAAGGGAAAGCGACCTGTGGCGGTAGGTGTGCTTCTTGGCTGCTGTGGTGGTGGCACAAGCGTTGGTCGCTCTCGGCCGGTCGGTTCGGAGCTCGGATGGATCGAGGCGGGCTGGAGGGCGAACCGGCCACACAGCATCGTCTTGCGAGAACAGTCGCAGCAGCTGCTCCTGCTCGCCTTTCGCCGATCCGAGGGTATATAAAGGTTCGGGCGCGGGAATGGAAGTTGCATGGTCGATCGATATATCGCCATGGGGAAGGCGAAGAAGCAGCAGCAGCAGCTGGAGAAGGTGCGGAGCGCGGCGCAGCAGCAGGTCGGCAAGCTCTACATCATCGCCGCCTGCCTGGCGCTGCTTCTCTGCAGCTGCAGCTGCCACCCCCAGAGTACGTACAACTACTGTGTACGTGTGTGTATATATACTGATACTCTACAGCTCGCGCACGCATGGCCGCACGTAAGTCGTAAGCCCCCCGCGTTAACTTCTGTTTCCCAGAATATCGTGTACGTAGATTTTCATTGTGAAGTTTAAATATAGACGATGTGATAAATGATTCGTTGGACTCAATCTTCCAAAGACGTGGAGTGCGTGCTTTAATCAGACATTAGTTTTCAAATTTCAACAGCATATAAGAATCCAGTTCAGGATCTAATTAAAGAACTGTACGTGCTCACTGTTCTGTTCTATTATGTTCCTCGATCGATCGGTCCATGATTGAGCAATGCAGCGTATATCTCATACAAAAACAGATAAATTTATTTTAGACGATGACGGGAATGGATAGTCTAAGGTGAAATGTCTAAGGCCATTGTTATGGGACGTGCTATCACACTTTATATTTCAAACTCTATTCTGTTTACAATATCGCTACAGTACGTATACAGTGATTTGCACATTCTTTTACCCAAAGGTTGGATTTTTTTTTTGGAAAAACGAGTGTATGTCATTAATGTTCAAACGTTTACAATCATGATAAAATAGTTCATGAATACAACTATACAAGAAGCTGCCTAATATTGGCACAATGCAGAATGCTTATTGTGTTTAACAAACTGGGCTAACTCATGACCTATTTTGTTGCACTTTCACCCCACTTTACAAACTTTTGACTCCAGATTAATATGGATATTTGTTTTACAATATTGGAGAATTTGTCTCTACTTTTTTCTCAGAATTAAAGAAGATTATAAAAAAACAGTCGGACTCGATAATGGTTGGTTGTTCGATCCACTCAGTAACCAAACGGATTGCTTCAACATTCTCCGCACATGTATCGTACACTTTATCCCATGCGTCAACCTAAGCTTGGGCTTAGATGTTCTTTTGGATGGAACTCCAATGTAGAGAAGCGGTACAACCATTCGTAGTGGAGACTGGAGAGCAATGCAGGCCGTCGGCAGCAGAGACGTGTGGACGCGGGGAATGATATGGCATGTGTGGTGATGGCTCATGAGCCAGCGTGGTGCGCGCGACGCAGGCACCAACAAAAGTCACCAACGCGGGTAGGCCCCCTAGGGGGGCACATATGCATCACGCGAAAAATCAGCGAAGCGTCGCCGAAGGATAGCAGCCGCGTTCTGCGACTCGTGGGCCAATTCCTTCCGTTAGGCCGTCTTATCGCTCGGCAGTTTTCTTCTTTTCGCGATTTTTCTCTCTCGGCAGGTCTATTTGTTCCGCCGTGTGCTGTTGGAATGTCCTTTTTAGTTGGGCCGTTACAATTCGTTGTTTGGTCACGAATACTGTATACTATTGTTTGGAATAATTATAGTTACAATATAAATTGTCCTCCGCATAAATAAATTGTTCTATACATATAATCAATTGTTTTACACATATAATAAATAGTTCTACACATACATGCATAATCAATTGTTCTAAATGAAATAAATTGTGCCACCAAAAATTATTCTACTTGCAATATAAATTATTCTGCGCACAAATAAATTGTTCTATAAACATAATTATTGTTTTACACATATAATGAATTGTTATACACATAATATAAATTATTCTAATTGCATAATTAATTGTTCTATAAAAAATGAATTATCTCACTAACAATATAAATTATTCTACACTATAAAAAATGTTCTACGCACACATAATTAATTGTTCTATGTGAGAAATGAATTGTTCAGCTCATAATATAAATTGTTCTACAAACATAATAAATTGTCTTATGAGAAAAATGAATTGTTCCACTCATTATATAGATTGTTCTACATGCATAATGAATTAATCTATGCACAATATGAATTATTCTACACGTATCATAAAGTATGCATAAAAAATGTCCTACTATGTTCGGGAGACTAGTGAGTATTAAAGCATATATATCAAAATAAATATTATACTTGAGAAAGGAAATATTTACAACTCAGGCAAATATGTTCAATGGTCATTAAAAATGCACCGGCCCAAAATGTTGGCCCATAAGGCCCTATCTCCACCAACGAGAATGGGGTGGAGCCGACTGAACTAAGCCCAGCATGACCCCAACCTCTTTGCCATCGTCTCCGTCTTCGATTTCGCAGGGAGCGCATGTTTGTCGCTCGAGCGACGAATTCGGCTTCCGTCGGTGAAGCGCTCAGCTGTTGGGCCGAAGCCTTCTCCTCCATTTGTTGGAATTTTTTTTATTTTTATATTTATTTAAATCGTTTTTTGCAAAAATAAATGGGCGATTGAAAAATTTGCAAATATGGACCTATACCGCCGGACTAATTGGCGGTATATAAAAACCGCCAGCCCAATCGGCGGTATTTAAAAACCGCCGGATCAACCGGCGTTTTTTAAATACCGCCAGAACAGGTTGGCAGTGCGGCATGCGCAGCGACCGGTGGGCCCGCGGACCAAAAAACGCCAGATTGGCCGGCGGTATTTAAAAACCGCCGGCGGGGACGACGGTTTTTTAAATACCGCCGGCGGGGACGGCGATTTTAGGCCCATACACCCGCCGGCCGCCTTTCTTTTTTCTTTCTTCCTTCTTCTTCCTCGCCACTGCCCGCCGCCCGCGCCGCCCGCCGTCCCCGCCGCCGCCCGCGCAAGGTCGTCCCGCGGCTCGGTCGCGTCGCGCAGAGGGGCGAGGAGGAGAGGGAGAGGGCGCGGAGGGGAGAGAAGGAGAGGGAGAGGGCGCGGAGGGGAGGGAGCGCGTCCGGCGCGCCGCCCAGGAGGGAGAGAGGGAGAGAGAGGGAGAGAGAGAGGGAGAGTAGAGGAGGCCAAGGTTGCAGGTAAATTTTCTTTGAAACATGTATTTTTTTAGCATTTTAAATATCATTAGATGTATTCTTTGATATTAGTAGTAGTTTAGATACAATATTAATAGATTAGGTAACAGTAGTAGTATTTTATATAATATTAGCACCAGTTTGAATTACCATTAGCGGATTTAGTCTCGTTTCATGTAATACTCATACTATTTTAGTTGATATTAGCACATTTACCAGTTTTAGATTTAGATAGAATATTCAATCATTATAATATAAGAAAAATTTAGTGTTATATAGAAATGTGGTTACATATGTGCTAAGTACTGTCTTGGTTGTCGCATTTGTGGTCAGGCATGTCACAGAAAACATATTTTCAGATATATTTTGGTGAAGGAGAGATACGTTACGGTCAGTTCGGGGTAGATTTGAGTGGGTTTCGGTCAGTGACAAAAGGGCTGGACAAAGCAATTGAGAGGCCATTTCGTTCAGTGTATAACTGGTTCATGAAGTGTTTTAAGTTGGATTATGATGAATGTCAATTGAGCATCTCAGCAGTAACAACTAGGAGTTCATCTCCTGTTTATTATGAATTAGTGCAAATAGAAAGCACTGCCGTATGGAGGAGGTTTGTTGATGTTAGCTTGCGTCATGGGTTACCTCTGGTTCTTTTTGTGCAAGCATACGAGAAGGTGAATGGTGAACCAGAAAGCTCACGGGGCTGTGATGAGGCCACAACAGTTGAAGAAGTGGTGGAAAATAATGTGAATCAGGTTAACGATGTTGGCGTTGATATAGGGAAGCAAGGTGAAGCAAATGAAACAGTACGGGAACCAAGGGGTGAGGTAGATGAGGGTGAAGAAATTGTAGGTTTGGTTGAACAGATGCAGCGGGAGGATGCCGAGGCCAATGTCCCTGTTGATGAAGATTCAGTTAGTGAAGATGAAATATTGAACCAGGTTCCAAGTCAATGGAGCAACTTTGATCACTCAGAACTGCTAGTAAATGAAGGTGAAATGGTTCCATGGGAATATAGTGAGAATGAAGTATCTGTGGGAGCTATTTACTATAGCAAGATAGAGCTGAAAGAGGCGTGCAAAGATGGTCGGCTAAGTGCCTAAAGAAAGAGTTCAGAGTTCAAAAGAGCAGTCCACAAGTCTATGATGTGAAGTGCATACGAGATGATTGTCCTTTTAGGGTCCATGCTTTATTGGGAAAGTATGATATTTTCTGGACCGTTTCAAGAATTGAACATCATACATGCGTCCTTGAAGAGCTTGAGAGTCATCACCGTAACTTGACAGCTGATTTTGTGGCTCAACATATGTACTCAAAGATAGTAAATAATCCTGGATATGAGCCGAAGGCAATAATCAATAGCATAGAGGATGACTTTCAGTACAAAATAAGTTACAGCAAAGCTTATAGGGCAAAACAGAAGGCGTTGGAAATGAGATGGGGTACGTATGAAGCATCGTACCACAACCTGCCACGTGTGCTGAACACACTATGTGACCGGAATCCGGGCAGTTACTTTGAGATTAAGCACTATAATTTGCCTCAGGACCGGACAAAGCGTGTTCTTCAGCGTGCTTTCTTTGCTTTGGGGGTATGTATCAATGCATTCCAGTATTGTCGCCCAGTGATATGCATCGACGGGACCTTCCTAACAGGGAGGTACAAGGGCACAATTCTGACTGCAATTGCGGCAGATGGAAACAATCAGGTGCTCCCAGTGGCTTTTGCATTTGTTGAGAGTGAGAATGGGGACAGTTGGTACTGGTTTTTAGAGCGGATCAAGTCATGTATTGTTCAGGATCGGCGAGATGTGTGTGTGATTCATGATCGACATGGAGGCATTATGCAAGCGGTGCAAGATTTACAGGAAGGATGTGTACAACGTCAAAGAATAGCAAAGTGGGTCGATCTGAAGAGTCGGTGGTGCATGAGACACATGGGAGCTAACTTTCAGAAGCAGTTCAAGAACAAGAAACTAACAAAACTTTTTAAGAGGTTGTGTAGTCAGAATCAAGAAAGGAAATTCAATGTCTTGTGGAAAAAACTCGATGAAGTCACAAAGAAGAAGGCTACGGAAGTAAGTAGTAGAGGTGCGAATGTAGAAGATGATGAGCCAATTGCAATGGAAAATGTGGGGCTTGATGCTCCTAATGTGCGACGGATGCCTGGTCGTTCGATTAATTCATTTTCGGAGTGGATTGAGCATGAGCCAAAGGAGAAGTGGTCTTTGTTGCATGATGAAGGAGGTGCACGTTATGGTATTATGACTACGAACCTTGCCGAGGTGTATAATTGGGTGTTACGTGGAAGCAGAAGCATGCCACTTGTCGGGATTGTGGAATTTTACATATACCGTACAACACAATACTTTCGGGAACGTCATCCAGCAGCAAAGAATGTGTTTCTAGACCACCGCCTCGTATATGGGCAGAAATTCTTTGAGTATATGGCCAAAGCAAACAAAAAAGCCGCAGGACATCGTGTCAGGAACATGGGTGTCGCTGAGCATCGATTTGAGATCATTTGTCGGGACAAAGGCCGAAGAGGAGGCAATCATGAGAGGCACGTGCAAGAATGTGTCCTGTACAATAACCATTGTGTTTGTACCTGCCACAAGCCGAGGTTATACCACAGGCCGTGTACACATGTCATAGCTGCATGTCAGGAAGTTGGAGGTTTGAACGCTCGTATGTTTGTGTCCCCCTATTACCTGAAGGATGCAATCTATCACACTTGGACTTCTGAGATATATGGTTTCGCCATTGCGGGGACTTTCACTAGTATTGCAGAGGGTGCTCCTGATTTCATACCCAATCCTCACCCTGACATGAAACAACAGATAGGGCGATGCAAGACTCGTCGCATTCGTAACAACATGGATGACGCCGAAGCTGGGCCAAGAATTGTCATATGCTCGAAATGCAATGAGTTCGGGCACAGCTACAAAAAATGCACTAATACACCTCAAGGAACCGTGTCGAACATACCTGAGCCAGGATCATCGAGTCACGGTCGACGCGATCGTGGAGGAACAAATGAAGTCATTTAATTATTTTTAGTTACTGTCATGGATTGTAATAACATAATGTTTGGAACCTTTCTCTGCTACGTTACTCTTGCATTAGTTGAAATTATGTGTATGTGGATTTGCTATCATGGATTGTAATAATATTATGTGACTATGCCATTTAGTTTGTTAATATTTTGAATTCGATGCTATGATATGCAATGTTATGTTATTGTTATGTGAAGTTATTTTGAATTACATTCAGTCTTATGTTAATGTATTAGTTAGTTTATACTTGGTTTATAATGTAGACTAACGATATCAATCTTTTTTAGGGATGGATGCCCCACAGGGTTACGTGACCCCCGACCTGCTTGATGCAGCGACGGACAAGAAGCACCGGTCTTACTTCAGTGCGGTATTGGGGAGCTCACTTGGACAGTTTCGCGCACGTGTTCCGATGGAGACCATGGCGTTGGACCCTCGTTGGCTACCGAGGTTCGCTTTACGTGCTTCATTCTCCCGTTCAGATATATTCAATCTCTTTCAAATTTATACAATGCTATGCTCATCGTTTTTTTAGACTGCGCGCTTCTGGTCTGCTCCCACTTGCTCGCATGGTCGAGGGAGACGGACCGCGTTTCAGCTACGACTTCTCTCTCCTTGCTTCAATGGTGGATAGGTGGAGACCGGAGACACACGCTTTGCACCTCACCGTGGGCGAGATGGCGCCTACGTTGCAGGACGTGTCGTACCTGCTTGGGGTGCCGTTGAGGGGCGATGCCATGGGCCCCACGGACGTCGGCCCGGGGTGGCGTGAGGACTTGCTCGCTCGGTTCGGTGCCGTCGAGCGTATCGGCAACGCACAGCCCTACAGGGAGTTCCCACCGACGTACACGGGCGGGCCCCCAAAGTGGTGGATTCTTCAGTTCAAGGTGAGTAGATTCGACCGCAACCGGCATAGTTAAAATTCATATGGTTCTTACTTATGTGCAACTTTTTACAGGCCGACACCATTCGAATAGGTGCCACAGAGTACGAGGTTGCGCGGCATTTGGAGGCGTACGTGCTGTGGTTGATGGGGTGGGTCATGTTCTGCAGCTCTGCGGGCAACTTTGTTCCCAAGAACTTACTGCCTTTCGCGCGTTACGTCGCCGACAGCCCACTAGAGTCGATCCCGCAGTTCAGCTGGGGGTCCGCTGTCCTAGCTGCGACGTACCGCGGACTGTGCACGAGTTGTTTGAAGAGTTCGTCAGCGGAGCCCATCTTCGGGGGATGCCCGCTACTTCTGCAGCTTTGGGCCCACGAGAGGTTTCAGATTGGTCGGCCCGCGGTCGTGCACAGCCCGTACGACGCGTATATACGCGACGACGTAGACGGCCCGATGATGGGCTCTCTGTGGTGCGACCGACGAGTACGTGGCTTGTTCTTCGTTTACTTATTTGGGTGTGTCTTTAATTTTCTGTACTAACGGTATAATTGAATGCTTTCGCAGTTCGCGTACGCTCACGTGCAGACTAGGAAGTCTTACCCTGACTTCGTAGGCCAGTTCGACGTCCTCCGTGACGACGACGTTCATTGGACGCCCTACTCTGACGAGGCAGTGGAGAGTCGTGCACCTGACGGGCTGTCGTCATTGTGCGTACGCGACGCCGACTACTGGAGAACGCGCAGCCCACTTGTCTTCGACATCTACGTCGAGGAGCACGCAGTCCACCGCGTGCTCCGTCAGCTAGGCTTGCGGCAGGAGGTGGTCGTCCCTCAGAGCTTACTGCCGCCACACGTGCACCGGTTCGTACCGACCTTGTACATTACCGTAAAGTTATATATTTCACATAATTCACATGCCACCGACAAAACTATTTTTATTTTCAGGTTTACGAGACAGGGCCAGAACGTTGGCCAGATCTGGGCACCACGTCTTGCCGAGTTCGTGGCGAAGTGGTCCACGGCCTTGGATGACCTCGTCATTGAGGGTAGGCCACATGACGATGCAGCCTGGGGTCACTACCTCCGTTGGTACCTCCCACGGACACGACTTCGTGTCTTGTCGACGCCACAGGAGTTGCCCCGCCGCACACCGTCCGTCACGGACAGTTACCCTACACAGCGAGACCAGGGGACGTATATAGCTGTAAGTTTCGTTCCTGATTGTCGATTCCGCATTTGAAGACATCTAAGTTCATACTTTATGGCAAACTAATGCAATCTTTTTGAAACAGCATGACGCGCTCCGGCAGATCCATGCAGACGTCACGACGTACAGCCGTAATGCCCTCACCATGGCCCCACAAGATCACAAGGCGGCGTACGACAAGATAGCGGAGCTGTGCAGAAGAGTGACTAGGTCGTTGTCTTGCCGTGGCGACGATGTTGGCCATCCACCACCGCAGCCGATGTTTGTTCCCCCTAACCCGACCCCGCCACGACCCCCTCCGGTACGACCTCCGGTACCACTGTTTGCGCAGACTCCGCCGATGACCTACCCGCCGCCAGGTATTTCTTGTAGAGGTCAATTAAATTAAACACGAGTTCGTCAATTATTTATGCATGTTCCGTGCAATAGGTACGCAGTACGGGACCCATGTTGGGTCATCGTCTCGTCACCCTACCTATCACCACGACGTCTTCGCTGCAGGGACATCACGGACTCGTGACTTTGAGTGGGGTAAGTGCCTTTCACATACATGCAGCATACTCGTCATGCCTGTTACAGTGTTACTTTACATTTTTAATCCATGCGATTGATTTGCAGGATATGAAGCTGGCACGACCCCTGACGACAGCTACGGAGCCGGCCACGCTCCTGACAGTCCACCAGGTGCAGCAGAACAGATGGCGCAGTCCTTGTTCGCGTCGCCGCCGCGACATGATGAGATTGGTTACTCACAGCTACAGGAGGCGCCACCCCACGAAACTCAGCAGTCACAGGATCCGCCAGCGCCCGATGCAGTCCCTGGCCGACGTACTCGACAGGCACCCGACCCCTTTAGTCACGGGTCACGCCACACTTGGGCTGCCCAGAGAGCTGCACGCAGGAGCAAGAGGGGTCGTAGCTAGATCATAGTTACAGAGTTGACTTGCATTAGTTCAGTGTACTTTCGTCGTCTTGTATTTTATCACTTTCACGTGACAACACGTAGGCAATCGTTTCAGATACAGATGCCTCCATAGCCTTTTCTGCTCGACGTGACAGCGCATCACGTAGCCTTTTCAGTTACAGGTTCATGCGTAGCCTTTTCAGTTCCTATATGACAATACCTATGTAGCATTTTCAGTTTTACGTGACAGCGCAAGACGTAGCCTTTTCAGTTACAGGTACATTCATAGCCTTTTCAGTTCGACGTGACAACACCTATGTAGCCTTTTCAGTTCCACGTGACAACACCTATGTAGCCTTTTCAGTTCGACGTGACAACACCTGCGTGGCCTTTTCAGTACCATTTCCACTTTGACCTAACAACTTTTTCGTTTTCAGAAGACAACTCAACCCGCATCTCGACTACAAAAACACGGCACACCTTCAAAGAACACACACAACACACTACCAGAGCGAGGGAGCAATGGCCGAGCCAGGAGGAAGGGGGCGTGGCCGCGGCCGAGGAGGGAGGGGTGGAGGCCGAGGAGGGAGGGGTGGAGGACGTCGTAGCCACCACTTCCTCTGGGGAGGTCCTCAAGGCCCAGACATGTTTCCACATCCACTGGAGGACTTCCCGCTAGAGGGACAAGACGCCTTTGTTGGCGAACGCAGGGTTAGGCCTTACGATGATCGCACGGAGGTGTGGCCTACGTGCCGTTGTGGTGAGTATTGTGTCGTGTAGGTGTTCGATGAGTTCATCGATGGAGGTCGTCGCTTCTACAGATGCCCTTTTGGCTATGTGTGTGCTCAAACTCGCTCTCTACACTTTGTTCTAACATAACTCAAATTGTTTCTAAAAAGAGATATATATGATTGCAGGATTCCACTGACACGGCATGCCGCTTCACCAAGTGGGTAGATCCTCCACACCATGCCTACGTCGAAGACTATATCAACCACCTGAAGACCAAGATCCACGACCTTGAGTGTCGCATCAACTCTCTGGAAAACGAGGCTGACGCTAACGCGATAGTGGTTGGACTCGAAGATGATCCCCTGTGCCCTGACCCCTTCTGCAAATGCCCGTACCATCCACGGCAGCGTATGCCCCCCAAGTCTCCACCATCCGGAGGTTACGGCTACTATGATCTCGGAGGCCCGTCGCAGCACTATCCGAACCAATTCGCTTAGACGAACTTTCTACTATTTTTACGTTTCTAGCATTTCCAATTACCTAAGCCAAGTCAATTGTGTAGCGCGAGTTACGCGCTACAATGACAAGGTATCGCAAGTGTATCCAACTTTATTTGTGTCGTTAATCTACGCTGTCAATATTGAGAATTATGTATCCGAGTTCAATCTATGTTGCGTTTTAACTTCTGCATCAATTGTTCATGTCGTACTCAATGTAACGCTGTGATTTCAATTTAATGTAACGTGTACTCTCATAATTTGTTTTTTTCTGTCCTCCATAGTAAGAAAAAGAAAACAAATATTTTACGTCATCAAATAAAGAAATACAAATTTATCGGTACTAATTACAATAGTTTCCATGTGCACATTCAAAGAATTTTTTAATTCACATTTTGCTTGTACGTATACTCATATTGGTTATTTAACAAACTATCATGTTCAAAATATGGAGCAAAAATCGCCGGATGGGCCGGCATTATTTAAAAATCGCCGGATGGGCCGGCATTATTTAAAAAACGCCAAAAGGATTAAATACCGCCGGCCATTATTTAAAAAACGCCAACAGGACCTAAATACCGCCATGGGAATTAAAAATCGCCGGCCCATTCGGCGATTTTTAAATTTCGCCGAGTGGTCTGGCAATTTTTAAATTTCGCCGCTTCGGCCGGCGGTCCGGCGGCAGAGAGGATGCCACGTCATTAAACCGCCGGATAGGGCGGCGTTTTTTAATTACCGCCGGATGGTCCGGCGGTAATGGTATAGATTTGTAATTTTTTGAATCCTCTATTTATTTCTGCAAAAAATAAATAAAATAAATATAAAAATAAAAAAATTTCCCATTTGTTGTGGCTTTTGAGATGTATTTGTGCCAACCAAAATTAGTTTCTCAATCCAAAATAAAACGATCTACACACAAAAAGTCATATGTATAAAGTACATTGTTCTGCATGTTTAATTACTTATTCTACACACTTAATAAATTGGTTCATGCATAATATGAATTGTTGTACAATCAAAGTTAGTGGTTCTACGTGCAAAATGAAAAATTATATGTGCAAAAATTGTTCTAAGAGCAATATAGATGTTTATTGCCCAAAATAAAATGTTCTGCATGAAAAATAGATTGTTCTACTCGTATTATAAAATATGTTAGTTGTTTTAGGCTCAAAATGGGGATGCAAAATAGATTGTTCTGCATGCATTATTAAATGTTCTACACACTATATATTGTTCTACATGCTTAATTAAAATGTTCTACATGTAATATAATTGTTCTACATCCTTAATTAAAATGTTCTACACGCAATATATATAATTGTTCTACGTGTAATATGAAATGTTCTAGATGTATTATGAATTGTTCTATAGGTAATGGTAGTTGTTCTACACCTAAAATAAAAGGCTACACGAGCAATGTTTGTTCTGTAACTAAATAAAAATTTATAGATAGACAAAATCAATATCTATATATAAGATGAATTATTCTACAAGCAGTGTTAGTTGTTTTGTGCTAAAAAAATGTAAAGTTTGACATGTAAAATGAAAATTTTATAGGCAAAGAGATTTTTATGCAATAAATGAAATGATCCATGTGCATTATAAAATGTTGTCCATGCTAAAAAATGTATGGATCTTTGATGGTAATAGGATTACAGAAGAGAAAAAACACAACTAAGGAAGGAAATCAAAGTACAAGAAAACAAATTGTTATAGAGATAGAAACTCCTTTTAAACATATGACAACTTTTCTCGAGTGGCATGAATTTTAAAATAGTTTCCAACAAATTAAGAGTTCTAACTTTACATCGATAATAAACATCTCAAAGACATAATTATCTAACAAATTGATATATCTTTGCATCAAATCTATAGATATTTGTATCATACATTATTTCACTATGAAAGTTCAAAGGTTGGGAACTTGAATCAAAAATAGAAAAAACAATATGAAAGAAAAGAGAAAGAGAAAGAAAACAGAATGATGTGGATTGCAATATATAATATTTTAAAACACTTTTTTAAATTAGAATGTTTTTGTAAAAACATATATAAAAGAATTATACACTTAGAACACTATCTCAAAGAACAAATATTTATACACTTAAAACTAATTATATGAACTATAGAACATAAAATTATAAATCTCAAAAGAATTATACACATCCATGGAATGAAAAATATTTAGGTGGCACATACTATATCTATCGGATACAATAAATATATATACATCTAGAATAAATTGCGTGCTCTCATAGAACAAACAACTGAACAACAAGAACAAAACTATACCTACTTTTAGAATAAATATTCTACACCTAGGAAAAAAATATATGAACTTAAAAAATACAAGCAAACAAATAAAAATGTATTATTTGTAGAAACAAGGTTTACATATCTAGAACATCTATGGGCATAAAATATTATAATCCATAAAATAATATTATAAGTTTCGAAACACAAAGAAATAAATATGAAATAAAAGAATCGAAGGACAAACAAGAAAAAGGATTGGAAGAAAGAATGAAATAAAAACAAAAGATATAGAGAAATAAAATAAAAAACGTAAATAATAAATATAAAAGGAAGGAATGAAATATAAAATAAATAAACTAAAGAAAAAGAGAAAGTGATAGAAGTAAATGCATGACCAAAGAAGCAAATACACTATCACATGAAACAAGTATTTTAATTAGGTAAACTAGTAGCTTTAGGTATATGACACAAGGAGGGAATAAAAACAAAAATATTATAAGAATAAAAAGGAACTGTATAAGACAAATAACATCTGTAGAAACATGGAACAAAATTAAATATGGAAGAATTAGACATATACAGTAAAAACTAACGTGGATAAAGAGAGAAAGACACACGTAAACAAACAAGAAAACATTACCTGCATGGCTGGATCAACCACGTGAAGGTTGACATATAACGGGGCATAAGAATGGAAAGACTTAAAAGATAAAAAACCAGAGAAAAAAAATCCAAGTAAGCAAACCAGAACGAAACAGAAGAAAAGAAAACGGAAGAAAACGAAAACGGAAACAATGGAAGAGGAGCGTTAGAAGAGGAAGCAAAAAGGAAATGGGCTGAAAGAGAGCAGCTTGGGCCGAAAAATCTCGGCGACGGAACGTGTTTATGTCGCCGCAGCGACAAATAGCAATCGCGGTCCCTAGCGCTAGCGCCGAAGCGGCCACGGCACTCGGCGCGCGACCGACCTGCCCTTCTGTCACCCGGTTCTCCGCTTCTCGCTCCGTTGGCTTCAACTTGTGGGCCGCAGCCCAAGCAACTTCCTCATGCGCGCACGGCCTCCTCTTCGGGCCTCCTGGGCCTGGCCCAATCAACTAGCCTGTTAGTATTAAAGACCACCGGCGCAAGTAATTGTTCCACATGGGCCCAGCGGCACACGCCTGTTCAAAAAAAAAAAAAAAAGAAAGTCTAAAAAAGCCCCTACATCATCCAAGAGATCAAAGCTAGAGCAATCTGTTGCGTTCGTCCACAAGGGCAGACACTCGAACAACGATGCTCATAGGCTAGCGAGAAGCAGCGGCGGTCCTGACATTCAAAGGGCCCGGAACGAGTTTTAAAACAGGGGCCCTACTTGTTATCGCTAAAAATTCATTGTGTATCTATAAAAAATGTAATTGTTTTTGCTTCCTAATGATCTTTTGGCATTGATGAGCCTCGTGTTGTTGTCTCAGTTGACAGTGGTTTTAGTTAAAGAAAACACTTCATTCGATTTAATATGGATTCATCACATGAATTTTAATAGGATGACTACATTCTTTATGCTAGCAATCATGACTAACCCATTCAAATTCACTAACCAAACACAAAAATTAAAGAGTAAGGAGATAACAGAGCACTCTATTCCCCTAACCATACACACTACACGTTCATTATACATGTAAACAGAATAATTTTGTAATACCAGTATTATGTACATATATGGAGTGGGGCCCTATGGCCTGAGGGGGCCTAGATCGGCTGCACCGTCCGACCCCCCTCAGGGCGGCACTGGCGAGAAGTTCAATTTATAATGTCTTTGGTGGGTGTTTGTACTTCCTATTCTTTAAGTGAGCTAGGCAAAATTATATGAAATTAACTGGTTTGGATCTAAACATGTTGAACAAATAAATTAGCTAATATGTATGCAATATATTAGCACAAATTAGTTGGTTGGTTGTAGCTAATGCTAGCTAAGATCTGAGTAATAAAGTGGGTGTTTGTTCACGGAGTAAGTTGGATCGTAAAATGGAATGGCTGGTGCCCGAGCCGGGGAGGCGGCGTGGATCTGGCTGGTACTGACCGGGGCTGGCAGGAGAGGCGGCGCGGCGGCGGCGGACCGCCTCCGCCTACAACGCGTTGATAGCCGTGCGGGGGCTAAGCCGGGGAGGCGGTGTGGCGACGGACCCGGGGCGGCCGGCACGTTGGCGCCGAGACGGGGAGGTGGCGCAGGCGCGGTGGCGGCGGCGGCGGTCGAGTGCGTTGTGTGCATGCGGCAGTCGAGTGCGTTGTGTGCGGCGGCCAGCGGGGAGGCAGCCGCCGGCGATGCGGATCGGGGCCGGGAGGTGGCCGGTGGCGATGCGGATCGGGCCGAGAGGCGGCCGGCGGCGGTGCGGGGCTGGGGAGGTGGCGCATGCGTGGGTGTGGAGCTTCTGTGTGCGTGTGTGTGGAGAGGGTGAGGGGTCATGGGCTGCACCCTCGATAAGGGTATGGCCCCTGCATTTTCGTTGGCTGAGCATCGGGCCAACGAAAACGCCATATATTTATAGAAAATCCACAAATTTACATATTTTTTCATGGGCTCTAGGAGCCGACGAAATTACGCCGTGTAATTTTGTGGGCCGGCTGACGAAATTAATTTGACCCACGAAAAAATACATTTTTTCCTGTAGTGTCCTAAAGATTAGTATAAAAGTTGGGAGGAGTTAGAAAAAAAAGGCAGTGCACCTGCGGACCTGGCATGGCTGGCTATCCAAAATCAGGCATATATATTTGGCTCTCTGCATTACTAGTTTACGTGCTTTATGAGACTCATGGTGTCGCAACTTTTCTAAACTCATTTTTATTAATAAATACTTTAAATTAATAGCTAGTAATATATATTTAATTCTTGCATGGCATAGTAGTTTACAAAATTGTTATCGCATGATTGCAGGGAAGAAAGTGATCAAGAAACAGGGGTAAGAGCAGCAATAGGTAGGAAGTAGATAGATGCTTGCTACACCTACACGTACTACCACACAGAGGCTCCTATCTTTGCCGTCATACATAGTGCCTTAATTGTTGCATATGGATATGACAAACATGGCGCAGTACGTAGAGGTACCTACGTATATGTGCAATGTGCCCATGCGTTTCACATCGGTCGCTTGCCTTCCACCTTCGTCACCTTTATGGTTCCTTCGCGGCCGCGTGCTCGCAAAGCATGGGAGCCCCCGGCAGTGTCTCCTACACGGAGTATTCATTTGGTGGAGAAGCGCCAGGCATGGTTGCGCGGCACCTTACCTAACAATAGAGGGCAGAGCAATGTGCTGTGGTAACTTGCTTTGGTTCCTTGGGGTGTCGGTCCTGATGCCGCGACCCTCCTCGCTTATGTGCCTCTTCTAAATGGCGGTCTCCCCTCGGCGAAGTGTCACTCAATGAAGGAGTCCTTTGGCTTAGAGTTGCTGGACTTTAGACCATTGGTCAATGAGGTTGGAGTTTAGGCGCCTCCCACCTCCTTCTTCTTGTTGTGGTTGTAATGGCTTCCGATAATATACATGTGTGGAATGTGCCCGGACTAAACTGCATGTCGCGCCATAATGCGGTGAGGGAGGCTGTGTTCTCTCTGGGCGTGTTTCTCTGATTTGTTTGCAACATACTGAGTTGGACGTAGTTGATGATCGCCTTGTTATGGATATGATTTAAACCGATTTTAGTTACTTCTTTCTCCTTGCGGTGGTACCATTTTGGATCGGTGCAAATCTATGTGGTCGGTCACTACTCCATTTCTTCGAGAGTTCTCGATCTCAGCTAAGGTCGCCCCTGTGAATGATCCGAATGCTTGGTGGTAGTTCACACGTGTTTATGGACCACAAAGAGAGGATGACAAGATTTGGGTTTAGCAGGAGTTGAGGGACATTCGTGCAGTCCTGGCTGGCCCCTGGTTATTGGGAGGTGGTTTCAATCTTATCTGCTCCATGAAGGGCAAGAATAACTCGCTCCTCCACAGGCGGATGATGGATCGCTTTGGACAATGTTTGAACGATATTGCAGCCAAGGTGATTCATTTACATGGTCGCCTTTACACTTGGAGTAACGAGAGGCGTCACCCCACACTGGAGAGGATTGGGAGGACTTGTTTCCTAACTGCTTCCTCCACTCTCTGTCAACCCTCTCCTCAAATCATGCTCCCTTACTCCTACAAATAGACTCATGTTTTCAAGGAAAAGGTTTAAGTTTGAGGCTATATGGCCCAAGCCGCTCGACTTTCTAGATGTGGTGGCTAAGGCCTGGGCAGAGCCTATTCAGGGTGCTGACTACCTATGGATTGTCGATCAAAAGGTTTGCGCTACTACAAAAGCCCTCAAGGCGTGGAGCACAAAGTTTGTGGGTAGTGTTTGTACGCAATTGAGGTCGCTAAGGAGCTTACCCATCAGCCGGATATCCCTTTCTGATGCAGAGTGTGATCTCCACTCTTTCCTCTAGCATAAGCTACTAGGCCTTGCCTCGCTTGAGAGAACCATGGCTAGACAACATACCTCCTTTTCATGCTTGTCAAAGGGTGATGCTAGAACATGATTCTTTCATCTTCATGCTTCTCACAAAAGACGTAAGAATCACATCGCAAGTATCAAAGTTGATAGGGCCATAGTGACATCGGAGGAGGGCAAGGCGGAGGTGGCCTTTAACTTCTTCAATGAGATCCTTGGCTTTGGGCATGTTAGGTCATGGACCCTCAACTTTGCAACTTTGGGTCTACCTTCATGTCATTTGGAGCATTTGGCCCTCCCCATTTCTGAATAGAAGGTTTGGTCAGTTATTTAGGAGATGCCCCTTGATAAATCCTTGGGCCTAAATGGGAGTTTAAGTCACTTGTATCGGGTCACGTGGCCTATCATTAAGCATGATGTTCTGAGGACCTTTGGTGCTCTATCCTTCCCTAACACCCATTGCCTGCATCACCTTAATGAGGCCCTGCTCGTTCTTCTGCTGAAAGAAGTATAACCCAATTGAACTTGGGGATTACATATTGACCTGTTTGATCCATAGCTTCGAGAAGATTTTCTCAAAGGCCCTCACTAACTGCCTCGCCCCGCAGCTTGGATCAATGGTTGGCCCTCAGCAAAATGCTTTTCTAAAAGGTCACTTTATCCAGAATTATTTTCATTATGTGCAAGGGGTCCTCAGGGAATTACATGCTAAGAAAATACCCCATCTCCTGTTGAATCTTGATCTAGCCAAGGCTTTGGACTCTGTCTCCTAGGTTTTTCTCCTAGATCTCCTTTGACACCTTGGCTTCCTGCTTTCGTGGCATGATTGGATTGTCGCATTGCTTTTGACTGCCAACACCAAGGTTTGCATGAACGGATCCCCTAGTCATCGGATTTATCATGCTCTAGGGCTTCGGTAGGGCAACCCACTTCACCTTTGTTTTTTATTCTAGTTATGGAGAGCGTTCCTTATTCAGTTTGGTAGACGAGAAGGGGCTTCTTTGATTGTTGAGTTGCTGTGGGGTCGACCAATGCATTTCCATATATATGATGTAGTGGTTTTATTTGCCCTTCTCAACGGTTCCTCACCATGCTGAAGGAAATCCTTGAGATCTTCGAGGGTGCCACATGGTTGGTAGCTAATGTTTACAAGAGCTAGTTGTTCCCTATCCGATGTCTGGAGGATGAGTTTCATCTTTCTCAGGAGATCTTCCCTTGCCCGGTCGCTATCTTCCCTTGCAAGTATTTGTGAGTCCCTTTATCGATATACAAGGCCTCCAAGGCTGATTTCCAACCCCTTGTGGGTAATTGATGCCTACATCCCTAGATGGAAGGGACAACTCCTTAGTAAAGGGGAGGCTTGCTCGTCCTTAGCATACTACTCTCTTGGCGATGCCAGTCTACTTGGCAATTGCACTTGGCTTGCCACCTTGGGCTGTGGAAACAATTGGTCGCCTTTGAAGGGCTTTTCTTTGGACAAGGACAGATGCAGTTTTAGGTGGCAAATATGGAGTGGTTTGGATTCGAGTTTGTCGGCCTAAGGAACTAGGGGTCTTTGGTTTCTTACCCGGCCTGCAGCTAATGGCTTGGTCGCTTCAGATATGTGTTGGATCTAGCTAGCTCGCACGGGTACATCACATACTTGGGCCTCCTGCCAGACACATGTTCTGGTTGAGATCAAAGCTTTATTTGATGTCTCTTGCATAGTCCATGTTGCATAGTCGGTGTGCTTTGGCTTGATAGATGGTTGGAAGGAGTAGCCCTTTCTAAGTTGGTTTCTCAAGTTGTTGATACTGAGGGATGAAAGCCGTAACAAAAAATCCCGTTTACCAGGGCTCATTTTTGAGGTTTTACCGTGGTTTTAGGTGAAACAGAAACGATAATGGTACCGAAAAAACAAAAATGATAATGGTAAAAAAAATATAGAAACGAAAACGAATTTTCCTGTTTCCGACCGTTTCCGGGTTTTACCGTATTTTGTGGCAATTACCGTTGATATTATACCATTTAAGCAGTTTTGTCTAAGCGTATGTATGTAACACGAGGCCCTCAATCATCATCCATCATGCGCACTTCTACTACCTCTTTTTAGCCTAGATTTTATTTACTTTGACATCTAGTGTAAGCATATAGGAATGGTGAATCAATAATCATATTTGTGAATTTTAATTGTTTAATTATCTTGAGTCTGGTACTATTAATTTGGTATGTAATATGTGGTTATTTTTGTTAGTTTGTACAATATTTGTAATTTGGCACGCCGCTGAGTTAAAATGAAGCAATTATATTTATCTTACAATCTTAATTTATTAAACCTATATATGGTATTCACTAATCGTTTTTCAAATTATAAATTATCGATTCCCGACCGATGTCGAGCTATTCCCGATTGGATAATTTCATTCTCGATGTTCCCGTAATATCGGCACCGTACTCTTTTCTGGCAATATCGTTTTCGATTCTGTTTCTGAGAAAAAATATGATTATGAAAACAATTTAGCCTTCTTTCGATCGATTCCAACTGTTTTCAACCCTATTGATGCCGTCCTAGCTAGAGCACGAAAAGGTCAGATGGTAGCTCTGGCCCTAACCGGGGTATGTTGGATGTCAAGGTTGAGCTTTCTATAGGGGCTTAGTTTGAGTTCATCTGGCTTTGGGATCATCTTGAGCCCTTTCACCTTAACCCTTGTGTTCTAGATTCTTTCACTCAGAGGTGGACGACGACATGGCTCCTTCTCTTCATCCTCCGCCTACAGAGCCTTCTTCTTGGGACAGTCTTTTATTCTTGGGGTCCTCACTCTCTAGAAGATGAGGTCTCCCAACAAATGCCACTTTTTCCTCTAGCTTGATCTTCTTGGTCATTGTTGAACCTCTAATCGCCTCTTCAGGGTTAATGCCACTTGTGCCCTCTATGCCCAAGAGTGGGAGATTGTCAATCACCTTCTTCTAGGTTGTGTTCACAGTACAGAAACTTGGTTCAGATGTCTCCATTGTTGTGCCATTCAACATATGGCACCACTCTCTCCTGATGAGTCCCTTGCAATCTAGTGGTTGGAGGCTAGGAAGCAGGTCACTAAGATGTAAGCATCCTAGGAACTGAGTACCTAGGCCATGAGAAAACATGTCCTTATGCCCCACCTAAGCTAGGTTCAGGGATGCCACATGGGCTACGGAGTCTGGTATTGACCAACCAGGGCGAGTCTGGCTTGCGCCATGGTCCCATAGGAGGCCTAGACCCC
This sequence comes from Paspalum vaginatum, assembly GCA_030272315.1. Taxonomy (NCBI): domain Eukaryota; kingdom Viridiplantae; phylum Streptophyta; class Magnoliopsida; order Poales; family Poaceae; genus Paspalum; species Paspalum vaginatum. The sequence goes on along the minus strand of CM059020.1, from coordinate 36,183,565 downwards.
CTCCCATATCCAGAAGCCAGATCTAAGAGCATGAAGCCATGCGCAAGCGCTGCGTCGGGGTGAAAGGAACGTGTTGGGGTATCCGGCCCAAGAGGGGGAGAGGGTGAATTGGGTCACTAATCGCTCATCTAAAACCTAAGGCTATCTAGTGCATAAGATAAATCTATTTCGCCCTACACATGCTAGTTAAGCCTAAGGTTTATCTATGCCCTCTCTAACTTACCCAAAAGACTTGCAACCTAGAGCCCACCCTAACCAAACTAACTAGGGAAGCTAAAGGCACACAAAAGAGTAGATGCGGAAACGTAAATGTGGTAAGTAAAGAGGTAAGGATAAGGTGATGCAAACTCTCAAGAAGACATGAGGATTTAATGTGGTTCACCACTGAGGACTACGTCCACGGGCTCACCACCGAAGGCAAAATCCAAGCCGGGCACCAAGACTCTGCTGAGCACCATCTTGCACTTGCCGCAAAGGTTCCCGACAAGTAAAGGCTAAGTGCCACCAAACCACCAAGGCTTGGCCACCGCCACTGTCTATCTCGATCACAAGGCACTGGATGCTTCACTACGGAGTTTGAAGGGTATCCTCGTCCCCGCACAAGTTGTCGCCGCTATCCCACACCAAGAAGGAGGGTCAAGCAATGAGTAGAAGTGGCTTGGCTGCAGCCAAGGCTTTCTCCTCTAGCTCACGCAAGAGCTACTCTCAAGAAGAGCTCACAAGCTTACTCTATCTAAGCTCTAACCTAGCTTGGATATGCACTAAGCTCTGATATGGTGGTTGGAGTGATGGATATGCTTGGAATACACCTCTACACTTCAAATGGCTGGGGAGGCTTATATAGCCCCTAAACACAAACTAGCCGTTGCTCCAACGGTCTACTAATGCAGTGTAGACCGTACCATACGGTCTATGCATTTTGCCTAGACCGGACCATATGGTCCATTCATTTTTCCAATGGCCACTGAGTCCTTGCGTCACTGTACTTTAGTCCGTGACATGGTATGCTCCATAGAGACCGGACTATACTGTCCATTGTACACTGCAAATCCTTCAAAGTCCATAACCTCGAGTTATTTAGGATAGTCCAAGGACGGTCTATGCAAACCATACTATTCTTGCTCCATTCCGAAGGTTTGGCACCCACGGATTATTTGGTACGGTCTAAGGACGGTCTTCACATCTTCCATTGAAAGACAACTTAACCAACTAACACCAGCCTATCCAAAAAAGGGCGTCGGGCTGTCTGGTGGCCGTCGGCTTGTCCGACAGTGGCCATCGGACTATCCGGTAGGGTAGAGCAGGGGATGGGTGCTGGCTTGTCTAGCATGCTACATGTTGACGGCACTTAAGCACGGCAAACCTTATACTGCAAGCGATAGTATCGTGTGTAGCTTTTCCCAGGATGAGTACTATGGGTTTTGTCAATCCAGGAAACGAACTAATTGAGAACTAATTAACAAGAGTTTATGGTAAACTAAGGGTATAAAACACGACTATAATCTACCTCTAAACTATCCCTAAGCTACATCTAATCTACGTCTAAACTATACTAATACTATAAGATAAGCAATTAGAACAGAACTAGAACACCAATTAAGGGGTATTAACTAGAGTCTAATCAAGCTCTAATTGGATCCAAGACATGCATGATATGGGTATCACAAATAAATAAGAACAATGAGATAACTAGTAGCTCAAGGTAGAAATAAGCATGATCAAGCATAAACTTCATAGCATGATTAAATCAAGATCAATCAACCTAACCCCCTAGATCGGCTTAACCTTTCCCCGGGCTCTACTGTCACCAGTAACCAGGTAATCGACGAAAAGCTTTCAACATGCACATAATTAGAGATGCATCCCCAATTACTTTATATGGTCTAATAACATAATTAGCACAACTAGAACCTCTAATCACCATGATCAAAAGAACTAGATATACAACTATATCATTAGTAAGCTAGATCAACGATCAAGAACGCTAGAATAATATAACCTTTAAAGACATGATCTAATCAACAAGCATCTAGATCTAAAGCTAATTACAGCTAGAACAAGCATAATTAGAACAAGAACATGATAATTAGATAAGAACAATGCTTCATTAATAAATTGTATCATACTTACAACCATGGCCATAGCTCTTGATGATACCATTAGACCTCTGGAGCTAGATAATTAGAGCACCCCACAAGGCCTCTAATCACCGCTATGAACTAGAAGAACTCCAATCCTAGCCTAGAATCTCGACCCTCAGCTCTCCTCTAGTTGTTGTCTCTCTTCTCTACATCTTGTCGCCTTGATAATAAATTGGATGCCCGACCTCGGGGTCTATGCTAACTATCTATACCCTGGAGAAGACGTGGGAGAAAAGGAATCGGAAACCGACCTACGGTTGGGTAGGGTCGGCCGACCAAAAGGCCTAAGGTTGGCCGACCTCAGCCCTTCCTTCGTCTGTTTCCTTCCATCTTTCACGGGGACGTTGCTTGCCGCTTAAGAAATATTTGTGCGGGGTCTTTCGGACTCTTGAGCTTCTAGAATCTTCGTAATGGGCCGAGCTTTGACGGATTCTTCTAGCCTTTGACATATTCATCATCTTTAATGAATAAATATCTTTATTTTCTTGTAGCTCTTTGACACTTCATTGAATCTTCTGGTTAGGGAGCCTTGATCTACACAAAGGGGCTATGAGTACACCAAGTCTTCCTTGTTCTTCATCTTCAATCCATGTCATCTAGCGGTCTTTTCTTTCTCGAAGTGGATCATGGTGAATTTCGCAAAAAATTGGTCTAAAACCTGTAAAAATCACATGTAGCATATTTCCAAGACAATATTGCAAAATCCACAATTATCGGTGATAAATGTTAGAGAAAGATATAGTTGACGCATAAAATCAATGAAAAACCATATAAAATGATGTATAATTTTCATACATAAGCCGCGTTATCACTACACTGGCTTGTCCGAGGTGCTACGTCGACTTGTCCGTTGTGCTATTCTAGCTTGTCCAGTAGCACCCAGAAAATCGCAAGTTCTTGAAAATCCAAAGGCCTACCTTGACCAAACCTTCACCAATCTTCTTGTAGTTTGGCATAGAGATTGAAGGCACTACCACGAAGCCATTCCCAAAAGATACGTAGGAAAAGATCAAGGAATAGTCGAGACTTGAATACTTCATGAAGAGGGGAATTTCTGTTCAAGAGGGGGAAAAACTCAAGAACAGCTTGCTCATGGATTCCTTGAGGAATAGCAATGATCTATATCATATTAACCACGTCATGGCAAGAAAAAACATGGCAAAAGAACTAGATTCACTTGTTAGAAAAGCAAAACTCCAAAAGCCTTTGAATTTTCTCCAAAATCCAAACTAGAAGGGGAAGGGAGAGGGGGATGCACACATAGCCACAAAATTTCAAAGGAATCTTGCTAGCTAATGTGGAATTGAAGTTTACAATAACTCCCTATAGCCTACCACCCTTCATTCTCCCTCTTAAGTGAAAAACTAGACACTAGGGCACTCAAATCCTAGGATTTTAGGCTCTCCAAAGCAATTAACACTTGGCTGCAAGAATTTGAGTCTATGCTAGGGTTTGCAAGTGGGAGAGACCACTCCTAATGATCAGCCATCAGCTATTTATACCCCTAGCCTAAACGTGACACGTTTACACTAAGACCCGTAAGACTAGAAGTTAACTAGATTGCCCTTAGGGGGCTCAACCGAAAATATACATGAAACATGATAGGCGACTACAATGGAGTCTTTGAACTTCTTGGCTTCCAAGACTACCCCCATGTCTTCTGCGTGTCCAGTAGTCCAATCCTCGCACCCGATGACTTTGAAGTGGGTAGTTTTTTTTGGGGGAGGGGAAGGGAATCTACAAACCCAGAGCTGATGGATGTTTTAAGGAAAACTAGGCCCACGCAACCGACACCATCTCTAATAGTTTTGATGCCCAAACTACCAAACCATCCATTTCGATGGTTTTGAGGGAGCAAACTACCAAACCTTCTGGCTTCAACATGTGTCACTTTGATGCCAGCTCCCACCTACCCGATATAGGAACCACACTATAACCACATGCCTTCACCTCCCTGTTGACGACACTTAAGCACATCAAACCTTATACTGCAAGCAACAGTATCGGTGTAGCCTTTCCCCGAGATGAGTAGCAAGGGTTTTGTCAATCCGTGGAAAATTAGGTTTAAACTACTATTAATCAAGGATTAATCAATTACTAACTAGGTCTAAAATATCTAAAAAACCAAGGTTAAAGAGGTAAACTACCCACAAACTAGGTCTATATCTAAACTATATCATCAACTAGATTAGAGATGAGCTAATTCAGAATAAGCAAGATTAAGATACCGCGAAGGGATTAGCAAGATATATGAGACAAACTTCTTATGAACTAAGAACCACCATGAGCCTAGATCTAGCGTGAAATATAGGATAAACATGATCATGACAGTCATAGACTTTCTCAAACCTTTCTTCCACCCATATGTCACGTAGAACAAGTTAATCGATGAACTAGCAAGCCTAAACTATCTCTAAGCATGAGCAAATTTAATCAACCAACTAAGGCAAAAAGATCTACTAAAGGACATGTGGATTAATCTTCTTAGCCAGACACATGTAGAGATGATGCATTGCAAAGACATGGATCAAAGATCATGTATAAACAAAGAACTCATAGTCAAAAGATAATTTCATAGATCAAACTCAAGACTTATCATAGCAAAATAAGAAGAACATGGTTATACTTGAGATTCATCATGAACTTGAAGCACAAAGTTGTCGGATTTGACGACTTATACAACATATCAAAAGATAAACTTGAGAGGCCCTAGGAAGAGACTAGGTCGGCCGACCCTAGTGAGTGCTTGGCCGACCCAAGGCCTCCCTGCCTCCTCTCGCTTCCTCTTTTCGCTGAGATAGACTTCTCGGTGAAACTTACAAGAGACTTCTCGGTGAACCTTACAAGATTGGACCCATGCATTCGATGCCCTCTCCCCCTAGGGTGCCCTATACATGGAAAGTCTAAGGTCAGTTTGGATGGCTTCTATGACCAATTTCCATGTATATACATGTGTCTTGAAGGTTCATGGTGGTCCATGAAGCACCATGTTTGGAGATGAAGCTATTGCCTTTGTCATTCCCGAAATCCAACTTTTCTTATTCTACAGCTTTTAGTATTTTGACCATAACATCCTCATCCGAAGTCTAAATAATGCAAACTTGGACTCTAAATTGTAAATATCGAGAGATCTGCAACTTTGTTATTCAAACTTTCTCCATTTGACGTCATTAAGGTCCCTGAATTTGGCCCACAAGGTGCAGCTGTCTTGAAATCCGAGAGTATCTCGAGATTTTATTGGAACTTGGATGGATCTTACGATAAACCTTCCTTATCTTCCATTCCTTCATACTCAAGTGATCCTTGGCTTCCAGAACCCTATCAATTAATGGACTTAGGCCTTCTTTTGGGCTTCAATTGTTCTTTTGTCAATCATGTCACCTCCCTGGACTTGTAGCATTGATCCATCAACGAGTAGCTTAGCTTCTCATTTATTGCAATTATTCCTCATTTTCCTACAATATTTGATAAAGTACAAAAACAAAGAGGATACTCGAATATGGGGTTAATTGTTAGTAAAATATGACTTCGTCATATGATTTATCTCTGAAAATTCATGAAATCATGTCAAAATAGAGCATAAATATCGTTGTTATCTTATGCGAACACTCCCTCGCATGCCCTTCCACTCCTTAGACTGCTGGATTGGACACCAACGGCCTCAACTGACACTCCTCACCGCCTTCCGCTGCCATCTTGTATATTTGCACATCACGAGCAAAGGGATCACACCCGCACATGTTGACAATCATTCATCACACAAGAATGACGATCACCCTTAATCTCTTAGGTTGCCTCATCGATGGGACTTAATATCCAATAACCCATGTAGTCCTATCCTCTTGGCGTCAACATCCCCCTCAAGATGCGTGCGCCATCACCTAGAGACAAAATGCTTTGGCAGAGCAACATATCACCCAACCAGGGGCCATGGTAGAGTTTGGTGCCAATCAACTGCCACTCAAGGAATAGGGAAGATCATGTTTTTTCTAAAAGAAATTTGTGGGCTACAAGAAACCCACGTATTTAAGTCAGTTAAATTCGTGGGTGTAGAAAAGACCCACAAATTTAATTAAATTCGTTGGCTAGTTCAGAAAGCCCATGAAATCACTTAAATTCATGGGTCCACCCATAAATTTAAGTCTACCTCACGAATTTGAATGGGCGCCCAAGATTCAAAATTTCAAGTTAAATTTGTGGGCTACTTGAGGCCCACGAATTTAATTAAATGCGTGGGCCAAGTTAGCTAGGCCCACAACCACCACACCCGCCCAGAAATCCTACCTGCTCCACCCATCCTTGCCGCCGCCACCCCCATCCCCTTCGCCCCATCTCTACTGCTTCGCTCCACTTCAAGCCTGTCCGCCACGACCGTTCCCGCCGTAGGCGCCACTGTTGCCTCAGATGCCTACGCCGACCCCTTCGCTCCAGTCATCCCCATCGGCTTCTCCACCAGAACCACGGCTTCCCTCTTTGCTATGGGTGACGCTGCCTGCCGTGTGGCTACAACATCCGTACCTACCCCTGCCCCAACCACCTCTACCATGGCTTCCACTGGCTCTGCCTTCTCTAGCGCGGTGCACCTACAGCTTCCACCTCATGGGCCTGCGACAACCCTTCACCATAGCCATCCGCCTCGTGGCTGTGGCCCTCGACTGAATCTGCCTCCATCGCAGGCGCCGCCGTTGGCCTCACGGCCGTAGACCCAACCCTATCCCCGCCACCTGTGCTATGGCTGCCACTGGCTCTGGCCCCTCTGGCACAACTATCACTGACCCCTCTATCTATTGGCTTCATCGACAACTTTCTTTGACCCATGCCTCCACCTCTAAACATTCATTTGTTAGTTTACGATGAACTGTGATCGATGGATTTAGTTCCTAGTGGGGATGTTGTCATGGATTTAGTTGCATTGTGATGGATGGATTCGTGATAAATACATTTGACAGGGATGAAATATGGAGTATTTGCATGTTACGAACTTGTATGCATTTAATTCTGTGTGAATATAGAAACTGTTTTTTTAAAAAGACACATTCATGGGTTCCGTAGGCCCATGAATTTAATTCTTGAACATGGATAAATTTGTGGGCATGTTGTAGGCCCACAAATTTAAGTTAGATTCGGGAGGAGTTAGAATTTAAGTGAATAATTTCATGAAGTTAAATTCATGGCTAACCCACGGATTTAACCTAAATTTGTGGGTAATTGCGTAACAACGTGGGTTTCTAGCCCACGAATTATGTCCCAGCTATTGTAGCGTGCCCCGATGACCCTTGACTAGGCATAAGTAATGCACTCTCTAGAATCCTTCTCGCAGAAAGAGTAACAATACTCATGCCTTGAGAATCAAACTTGAGGTTGCTTGCATACATTACAAAGAATCCAACAATGGCTAGACAAATCCACCCTACTGTGAATGCCCATGCCCTAGACTTGGTTGGGGAGCTACTTGGAGGTTGTTACTCAACGTCCTGGGGAGAACCCCCTTGGTCGGAAGAGTGGTGTTGTCCAACTAGTACTTAATCCTATTTGCTGACTGGGCCAAGGGGTGTGGCCCATAAAGCCTATGACTCTGGCCCATGTATTAGAATTTAGTGGTGTGCCAAGGTACCACATGCCGTGCAACACTTAAAGTAGTGAAAGTGATGCAACCATGGTGGGATATCATGTAGGTACCCATGGTCTACTCCTAATAGAAGTTGTGTTGAGAGCGTGATAATTTTTGTGCTTGTGAGCAATGACCCATTGCCTTCATTAAGCAGTCATCAAGTATTTGTTACTCTTGGCATCAACTGATGAGATCCCACGGTTGAGAAGCCATCTATCTCACCTCGTAAGAGAAAAGATCAAGCTAGCGGATTGATAAAAGTGGTTAAAAGAGATCATGCTCTAGTTGTACCGAGCCTTTCTATAGAGATGTAGACACGCACAGAGCTTCACAAAATTAGTGAAACAAATTCTTAATATCACTACATATTAGTTAAAAATACACTAATGTAGCCATCAACATTACCATTGCCCCACTCTATAAGAAAAATGGCCTCTTATGCCATATTTCCACAGTTGTGTTTTGATGATTGATTGACAAACAAAACTTGGACTAATAAACTTGTCTAGATGCACATTCTTAGGTATTTAGTTCAAGGGATGGAAAGAAGATCGAGAGTCGAAGGCAAGGCCCAAAGGGTCACGCTAACAGGGTTCCACTAACAGGGTTTGTGAGGACCCTATAGTATGGTCGGCATGACCGTCCTATTGGTCCTAACGGTCTTCCCAAAGGGGTCAAGAAATAGAAGCCTAGCAAAATATGAAGACCGAATAGGGTCCCCAAGAAATGAACGGACCGGAGCATTCTAGCAGAAGACAACTGAAGCGACCAATGCAAAGACTGTCCTAAGGGTCAGACCTTTTGGCCGAAGGTGTGAAGATTGCAGCAGCCAAGGAAATACATGGACCGGATGGTACAATCTCCAAGAAATGAACTGAGCAGACAATTTTAGTAGAAGATAGTTGAAGTGACCAAGAATACAATGAACTGAATGGTACGGTTTGTGAGACTGTACTATACATTGGATGAATATTCCAGAAGGTGTGGAAATTGAAGAAGTGGATGAGATCAACCGATCCGATGGTAAGGTTTGTGAGACCATCCTATACTTCGGACCTTTGGAGTACCGGCTAGTTGGCAGGTACAATGAACCGTATGGTCTGATGTATGCCAAAATGTATGGACCGTACCATAAGGTTATGCACTTTTTGGTAGCCTTTTGGCTAACGGCTAGTTCATGTTTGGAGCGATGTAAGACACTCCACCTAGCCATTCTGAGGGAGTTGGAGCTATTGAAGATCACAACAAGTGTAGAGGAGTATTCTAAGCATACTATCCACTCCAACCACTGTAAAAGTGCTTAGTGCTTAATCCAAGATAGTTTAGAGCTTTGAGAGAGTGAGCTTGCGAGCTCGGCTTAAGTTTAAGTTTAGCTCCTGCGTGAGCTATTAGGAAGCCTTGGCTGTGGTTAAGCCACTTTGTACTCATTGCTAGACTCTCCTTGTTAGCGTGGAGCAGTAGCGTTACCTTGTGTAGGGACGAGGAGACCCTTCAAACTCCATAGTGATCATCCGGTGCCTTGTGACCAAGAGAGACGGTGGTGGTGGCTGAGCCTTGGTGGCACTTAGCCTTTGCTTACCGAGAGCTTTGATGGCTAGCGCAAGACAGTGATCGGTAGAGTCTTGGTGCCCGGCTCAAATTTGTGTTTGGTGACAAGCCCGTGGACTTAGCCCTTAGTGGTGAACTACATTAAATCTCCATATCTCCTCAGGAGTTTGCACCCTCTGCCCTTAGTCTCTTTACTTACTACATTTATGTTTCCATATTTAGTTTATTGCATGCCTTTGTTTTTCCTAGTAAGTTTGATTAGGTTTGGCTCTAGGTTGCAAATCTTTTGGGTAAGTTAGAGAGCGCATAGATAAACCTTAGACTTAACTAGTATGTGTAAGACATGATAGGTTTATCTTATGCATTAGAAAGCTCTAGGTTTTAAAAGACCCTCAATTAGCAACCCAATTCACCCCCTCACCCTCTTGGTCGAGTACCTGACACGGTCCTTACACCCTCTCAAACATTTATCGAGCTTTGCCACTGGATGTAGGTCTTTTCAAGAATAAGGGGCTAAACTTTAGGAAACAAATCCTCACATAATATAAAACCTCGTTTCTTGGTTGATGATTTTGACATATATTTGCCTAATCGTATGGTATGGTACATAGTCATTTTCTTGCAATAAACGAAAATAGTACATTGTAGAGATAATAACGCTTCTTGCAACTTCGATTGACAGCGCGCGTGCCCACGGCTACACATCCTCGACGCCCTCCTAGCTGCCAATACTTACACCCTGCTCCCCTCGCCATTATAACTAGTGGTGCCTTAGGCCATCTCCAGCAGCATATTCATCCAATTTCTTAAATTCAAACTCCATTACGTTTATGGTGCCAAACAGTGCCAAACTAAGGCAACTGTTGAGAGAGCCTTAGCCCTTATCCTTCTTAACCATTGTGTACTCATGTCATACTACCTCATGACCGTTTGCATCGCTGGTGTGATGCCCTAGGCATCTCAAATGCTTTGCACTAAAAACATTAGCATAATGATATCTTTTCACTTGAAAAGCATGCATAAGCTAGGTCAATTGAGCCACTAAACCTAGTTTTCAGAAAAAGCTGTGTTTGAATTGTGGTTATAACTTTAAGGCCATTGTGTTTTTCATAAAACCTTACATACCAAACTTGTAGGTAATCCCATAAGGAATGACCTTGGTATTTTGTGCTTTAGCATGCATGAATGTTAAAATCCAGTTTTGGGTCATTTTATGTGAAAATGTGACTTTTGCTGATTCCAGCCCTGTTTGGTAAATTCAAAATTTTGTGAAACAAAAGTCAAAATCTTGCCATTTCATGAATACCAAAGTTGTCGATCATAAGATTCTATGCAACTTTGGTATAGTTCACCTTTCATGAAAATGCACCTAAAATGGACTTTTATAATTTCCAAGTTGGGGGTTTTAATTGGTCAAACAGGAGTCAGCAGGTTATTTTCAAATTTAAATCATTTTGTATTTGGAATCTGGTATAGGTCCTTTTGACAAAGTTGTAGATATCAAAATTTCCAACATTTCATTCAATTGGGTCTTTTTCAAATTCGGCTTCTAAATTGGTCAAATTTGCAAATTTCAGAAACCTAATCAGCTGGTCAAAGGGGGTTTTTCTTTTTTCGTTTTTCTTTTATTTTCTCGTCTCTATGACCAGCGGGCCCCACCTGTCAGCCCCGCCCGCGCCAGCGCACGGACCCGCTTCCTCGCTCGATGCACCGAGTCTATACACCGTACTCACAAATCCGGGGTTTGGTCCCACCTGTCAGCCACCGTGGTCCATAGACCGGGTTCACCCACGCGCCTCTCTTTTCTCTCCCCGCCCGCGCGCGCCCACGCGGCGCTGCGCGCCGAGCGGCCGTGGCCACGCGCCGGCCGTCCCGGCCGCCGCGGCCACGCGCCCCTGCCGCGCGCGGACAGCGCGCGCGCGACGCGCCACCGGGGCGAGGGCGAGGCCGAGCTATTTCTCGAGCTCTCCTCCACGCGCTCGCGCCCTCTGGATTCTTTCCCCTTTCCTTTCCGCGCGTCCGCCATTGCCGGCGAACTGCGAGTTCGCCCCCAGCCATTTCCGTCCACTCCCGAGCTCAACCGTCACCGCGACGGGCTTCGCCGCCCTCGACTCTACCCTCCCGTCTAGACCGCGCCGCCCGAAGCCCTTCTACCCCGGCGTATTGCACCGCCGGACCTCGCCGGTCAGGGGCACTCGTCGCCGACCCTCCCCGCGGTCTTCCCCGCCGTCTGAGGTAGTGGATAAAGCTCCCCGTCTTCTCCTCTCTCTCCCCGGCACTCCGCGGCGAGCTCCCGAGCCCCGCAGGGCCGGGATTGACCGCGCGTCGCCGGAGGTCCCCCTCCCGTCGCGAGGAGGAAGACGACGGGAGGAGGAAGACGCACATTTTGCGCTAGCACCCTCCGGGTTTAACAGTTTTACGTTTCCATACCGAGCACTGTACGCTGAGTCTTGTAAATCTTGCACAGGAACCCTCAGAAACTATGGATATTTATAGATAGGTCCTGAGTCTGTGTTTTTTTTCGATTAAAATGCTTTTAAAAAGACTGAAACTTTGAAAAATCATAGTAAAGTGTATAAAAATCCAAAAATAGCAAACTTTGTTGCATTTTGTTCCTAATAAATAGATCTACAGAATGGGTATGATGGTTGAGTAGGAAAAGACAGTTTTGCCCCTGTTTTTGTGCAAGCATGAAAAACCCTGATAAATAGAATATATGGCTAAAATGAACTCCAAAAATTGTGAAATTTGGGCAGAGACCTTTTTATTGCTCTATGAAAATTTTGGTAGCTCAAATGTCCACTGCTAATTACCATTTTGCCCCTACATGTGTTTTTAGCATGGAAAGTAAATGAAGAAATGTTGTTTATATAAAAATTAGGTTCTAAATGGTTATACCTAGTTTATTGTGCTCCTTATGGCATAAAAGAGTTCTAGATGGTAGTAGACATCGATCTTTTCGCATAAATCGATGCAACTCAGTCACACACCACGTTATTTCATGTGACAAGTTAAGCTGTCGTAGATGATGGCTTGTACGATTTCTTAGTACGAAACAATTTTCGCCTCAATATGCGTAACTCCTTTCCATACATCATGATTCACCGCATCGCATCTACATCTGTATCGTGAACAAGCATTACAGTAATACATACTCCTTTTGCATCATGACATGCATATAGATTCCGCGAACGAAGGACCACCACTGGAGCAACCGATCGTGACGGAGCCAGAAGAGGAACTGCACCCAGAGCCAGAGGACCAGCAGCAGGAACCCGACTACGCTCCGGAAGAAGCTACTGACCCTAGTGAAGAAGGTAGGCAGGACCATACTCTCCCAGCAAATAAATTATGCTTGATGATTACGCATATGCATTAGGAGTTGTTTGGAACCAAGTGCATTAGACTTCCTGGCCGCCTTGGCCCTAGTACCTATATATAGAGTTCGTAGGACGAGTATGCCTAGAAATTGCTAGGAACGAGTAGACACGAGTGGGTGTACTCGTCGCGTAGGTTTTTTTTTTTCAAAACCAAAAGCTTACAGTTATATCACTTGTATTTGTTGCTCATGAAGAAAATGGAGACCGGGCGGAGATTTTATTTCAGTATTTACTATTCGTGATGTCGTATCCGGACTCCGCCCGAGTCGCATAAGGCCCGTTCGCTGTTCGCCTATTGGTCGGCATAACATTGCTAGAGTGCTTAACCGGGAAATGGGACCGGTGAAGTCTTACCTGGGTTTGTCCGAAGATTCGAGGCTCCGCTCATCCACTTGCTGGAGGCCGTTGGGCCCGGGGGCGCTTGTACTCGAGGGAGGGCTGACCCGGTGCGGCCGTGATATCGCTCCTAAGGGAGGGCTGACCCGGTGCGGCCGTGGTATCGCTCCTGAGGGGGCACAACCCGGGGGTTAGGTGAGGGCGCTTTGAATCTTGGGACAAGACAGGTGGAGATGGGGGTTATATGTGGGAACGCGATGGCTAGTAAGCATATACCCCGGGCATGATAGTTATTCCCGGGAATTAAAAATCGATTCGAATCGCTGATGCCCACCAGGTGTGGGAATGCCAATGCCTTTGACGTTCAACGTGGTAACTACTTAAACTCTCGGTATCTTAATACTCATGGTTTTTGAAATACTACATGTTTGAGCTGAGTTGTTACCTTGCAAAGACTTACTACTATGTTGGCAATCATACCGACAAGGAACTTGTTGTTTATATTAATTAAGTTACTGTTAAAAACTAAAAGCTAAGGATCCACTTGCTAGTAAGCTGCTTCGCGTCAGCCGTAAGCCAAAACCATTAAGACCTACTGAGTAATTAGTACTCAGGGTTTGCCCCCACATTTTTGAGCGCAGGTATGGAATTCATGGTGTGCACCTGTGTTGGAGGCGGGGCATGCCCTCATGTAGGATGAAGTGACTAAGTGGCATGAGGACAACATCGGTGGGCTCGATGTTGTACCTCCAAAGCAAAACTTTTGGTGATAACATGGTGACTTAAACTTATATTTTCCGCTGCGAGAAACTTTCAAACTTGCTACCGTATAATATTATGTTGGACTGATATTTTATGTAAAAAGTGGTTTGTAAATAAATCTACTTTTATGCTATTTAACTGCCTGTGATGATGTTTCTGTTGTGGCTCCATCGTGAGTCGGATGTGTATGATGTCGGTTCCTCTGGGAAAAGGTAATATCGGGAGTCGAATGACTCTCGACGGACGACCGGGTTTAGTTCGGTCTAATCGCACTGCAAGCCAGAGGTGGCAGGTGTGCTTAGCCCGGATTAAATCGGCGGTTCCGCCACAGCTGGTATCAGAGCCGATCATACACAGACAACAGACATATCATCCAGATTTGATTTGCAAACCTATTTTCGAAAACCCTTTTCGAAGTATTTGAAAAGTGAGAGTATCGATATGCCCTATTAAGGATGTTAGTGAAATACCAGGTGACATCGCTAACATTCTGACCTAGATAGAACTCATGTGCATATTCGGCGCTTTGGGAAGCAACATTTCGGCCATAGCCATCCCCAGTACTGGCGGAGCGCTATTGAGATTTGCGGACTGTTGCGAACCCTGCATTCATGCTGATAGGGCAGAACTCTTTAAGGGGGGTGGTCCCGCTATTGGAGTGTTTCGTGACCACTTTTCCTTCAACCAAAATTATAGCTAGATCTTGTTGGCCACCGTTTCTCTCCCCAGCAATTCCCCAGTACTGGAGGAAGACTGGGTGTGTTGGGAGAAATGGCGCCACTACGTCGTCCACCAGACGTAGCTTAAAGAAATTCGTGGATGCCACTTCAAGGGTTAGAGTGGTAATGATTGGTCATGGTAATGAGAATGGTATGAGCATGCATTTTTCTGCAGGTACACTAACCACGTGCGAAATTAAGAACGAATAGAGAACGACTAGTTGCATTAGAGAGTGCCGTGCATATGTCACCGGATACTCGTTAGATATATACTTTATACATAAGGTGTGTGATGTGAGAACGGATAGGACGAGTCATGCATCATGTTTACTTTTATTTGTTCATGCTTGGGGGTTTATCGCTAAAAGATAAATAAGTAAAATGAAAATCCAAAGATGTTTTCCGCACCCATCACCTACCTAACCGTTAAACTTATATGCAACCTATGCTTATCACTGATTAAAATCTCTTTTAAAAACAGATGGCCAGGACCAAGCAAACCGCTCGTAAGGCCACCAGTGCGAGGGGACTTCGCATACAGGAGGGAAGGGCTGCTCCCCTCCCACCGGTGACCCACACCCCTCCTCAGCTTGAGAATGGGATGGTTCACACCCGTTGCCGTGAGGAGAACGGCCTTGCGCAGATCCTTTGTCGGGCTCTGCGTGAGATAAGGCGCAGGCCGTGCCCTTTCTTCTCAGTGCAGACGGTGCACGCGGAGGGACACTGCATGGCCAGTGTTGTCCTTCCTTCGAGCCACACCGCGGTCCGGCAGACGATCACCGTCTACGGGGCCAATGAGGAGGACGCTTACGACAAGGTCACCCTAGCAGCCATCACCTCACTCAGCTCTTCGGGTGCAGCAGGGATGTCAGTGCTGCGCTACCTCCCCACCGACGGTTACGACGACGAGTGGCTCCGTCGTCACAACATGCTGGAGGAGCGGATTGACACTAGGCCCTATGCTGCGACCATGCAGTTTGCTCACAGTGTACACGGGATGTATCTCCGTGCCGAGGATCGTGTTGCCCACTACCGTGACCAGCACATGTATGCTCAGGACCGTATTGAGGAGCTGGAGGCAGAGTTGGCTGAGGCACAGCAGCGCCTAGCGCAGTACGAACCGGATCCTTCAGTTGCCCCTGTGGTGGAGGATGAGGGCAGCATGGTGTCTGACGCGCGTAACGAGCGTTAGAGAGTTTGGCAATGGCACTGTGTGGAGAAGCTTTTTGTAGATGGTGCACGTTGTAAGCGATGTTTTGTACTATATCGCTCCGTGCAGTTTGCCATGACTGTACTAAACAGTGGTGAGGACGAGAGGACTCGCTTATGTACGTCATGTAACCTAATGTAGAACCTTAAGTTAGTGTTCCGATGTGATGGATGAGATGGCCCATGTGTGTACTAAGTAAACCTTTAGTTTATTAAGACTTTATAAGTATGGTTGAAGTAACTGTTGAGTGCGCATGGATGATGCGAATGATGCGATGTCGTTAAGCTTGGCCTTGAGAGATAAAGTCTAATTGCTTTGTTACAAGTTTACCTGTGCTCGCATTTGCCTATAATCCTATGATCTTGCTGTCACCATATTTCTGCACATGGGCTATTGGGCTGAACCCATATGATTCCATTTTGCAGATGGTGAACACTCGCACGGGGCAGTCATCAGGGCAGTCAGCGCAAGGCGCTCCACCCCCGCCGGAGCTGGCCACTTTGGTGGTCCAACAAGCTGAGCTGATTCGGTTATTAGCAGAAGACCGTCAAGCCCGTGGGCAACAACAGCCGCGGGAGTACAGGCCACGTGGCATTACTTACCAGGACTTCGAGGGGCTGCGACCCCCAGTCTTCACCAACTGCCCAGAGCCACTGGCGGCAGACGACTGGCTTCGCACTGTCCAGTCCAAGTTTACCCTTCTGCCAGGGATCAATGAGCGAGAGAAGGCTCGATTTGCTGCTCAGCTTCTTCATGGGCCTGCGGGAGCGTGGTACGCCACTTTCCTCGCCATGCAGGAAGAGGGCCATGAGCCCACATGGGAGGAGTTCCGACAAGCTTTCCGGGCTCACTACATCCCGGCAAGTTTGATGGAGCAAAAGCGTCGCGAATTCCGAGACCTCAAGCAGGGCAACCGGACCGTGATGCAATATGTGCAGATTTTTATCCACCTCTCACAGTATGCTCCGAGAGATGTTGCTACTGAACCGGAGCGGGCCGAGAGACTCCTAGAGGGCCTTGACCCTACCCTCCGGACTCACTTGGCACGGCGTTACCAGAGCTTCACTGAACTGGTAGACACTGCTCTCGACATGGAGAATCGTCTCCGTGCTGCTAATGAGGATCAGAAGCGCAAAAGGATAGCCAACACCTCAGCGACTGGCCCTTCACAGAAGCAGAAGACCGCATACAGACCTCAACAGCAAAATTTTCAGCAGTCTCGCTATGTGGTCCGACCCAACCAACCAAGGTGGATTCATCGGGCAGCACCGCCGCAACAGTACCCCATCTATCGAGCACCCGCACAGTTGTCAGCTCCCCGTGCTCCCATCGTCCCAGGGCCGGGTGCTCCGTGCTTCAATTGCGGCAAGATAGGTCACTTCAGTCGTGACTGTAGGGCACCCCGCAAGATACAGGGTCCTACCCCAGCTGGTGGAAGTCAACAGAGCAAGCCGAGAGGACCCATGCCCAAGATGGGTCGTGTGCACTATGTGCACATGGATCAGATTTCCGCCGGAGAACCGGTGCTTGCTGGTACGTTCATGATCAACGGTCAACCGACCGTCGTGTTATTTGATTCTGGAGCTACACATACTTTTATCAGTAAAACATATGCATTGAGGCATGGGATAAAAATGTACAAGTTGAAAGAAAACTATCAAATTACAGCACCGGGATCACCTATTGAAACCAGTTTGGGGGTTAGACAACTTAAGCTGAGCATTGGCACAGAAAATTATATCATCAACCCCGTGGTACTACCACACCAGGGGATTGATATTATTTTAGGTATGAATTGGATGAAAGAACACGATGCAGTCCTGGACGTTGGTAGCAGGACAATACAGTTAAGGTCAGGCATTAACGGCAAGGCTATGCTGATACACATGCCAAACCAAAAACACATGATCCCCACAGTTAATGTGACTGAAATACAAGAAGTTAAGAAGATACCAATAGTGTGTGAATTTCCGGACGTGTTTCCGGAAGAACTTCCTGGATTACCACCAAAACGGGATGTAGAGTTTACCATTGAACTTGTTCCAGGCACGGCACCTGTATCAAAAAGACCATACAGGATGCCACCTGATGATTTGAAGGAATTGAAAACACAGCTACAAGAACAATTAGACAAAGGGTTCATTAGGCCTAGTTCATCACCGTGGGGTTGTCCAGCTCTCTTTGTTGAGAAAAAGGATCATGGTGGGAAAAGATTGTGTGTGGACTATCGGCCACTGAATGCAGTGACCGTCAAAAACAAATATCCACTGCCACACATCGACATTCTATTTGATCAGTTAGCCGGGGCTAAGGTCTTTTCTAAAATTGACCTAAGGTCTGGCTACTATCAGATGAAGATTAGAGAAGAGGACGTACCCAAGACAGCATTCTCTACCAGATATGGTTTATATGAGTATTTGGTCATGTCATTTGGACTAACCAACGCACCGGCTTTCTTCATGTATATGATGAACTCGGTGTTTATGAATGAACTCGATAAGTTCGTGGTGGTATTCATAGATGACATTCTAATTTACTCCAAAAATGAAAAAGAACATGAAGAACACTTGAGGATCGTGCTCACTCGGCTCAGAGAGCATAAGCTTTATGCCAAGTTTAGCAAGTGTGCTTTCTGGCTAAAAGAAGTAAGTTTCTTGGGTCACGTACTATCTGAAAAGGGAGTCGCAGTTGACCCTAACAAAGTAGAAGAAGTGCTAAATTGGAAACAACCAGAGACCGTGACTGAAATCCGGAGTTTTCTTGGTTTAGCGGGCTACTACCGCCGCTTTATCAAAGATTTCTCCAAAATTGCAAAACCTATGACTTCTTTGACCAAGAAAAATGCCAAGTTCATTTGGAATCCGAAATGTGAAGAAGCTTTCCAAACCTTGAAGAAATTGTTAACCTCAGCACCAGTGCTAGCTCAACCAGATATTACCAAGCCTTTTGAGGTGTACTGTGATGCCTCCGGTAATGGACTTGGTTGTGTCTTGATGCAAGAAGGAAGAGTAATTGCTTATGCCTCCCGCCAACTGAGGAAACATGAAGCCAACTACCCAACACATGACCTTGAGTTAGCTGCAGTTGTTCATGCACTAAAAATTTGGAGACACTATCTGTTAGGCAATACATGTCACATCTACACTGACCATAAGAGTCTCAAATATATCTTCACCCAACCCGAAATCAATATGAGGCAGAGGCGATGGTTAGAGCTAATAAAAGATTATGATCTGGAGATACACTACCACCCAGGCAAGGCCAATGTGGTAGCAGATGCATTAAGCCGAAAAGCTCATTGCAATGTGATAGAAGTCCGACCTACAGCAAGAGTAATTTGCTGTGAAATGAGTGACATTGAAACACCTCCAGGACAGCCTGCGGAACTCTATAGTATCATTATTGAGCCCACAATCAAGGCACAAGTCATAGAAGCTCAGAAGCAAGATAAGGGTATGGCACTTATCCGTGAAGGTATTAGTGAAGAGAAGAAGGCGTGTTTCACGCTTGATAACCAAGGCGTCCTGTGGTTCAAGAATCGTCTAGTGGTACCCAAGGACATGGAATTGAGAAAGAAGATACTGGACGAAGCGCACACTTCAATACTCACGATACATCCAGGCAGCAATAAGATGTACCAAGACTTGAAGCAAAAGTTTTGGTGGACCCGGATGAAACGAGAAATCGCCAAGTATGTGTCTGAGTGCGACGTGTGCAAGAAAGTAAAAGCTGATCACTTAAAGTCCGCTGGAATGCTTCAACCATTGAATATCCCAGCGTGGAAATGGGAAGATATACACATGGATTTCATTGTGGGGTTGCCTCGAGCTCAAAAGGGATATGATTCGGTGTGGGTAATAATAGACAGATTTACAAAGTCAGCTCATTTCCTTCCGGTAAAAACAATATACCATGCCAAGACCTATGCTGAGATCTATTTAGCCCGTATCCTTCCTTTGCATGGAGTCCCAAAGACCATCACTTCGGATAGAGGGTCACAATTTGTCTCCCGTTTCTGGGAGCAATTGCATACCGCTTTAGGGACCACTTTGATTCACAGTTCGGCATACCACCCTCAAACCAGTGGTCAAGTAGAAAGAGTAAATCAAATTCTAGAAGATATGTTAAGGGCTTGTGCACTGACATATTCCACTAAGTGGGATGAATGCCTCCCCCTGGCAGAGTTCGCTTATAACAATAGCTATCAAAAGAGCTTGGAAATGGCTCCTTTCGAGGCTCTTTATGGTAGGAGATGCAGAACCCCACTAAACTGGTCTGAACCAGGAGAGCGTGTTACCTTTGGCCCTGATTTAGTGGTAGAAGCCGAAGAACAAGTGAAACTCATACACAACCATCTCAAAAGAGCACAATCCAGACAGAAAAGTTACTCGGATAAAAGGAGGAGGCCGTTAGTCTTTGATAAGGGGGATCATGTGTATCTCAAAGTATCTCCGATGAAAGGGGTACAACGGTTTGGGGTGAAAGGAAAGTTAGCACCAAGGTACGTCGGTCCATTCAAGATCATTGAAAAATGCGGAGCCGTCGCTTATCGGTTAGAACTACCACCACATCTGGCTGCAGTTCATGATGTGTTTCACGTTTCCCAACTAAAGAAGTGCTTAAGAGTGCCGGAGAAAGTGGTAGATACCTCTCAAATTCAGATTGAACCAGATCTCACATACGAAGAACGTCCCATAAAAATCCTCGATCAAAAGCAAAGATCAACCCGTCGGAAAACAATCAACTTTTACAAAGTTCAATGGAGTAATCATTCCGAAGAAGAAGCCACATGGGAGCAGGAAGAATATCTACACACTAAGTACCCTGGTTTTCTGCCATCCACCTCAAATCGGTACGTTACAACAGCTTAGCTTCTGGGTCTAAACTCAATACGTGCAACCAACACTAACTACAACTAGTTTAACCACCCACGACACTTCAAAAATCTCGGGACGAGATTTCTTTAAGGGGGGTGGGTTGTGATGCCCTAGGCATCTCAAATGCTTTGCACTAAAAACATTAGCATAATGATATCTTTTCACTTGAAAAGCATGCATAAGCTAGGTCAATTGAGCCACTAAACCTAGTTTTCAGAAAAAGCTGTGTTTGAATTGTGGTTATAACTTTAAGGCCATTGTGTTTTTCATAAAACCTTACATACCAAACTTGTAGGTAATCCCATAAGGAATGACCTTGGTATTTTGTGCTTTAGCATGCATGAATGTTAAAATCCAGTTTTGGGTCATTTTATGTGAAAATGTGACTTTTGCTGATTCCAGCCCTGTTTGGTAAATTCAAAATTTTGTGAAACAAAAGTCAAAATCTTGCCATTTCATGAATACCAAAGTTGTCGATCATAAGATTCTATGCAACTTTGGTATAGTTCACCTTTCATGAAAATGCACCTAAAATGGACTTTTATAATTTCCAAGTTGGGGGTTTTAATTGGTCAAACAGGAGTCAGCAGGTTATTTTCAAATTTAAATCATTTTGTATTTGGAATCTGGTATAGGTCCTTTTGACAAAGTTGTAGATATCAAAATTTCCAACATTTCATTCAATTGGGTCTTTTTCAAATTCGGCTTCTAAATTGGTCAAATTTGCAAATTTCAGAAACCTAATCAGCTGGTCAAAGGGGGTTTTTCTTTTTTCGTTTTTCTTTTATTTTCTCGTCTCTATGACCAGCGGGCCCCACCTGTCAGCCCCGCCCGCGCCAGCGCACGGACCCGCTTCCTCGCTCGATGCACCGAGTCTATACACCGTACTCACAAATCCGGGGTTTGGTCCCACCTGTCAGCCACCGTGGTCCATAGACCGGGTTCACCCACGCGCCTCTCTTTTCTCTCCCCGCCCGCGCGCGCCCACGCGGCGCTGCGCGCCGAGCGGCCGTGGCCACGCGCCGGCCGTCCCGGCCGCCGCGGCCACGCGCCCCTGCCGCGCGCGGACAGCGCGCGCGCGACGCGCCACCGGGGCGAGGGCGAGGCCGAGCTATTTCTCGAGCTCTCCTCCACGCGCTCGCGCCCTCTGGATTCTTTCCCCTTTCCTTTCCGCGCGTCCGCCATTGCCGGCGAACTGCGAGTTCGCCCCCAGCCATTTCCGTCCACTCCCGAGCTCAACCGTCACCGCGACGGGCTTCGCCGCCCTCGACTCTACCCTCCCGTCTAGACCGCGCCGCCCGAAGCCCTTCTACCCCGGCGTATTGCACCGCCGGACCTCGCCGGTCAGGGGCACTCGTCGCCGACCCTCCCCGCGGTCTTCCCCGCCGTCTGAGGTAGTGGATAAAGCTCCCCGTCTTCTCCTCTCTCTCCCCGGCACTCCGCGGCGAGCTCCCGAGCCCCGCAGGGCCGGGATTGACCGCGCGTCGCCGGAGGTCCCCCTCCCGTCGCGAGGAGGAAGACGACGGGAGGAGGAAGACGCACATTTTGCGCTAGCACCCTCCGGGTTTAACAGTTTTACGTTTCCATACCGAGCACTGTACGCTGAGTCTTGTAAATCTTGCACAGGAACCCTCAGAAACTATGGATATTTATAGATAGGTCCTGAGTCTGTGTTTTTTTCGATTAAAATGCTTTTAAAAAGACTGAAACTTTGAAAAATCATAGTAAAGTGTATAAAAATCCAAAAATAGCAAACTTTGTTGCATTTTGTTCCTAATAAATAGATCTACAGAATGGGTATGATGGTTGAGTAGGAAAAGACAGTTTTGCCCCTGTTTTTGTGCAAGCATGAAAAACCCTGATAAATAGAATATATGGCTAAAATGAACTCCAAAAATTGTGAAATTTGGGCAGAGACCTTTTTATTGCTCTATGAAAATTTTGGTAGCTCAAATGTCCACTGCTAATTACCATTTTGCCCCTACATGTGTTTTTAGCATGGAAAGTAAATGAAGAAATGTTGTTTATATAAAAATTAGGTTCTAAATGGTTATACCTAGTTTATTGTGCTCCTTATGGCATAAAAGAGTTCTAGATGGTAGTAGACATCGATCTTTTCGCATAAATCGATGCAACTCAGTCACACACCACGTTATTTCATGTGACAAGTTAAGCTGTCGTAGATGATGGCTTGTACGATTTCTTAGTACGAAACAATTTTCGCCTCAATATGCGTAACTCCTTTCCATACATCATGATTCACCGCATCGCATCTACATCTGTATCGTGAACAAGCATTACAGTAATACATACTCCTTTTGCATCATGACATGCATATAGATTCCGCGAACGAAGGACCACCACTGGAGCAACCGATCGTGACGGAGCCAGAAGAGGAACTGCACCCAGAGCCAGAGGACCAGCAGCAGGAACCCGACTACGCTCCGGAAGAAGCTACTGACCCTAGTGAAGAAGGTAGGCAGGACCATACTCTCCCAGCAAATAAATTATGCTTGATGATTACGCATATGCATTAGGAGTTGTTTGGAACCAAGTGCATTAGACTTCCTGGCCGCCTTGGCCCTAGTACCTATATATAGAGTTCGTAGGACGAGTATGCCTAGAAATTGCTAGGAACGAGTAGACACGAGTGGGTGTACTCGTCGCGTAGGTTTTTTTTTTTCAAAACCAAAAGCTTACAGTTATATCACTTGTATTTGTTGCTCATGAAGAAAATGGAGACCGGGCGGAGATTTTATTTCAGTATTTACTATTCGTGATGTCGTATCCGGACTCCGCCCGAGTCGCATAAGGCCCGTTCGCTGTTCGCCTATTGGTCGGCATAACATTGCTAGAGTGCTTAACCGGGAAATGGGACCGGTGAAGTCTTACCTGGGTTTGTCCGAAGATTCGAGGCTCCGCTCATCCACTTGCTGGAGGCCGTTGGGCCCGGGGGCGCTTGTACTCGAGGGAGGGCTGACCCGGTGCGGCCGTGATATCGCTCCTAAGGGAGGGCTGACCCGGTGCGGCCGTGGTATCGCTCCTGAGGGGGCACAACCCGGGGGTTAGGTGAGGGCGCTTTGAATCTTGGGACAAGACAGGTGGAGATGGGGGTTATATGTGGGAACGCGATGGCTAGTAAGCATATACCCCGGGCATGATAGTTATTCCCGGGAATTAAAAATCGATTCGAATCGCTGATGCCCACCAGGTGTGGGAATGCCAATGCCTTTGACGTTCAACGTGGTAACTACTTAAACTCTCGGTATCTTAATACTCATGGTTTTTGAAATACTACATGTTTGAGCTGAGTTGTTACCTTGCAAAGACTTACTACTATGTTGGCAATCATACCGACAAGGAACTTGTTGTTTATATTAATTAAGTTACTGTTAAAAACTAAAAGCTAAGGATCCACTTGCTAGTAAGCTGCTTCGCGTCAGCCGTAAGCCAAAACCATTAAGACCTACTGAGTAATTAGTACTCAGGGTTTGCCCCCACATTTTTGAGCGCAGGTATGGAATTCATGGTGTGCACCTGTGTTGGAGGCGGGGCATGCCCTCATGTAGGATGAAGTGACTAAGTGGCATGAGGACAACATCGGTGGGCTCGATGTTGTACCTCCAAAGCAAAACTTTTGGTGATAACATGGTGACTTAAACTTATATTTTCCGCTGCGAGAAACTTTCAAACTTGCTACCGTATAATATTATGTTGGACTGATATTTTATGTAAAAAGTGGTTTGTAAATAAATCTACTTTTATGCTATTTAACTGCCTGTGATGATGTTTCTGTTGTGGCTCCATCGTGAGTCGGATGTGTATGATGTCGGTTCCTCTGGGAAAAGGTAATATCGGGAGTCGAATGACTCTCGACGGACGACCGGGTTTAGTTCGGTCTAATCGCACTGCAAGCCAGAGGTGGCAGGTGTGCTTAGCCCGGATTAAATCGGCGGTTCCGCCACAGCTGGTGAGCCTAGTTCTGCCTCTGAAGGTCACCACATGGGATATTACAGAAGGGTAGAATATGTCGAAAAACCTACTTTATATCTTTCAATCATGAAACATATAGCCTAGTAAATTAATAGTACCATTGTGTCGGACACACTATTGAGATTGGGTTCAGAATTGTTGCTGTCCATCTTTTCTTTTCTACCCCCTTTGATTCTTGGAATCATATGATCCCTATACAGTAGCTCAACAGGATGAAAACTGGTTAAATAGATGAGCCGCGCCACTGATTGCTGACCAGGACTCAAGCACGGAGGACCCTTGAATGTTGCTTGACAGCTTCAGTACACAGTACTTGCTTTTACCAGACGTCGATCGACCTGGACAACTGGATGCGTGCATGCAGCTTGTACAAATATGGGTCATCTCACAAGGTGCACCACGTCCACAGCCTTGGTTTTCCATGGTAGCGAGTGGATCGCGAGGGAGCGACGTCGCCGAAACGCTGGCCCCCGTGGCCCGCTCGATCGCTGCCATAGCGCCATGCATGCTTGCGGGGCATACATGGCCTACCACCTGTCTCGACCGACCGATGACCGATCTGTTGGCCGGTCCGCCACAGAATCTCTCTGTTTTTTTTTTCTAATTAGAGCTGGACCTGCGAAGAGAGTGTCACGCTGTCTCAGAGACAGCCGTGTGCCCACATCTTATAACACTGTAAAATTACTGTAAACAGAAAGATGATTGGTTAACCATTCGGATAGACGGTACGCTCGGTCTCACGACAGGCCCGTCTGACGCCTTACCTGTGGTAGGATCATGCATGCTTTGCAGCCACTGGGCACGAAGTCGTCGATGTGCTACATGGATGACTCCGTGTAGTGCATGTCAGCTCATATGATGGCTTGCATACATGATACATAGTACTAGTAAATATTTCCAAAATATATATTAAGATATCCGGACATGTGGACAGTAGCTACTGTCCAATCACGCGACGCAGGTGGTTAATTTAGGATGCGTTCAGCTGCTGCTCCTTGGTTTCAGTGTGGACAGCAAAGAGGACACATCACTCGCACTGTCATGGTAACAGCTCTCGATTGGGGGCCACAAACTTGTTTGTTGCTAATTAAGATGTCTCATTATGAGCGATGATTAGGCGACAAGACCAGACCACTGGAATTGAGGGCCAATAATGTAAGGCGTTGACAAGTCGCTGATGCACTTAAAGCAATAGAATCCGTCTTTTTTAAACTATTGGGAATAGACACGTTTCCTTTTGTTAGGACACTTATATTAAAACATGTTTTGACAGAGTCCATCATACAATATCTCAACAAGATCAAGCTAACGTACCCGGTCATTGGATCTAGGGGAAAAAGTGCATTGATGTCACATATGTATAATTGTGATGCCATAACAGTAAATTAACACTAACAAATAGCAGTTAGTGTGGACTTGACCCAATTTCATTGCTGTCTAGGGACAGCACAAAACACCCTTGGATCTACGTCTGTCAGAATTGTGCAGTGAGCTCATTTTCAATATCCAGCCAACAAGATCTCCTTTGTGCATACTTTTGCTCTAGCTATCCATCAAGAAAAGTGCAAAAAGGAATGTATTTTCTTGTCACTAGTGTAGATGTACGTACAACAAGCACGTGGCACGGGATGATTAGTCCGGCAATAGGAAGGAAAAAAATAGAAAGGAGGAATTAAAAGGAACGATACACACTTGGATTGACGTTGTCCCCACTGTATTCTTCTAGTGTATGCATGTACTATTAGTTACATGAATTTGTAAATCTTCCTCGTTTCGTAATACAGATATTGTTTATCAAAAAATCTTCTTCTTGTTAATTATGTATAGCCAGCTGTCATTTTTCCAGGTCTTTATAAATACCCTCAGACCGGATGCAAGAGAGAGAATATGAAAATTACGACCAGTATATACAACATGTATGTGATAGATGGGAGCCTTCTGTGTTCATACTGATCAAGCAAAGCTATTCATCATCAGAAACAAAAAGTGGCAGTATAGCATCTATAATTGGAGACTTCAACAAAGGTATTCTATATGAATCCTCACAATACATGTAAAAGAAACCCTAACAAAACAAAAATACTTTGGGTATACACTATGCGTGGACTATTATCTTCAACCAATATGCAAATATTCTAAATTAAACTTCTAATTTGTATTTAAATTAGTCACATGCTATTAGAATATTTGTTTAAGTTCCAAGGACGTGTATCGATGTACCTAGGGTACAAACAACTCAAAGGAATCATCAATTAACACAAGAGCCTAAAGACAATCAAGAAGACCCAAGACACTGACAAAAAACCCAAGGTACCTTGGCACAAAAAACCTCAGTTTTTCCAAGCATTAGACAGTTCAGCGATAAGAAGAATGCTCCAAGATTAAGATCCAAATGCAAATACATACAATTGAAAGGATTGAGACAACCTAAGGGGGGGGGGTTGAATTCTCTAAAAACCAAGGCTCTCTAAAAACGAACTATCAAAACCTATGCAAGATAAACAAGATATGTGTACTAAGGTTTTGTGAACTATGGCTAACTCTACCGAGGATAAGTCTTGCAACCTAGTGTAAGGACCGTGCCAGGGTATCCGACCCAAGAGGGGGATGGGTGAATTGGGTCACTAATTTGCTCTTCTAAAACTTAGGGCTTTCCGGTGCATAAGATAAACCTATCACATCCTACACATGCTAGTTAAGTTTTAGGTTTATCTATGCGCTCTCTAACTCACCGAAAAGACTTGCAATCTAGATCCAAACCTAATCAAACTAACTAGGAAATCTAAAGGCACACAAGAAAGTAAATGGGAAAACGTAAATGCGATGAGTAAATAGAGTAAGGAAGCGGGATGCAAACTTCTAAGGAGACATGAAGATTTAACGCGGTTCACTACCAAAGGCTACATCCACGGGCTTGCCACCAAAGGCAAATCTGAGCTGGGCACCAAGACTCTTCCGATCACTGCCTTACACTAGCCACAAAAGGCTCCCGACAAGTAAAGGCTAAGTGCCACCGAACTACCAAGGCTCAACCACCGCCACCGTCTATCTTGGTCATAAGGCATCAAATTCTTCACTACGAAGTTTGTAGGGTCTCCTCGTCCCTGCACAAAGTGTCGCCGCCTCTCCACACCAAGAACGAGGGTCTACCAATGAGTACAATGTGGCTTGACCATAGCCAAGGCTTCTCAACAGCTCACGTAGGAGCTACAGTCAAAAAGAGCTCGCAAGCTCACTCTCTCTAAGCTCTAAACTAGCATAGATTAAGCACTAAGCACACTTTTAGTGGTTGGAGTGGATGATACGCTTGGAATGCTTCTCTATACCCCTAATCACGAACCATCTGGTGGCCAGGTGGGGTAGGTTATATGGCCAAGTGGCATACTTCAGACCATACGGTCCATGTACTTGCCAACTGGCCGTTACTCCAAAGATCTGATGTATAGGGAAGCCTCACAGACTATACCATACGGTCCATTGAACTAATCCACTTCTTCAATCATCACACCTTCGGGAAACTTAGTCTCACGAATAGTATGGTTTCACAAACCGTACCATCCGGTCCATTGTAATCCTCGGCTGCTGCAATCTTCACACCTTCGGCCAATTTTGTCTGACCCTTAGGATGGGCTTCTAGACTGTACTGTCTGGTCCGTTGATCTTGGTCACTTCAGCTGATGTCTTCTCTAAAGCTGTCTAGTCCATTCATTTCTTAGGGTTTCGGACCATACGGTCTTCACCTTGCTAGGCTTCTAAATCTTCTGCCCTTCGGGAAAATAGGTCCGGCAGATAGGAAGGTCACGCAGACCGGACCTTCAGGTCCTCATAGAACCTGTTTCGGTGGCCCTTTGGGCCTTGCCTTTGGCTTTTCTTCTTCATCATCCTTTGGACCTAATCACCTGAGAATGTGTATCTAGACAAGTTTATTAGTCTAAGTGTTGGTCGTCAATGAATCACCAAAACACAACTTATGTAAATAAGGCATATGAAGCCATTTTCCTTACACCTTGTTGCCCCTAGAAAACTAACCTATGAAGCTATTCTAGAAATATAAGAACACAATTGCAAGGATCTAGATGCAGAAGCTAAAGAGATAGGTACAGTGATGCAAACTCCCAATGACAGTGGCAACGATGGCACAAGTTGGAGACACGGAGATTTTTTTCCTAGAGTATCAATGAGGCACGCAAGCTTACCCCTAGTCCTTGTTTGGAACTCTTTGCAAGGCCTTACTCTTGCTTAGTCCATGCAAGGACTAAGGCCTTGATCCGCGCAAGGTTGGCAAGGTGACCTGCGCATGGGTCAAGCTTCTCAGTCAGGTAACTCCGGATATCCCTGATGCACACCTACTTTCAAGTGGGGTCTTCCGCTGGCCTCTCATGGATGCTCACCGTGTCTCAACTAAAGTGAGCTTCTGCCAAAACGTCAAGGGCCTTCCTCCCTTCCTCTCACAGGTAAGGTGGCGGCCACTCCATAACTCGGAGGGTCTCGCAAGACTATATGCCCCACACTTACAACATGAAAGTATGGATGCTAAGAGATTCACAAATCTCACTATAACACTTGGTCTCAACCAATGGCTATGTGCTAAGCAGGGCCTAAGAAAGAGCTCACAAGCAATAGCTATGCCAAAGTATGCACTATTAGCTCTCTTGATGAATTGAGCTCTCAAATATGTGTCTCAACATGAGAGTGAACTCAGGAGTCACCAACCATAAGATGAACTTTGGCCAAAACGCCAAAAACCTCCCTCCCTCTAACAGGAAGGTGGCGGCCGCTCCACAACTCAAAGGGTCTCGCAAGACTACATGCCCCACACTTACAAATCTTCATCGCAATCAAGGGCTAAGAGATTCAAATCTCACTACAACACTTCGTCGTAATCAAGGGATATGCACTAAGAAAGGCCTATTAAGCAAGAGCTTGCAAGCACTGGCTATGCTAAAGTATGGGCTATTAGCTCTCTCGATGAATTGGGCTGTCAAACATGTGTCTCAAACACTGGAATAAACTCAAAAGTCACCGACCATGGCATTGAGGCTGGGCAAGAGGGTATAAATAGCCCAAACCTTGAAGCTAGCCGTTGGAAGAAACACATACCGTTCCCAACGGACAGTCTGATGGGTACACCACTGGACAGTTCAGTGCGTACAACTAAAATGAGTCATTGGGTCGACCGTTGGATCTTAATTTAACCGTTGTATCACTGGACATTCCTGTGCATGTAATTGCTTGATGTCTTGATTTGTTGCATGTCTCAGCCTATATCATCCAGAGTGTTCACCGGACCGTCCGTTGTGTGCTATACCAGATCGTCTAGTGCGTGCAAATCTTAGATGCGGTCGCTCATTCTTCTCTTCTACCGATTCTGTCCGGTGGTAGTCCACTGGACCGTTCGATGTGTACACCAGACCATCCAGTACGTGTAATTTGCATCGGGTTTTGAGTCTTCAGCTATCGGCATTTCTTTCTCACCAGCCTATCCGGTGTGCAGTACGTGTCAGGACATCATTGCCATTGTTGTTGACGCCTTGGGTCTTCTCTTTGCTTTTTAATCCCTTTTTCACTCCAAATCCATGTCTTGCACCTAGAAACTTATACAAATATACTTGCACACTCAATCACACTAGTCCTAAAATATACATGTTGTTACTTCAACCACCAAAATTACATTAGACAACTAAGCATGATGCTTAGAGTCTATTTTTCCTTACACATGCATCGTTGCTCATCCTTGCATTGCTAAATTATCTGTTACTCAGTTATTATGCGAATGTATACTTGGAACGTATCACTCATCATTTTCTGTTACTAAAATATTGGCAGCAGTATTGCCAAGACCAGTGGCCCACCCTGATTATAATGCATCCGAAAAGATAGCCACCATGCCGCGAGCTGCAACTATAGATAGCACAACTCTCTCTACAGTTGCGTTCTAAATGGCGAGCAACATCGTTAGCTATAGGAAGATCCGAAGAGGGTCGATATATATATATGTATCTTTAAATCTCATTCTCACCCCAGCATACATGTGTCGGTTCATGTGGGTTTGTGTGGCTGTGCTAACTTGCATGCCCTGTGAAACCTATTGTGCGCACACATATACATATACATCCCACCAGCTATATCTACCTCACATGTGACGATCTGGCCATGAATAATATTCCCAACTAGCTATATCTAGTTATCTACCCGGCCGGGGCAGCTGCAAGGGTCGCTCATATATAGCTGCCGCATGGAGGAGAGGAAGGAGGATTCGAAGCTGGAGAGGCTGCGGAGCGCGGCGAAGCAGCAGAAGGGGAAGCTGTACATCATCAAGAAATGCATCGCCATGCTCATCTGCGGCTCTTCCCAAAGTGCGTCCTGTATATATTCATATATGCATCACGCATTTTCTTATATGAAATTCCTCAGCCATTTGATTATCACTACTCCCTCCGATTTTATTTTATTTGACGTCATGTAGCTCAAATTTAACTTGGGCAGCGAGGTAGTATTACGCTACTTATTATGAACTCTCCAGATGTTACACCCGGACAAGGCCATGTATGGTTAAAAAACTTTATTTCATCCCTCGATATTAGTATCACATAGAACAATTCAATTAGGTTCCTTTCAACAGAACACAGAGGTATACATGTACCAATTTATGCTGCGATGTAACTTTAGTACTGGCATAAATGATCTATCGATTTTATATCATATATACAAGTCCTTTGCTAAGTTACTCCAAAGCGAAGAATGGTCAAAACTGATTCAATTAATTTAACGGATCTTTAAAGAAACCTGTTAGTATTTTTTTTTTCATATTCTTCCCGGTGAGATGAACTTATATATATTTTCCTTGTAGAAAAAATAAGATTTTCATTATATTGTTCTTTATGAAAATGTTCTTTTAATTTGCATCGATAATCGGTGATAAGTGGAACTGGATATTTATTGGTATAGAGAAGAAGGTATGCATAGACTGGGCTCAAAACCAAATGTCCAATATTATGTAATATCACTATATATCTACCAAAAAGGGAAAAATAATAATGCTCCGATGTATGATAATATATCTATTTCCGTGCTATTTTTGCACTTGGCCTTTATTATTGCCGCCAGGTCAGTCAACTAAATTACTGTACGTTCGGGAAAAAAAAATAGGATGGGCCGATGGGACAAAATGACGACAACATACATATGATAACACTGATCTCAATACAAAAAACATAAATTTAGTCAGCCGAGACGGCATGCTAATAATTAAGGTTATGTTTGGAGAGCACATGTGATACTTTATTATTGAAGATCGCAGGCTTAAGTGGAACTGAACCCTATGTTGTCCTTAGCAACACTGGATCAGTCGTAAGCTAGTAGAAGGGACACTTTCAGGGTGCAGTGTGCTTTCGTTCTATCAACCATCATGGAAAAAAACATAGACAAAATCAGATAATAGCTTTCTATTTAAATTTTGTTTGGAAAATGTATAAAACTTAACATTCATGTTGAGAAACCTAGATATTTAGATTGATTTTGCGGGAAATGCCCTCAGTGTCTCATTCACCCTATGTGCACATGCCCACTAACATAGCTACGTTACTAATTTCAAGAGAACATTTCTACCTTTGTTTTTAAATACTTGTCATGATGATTTTGTAACATAGCATTTGACTATTTGACCTAATATTAAAATCTATGTAAATATCTTTTTTTGTGTGACTTGTTTTTATCAATAAAGGTACTTTTAACTATGACTTTTTTGCATATTTATACTAAATTTCTGAATAAAATAAATGATCAAACATCATCTCCAAATGTCAACCACACCTTATTTAAAAAAACTATTGAATATCTTTTTTTGTGATTTGTTTTACATGAAAGATAATTTAAATATATATTTTTTGCATCATTGTACTAAATATTTTAATAATAACAATGAAATGTCACACCCAAAAGTTAATAGTGTTAAACATCTAAGAACAGAAAGCTACCTCAAGCTCCATTGTTATCTTTGTTCTGTGAGATACTAGAGCTATATATTGCCTAATTCTTTGATTCTTTCTTGTGTGAGATAAATTTGCTTAACATGTCTTTTCTAGATCTGGAGTGATCACAATATCAAATTAAGTAATGTTGCAGGTCACATTATCTCCAAAACACGCATGAAAAACCAATTTGGTACTCACTTGCTAATACTTACATTTTTAGATATTGGAACATTCTATGATGGATATGGTATGCTACTGAGTCTTGGTAGCACTTTATATCAAGCATAGGATTATGAATCCAAATTGAGTGCAAGAGCTCCTCCTAGAGATAAGGTTGATACCACGGGATTAAACATTACCAGTAAGGCAATAATAATTACATCCCAACACTATGACCTAATAAAAGTAGCACATTCATATTAGATAGGATGATGAAAAGAGGAATTTGATAGTCGACTCATGTAAAAAAATATAAAAATGCTGAATAACACAATTTGTGTAGCCTCAATGGGATGTTGGAACAGAAGTATGCATGTTAGTGATCTGGAGGGGCTATGACCTAAACTGATCTGATACCATGTACACACAAAGGATATATACTGTGGTGCATGCTGTATTGAGTCTCAAAGGATCATAGGGTGGTGGTTTACATATAGTGCAAGAATTGTACGGCAAAAAAAGTCTCCTAATGATAAGATCGGCATCCTAGCGACACACACATACACACATCCAAGTCTCTCAATGTTACCAACATGTGACTAAGGTTAGCTAACTGCCTTCCAGGTTCCCTTGATTTGATGAACACAAAACCATAGCACGGAATCTATATATATAGAAGGGAACAGAGTAATTAAAGAAATGAAAAAGATAGCACAGAGTATGAATCAGTAATCATCACTAACAAGTGATAAAGAAACTTAAAGTAAGAGCCGTATTGCATGCTATGTTTACCAGTTCTGATAAGAAAAAAATAAAAAATAAAATGGCTTGGTTGATAGGAGCATCAATAATACAATCACGAAATTAGTTCGATCAAAGAAATCAATTTGAAAGCAATCTTGAAATAAAAATATTTTGAAGTTTATATATATATATATATATATATATATATATATATATATATATATATATATATATATATATATATATATATGAACAGTTTTATCTACATGCGCATGTAGCTACACTCACCTTCAATAAACCAATAAGGGTATATTCGCATACTCATTTATCAGTTTGGGTATGTTGACATATTTTACGATAACTCAAAGGTCACCACACGAAAAAATTACAAAACAGCCCCTGATTTTAATATATTATGATAATATCTTTATATTAGTACATACTATGAGGTATGTCCATATACCTCAAGTATACTCGCATACCTCATGTATATACCACCACAGACGGTCAAGTATGATCATATATTTCGTGTACATATCTTTCGTTCGATCAGATACCTTCAAAATCTTGAGATACACAATTGAATTAATGTAGCTACATGCGCGTGTAGAAAGGAA
This sequence comes from Paspalum vaginatum, assembly GCA_030272315.1. Taxonomy (NCBI): domain Eukaryota; kingdom Viridiplantae; phylum Streptophyta; class Magnoliopsida; order Poales; family Poaceae; genus Paspalum; species Paspalum vaginatum. The sequence continues at coordinate 36,149,495 of CM059020.1, read as the reverse complement.
TTTTCCTATATATATATATATATATATATATATATCACATTTCTGTCATTGCATAAAGCTACGTATGTTATGCGGTGACCATTGTAAATAGTGGGATGTATACTAATATCCATCATATCGTACTGTGTCATAAAATATCTGCAGGTCGGAGATGAAGACAAAAGGACATCAAAAGTACTAGCCAGATCATCGATATTACTCTCTGTGGACATTGAAGCAGATATATATTGTCCTTGTCCTAAAAACAATGCAATCCTAGTTTTATCCTAAATCAAACAGATTTAAGTTTACCAAGTTTATATAAAAAGTATCAATGCTCATGGTGACAGTAAGTATAACTAATTTAACATGAATATATGTTTTTTCAAAGAATAATATATGTTTGGTGACATAAATGCTAATACTATTCTCTATAAGCTTGGTCAAATTTAAATGAGATTGGCTTAAGAAAAATTAAGATTGCATTCTTTTTGGGACAAAGGTAGTATGACTCACATATACCCGAAGAACGGACAAGCTAAGCTATGAATGGCATGGAATATATATACGGAAAGCGAGAAACCGACCTAGAAAGACTTCTTGACAAAAGTACAACAATAACAATATTAGATACCATCTTATAGGGTGTACATATGTTGAAGAAAAAGGCCTACAACAATTGTATGTGCATATGTCTATTTTTCTCAGTGATGTATACTGCCACATCAGGTCAATGGACTATGTTTGTGTAAATCATGGACCAGAGGTGAAACTACGATTTCAACAGGGGCTTGGGGGGAGGGGGTAATCTGGTAATGGTATAAGTTAGGGCTCCTTTGTGCCACCGCCGCTCACTACTCCCATTTCTATCTACTTGCGTGTAACAGGAGGGGAAACACCTAGCGATCTTGGGGAGTGGTAGTGTGCACATCTCAGTGCAGCATGCTAGTGGAGGGGCTGGCATGCATGGAGCCTAACACAACAGGGCAGCGAGCTCGGGAGCGTGGCTAAAGTGGGATTTAATATATTACTATGGCGGGGAAGGAAATCAGAGATGATAATATTTTTAGTTCATATGTGATGTGGGAGTGGCTAATGCACGCATGGCCTTAAATTGGCCTTACAACACGCACAACCCATATTGGGAAACATTTATGTCTGTCCAGTTGCAACGTTTCTACTTTTTGGAAAAAAAGAATGGCCCACGTCAGCCCAAGGCAACCTCACAGCTCACTGCCTCCCTCCGATCATGTTGACCTCCAGGAAAAAGAAGAATAAAATGCACAAATAGAATTCATGAATAGGCAATAATACAAGTATCAATAGGCAATAATGGAGCTATCCATTAGGAAAAATACCAGTATCATCAGGCAAAAAGTGCAAATGACATTTTTGCCTCATGGAAATCAGTATTTTGCCTAATGGAAACCATCATTTTGCCTAATAAAATCACCATTTTGCCTAATGAAAAAAGTATTGAAGTGGAGCGGGGGAGGAGGCTCCCCGCGGGCAAAGGCTGCCGGAGGCGCGGGGATGGGTGCGGCAGAGGTGAGGGCATGCGTGCCTGAGGGCGGCCGCCGCCTCCAAGTGCCTTCGGTCCCCATGAGGCCTGCACCCTCCACGTACTGGAGGGGTGGCGGATCCAGCCGTCATGAGGCCGACCTCGCCTCCAATCGTGGCATGGTTGGAGGAGAAGGCAGTGTCAATGGTAAATGAGGTGACGCCGCCCCGGGAGGAGCGCGATGCGAGGAGAGGAGGAGCGCAGTGGTGATGGCGGCCAGATCTGACCTCCATGGCCGGTGACGCAAGCTCCAAGCGTGCAGCGGTCTAGATCCAGTGGTCACTACGCCTATCTATGAGGAGCGCGGCGGACAGATCTAGCCGGCGATGCTGCTTCCAAAGCACAGTCGCAGGTCGGTGAAGAGCCACGGTGCAGCATGGAGTCAGGCGCCATTGCTGGGGCCATCGCTATCCTCCATGGCCGTTGAGTAAGGCGAGAGCATTAGTGGGCGCGGTTGCGTGAGGTGGATCCACCGGCGGAGAGGACAGATGAGAGGGTGGGCGACTGCGTGGAGAGGGGAGAAGGTCAGTGCGGCGACGGCATGGAGAAGAATGGAGAGAGGTAGGGAGCGGGTGAGGCGAGAGGGTGAGGAAAAATTGAACGTGGGAGGAGAAGGGGAATAGATGTGTGCATGCAAATGGACAAAGGTACAACATGCTATAATAACTTCTTTGCCTTATAATATTGCTATGTGTTTTTTACTATTACTTCTCCTAGTGCCTAATTTCATGACCACTTTGTTCTCTAGTATCGCTGCCCTGAGGTGTCAATAATAGGACGTGATATGTATATATGCATATATGCAAAGTATAATACTAGAATATAGGTAACAAGCATGTCGACTTGAGTTACACCATACAATTCTTTACTAGTTAGCTCCAATTGAGAATAAAATAAGGTAGTATATATATGTCTAGAGCACAAGAGATTTAACACAACTACATCTCTATTAACTAGAATTTATCGATAATTATATTCTAATTGTGGCACTAAGGAGATCTACTTGATAATTAACAAAATAATCAAGAATTTACTCCAGTAATTTAAAAATCGAGGGGTAATATGGCTTATAGTACCATTATGGGGGGCACTCCTCTCCGCCCTATCACAATCCTATAGCCCATATATATGTATGTGCTGCTGCTACAACATAAACCTTTTTTAAGGGTTGAGGTAATCCCCTGAGGCCCCTTTATTAGCTTCCATTATACTCCTCACCACCTCAGTCTAACCCTAACACCAAAGCCTCTCTGCCTCTCGCCTCCTCCTTTCCTCTTGTCCCTCTTCTATTAACACATGGACAAAATGAACGTTTTTCTAGTGTAGGTCGTCCTGTGTGTGTGGTGGCAAATGCCTTGGTTGTGGACCATAAGCATCATAAGCAGCATCTATACATTTAGCATAGCATTTTCTTGCATTCCCTACGATGGGGAGCTATAGTCGTGGCAGTGGAGCTGGCAGTGGTGTTGGATGTGATGTACAACATTACACAAATATATGATCTCGTATATGCTTTCTAATTCCTTAGTCTAATGAAAGGTCTAGTGGCCAGTTTGAGACTAAGAGGAGAAGGAGCACGTCCCTTGTGGGCATGTTAAAGGCTTCTAGGCAAAGCAATACAAAGAGAGTAAAGAGCGGAAGTAGATGATGAGGGATATGCGTGAGAATGCAAACCAGATGAAGAGAATTCAGATGGCTCTACGCATTCATCTACCTCCTTTTCCAGATAGGCCCATGGAGGACAAGCCATATAGTGATCATGAGGAGTTTTCCGATCCTTTTGCAGATACTACTTTAAGCAGGGACAGGCTGGAGGCTTGTTAGTGCCACCTCAGTTTTCCAAACGCCTTAGTTCTTACAACAGCCACCTCCTCTCCCTGATACTGTGGGTGGATTTGCCCGGTCTGCAGCTCAGGTGGATAGAGGGTGCCTACTCCACCAGCTACTCAGACTACTCCACTGCCTTTGCCACATCCAGCTTTTTAGGCTCCTTTCCTTACACTATGCCTCACGGTGGGCAGGGATCTTCTAGTGGAGCCTTCTTCCAAAGTGGAGGACAGTTTAGGGAGGTCAAGATCACCAGGGTAGCTCTAGTGGAGGTTGGGGCCTTTGTCAAGATGAGGGCACTCAGTGGAAGCATGATGGACTCTCTCTCTCTCTCTCTGTCCACCATTTGGACCTTGATGACAAAGGGGGAGAATGTTCAATTAAAGCTTATCTTGTATCCATATGTACTATCTTGTCTATCTTCAGCTTTCTAGTTCAAAAGTTGAACTATGTATCTTGTCATTGTGCCATATGTTGGACACTCGTCTTGTAATAAGTCACGTGGTCCTTGAGTGTGGACTATGTGTTTCTAGCTCTAAATGACAAATTTGTCTTGTTCTACCTCTATTTGTGCTTTGTGCCTTTTGGTTGGTGTGTGCTGGCTAACAACACCAGCTTGTCCCGTGCAGCCTACCGGCTTGTCTAGTGCAGCGACTTGTTCGGCAAGGTCTGCCGGCATGTCCAATGTTAACAGTGGCAGCACAACCAATCCCCTATTGGCTTATTTGTTTTATTCTTTCCTCTATGTGGTTCTAGAATGCGGAGATATAGGGAGAGCTCTGCATTCCACTGAGTATGTGTGTTAGGGCATGTGAGGCTCAATTTCGAGGATTTGTAACTCCAACACAAATTTCCATTGCCATTACTTCATGGTCCAGAAGTGCTTTAAGGATCAAGGCCAGCGAGCCACACCCTGGTGTCCCTCGACACCCCCTCGGCACACAACCCATTCCCTCCACCCTTGTGTGCCAACACAGCTGCCGCTAGACTATCCATTCTGGCCCGAGCCTAGCCAATACCTCATACAAAGTGAGTGGTTGTATTAAAGAGTTAGGTAAGATAAAAATCAACGCAGTCCGTACAGGGCATAGGTAGAACCATTCAACCTTTCCATTGCTCGACACCCTGAGCATCCACATACCCAATCTTCTCCACGAAGTCCGGGACTGGGGTAACCGCGAATTGCTAAGTTACCCGTTCAAACCCTGCCCTTTAAAATGGCGAATCCCGACCCATGGGTCATTTGCCGGGGTTCTTCCCTATTTTATTTCAAATACACCCACACAACCTTATCCCACAACCCATCAAGTTCCACAATCATAATCCATCTCAACATCAAGATTATGATAGATATAATTATATGAGCGATCCCACCTAAGCGCTCTCTATCTAGATAGGCATAGGTGGCTATATTTCACTGGGTTACCTTAGCAAGCAAAACTTGCAAGTTTTATCGTGATTATTAGGCCAAGGGTTGTGTTTATAAAACATATGAAATCTATGCATCAAGTGGGAATTCCAATGGGCTTGCCTATTGGTTTGTTGGTACAGATGGTGCAAGGGCTGCAGGTGGTGAGGGTGCATCATCTGTTGAATACATTGGCGTACCATCACCTGTCGACCATGTTGGTATACCAACTGCTAGGCACGATGGTGTGCCATCCACTGCGCATGTTGGTACAACATCTGCTGCAAGCGCCGATTTCTTTCTTCAAGCATTGCCAAGATTCTCGCGAGGGGCATACCGATCAACATCTTCGGTATAACCTACGCGCACAAACAAGGGAAAACACTTGATCACGTCAGGGTGGGGGTTTTCTGTAGGAGGACGCGATGAAAGAGTAGGGCTTGATGGAATACGATCGGTGGGGATGATTTTATATATTGGAATCATCCAGAATAGGGTTTAGAGAGACCAAGACAGGAACCTTTGGAGTTTATGGAGAATAGGAGGGCAACGGCATCAATCACCAGGCTCACAATATATGTGCGACCAGTGTCAAACACTGACTGGGCGTAGGATGGCATCATGGTGGCATGATGGTGGCTTCTAACCAGAGGAAAAGATTATGTGGAGTGTGTGGATGGATATAGCTTGATTTTTAGATAAATTTAGGCACAAGAATCACCTAAATCGGGGTTCAAACGAAGAATATATGGAGTATTTGGTGTGGAGGGGGTAGCAATAGACTTTTTGGAAACTTCAAGGGGTAGATTTGGACTTTTATCAGGCAAACTTATTGAATTTGGCCCGCGGGAGATTCAACCTGGGCCGAGGGTGGCTTTCGGCCCATACGGCCCACGGGCATTGGCGTGCGCGGCGCGGCCAACTAGGCCGGCCCAAAACGGCGGAAGGAGGGCAGCGACAGCGTGGGTGACGCCGTCTGGTGCGGGGCCCACACAGCAGCAGCACAGAGAGGTGGCGGCGTCACAGAGGACGGCGCCGGCTTGGTTTAGGAAAGGGGCCAGTTTGCGGGGAGTCACCGACCGTTCTCACCGCCCCTAGCGACGAGGTTAAGGGAGTGAGCTCTAGGAGAGGGTGGCGAACACGGTGACGGTGTTGGGGTTGTGGGTTGGTGGTCGGGGATGGGGTGTTGATGGCCGTAGAGAGAGTGCGCGCGGCGGCGAGGGAGGGTATGCACGCTGGTGGCCCTAGTGGAGGGAAAAGAGGCAGCGGCGAGGGGCTGGTGGGGTCGGGGAGCTTTGAGCGTAGCTCACCGGTGCTCGAATTGGGCGGGCAGGCAGGGGCGGCTGTGAATTCGGGCGATGGGAAGCTCATGGCAGTAGTGGCACGCCGGAGTAGGGGCTCGGCAGGGCAGGAGAGGGCAGGAGGGGGGATGGTAGTCAGTGTCTGCGGCGTGTGGTGCCTGGGTGAGCCAAGCGTAGGTCGCTACGGAACAAGACGGCGAGCTCTATGTGGGTGGAAGAGGCGAGGCCCTTTATAGGCAAGGGGGTCGAGAGCTTGGCGTGGCGCAGACGGATGAGTGAGGTGGCGGGGTGATGCGGTGGCAAGGTGCACTGGAGGTGGGGTCAGTGCGGGTACGGCGGAGGCGTATCGTAGCGCGCAGTGAGTACGTCCAAGGAAACGGAAGAGGGGGGGCTAGCAGCTGGGGCTGGGTGGCTGTGAGTGAGAGTGGGGGAAAAGGGAGGCGGGCTGCCTCGGCTTGGGCCGAGGGAGGAGAAGGAGGCGGTGGTGTCGGCCTAGAGAGGAGGTGAGCAGGCCGGTAGTGGTGGGCCAATGGGGGAAAGGAGGGGAAGGGTGTTGGGCCGGTTTCGGCCTGAGGAAGGAGAGAAGAGTATTTCCCCTTTTTTCTTTTCTGATTCTAGTTTTGGAAGTTTTTGTAGGAATTTTGGAAGGGATTTTGTGTAGATTTTGGTAGGGGTGTTCTTGGAAATATTTGGAGAGGGTATATTTAAATATTGGGGGATTTTTGTTGAGCTCATATTGATACACACGACAAACAAGCAAGGTTTGGAAAATTCGATTTTAAATTAGGGAGAGATTTAGAATAAAAATTCCGATCCTAATTTCCGGGGTGTTACACTACTCGTTGAGCATTTGATAGTGTGTGACATCATAGGACCTTGGTGGTTGGTGAGGGGAGGCCTTGAGTTGAATAGGACTTGGCTCTTGTTGGGTGCCTCAATGAGGATATAGGAGCATCTTGGTGGTGAGGCCAAACCTTGGGATACATCTTATGTCTAGTGTGTTGTGCCCTGGGAGCTATTTTCTAGCTTTGTGCTAATTACTTTCTCTTGCATACATTTAACTTTGTGCTTCCGCTTAATATTTGTGCAAGTTCCTTGATAGGGAGCAGGTTCTCTATGCAACAAAGGTTATCTTAACCAGAGAAAGCCATTGGACACATCAAATAAGCTTCTTAAACATTTACATGCTTATTCTTTCATTGTGCTAGCACTCAGTGTGTGACCGGCTTGTCTAGTGTAAGCTGTTGGATTGTCCGTTATTGTCGGACTAGTCGACAAGCTATATCGGCTTGTCCGGTGTTAGGACTAATTTTGTTATGAGTGGCAAATTTTCAATTCTAGCCTATTCACCCCTCTCTAGGTGACATCTAGATCCTTACAAAATATTTGATCTTGAGGATGTCTTAGTTATTTAGGACATTGACTGTGATCTCTCATGATCAAGCACCACTTGGACGCACCCTAGATAGTGAAAACACCTCAAGATTTATTCCATTGATCACTTGCGTGAGCGAAATGGTTGTTGAACCTAGGTTGAGCTTGAATCCTATTCGTCCACCGCCTCAACAAGAATGTAGGCACATTGGTTGGAACGGAGGCAAATCTGGAGATACGCATGTCTCTCCATGTGTTTTATCTTGTAATTAGTTTTTTTTGGGCATCAAGCTCCTCTTGTTGTTCTTATTTGCTTGTATACATGCATCATAAACTTGAAAACAATGCTAGTATCAACTCAAAGCATATGATAGGCTCCTCTGCATTTGTGCATACAAGTTTTGAATTGTTTGTCACTAAATGTTTAGGTCCAATTGAGGATCTCACCAAATGATTTGGACTTTGCACAAAAGATAGCAAAATAAAACAAGTGCCAAAAACCTAAAACTAATAAACCATGTAGGTCACTCATGGGTTAGAGAGAAGCACAAGCAACCTACCATAAGTTATCTTGGGCATGCATAACTCGAATTTAAATATGCATATGCAAACTTAGATAAGAATAGCAATTAGATTCTTAAAAAAGACATGAAAGTAAACCTAATTACCAACAAACATGGAAGATATGGGTATGATCTGAGCTTCATCGCTTCGCTTTCTAACTTGAATCCTTTTCCTCCAAATGTTGCAGTCACAAAATCCTCTTGAGCCCTTGTGGCTCTATGTTGCCTTTGAAACCCAAACTTTCTTAAATGTCTTCATGGTGTGAATTTTGTTGTTGAGGCACCCAAATAGGTTAGTTCCACCTTTTTTCTTACTTGTTGATCTTATGAGCCATGACCTTGTTGTTCTTCTTCTTTAGAAAATATGATGAGCTCTTCTTCTTGTCAACCTTTAAGATTGGCATGGGGTGTTAGGAGTGACAGTCTTCTTTTGTTGCATCTCCGTTTTCCTTACCTTACACATGTAGCACTTGTAGCCTTCTTCACGTCAAAGGAAGCACATCATAGTTTGACTCTTCTCTAGCTTCTTCACCACCTTAGGGCGGTTTTGACTGTCCGATGTATCCAAAAATCCATCATGCTAACCAGTTAGTGGGACCACCGTGTTAGGATTTCATGGCTTTTATCCTTGATGTCTTAGGTATTTTCTTGTGCTCTTTAATTCCTCCTTTGATGTGTTTGTTTCCACAAGTCCATTTCTTTCACCCTAGAACTTAACACAAATATACTTACACATATTAGTCCCAAATAGTTTATATTGTCACTTCAACCACCAAAATCACATTAGGCATACTAAGCACGAGGCTTAGGCCCACATTTGTTACAACCACTTTTGGGAGGTTATCTTGAGAAGCTTGGGCTTGCTTCCTTTAATTGGCTTTGTAACCTTGCCACATCCCTCGTGAACCAATCCACCTCTTGCTGTACCTCGTTCTCTCTTGCAACCTCATCGTTACAAGATTCTACGAACCAATTCTCAATAATAAGCTTGCACCATGGCTCATTCATTGATGTCTTGAGTTTTCTCTTGTTCTCTTTAATCACCCCTTTGAGTGTTTGTCCCTCAAATCCATCTCTTATATTTTTGAAATTAAACAAATATTATTGCATACACATTAGTCTTAGATTGATTCATGTTATCACCCAACCACCGAAATTGTAATAAGCACACTAAGCACGAGGCTTATGACCCGGTTTTCCTTATAGCGTATCATTTATGAATTGGTAAAAAAATTCGAGTGCATACATACATGCATGCCCTCAAGTGCATGCATACATGCATATACGTGGCTTTCCTAAACAACACTAGCTTTCCTAAAAAGAATGGAAACAGTATCAAGATGACATACATGCATGCATGTACGTGGCTGTGCCATGCTGCCATTTATGGAGATTCACACAATACTGAAAAAAACACCATGATGCATCGCAATTCCACTTTCTCGACGATACACTATTTATCAATGGGCACCGGTAACGATTTTCGGATCGATGATCACTAATAGTCGCTAAATTGGTTGATTTATCTATGGTTATTTTTCGTATCGATATAGAATGAAATTCAATCGAAAATAAACCCTATATATCCATCTTTGTCACTGGCCTACGTGAGGGCTGGCGCATCGCCGTCGGGCATCCATGTGGGTAGCACATCCGTGCACCCTGTCCTCCCGCCCGAGATTGCCTGACGTCTCGAAGGAAAGTCATGGAACACGGTTTCCGTGACTTCCTTTCCGTCGTGGACCGTCCATTTTTAGATGGATGGATAAGATCGATCACTACAGTATAAGCACTACTGTACAAAACAGTGCATCTCCAAACAGTGCTTCGTGCACCGTAGACGTCACGGTAAACAAAGTCACGGACCACTGTTCATCTAGCCTCGTGTTACTGTTCACATAGCACTGTGGCCAGTACCTTGGCTTCGGAAAGGAGTAAAATGCACTTGCGGTCCCCGAACTTAGAAAACCAAGATTCTGGATCCCTAAACTTGGCTAGTGTGTCATCTAGTCCCAAAACCGCTTTCTAAAACCGTTTTTCATTTTCCGGTGCTGACGTGGCACACTTACATACAACCTAGATCTTTAAACTTGTCTAGGGGTGTCATCAGGGTCCCTAAATTTGGCTGGGAGTATCATCTAAGTCTCAAATCGCTCTCCATCGATACTTCTCTCACTGTCGTCAGGAGGAGTGCCAGCAGTGGAGGATGGCGGCGAGAGGGGCAGAACAGGAGAATGCTAGCCCGAGGATGGCCAGCACTCCTCCCGCTAACAGCATTCCTCCCGACCGACCGACATGGTTAAACTTTTTGAACGAAATTTCGCTGGTTTCAGTGTTTTTTGTTTCCAGTCCGGTACGAAAAGGCTATTCAGTCTTGAATTTTGAAATTTGTGTCCCCAAATGAAAAAAATTATAGAAATGTTTCGCGATGATTTCAGTGTTTTTCGACCGAAAGGATTATTTTGGCCATATAAAAATGAAATGTTTTGAAACCTAAACGACACTCCTGCTAAGTTTAAGGACCCAGATAACACCCCTTGCCATGTTTAAGGACCTAGATCGTACGTTAGCGTACCACGTCAGCACCAGAGAATGAAAAGCAGTTTTAGAAAGCGGTTTTGAGACCTACATGACACACTAGCCAAGTTTAGAAATCCGAAATCTAAGTTTTCTAAATTCGAAAACCTAAATGACACACGTTGCCAAATTCAAAGACCGCCCGTGCATTTTACTCCTTCGGAAAGTCAGTGAATCTAATCCCCCGTCTTCCGTGGGATGGTACTCGAGCGGACCCATCTCTCTCTCTCGCACGACAAGACCACCGGTCCCGCGAGTGGCGCGGCGGCGAGCAACGTCGCCGAACTGGCCGCCGCGGCGGAGGACCACACGCGGACGCAGCGCGGCCAGACCTCGACCGCGGTGTGGCGCATCTCTTTTGCCGAAAGCTAGCAAGTTAATTGCTGTGGCACGACAGGGCGGCTGTCTTGACATGCTGCCAATGCAGCAGGAGGCACGAAGTCGACCTGCTACATGCTCTCTGTCCTTGGACTGCTCCATCGTCCGCCGGAACATTTATCGAGGCTCGCGCTCCTCTCTCTCTCTAGTGTAATATGGCTGTTAAACGGTCTTCAGGTTGCATAAATTGATTGCATATGAGTACCGTAACACTACCGTAAATAGAATGAGAGATGATTGAAATAGATAAAATATACATAGACATTATGTTAGAAATAATCTTATTATAATATGGAGACAGGCACAAAAACCAGTCTAATATGGCTCTTATTCCGTGGCACGTAGTACTAATATATATATTTGTCGTGGCCTCGAGAGACGCCGCGGTTGGTTTAGCATCTGTTCATGCGATTCTCTTTCCGTGGAGAGCAGAGAGGAGAGGACACACTGCTCGACCGTGCTGTACTGCTGTGTGCACTGCCCATACGTGGTAGCACTGCTAACCCGTGCAAGTCACAGTTTTTAGAGCTGCGGTGCATTTGGTTGGCTGGGGTGGTCTCGTACACGCCTTGGCTCTGTGATGCAATAGAAGCTAGCTAGGGATGAATTATTAACCAGAGATCTCGAGAGGTATTCTAGTCCTGGAATTTTCATGTAGCAGGGATCAGGAGCCTGACGTGTCCTCCTAGAAGAAGAGGAGGAGCGCGGTGAATTAGAACGTGAATTACCTTCTAAACCTCGGGTTCCAATTTCCAGATAAACACCTTTCACAAGATGAGTCTAGAACAAATCGAACTATATCCTAGAGATGCACAGGTTATTTATCAGTACGTGGCTACTACTTACCCACCCAAAATAGTTTTGCATCCTACCTAGAGCCAATCATGTAAATCATCTATAAGAAAGGGTAAGAGAGTGAGAGTAATGGATATATATGCTTATAGCCAGCAAGTCTTCATGCGGTCACGGTGTTAGGCTCGCTACGAAAGCTCCCGCCACACACAAGGATTAAAGGGGCGTTTGGTTTCCTTCAGATTATAGATCGAATGTGGATTGGGGGGCATTATTCCATAAAATCCAACATAGGGTACTTGCAGCACATTATCTAAGAATAGAGAGTCCCAAACGTTTGGTTCGTGATGCGAATTCTAGCTACGGGATACTGATAATCCCGCCTAAGTTGTTAGACACTAATGCCAACGTCAAGCTGTGTGACTCTTCCCATGAGTTTGAATAGGGATGTCAATGGATATGTCTGCGGGCTTCCGGGTATTTAGCTATGTGGGCAAAGCCCGCGGACATGTGCATTGACTTCCCTAAGCTCATCATGCATGCGTGCCGTACACTGTGGAGCTTCTTGCATTGGAAGGAGTCTCCTTGTCCCCAAACACACCTTGACAATGCATCCACACACCAGGCTAGAGCGAGGCTCATCGACATTACCAGTGTGGCACGCAACACTCCAAAGTCCGGACGGCCCCAACAAGACTAAGTGTGCTGCGGCACAACCTCACAAGCACGTACTCTTTTAGGCTTATGTAATAAGCACTCCCCTTCATTCTGTATATCACTATGCATTGTATGCTCCTTGTTCTTTTTACTTGACCGTCGTCGACACATCTTCAAGTGACCAGATCTGCCCCGGTCGACTTAAGCTTGACCCCCCGGCACCTCTGTATCTGACCATACTTACAAATTAATCTTGCATCACCTGATCTTTCGGTCAATGTAATTTCTTTGGGACTTCTGTTTGTTTTACTTGCTTCTTCGTCATTTGTGTGGTACGGTTCTTCCTGTATTGCATCTGATCTTTCTGACTTAAAATACTTGAAAATCATATACTTGACAAAAAGATTGGTCCTAATAATGACTATACTGTGTTATTCAATAATCAAAAACTACATTAAGAACAATGGTAATGAGGGTATGTTCCATGCAAATATACTACCTCTATGTTAAATTATTTGACACCATTTCTTTTGCCACAATATTTTACCATCCATCTTTTTAAAAAACTATGTAAATACCATTCGTTTTGCCACATACTTTAAAAACTTCATATGGTAGTAGAATTATAGGGAAATTACTCTAGTTGTCTACTGGGTAGATGTCAAGACTCAAGAACATTCAAATAATGCAAAGGGTTTAAGTGCACTTTTAGAAGAAGAGTGGAGCATTAATTAGTCAACGAATTAAAACAGTAATTCAGAAACTAAACTAGTGATAATAATTTAAATTCCACATTTTCCTTTCTAGATATGCATGCCTGCCAGCCCTTATCTTTCAAGAGGGAAAAAACCTAAAAATTCCTAGCCCAATACTCCATGTATATTCTCCTTCTGTAACCTCATAATAGGATCAATCATAAATATAATATATTTTTTAATGTACTTTTGATGATGGTGACAAATTAAAATGGCGCTACAGCTAGCTCCTATATAGGGCCTCTCATTAGTCAGGACAAGTCTACCACTGCGTGCAGCAACTTTCGGTTGCGTGTGTTGCATCGCATGCTCTGGGAAGCATAGGCCACATAGTTCTCATCAAATAAGTATCTTTGAAGCTAGATAGCTGCGGACGGATGGCTGAGAGGAAGAAGGGTTCGAAGCTTGGGAGGCTGCGAAGCTCAGTGAAACAGCAGAAGGGGAAGCTTTGCATCATCAAGATGTGCATCGCCATGCTCATCTGTGGCAGCGCAAATTGTGTATGAATCATCCGCTACTTTAACTATATCTGAATTTTAGTTCTCATCTAGTCATCATCAAGAAGCTAGCTAAGTGCTGGCGCCTTGTAATGTATATATCCTATGCATCCCGAGTGCTAGCATATGCCTAGGGGCATATGCCTGTATAATAGTATATATCATATCTATATATGCTGCCCATGCATAAGCTAATTAAAGCTGAATTATATACTACATGGTGACTTGTAATCCGCAGAGAAACATGTATGTTTGGATCTTGATTGAGTTAATGGTGAATCGCTTGAAAGTTTTAAGGACTTACTTTGAGAGTTTATAGACTCAGATGAGACTGCAGGAACATTTTAGTGATCTGTGGTGCAATTCGCTCTTATTGAGATATATGCACTCTTCATTCTCTACAACAGATCAAATATGTGTGTTCCCCATCTTTAGACTTATTCATGAACACTGGCTACATATTTACTCTACCAATACTCTAGCCTCATTGCGCTTATTAATCTGAATCAGATTATCTTCGGCAACGCCTTGATCTTTGAGGAAGATAGTGGTGCACGCCGAAATTTTTAGAACAGCCAAATAATAATACTCCGCGTCCACATAATTAAAATTATTCTTGGGTTAACTAAAGTGACCGCACGATGCCATAGTTCTCTTCAGTCCAATAATTTTTTTTAGATTATAGTACTACTTGATTGAGCAACATGTGTATGCAGCATGCTCACATGTATAAAATCAATGTAGTTATTATATATGATCGTTTCCGCAGAGTATTGCTTGGTTAAGTGGAATTTTCTTAATATATATCATTGAGCTCTATAATTTTGATAAAAAATTTTCCTTTACTGATTTCATATGGAAAAGTTATTAAATTAGATGTGTCTCTTTTAAAAATTAATTAAATTACATGTGTACATCTTGAGGCACTATATTAGTACTATCGTGTATAGAAATAGAGGTATCTTTCTAGAGGTGTGTATCTTAGGAAACCGCCTCCAAAAATACTCCTTTTCAAGACCGGCCTTCTAAGATGATTGTCTCTAAAAATAAGAGTGCATGTTTTTAATCGGTAACCAAATGTTTTCTGATATTTATGGGATTTTTTATATCAGTGTTGTCTCGTGAATATTAACTGGGATACTCTTTGAAGCCCCTAAATAGTACTCCTTGCATTCTGAATTTGGTAGGGCTATAATTTGTTTGCTTGGGACATGACTTTCATTGAGTGTTTTTTTAACATATAATATGTGTAATACAAAATCATAACCACAAGTGAGTATGCTTTTCAATACAAATTTTACGATATTACTCATATGTAAAATATACTGTTAGTCCTCAAACTTGTATGGTTGTATCATCAATTGTCATCCCAGCTCCTAAACTCTCTAAATATATATTATAGTCCCCAAAACTTGTATTATGTCGTAAGTCCCAATGGGTCTCCACATAGTGACATATGGAGTTGACATGTGGAGTCCATGTGTCGGCTCCATCTGCCATCTTATCCCCTCCCCCCTCTCTATTCCACATAGTCGTTGTGTACCTACCCCCTTCCTCCACCGCTGTCTCCTCCCCAACTCATACATCAGTTGCCCCTATATGCTCCCCACCACTACCACCTACCTTGTACTTTCACATTGCCCTCACCTAGCTAACCCATGGTGATGGAACTTGGGGTCGTTGCCCTGGCCAGCTGCAATTGAGACCTCGTGCATGTTTTCCCCCATGTGCCCCTCTTTCTACCTCTCCTCACCACCACTACCATTATAATATCCACTGTCCCTAGAGGCCACTGCGCCACTACCTTTTAATTTGAGCGTGTGCGGGAGAGTCCATCACCGAAGAGACTCGGAGGAGAAGAACGGGCTTAAGGGAGGACTACGAGTTGGAGGGAGGATGAGGCGAATGACTTCAACATGGTGGGGAGGGGGCAGTGGGTGGTATGGAGGGAATGGGGGTGCCACCATGATGGAGGAAAGGGAGGGAGAGATGCATTAGTATAGAGTCAGTATGCCACACAGATATACAAGACCCGTTTGGACCATGATGAGACCGGGACACACTGTTCAGGACTAGATGTGCACTTAGGAGTTTAGAGACCAGATGACACTACCTTGCAAGTTTAAGAATCATCAATACATTTTTACTCTATTCCAAATATCATGTATTATTAGAAAAATTAGTTGATCAACCCATTTTAAACGTGTAATAGGAAGGTTTTCGATAATGTAATGGTGGGTCAATCTATTTCTCGAAACTAGTGGGAACC
Organism: Paspalum vaginatum; assembly: GCA_030272315.1. Taxonomy (NCBI): domain Eukaryota; kingdom Viridiplantae; phylum Streptophyta; class Magnoliopsida; order Poales; family Poaceae; genus Paspalum; species Paspalum vaginatum. The sequence continues at coordinate 36,133,557 of CM059020.1, read as the reverse complement.
AACATTATAGAGCCATCGTTCAGTGCAAAAAACAATCGAATTTTCCTATTTATGCATAACCGTCGTACCAAATGATCCACACATCCATGTACAGGACGAGTGCTGATTACGTTCCACATAAACCTGCGAGGAAACATACATGAAATCATTCTTGTCTCTTGCATGCATCACGATTTATAAACACATGTTCTACGAAGTCGATGATCGCAGCAATGTTACTATGTGATGACTCTGTTTGCATGGGCACATGCATGTCCCCATTGGTTGGAGCACAAACCAGTGAGAATATAAGCGAGTACTGACTATACATATTATAGAATCAAATGGCATTAAGAAGGTGATATATGAAAGGGCCGGGATAACCTATAATCGTAATCATCATAGCCGTTAGCAAGCGACAAAGAACTCAGAGGATTTCCCTGCTGAATTTTACCAGCATTTCTGGGAAACCATCAAGGGTGACTTATTGCAAATGTTTCGGGATTTATCCAAAGGAGATCTCCCTCTGTTCAGTCTCAATTTCGGTGTCATCACCCTCTTACCTAAGGTCCAAGAGGCAAATGTCATCCAGCAATATAGACCAATCTGCCTACTTAATGTCAGCTATAAGATCTTTACCAAGGTAGCCACCAACAGACTAAGCTCGGTAGCAGATAAGGTAGTCAGCCCAACACAAACTGCCTTTATTAAGGGGCGAAATATACTCGAAGGGGTGGTGATCCTTCATGAAACAATACACGAGCTGCATCGGAAAAGGCAGAACGGGGTAATCCTTAAGTTAGATTTTGAGAAAGCGTACGACAAGGTGAGGTGGCCTTTTCTTCCACAGACACTCCGGATGATAGGCTTCTCGTCCAAATGGATATCCTGGATTGAGTCCTTCATCTCGGGAGGAAGTGTAGCGGTGAATGTCAACGATGATATCGGACATTACTTTCAAACAAAAAAAGGACTCCGACAAGGAGATCCATTGTCACCTCTCTTGTTCAATATCATGGTAGATATGCTAAAAGTGTTTATAAGTAGGGCAAAACTGGATGGACAGATTGAGGGAGTAATCCCTCACCTAGTTGATGGTGGACTCTCGATACCTCAATATGCAGATGACACTATACTCTTCATGGACCACGATCTGGACAAAGCTCGCAATATGAAACTTCTCCTATATGCTTTTGAGTTAGCTTCTAGCCTAAAGATCAACTTCCATAAGAGTGAGTTGTTCTGTTTTAGGACAACCCAGGAAAACATAGAGACGTACACGAAACTCTTCGGATGCAAAGCCGGAAATTTCCCAATCAATTACCTAGGGTATCTCAATTCACTTCAGAAAACTTAGAAATTGTAATATTGGGGTAAAGTCGAAGAGCGTTTCGAGAAGAGGCTTAGTAGCTAGAAAGGGAAGCATCTTTCCATCAGAGGCCGCTTGATTTTGATTAATTCAGTGCTTAGCAGCCCTCCGATGTATATGATGTCCTTCTTCTACATACCCAAAGGGGTTCTAAAGAAGCTAGACTATTTCCGTTTGAGATTTTTCTGGCAAGGGGATGATAACAAAAAGAAATACAGACTGGCTAGATGGTCCACCCTTTGTCAGCCAAAAGAGCGAGGAGGTCTGGGCATCTTAAATCTGAATGTCCATGAATATTGCCCTACTCAGTAAATGGTGGTATAAATTACTCACATCTGAGGGGATATGGCAACAAATTCTCCACAATAAGTATATAGGTTCAAAACCTTTGGCTCAAGTGGAGTGGAAAAGTGGGGACTCACACTTTTGGTCATGCCTAATGAAGGTGAAGCGAGAATTTCTACGCTTTGGAACCTTTATTGTAAAGGATGGATCACAAGTAAGATTCTGGGAGGATAACTGGTTAGATGGTGCCCCGTTGAATGCCCAGTACCCTTCCCTGTATAATATTGTGAGACCCAAATCTATAACCTATAGAGGAAGCTATGAGCTCCTCTCCCCCTAACATATCCTGGCGGAGGCAACTATTTGGGACCAATTTGAATGATTGGAATGCCCTGTTGTCACGCATAGAGGGGCTGGAACTAACCCATGATCGAGATGCCTTTCATTGAACCTAACCCCCAATGGTAGGTTTTCGGTGAAATCTCATTATGCCGCCTTGATGCTCAGAAACCCCCTAATATGAATAGAGATATATGGAAATTGAAGGCCCCTTTGAAAATTAAAATATTCTTATGGTATTTGCGAAAATGTGTGATCCTCACAAAAGACAATTTGGCTAAACGTAATTGGCAAGGAAGCTTGACTTGCGTTTTTTTGCCACAAAGAAGAGACCATTAACCATCTGTTCTTCGAGTGCCAGATGGCCTGCTTCAGTTTGGGGTATCTTGCAGATGGCTACGGGTATAATCCAACCACATAGTGTAGGACCTATATGTTTGGAGATAGGTTACAGGATTTTAATAGAACGATGAAACCCGTGTTTCTACTTAGAGCGGCAGTCCTGTGGTGGGCGCTTTGGCTTTGTAGGAACGATTTAGTTTTTAAGAAAAAACTCCATATGTTCTCCTTTGCAGGTTATCCGTTCGGCGACACACTGGCTTTCGAGTTGGGCTATCCTTCAACGACAGGAATTTCGGCCGGTGGTTGCCGCGGGATCAGCGACTATTAGGTGCGGACGGCCATGGCGTTTTTTTCCCAGGGCACATGGGTGGCGATCTAGTCTTCGGATTGATTGTCGCTAGTTTTGGGTTGGAGTTGCTTTTCTAGTAGGGCTTGTGTGCGTTAGGCAGAGGCCGAAAAGCTTAGTACCAAGGCTTTGTATCTCCTTGATGTATCGTACTTTGGTATTTTTTAATATAAGCTTCCTTATCGGAAAAAAAAAAGGAAGCGGATGTAGCACCAGATCGGCTTAGACCTCGAGTCCCCCCTACCACCGCTGCATCGGAGTAATGGAGCCTCTCCTAAGCAAAATAAAATTATCTGTAGCCATAAAAGATCAAAAGAAGAGGCTAGAAATAAAGATGAAGAAAGGAAACCCCCAACTATACTAACTTTATTTTCTAGACCGAAGAACTTCGTGCCATGCTTTGTCAACAAACTAGGGGCTCAAATTTCCCAAAAATTGGCAAATTTTGGCACAAATAAGCAAGCAGCTGAATACTGGTCAAACAAAAAGGTAGAGATTGTTTGCTTTCGGCAAAAGAGCAACTACAAGCAGTGTTTATTCCATAATCGATGGAACCGTTGAATGCTCATAGCTTTGACATGATAGTTAGTGAACACAACAATAACACAAAATGTGTATTATGCCGTCGTTTGCACCTGATGTGCTGGTGTTAGTGGTCCATAGATCAAATAACTAAATAATATTGAAAATAGAGAAACAATAAAATGTGCATTGGGAAATTTGGGCAATGTGGCACGGCACTCGTATGATTGACAAGTACATAGACTGCACTTGGATACAGCGAAATTGTATGTATGATGTAACATCACCATTCTCGAATATTTATCACCAGCTAAATTCATTTTTAACTAAAGAATGTCGAATAAAAAATGGAGGGAGCAATATTTTAAAAATAAACAAATCGCAATGTAATTATTATACTCCGTATTTAAGATCGGTAGATGGAGTAGTATTATTTTATTTAGAGTAAAATGTATTGCCAGTCTCTAAACGTACAGGATGTATCATTCTGGTTATCAAACTCACAAAGTGCGTATTCAGATCTCTAAATTTGTAATTTGTGTTATTCCGGTCCCTACACTCTCAGAACGCATAGTCCCGGTCCTTAAACTATGTTTGAATCTCACCATGGTCTGAATGGATATCAATTCATTTACGCTGTGTGCTCACTCTGTGCTATTGTAGACATCACATATGGAGTCCCACATAACACATTTATTCATCTCGCCTTCGCCCCTCCGTGTCAATGTCGTCGTCGCTGCCCTCCTTACCATGCCACCAATGTCGCCAATACCTAGAAGTTCTTTTGAAGCAGGTTCTAGGGAAGCAGCAGCAGTGAGGTGGAAGGATGCGGGTGACGTCGCATATTGTGAAAGGAGAGGTTAGGTCCAATGGCATGTATGTGACAAAGGGAGAGGAGAGTGAAGGATCAAGAGGACAAAGAATGTAGGCATATCTCACCTCCGATCCACGTTAGCATGTGAAGTGGGTGGCTGCGTGCGCACGGTGGCTGCACCCGCTGCACAGACGGTCAGCCGGCGTGCTCATGCGCTGGCCCAGCTCGTCCTTGCAGCGGCAGCACCCGCGGCGCTGACGGAGGCAGCTTCATCGACCGTGCGCTCGCCCACTCGCGGCGCAGGCGAATCCCGCCCCGCGCTCACGGCGCTGCCTACAGCGCAGCTTCATCGACATCGTGGCGTGCGGCGGCGGCGCGTACGCGGTTGTCCTCTCTGAATTCCAACGTGGCACACAGTTGGCTACAGCATGGCACGCCACATCGGCATCTGGTTTGCTCAAACCCGGTTTTGGATGGTTGTGGATGGTTGAGCCAAGTTGCACGGATGCGTTTTTCCTGGTTTTAGAAGCTCAGTAACCTAAACGACACAGTGAGCCAAGTTCAAGTACCGCGGATGTATTTTAATTCAGTGGGTTAAAACCTGTTTGGACGACCTCTGATGATACTTAGGATAAGTTTAGAAACTTAGGATATGCATTCTGATAGTTTAGGGACTGAAATGACAAAAATTATAAAATTTAGGAGTCTGAATATGCACTTTAAGAGTTAGGGACCTACAATGACATAACACTACCAGTTTAGAGGACCAATAGCTGTACATATTTTATTTTTTTAGTTATATTATGTATTCAAGCTCGAGATTCTAATGCGCGCTTAAGGCCGGACCCCATGCATGCACAGTTGCACACTTTGGCCGCCGTTTGGCGGTTTGTGCACGAGACGAGCTTCACCTTCATTTCGCTTCCTTGTCATGTTACAGCGAGCGGCCTCTGGAGGACAGGTCCACGTGACGTGGTGAGGAGGAGCACGTGAAACCCGGACCCATACATTGCTTATTGGGCCGTCAAACATCTCTGTCATTCTTCTGTTCAAAATTCAGATCATGATGATGATTGAAATGGTGGCGCTAGCTTGTTGTGGCAGCAAAAACCAGAGAAGGGCAGCCCCCAACGACGGCAATGGCGCTGTAGCCGACAACCAAGGAGTCGACGACGACGACGAGGAGCCGGGGGACTCCAGGGGCCACGCTCGCTGTGCTGCGCAACCCACGCGCGCACCGGCCGGGACTAGGCGACAAGCCTGCGTATTGGAAGCGCGCGTTCTTGGCAATTCTGTATGCACTCGATCGGCAATGCCACATGCCATCGCCAGCGTCCACCCTGCCGACGACGGGCACCACCTGCCGGCCGCCACCGCCAGTCATCCGCGCCATATGGGCCACGCGCCACCGCGTGGCTGCTCTTGCCCCGTCCTGCGTGGGCTCACGTGGCGGTGGGTGAGACGCGCCGGGGGAGAAAAAGAATAAGTCACTTGTAGTCTACAGAGAAACATCTTCTTCTCTAATTAGGCCACTATAGTATGGAGAAAGTTACCCCAAAACAAGGTATTGGGGTTTATTGGAAGCCTCAGTAATACGATCTTCAGGGCTTAGAGATACTGCCCTAGCAAAGTTATCATAAGTTGTCCCTGGTATCCCTTTCGTAAATAGGGAGGCTTGGGTATTTTTAAACACCCACTCCCACATCTGAATTCGGCTAACATACACACCTTCATCCGGGGAAATTTATGTCTTAGATGGATTTCATACCCAGATTGAATGTACTTTAGAAACCAGAGGTTAAAATATCCTCTCCATACTTGAATTACACCAAGTTTACCTAAAAACTACAGTAGAATGCCCACTATAACTATATTAGAAGTTGAGTCAAACCAATATAAGTTGGTTGTAACCAATTTCTAGGTGTAGTGTAAGGAAGAAGATTTTCACCTAATGTTACTTTGCTTCCCTTCCATGCATGATACTTTGGATGGAGAAATATAGTTATGAAAGAGGAGCTTTTTCTCTCAGTTGTGACATAGAAAAGTTATAAATAAATGATCTATTTATCTTTTTCTTGTTTTATTTGCCTTCCATCCTTCACAAGCTCAAGCTCTTTGCTTCTTTTTATCCTCTATCTCTTCTCTCTCACCCTCAAGCAACATGCCTTCTCTCCTCATCCACCTCTCCAACAAACACATCTACCTCCTTGCCTCCACCTACACATGTGGCTTGTTTGGTTGAGTAACGATACCAAGCAGATTTGCCAGGCAAAGATCTAAACCCCAGGTGGACAAAATCCAATGCCTGGGAATAGCACTCATACCAGGCAACTTTGCCTGGTTCACAAGCAAAAGGGCCCGTAAGCTGTGAGATACTAAGCAGCTATGTAACATGCATAACTGAGCAACGATGGTGTGGAGGCAAGAACGGCGCAGCTGGCAACATGTGCAGGTGTGTGAGGAGTTATGATCGTGGATGTGGGCCACACATACTCACCTGAGCCAAGCCTTGCCTCTCGAATGACAAGATTGGCAAATAAAGGGGGTTGAATAGGAGCCAATTGAAAAATTCAACATCATAATTCATAGGCTACATATATGTTTGAAATTTTAGGTTACAAGTCTTTTTCTGTAGAAGTAGTAACACTTAGAAAATTTTAGTGCACATCTAAATAGTTTTATGTATATGTTTTGACTAGCAAAAATGCCCGTAGCGTTGTAATGGGTATAAGCTAGCCACACATACAAAACATATCGAGACAAACCCTACCTTACGAGACCTCTGGATATTGCCCTATCTGCATGTCTTTAGTTTTAAAAACATAGAGCGTAGCTCGCAAAGCTCATGAAAAAATAGAAAACCAAATCAGATCACGACAGGCCGCAAGTGAGAGCAGCTCGAAAGAAAAGAAAAACAAACGGATGGACATAGAAAACAACGGACCAGAGATCTTCCCCTTATCCATTCGGTTGTCTTCTCGTCGGTCGTCGGCTCTCGCCTCCCGAAGCCCACCCACATCAATCCCGCCTGCTGCCCCCCCCCCCTGCAAAACGCTCAGTCCCTCTCCGCCTGATCCGCCGCCTCCGTCCTCCTCAACGTACGGACACCTCCTTCCACGCGCGGCCACGTCAAGGAGGCGCTGCTCTGCTCGCTCGGCCAAGAAGACGCCTCCTCCTCGCCGCGGAAGAAGGCATTGATGTGCAGTCGTTTCCACATCAACACGATTTCAATTCGTGTGGTCTCTTTTTCTTCCCTTGTCGTTCTGGATCTGAGAGCTATTTTAGGGAGCTTGCAGAGCTTCTCAATTGTTTTGTTTCTTGATTCTCAAATCCCAACTCATCTCTGCATTGCCAGTTGTGTGCTTTGTCAGGTATGTAGATAGATTGCGAGTGTACAAATCCTTGATTCTATGGATGATGTGGGATTATAAAATCTACCATGTTCTTCATCATGTAATTTGTTTGATGGGCCTTTGGTGGACCCAAATCTGCCGGATGCGGGTATGCGGCCGTGATACGTGGGATCTCGCATTGGTCTGTTTTTCATATCCGATTTGGAAGCAGGCGGTGGACGTTCATCCGTGGTGGGCGAGAGAAAGAAAACACGGAGGCAGTGCGACGGATCGAGCTAGAAGTCCGACAGGTGGAGCCTACTTGTCAGTACGGACCTAAGCTAGAATTCTTATCCGTTTTAATATTAGATTAGATTAGAGATATAAATTAATTATTAGAAAACACTTGATCTATATATTGTGCTATAATAATTATTCAATATATCCAAGTAAAGTTCTATTCATCATTATAATACTATACTATATAGCATGATAAGAATCTGGCACGTTCATGTAAACAACTTACCATAAACAATAGAATTAAAGAAGATAAGAGAAAGAAATAGTATAATAAACAAATCTTATGCAGCAGTAACAGCAAGCAGACGTCCTTATCTGGAGAGAGAAGGAGCGGGAACGTGATCGATGAAATACATCACACAAAAGAATCAAGCTAAAACAACATGACAGCTAGTTAAAATCGCAGGATAGAAAATCTCACTTGGTCATTCTTTCTTCACTTTGCAGCTAATCGCTCTCGCTCGCACGCGAAATCGTTTTGTCCAACTCCCTAGAGGCGTATGCTGAACGAGCGAGCCATCGCGTGAGGAGAAGGCTAGCAGCGGCCGAGGACGGGAGAACGCGGCGGCGGCCGGCGGCCACCTACGGCATCATTGTCGGCATGGGACTGGAGCTATACATGGTAGCTGCAGCGCCGAGCATGAGTCTAGTCACACAGAAAAGCGCTTGGTGATGTATCTGTACGGTCGCTGACGCAGATTTATATGCCTCCCCTTCCCGTTTCTGTGTAGGAACATGGTTCTACGGGAGAGTTTCATATGTGCACGATGGAGGAAGGAAGCTGACATACACCGTACAGGCAAAGAAAAAGGAACAGCAAAGCAAAAGGAACGACGGGTGGACGGATTTTGGAGGAGAGAAAAAATATCATACAGATCGGTTCCACGTGTCAGATTTGTGAGGAGACGGACCAAGAATCCTTACTCATTTTATTATATATATAAGTTGTCTCTCAGAGCCTTTGATTTTTAGAACGCCTAATTCAACCGCCTGCCACAGCGGCTCTCTTATTAGGACGTCGCAATCCTTTCAAAAAGGATCGGGTAACGGCTAATGGGATGATGAATAGGCGTTCCCTACGAATTTGCTTCTCATTTGGGTTTTCAATGAAGTGACCAACAATAGAGGAACTAAACTTTGAACGAAGTAAACTAACCAGAGCTAATCAAACTATACAGAAAAAAACTACACCTAGTTGCAAGCTAACTGCAAGAATGATCTACGTAGCTGTTGCCCGTTGGCTATCAATGATCGTATGGCAACAGCGATGGTGGGAAAGTGGGAATCCACAGATCATAGCATGTTTCACCCATATGCAATACCGGGAAACAGTATCTGTTCGGTTGGCGAACTGTATCTGCCTGCCGCTGCTGATGCACGAACAGGCCAGAATGGCCTATAGGCAAAGCCATATCAGGTGAAGGACTCAGCTTGCCAAAAACATAAAAAAAAGCACGTGAATCCTAGCTTCTTGCGCGAAAAAACTATACAGCGAAAACGCAGTTCTACCGTGACGCAGGTTCTAACGGGTGAAACCGTGAAAGGGGCCAATGAAGAAACCAGTCATGGACGGGCCTTTTTCACCTGCCATCACCAGTCACCACAGGCTACACCTAAACCAGCATGTCAACGATCCAGGAAGCCCATGCTAAACCTAAGGGATTCAATAAATCAAATAAAGAAATAGAACAGCTACCATCCCCTATCTGTCCTCGTCTAAAGAGCTACACCTACCGCAAAGGGGCAGGTGAAAAACACAAGCAATACAACATTTGGAGGGGGGTGGGGGATATTACTAGCAATTCTATAACTCCTGTACACATCCTTCAGCTAGTTGTCGCCCTGATCCTGCATCAAGGACATAAGCCTCAGCTTCGAGTACATATCGAAAGAGGTGTTGGAGAAGTCAGCCAGCGCGCGAAACAGCTCCGGAAGGTGCGCCTTCAGGATCGAGAGGGATTTCTCCCTCACTTGCTTTGACAACTTATTGTGGGTTTCGATCTCATCATCGAGCTTGTTCTTCAAGCTCTCCACTGCAAATTTCTTCTCTGTGACCGCATCCTTATGGCCTGTACCCTCACCAGTCTCTGGATCAACATCAAACGCTCTGCGTTGTGAGTGCTTCTGGTACCAATCCTCGAAAGCCCGGGCCTTCCGCACATATTCCCTGCGAGTCTGCTCACAGATCTCCTTCTGTTTCAACTCCTCATCTTGAACACCTAATATGGTTTCCAAGACTGCTCGAAAACTGACAATGGCTGTCTTGGCAAGATCATCAGGCAGCTTGTTTAGGTCCTCGTTCCAGGCCTGAAGAAAGGCTTTAATAGGTGGCTGCTGCATCCTTGGTGGTGATGCTACTTTCTCCTTCAAACTGCTCTCTATTGGTATAAGGTTCAACTTCAACCAGCCATAGAGAGCATTTATGTATTCCTTTTGATAACTCATGAGGTCAGCAAAATTTGTGATCCATTTATCTACAATATCACGCAGCTGGCGCGTGTGGCTGTGGTGATAATCGCTAGTTTCAATATTGGAATCAGAAATGTCAACTGACTTCAGATGTAGCACAGTTTTCAGTTGGTTTACATGATGCATGTGCATGTCTTCCCACATTTTTGCCATCCTGAAATGACAGCAGCAAAAAAAAAAAGATTATAAAAATTGGTCACTAGATCACTTCGTTTAACAGAAAGTAATAAAAGAAACAAAGCCAGCAACAGCAAGTGATCCCACTAAAAAAATAGAGTAATTCCTATCCATGCAAAGCAAAAGCTAGGTTAGGCAATAAAACCCACAACGTTGTGGAGTAATTGACTAATTAGTAATTGCTGAATCGGAAAAGGCTACAGAAGAGTGCAGCATTCCGGTGTGCCATCAACAATGCATGCAACTGAATCACAGAACAGGACAAAAATAATCTATTGGTGTTCTAAACAAAAACACATCTGAAAAGCTATTTGTCACAATAATTAGCAATTGAATGCATGATATAAAAAAATGAAGATAAACTACCTGTCAGCAAGATCCAGTAGTCTTGGGTAAAGTTGATTATCACGAAGATGCTGAATTTCTGAGACAGTTGAATCCATTGATTGCATATCAACTATGTATCTTGTATGCAAGTGGGTTACGGCAGCTTTTGTTTTCTCCAGAACCTCAATGGCAGCATTGTGTTTCTTTTGTCTATTTAACAAAGCAACCTTCCGCTGATACTCAAGCTTCATAATCTCACCAGCCTGTACAAATGGGGGACAAACTTTAGCAATAGCAAAGTGGAATCCACACAGTTCCAATGCATCAATTGAAACAAGTATTAATGCTAAAGCTATATCAGAGTTGCCTGATCCTTCTGTAAGCAAGCATAAATGCTTCAGAAAACTATTCGACTCATAGTGCATCTCATTTTAGATATTAGGAAACATTAAAATAATGATATTAAAGCAACCATTTTGAACACTTGAACAGTACAATATAGCAACTGCAAACGTCGAAGTTCGAATTTTAAGATTAGAATAGACATATGCTCCATTCACATATCGAGACAAGTTATATTACTATGTTTGCTAGAATGATTGGATTGATCCATCCCAAACCCTAGAGGGTGGGGTAAATAGTCTAGAGTACATGGGCCTACATGGGCCATTATATGGGCTGCATACACATACTCCAACACCCCCCCCCCCGCAGTCTGAACTTCCGGCGCAGTGGAGTTAGAGACTGGCCAAGAGAAAGAAAGTACACACACAGGGTAACACCCCCCCCGCAGACGCAACTCTAGCCACGAGTGATGTTGAGGCTGGAACGGAACTCGGAGAAGATCGCAGAGGGTAGACCCTTGGTGAAGATGTCGGCAAACTGGGAGGTGGTCGGGACGTGTAGAACGCGAACATCACCGATGGCAACCCTGTCGCGGATGAAGTGCAGGTCGATCTCCACATGCTTAGTCCGCTGGTGCTAGACCGGGTTGGTGGAGAGGTACACCGCGCTGACGTTGTCGCAGTAGACGAGCGTGCTCTTGGCGAGTGGGCTGTGAAGCTCAGCCAGGAGCTGCCAGAGCCAGGAAGCCTCTGCCACGCCGTTGGCGACAGCCCGGTACTCGGCCTCAACACTGGAGCGAGAGACGACCGGCAGCCGCTTGGACGACCAAGAGACAAGGTTGCCGCCCAGGAAGACAGCGTAGCCAGACGTGGACCGACGAGTGTCCGGACACCGGGCCCAGTCAGCGTCGGTGTAGACGACAAGCTCGGTGGAGGGAGACCGGTGAAGAAGAAGGCCGTAGTCCACAGTGCCCCGAAGGTAGCGAAGGAGACGCTTCAGGGCAGTGAGGTGTGGCTCCCGAGGATCATGCATATGAAGACAGACCTGCTAAACTGCATATGTGATGTCCGGCCTGGTGAAGGTGAGATACTGCAGAGCACCAGCAAGGCTACGGTAGGCAGTAGGATCAGCAACTTGAGGGCCCGCATCCTCTGAGAGCTTGGCCTGAGTGTAAACTGGGGTGGAACAGGGGTTACAGTCCGTCATCCCTGCTCGCTCCAGAATGTTAAGAGTGTACTGCCGCTGGTGGAGGAGAAGGCCAGAAGGACGGGGCTCAACTGTGACACCCAAGAAGTGGTGGAGCACGCCAAGGTCCTTCATAGCAAACTCCTGCTGCAGGGAGGTGATGATTCGCTGAAGCAAGTGCTGACTGGAGGCTGTGAGAACGATGTCATCAACATATAGCAGCAGATAGGCCATCTCATCGCCATGCCAATAGACAAACAGGGAGGTGTCTGATTTGGCCTCAGTGAAACCCACGGTGACCAAGAACGTGGCAAACCGAGAGTACCAAGCCCGAGGAGCCTGCTTCAAGCCATAGAGAGACTAGTTGAGCCGGCAGACCATATCTGAGCGAGCGGGATCCACGAAACCCGCCGGCTGACTGCAGTAGACGGTCTCAGTCAAGGTGCCATGAAGGAAGGTATTCTTGACGTCCAGCTGGTGCACAGGCCACGAACGAGAGAGCCAGCGAGAGGACCGTTCGCACTGTAGCGGGCTTCACCACTGGGCTGAAGGTCTCATCGTAGTCCACACCAGGGCGCTGGGTGAAGCCCCGAAGAACCCAACGAGCCTTGTAGCGATCCAGAGTGCCATCAGCTCGCCACTTGTGCGTCTAGATCCACTTGCTAGTGACCACATTGCCACCAGGCGGGGGTGGCACCAGATCCCACGTCTGGTTGGCAAGGAGAGCCGCGTACTCCTCTTCCATCTCACGGCGCCAGTGAGGGTCCGCCAGGGCGTCACAAACGGAGGAGGGTACAGGAAAGATCCCCGGCTCCGCGGCAGCAGTCGAGAGGGCCGCGGGCCGGAGAACACCAGCCGCCCGCCGTGTCACCATGGGATGTAGGTGACGAGGATCCCGCTCGAGAACAGGCGGCTGGTACACCGTCGACTCGACACGGGCAGCAAGACGAGGGTGGCGAGGCGGCTCCGGCGGCCCCGCAGGCGGTGATGAAGACGGGGCCGGCACAGGAGACACCGGCAGCGGCGGCGTCGGAGCAGAGACCACCGTGCGCCGCTGGTAGACACGCACGGGCTGCGCATAGCGCAGGGGAGGCACGGGGGCCGCACGTGGCCCGGCGGGGGACGACAGGGCCTCCGGGGCCGCGCAAGGGGGCCTCTGGGGCCGCACGTGGCACGGCAGGGGACTCCGAGGCCGCGCGTGGCGCGGCAGGGGACTCCGGTGCCACGCGTGGCGCAGCAGGGACCACCGGAAACGAGGCCGGCGCATCAGGGAGGCACACCGGCGGAGGACCTGCAGAACGCCCAGACAAGGATGGCTGAACCACCTGGTCAGTGGGAAAGAGGGACTCCAACTCTAGGTCGGAGGCTGGGGTGGTGGTGGAGAAAGGAAAATCCGACTCATCGAACACGACGTGTCGGGAGATCAAGACCCGTCGAGACGTGAGGTCAAAGCAACGGTACCCCTTGTGGTCAGGAGAGTAACCAAGAAACACACACCGAGTCGAGCGGGGCGCCAGCTTGTGAGGAACAGTGGCGGAGGTGTTAGGGTAACACGCACACCCGAAGACACGTAGGTGATCGTAGCGAGGAGTACCGAAGAGAGCGTGGTGAGGGGTGGGAGCCGGGGAGGCAGTGGAAGGGAGACGGTTGAAGTAGGTGGCTGTGTGAAGACTCTCCGCCCAGAAGCGAGCGGGGAGAGAAGCCTAGAACAGAAGGGTGCGCATGATATCGTTAGTGGTGCGAATCATGCGCTCAGCCTTGCCGTTCTGAGCAGAGGTGTAGGGGCAGGACATGCGTAACTGGACACCGCGAGTGAGGAAGAAAGAGCGGGAGGCATTGTTATCGAACTCACGCTAGTTGTCACACTGGACGGCCTTGATGGTGAGGCCAAACTGAGTGGACACCCAGGCAAAGAAGTGGGACAACGTGGAGAACGTCTCAGATTTGAAACACAAAGGGAAAGTCCAAGAATAATGGGAGAAATCATCAACCACCACCAAATAGTACTTATAACCAGAAATACTAAGTACAGGGGATGTCCACAGATCACAGTGTACAAGATCAAACAAGCGATCTGCATGAGAAGTGGAGGTAGAAAAAGGAAGTCTAACATGACGCCCTAACTGGCACGCATGACAAAAATGCTCATTAGGGGCTCGAGTACAAGGCAGATTTGCACTACGACTGAGCTGAGCCAAAACGTCGCGGCCTGGGTGACCAAGGCGGCGGTGCCAAGTAGAAGAAGAGGTGGTGGCGACGAAAGCAGTTGACGGAGAAGAAGTCGAAGGCGAGGCAGCGGAAGGTGGAAGCCTGAGGGTGTAAAGGGGTCCCGCGCTATCACATCGGAGAAGTGGACGCCGGGATATAGCAGTTTTGCTCACGGGCAGTCTAATTTTAGCTACCGGAAGCTCAATCCCAAGTTACCAAGTTCCTAGGTCAATGGGGCCAAGGAACATGATTAACAAAAACACGGTATGCTACTTGCGAAAGGTTTTGACAAGACAGGAACTGGGATTGTTCCCGTATTCCCGATATGAGGAACATGACCTCATTCCACATTCCCGGTTACATTAGAACCATCTAGTGGATTCCAGTAAGAACGCCAAGCTTCTAGCATGGACAATAGCTGGGGCAAGCGCTTCTGTGTGGCATCTTGCATTTAGAAGTCAAAGGCACGTCAACATGTGCCTTGATGATAGCTCTCTGCCTGATTACACTTGAGGCTCTATTGCTGTGCTGTGGTCGTCTTTGAGCCAAAAAGAGCAAAGCACCAAGAAGGCCAAAAAGTCAAAACCAGTACATACTGGCAGTAGAAAATGGAAAACACTTGTAGGTCGTCTAACAGACCAAACTCAGCATGCACTTCTATTTGGATACTAATAACTGTACTTCGACATAAATGGAAAGTTTTCTGAACATAAACTTTTCATTTCTTTCGAATAAGTTACTATAGCATAATCTCAACAGCTATATAATTAAAATTTTAACGAAATCATCATAAAATTTCCAAAGAACAAGTCCAGAGTAAGAAAGTTCACATTCTAGCTATAAAAAACTAAGGGATGAGATGCACCTTCACTTCATCATAGAGCTTTTTCTCCCATGCTAAGATTTTATCTACTACAGTTGCCAAGGTCTCCCATTCATCGTTTTCAAAGTCATCCTTCCCATCATCACCATTTTGCATGCCTCTGAAAGATCTATTCCATGTAATTATTTTCATGACTCTCGCAGAATGATCAATATGCCCTGTCAAATTTATTGACAACATGATTAAAAGAGGGAATGTAAGTAGACAGCTATATTACACTTGTATTTGTATAGAAGTGCAAGTGACACATGGCAGAAAATTCTTGTTATCATTTGAATGATACCTAAGTAACTTAAAAGCGTAAAGTGTAACTATTGATCAGCAATTCAGCAGGCAAAGTTTTTTATATAAATAATTAGAAAAAGAGGTTAAGCCCTCATGAATTGCATTTGGATGCAAATTAATCAAAAAGTTATACCATCTTTACTTATGGTGGCATATTTTAGTGCATTGGGTCAACATAGGAAAACCCATAACATGGTAAAAAAAAGTCCTCTGACTCTTATTTATGTAACAAGAGTTTCATTCCTATAAAAGAAAAGGTCATGCTGTATCTTTTTTTTCAACTCTGTATGGTAATTGATGAATTAATTAATTGCGCTTTGTTGTATTGGTTTGGGTAATGAATTAATTTGCATCGCACTAGGCAGCCAGTGGGGGTGCCTAGTGGCCTCCTTTGGAATGAAGGAAAAGTAAAGGAAAATTGGAGGATTCAACTCCTGTAGGAAATTTTCCTATGGGAGCATTTGGGACAAAGGATTGAATCCTACAAATTCCTTTGAAATTCTTATGGAATGTGATCTTCTATAGAGATTTTGGAGGAAAAGAAGCATGAGGTCAACCTCGTATTTTCTTTCCTTGCATTTCACATGTTTAATTAGTAAGTTATATATTCCTGTAGGTTTTCAATTCCACGGTTATTCTAATCCTGAGTTTTTCCTATTTGGTGTTTTGAGAAGCCTTCGTTCCTGCATTCCAAAGAGGCCAGGTGGGAAGCCGGGGTTTTGAAGCAGTTGGGAAAAAGAAAGTGTGCAGGTCATCAAGATGGTATCCACCATCGCGTGCCCAAAAGGCTGCCGAACACAAAAGATGTCACAACACTGTCCCTATTTCAATTTCGTTCCTCGATAAATATATGAATTCGAAAGTGGTTAGAGGCTTTTCCCAACCTTTTTCATCCCTATGCAGCTATGCCTAATCACTAACAAGGAAATTTAGGCAACAATCAGTTGTTTATGCAGCTAGAGGGTAGGCAGCCAAATTTTGGAATGGTTGGAGAAAGAAAGTGCACAGGAGATCACGGGTTCAAGCCGTGAAAACAGCCTCTTACAGAAATGCAAGGAAAGGCTGCGTACAATAAACTCCAAAGTGGGTCCAACCCTTCCCCAAACCTCGCGCAAGTGGGCAGGGGACCAGGGGAGGGCTCATGCACAGGCGGTGCCCCTACAGGTCATTGAGATGGCAACCACCATGTTGCGCCCAAAACACAGCTGAAAACAAAAAAAATGCCACAATGCCAGGATTTCGTGTATAGAGCATAGGCAGCTGACATGATGGAAAAACAAAAGCCAACAGATGACGAAAAAATATTACAACAAAGAAATAAAGGAATTTCCTTCTGCCCAGCATATGTGACCTGATGGAAGACAAATGATGGTGCCTTCTGCACATGGGAACCTCAGAGTGATGCAATGTCACGCTATGCAGATAATTAAGCAAACACCACATAGTTACATATTTTGGATGCCAAGTTTAGACAGATAGTTCTTACAGCTTCCCTGCTAAAAGGAATGCACTATGGTTTTCCATCCTTGCCCACAAATATTTCGTGACAAGTATAAACAAAACAGGTAACACAATTACTATCCAGTACCCACTGCTACAATTCCTTTCCATCATTCAACAAATTTAAAGCACTGGCAGTTTTCATCAGCTATGAAAATTGTTCTATTCGTATCAACACGATGCTTTCAGCTGAGATTCAGTGATTCTATGTTTGTTTAAGAATTTGATCTCTTCGTAAGAAGATATCTTATGCTTTATTCTTTTCTTTGTTGTCAATTTTAGTAGCCCCTCACTTCACACTTGATCTAACCTGGATTGCCATTATGTGCACTTCGCCATGTCATAAAAAACAAACAGAACCAGACTGAAGCTCACACAGGACAAACCATATAAAAATAAAATGTAGATTAAACAGGCTATACATAACAATGGAAGTCTAAGTCTAGTACACATTTAGAACTTGGGATATGCCGACAGATTGGCTCCTTGCACCAGTCATAAGTGATCAAGAATTCAAGATACGCACTATGTATTTGTAACACAGAACAATAATGAAGCAATAGCATGCCAATAATTGTGCCAGAAACCTCTTCAAGTAACAGCTGCCTAGTAGTAGTTACAAACAAAACAAAACAAAAACTCTTGTCCACCAGCATGTTACCGGTTGGGGGAAATGAGATAGCTTGACTATTGTAGAAACCCCACCACCACCACCAACCTCTTAAGACACTAGTTCTTGACCTCTATCTACCAAAGAATCCATCACATCACATCGCCATCAGCCAAAAATATCATTTTTTTATGACAAATCCACAGCAACAAACACAAAGCTCACCATCTGGGAACCTAAAACATCCAGAATTGCACGTATCAGGGCACAATCAAGTCACTGACCTCGGGTGTCGGCGAAATTGGAGTGGTAATGCATCCTGTTGGCCTCCAGCACCTTGGATACCTCACCGGAACTCTCCGACGCCTTCAAGAAGCTATCATCGATATCCGCAAGCACACGGAGGAGGTCCACACGCGGCTTCTCGGCGGGGACTACCTTCCCCGCCTTACCACCGCCGACCAGGGTGACCGGCGGCGCGGACTCCGTGTGCTGATGGTGAGCCGCCTTAAGCTTCCCCTTTCCCTTCTTCTTTTTGGAGGACGTCGGTGGCTTCGGGGGCAGAGACGCAGATGGAGTGACCATCTCGGGCGTCCGAGGCTCCTCATCGAACTCCTCCGACAGTGGCACCGCCGCCGCCGGCGGAGGGGAAGGAGGCGGGCGCGGCGGCGACGCCGGGACGTATTTCTCCTCTCCCGGCTCCGCCATGATCTCGTCGTCATCGGGGGCGACGGAGGCCATCCCCTCGTCCATGGAGAAGAAATAGTCCCATGTGTCAACTCCGGACTTCAGCTCCGACGGGTGCGGGGGCGGAGGCGGCGGAGGCTGAGGAGTGACCGGAGTCTCTGGTGGCGGCGGCACCGGCGGGCGGTGGCGCAACCGCTGCCGCCGGTCGTCGAGGTGCCCGTCGTCCTCTTCCTCCTCCTCCCTCTCCGCCTCGTCCTCGTCCTCTTCCCTAATGGAGTCGTTGTGGAGCATGGCGGGGCTTTTGTTGGCGGACGACGGCGGCAGCGGCATGCTGATGGAGCGGTGGATCTTCGCCGGCGATGGCGAGAAATCCGGCAGCGGCGGCGGCGGCGGTGGCAGCGGGTCGAGCGGCGGCGGCGGCGGCATCATCGCGTCGCCTCCCTCCGCGGAGGGGCCGGCCGCTCCCGCCGCGGCCGCGGCCGCACCGATCCCGCCCTGCGCGGCACCACCGGGCGCCGCCGCCGCCTCGGCCGCCGCCCCCGGAGGCGGCGGCCGCACGCCTTCCCCGTGCGCGAACTCCGAGAGCGCGGCGCCCGTGTCCCGGAGGGAGCAGGCGTAGGCCGAGTGCGCGGCCGCGAAGGCGTTCCGCGCCGCCACGGCCGACTTCATCAGCTGGCGCCGTTCCTTGCAGCGCGCCACCGCCTCCTCGTTCTCGATCCGCGACTGCGCGCACCCCATCTCGCCTCCTCTCCTCGACTCCTCCCTTCGCTTCCCCGACCTCTACCTCCACCCCCACCTCACCGCATTGCGCCACCAAACCCCCAGAGCCGGCTGCCGAGCACAGCAGAGCGTGAAGCAAAGCAGAGCAAGGGGGGCGGAGTGGGCGAGCGAGCAGGCGGGCGGGTGGATCTAACAACAGAGTTGTTGGCTTGTTGCCCCTGCCCAGTGCTGGTGCTCGGCCCGAGGCGTGGCAGCTGCGAAGCGAGCGCTCGGTCGGCGTGACGAGGGGCCCGGTGGGGTCTCACCTGCAGTGGACCCCGGTTCCTCGCCCCCACTCACTGACACGCGCGCCAACCTGTCGCGGGTCCGGCGCGTCGGGGACTGCAGCGGGGCGCGTCACGCGGTGCGGATGGGCCTCGTGGACCACGGTCAGTGGAGGGCAGTGCACCCGCGCGTGCCGCGCCTGTGCTGTGTTTTGGGAGTGTGGCGCTGCCGCTCGCGCGGCTGCCTAGCCATAGGCGGTAAATACCCTGAATTTCCAGGGGCTTTTCCACGGTTCCACGCCCGCCGCTCCTTTTTGTCTGCGTCTCTGCTTTTCACCGGAAGCCCGGGCCATGCCAGACAGTGGGACCCGCTGGTCACTGGGAGCGCCGGGCGCTCGGGGCCTCGGGCACGCTCCGTTGTCCGTTGCATTCCTCGTGTTGTGGCCGAGTCAGTACAGGGCAATGCCAGTGCCAGTACATAGACATAGACACCACCATCATGCAGTGTTCAAATCTTTATTTAGGCCGTGGGCAGTCTATAATATAAATCCATACCGTAATATTACTATAGTAAAAAAAAATGATTGAAATAGTAATAAACAAACTCATTTAAACATCCGTTTGGAGATGATCTTACCACTCATCACACATTGTTGTTGCCGGTATGCCATGTACTGTAGTATGCGCTCATGGACCAAACAAATAATTATTTCGTCAATGTTCTTTGTGTACAGTATCTTTTCATAATCCAATCAATTGATTAGTTACTCGATGTTCTCGGTACCGTATCTTTTCATAATCCAAATAATTAATGAGTCATTTAATTATATTAGCTATCTATCAATATCTTTCTTCCTCGTCTATTCTGAAGATATCGCCCGCTCCCGATGTAAAGTTTGATCCTCTCTCTTATCCCATAAAAAGTGTATTTCTAGTATTTAAATTTTTCCGAGCCATACATTTGTAACTTTTAGGCTTGTTTGGTAGAAAAGTTTTTAGATACTATAGTTTTACAATACTATGGTTTATAGTTGTACATGACAGAAATACTATAATTTTGCAATACCTCAGTAAAACTATAGTATTTTGTAAAACCATGTTGTGTTTGATTCCATAGTATCCGCAAGCAGAGGCAACGTCCGTCGCCCTCACCCTTTTCCTCTCCACCACCACCATCTCTTTACCCCCGCCGCCCTCCTTTTCCTCTCCCCCGCCGCCCTCTCTCTCCGTGCAGCAAGCGGACGGCACGCCCCCTCCCACGCGTCGGCGAGGAGCCGCGGGAGCACCCTCCCCCGCCGTAGCGGTAGCAGCGGCGGCGTGGAGACGGGCCAGGCGCCTAGGCCGGTGTAGATTGGAGTCACAGCAAGGGGCATCGGCACGGGAGGACGCCGACGAGCATTGCAACCCGACGTAGAAGAGAGCAACGTCGCCGGAGTGCCCCGCGGGAAGGAGGTGGTCCACGCGCACTGGGGAGGAGAGTGCCGGTGCAGGCGGCCGCATCGCGTTGGGGAGGAGACGGCCAGCGCGGGCGGTAGCACACCGCCGGAGATGAGGCGGGCCGCACGCTGGGCAGGAGGAGGCAGGCTGCGCCTTGACGGGGAGGAGTCTGGCGGCGGCACCTCAACAAGGGAGGTGTTGGCCGGCGCGGCGCAAGAATGGAGGCAGCGGATGAAGGGCGCGGCGGGAGGAAGGGTGCGGCGGGAAAGAAGGCTGACTGGATAGACTTCCACCATATGAAAACTTTGGTTGGGAGTGGAGTATCCAAAAATACAAAAATACTATAGTATTGACAAAACTATGGTATTGAAAACTCTATTTTGTGGTGGCTAATCAAACAAGTATTGGTTAAAATACCACAGTATTGACAAATACTACAGTATTGTAGAGAAATCATGAAAATACTGCACTACCAAACGGGCCCTTAATTGCATGCGGACTAAATTGGCTAATTTTTTTTCTTTACAAGGGTGTGTGTGCAAATTATGCTTTTAAACAATGGGATTTTTTTCATTTCTTAAGATGCATGTATATGTAACCATACGACTTTATTCGCTCTCTAGGGTTTAGTTCATCAACATTCAATTGATTAACTTGTTTTAATTAGAGGCATATATGTTATTGACATAACTGGTTATCTATTCGAACAAATGTAGAAATGCACTCTGTGGGACTGGGAGTATAATGTTTTGGGATTGGTTTTCTTGATAAAATTGTTTCTTCCTTTCTTTCTTCTCCCTCGTGAAATACAGTGTCAAATCACCTAAAATTTCAAGGTGGCAATATAATCAATGACAAGGTACCATCCTTGTTGCGGTGTCATGATTAGCTTAAAACACTGCCCCACTCTGCAGCGGAGAAGGATCCACTAAAGAGCACACTTGATCCTAGGGCTGGGCATCTAAACCCGTAAAACCGAACCCGAACCCGAACCGAACCCTAATAGACCGAATTGTCGGTTATTCCGTTTTCGGGTTTCGGTTTCGGTCCACCAACTCAGATAATTCGGTTTTCGGTTTCGGTTTCGGTTCCTACCTCTTGGAACCCGAATAGACCTAATGAACCGAAAACAAACCCAGCCCAGCGAAGACTCGGCCCAAGGCCTGCTCCACACCACAGCGCCTTCCGCTCCCTACTTAAGTCCTTAACCCTAGCGCCCCATTCGGCTGTGGCGGAACCGCCGATTTAATCTGGACTAAGCACATTAGCCTCCTCTGGCTTGTAATGTGATTAGGCCAAACTAAACCCGGTCGTCCGTCGAGAGTCATTTGACTCCCGATATTACCTTTTCCCAGAGGAACCGACATCATACACATCTGACTCACGATGGAGCCACAACAGATACATCATCACAGGCAGTTGAATAGCATAATACTAGACTTAGTTACAAACCAGTTTTTACATAAAATACAAGTTCAACATAATGTTATAAGGTAGCAAGTTTGAAAGTTTCTCGCAGCGGAATTCTTAAGTTCAGAGGTCATTATGATATCACCAAAAGATTTGCATTTAGAGGTAACAACATCGAGCCCACCGATGTTGCCCTTGTGCCACTCATGTCGTTCAACCTAAATGAGGACATGCTCCGCCTCCAACACAAGTGCAGACCATGAATTCCATACCTGCGCTCAAAATATTGGGGGCAAACCCTGAGTACTAATTACTCAGTAGGTCTTAATGGATTTGGCTTACGGCTGACGCGAAGCGGCTTACTAGCAAGTGGATCCTTAGCCTTTAGTTTTAAACAACAACATGTGTAACATAAGTAGCAAGTTTTCAACATTTGTATGACTTCCAACATAAAAGTAACTTGCGGTAAAGTAAACAGTTCAATTCAAACATGTGGTATTCCAAAATCATGAGTATTAAAAACCAGAGTGTTTAAGTAGTTACTACGTTGCTCGACAGTGATATTGGCATTCCCAGACCTGGTAGGCATCAGCGATTCGAATCGATTTTTAATTCTCGGGAATAACTATCATGCCAGGGGTATATGCTTACTGGCCATCGCGTTCCCACATATAGCCCCAATCTTAACCTGCCTCGTCCCAAGTTCGATTCACTCCCGCCTAGCCCCCGGGTTGTGCCCCCATGACGAGCCTACCGACATCTCGGTCTCCCCGTCATGAGTACCAAGCTCCCCCGGGCCACCTTCCTCTCAACCAGCGGGTAGGAACGTGTCTCTGTGCTTCGGACGAGTCCAGGAAAGACTTTACCGGTCCCATTTCCCGGATAAGCACTCTAGCAATGTTATGCCGATCAGCAGACGAACAGCGGACGGGCCTTATGCGACTCGGGCGGAGCCAAACGCACACCACATAATAAAATTATTCTCCGCCCAGTCTCCATTTAAATCATGAGCATAGTATTACTTTCTCAATAGTAAAAGTTTTGTAACCTTTGAAATCACTTACGTGATGAGTGACTCCTTTCACTCGTGTCTACTCGCACCTAGCAGAGCCTAGGCAACTCGTCCTACGAACTCTATATATAGGTGCTAGGGCCAGGGCGGACAAGAGATCTAATGCAATTGTTTTCAACCAACTCCTAATGCGGATGCGTAATGAAACAATCAATCATCATATTAGCTAGGAGAAATCATGGTCCTGCCTACCTTCCTCGTTAGAATCAGTAGCTGCCTCCTGAGCGGAGTCGGGTTCTTGCTGTTGGTCCTCTGGCTCTTGGTGCAGCTCCTCCTCAGGCTCTTCCGCGACGGGTTGGTTCGGCGGTTGTTCTTCGTTCGCGGAATCTATATGCATGACATGGTGCAATTGGGGCATGTATTAGTGCAATGCTTGCTTCAGGATGCGAGTGCAATGCAAGGAATCAGGGTTTATGGAATAACATTATGCATTTTTCGTGATGAAACTTGTTTAACGTTAAGAAATCGTACAAGCCATCACCTATGATAACTTAGCTTGTCACATATAACTACGTGGGGGTGTGTGACTAAAAAGCATCGATTTATGCAAAAAGACCGGTGCTTACTATTATCTAGAATTCTTTTTCGTTGTTAACTATATGCTTAATTACTAGACAAGGGTAAAATAGTAAATATACAGCAAGCATTTAAGCTAGCAAATTCTTATACTAAGCCTAGGTATACTAGCAATGTTGCTGTCCAAATTCAGAAGTTTTGACTTTCATTTAACCCACATTTTCTATTTATTAATTTAAACATGCATGAACTTATCAATTTCAAAACACTAACCATACTTGATATGCATAGTACCTCATTTCAACAGTGAGCTCTTTATACTACAGAAAGCACAAATGAAATATGTAAAACTAATTAGAGCATAACTTCTATATAATTATCATTTCCTCATTTATTTCTATGCTAAAATCACATGTAGGGGCAAAATGGTAATTAACAGTGAACCTTTGAGCTACCAAAAATCATAGTGAGCCTATATACCCTGAATACCCTGCTCTTCAAATTTGGCAATTTTTAGAGATCATTTAGTCCACATTTCTTATTTATTAGGGTTTTACATGCTTGCATAAAATCAGGGGCAAATTGGTACTTTCCTACTCAACCATCATATTCACTAGACAGATCTATTCAAAAGGATTACAATGCAACTAGTTTGGTATTTTTTTGATTTTTATTGAATTTTCTATGATTTTTCAAAGGTTTCTGCCGAAATAATTAATTTAAAAGGAAAATCATTAGATCCAGGGGCTAGATTGTGATTGTTTCGAAACCCCAGGGGCTAGTACGCAAGACTTGCAAGACTCAGCGTACAGCGCGGTGGACCGATTTGCGAATATGGAAGAAAGCAGGGGCCGGATCTAAAATTTGCCCGGCCCCCTTCTTCTTCCTCGCGACGCCCGCGGCCGCGCGGGAGGAAGCGCGCGCGCCGGCGAGCCGGAGCTCGCCGCGGCCGCGACACGGGTTGGGGAAGGTGTTCCCCATTCGGGGCTTCTACCTTGAGGTGACGGCGTCGTCGAAGAGGGCGTGGACGAGGTGGACGGCGGCGGTGAACCGGAGGTGAACTGGCGCGTCGCGACGTCGAGGTAGGGGCTGATCTCGGCGCTCGGGAGGGGAACGGCGACGAGGTCTAGGGCGCGAGGTGCGCGGGAGCGAGGCGAAGGTCGCGGTGTAGGTGTGGAGGCACGGGGAGCGACGGAGGGGAGGGCGCGAGCTCGAGCTCCGAGCTCGGCTCCAATGGCGAGCGCGCACTGCCGGGCGTGGGGAGCGAGGGAGACGAAGGCCGAACGCGTGAATGAGCTCGGGGAAAGGAGGCCGGGCCTCGCCCTCGCCTTGAAGGCGCGCCGTGCGCGCTGTCGGCGGGCTGCAGCGGCGCGTGGCCACGGCGGTCGGTGCGGACGGCGCGTGGCCACGGCGCTCAGAGGCCAGCGCCGCGTGGGCGCGCCCGGGCGGGGAGGGAGGAGAGAGGCGCTCGGGTGAGCTGGGTCTATGGACCGATGAGGCTGACAGGTGGGGCCAAGGCCGGGGATGAAGAACAAGGCGCATGGACCGGATGCATGGAGCGAGGGAGCCGGTGGGGCCCACAGCTGCGGGTGTCGGGCGGGAACCCGCAGCCCTGACAGGTGGGACCCATCTGTCATAGGCTTATGAGAAAAAGAAAATCCCGAAAAAAGAAAAATGGGATTTGACCACTAACTAGGTTTCTGAATTTTGCAAATTTGACCAATTTACGAGCCGAATTTGAAAAGGACCCAATTGAATGAAATGTTGTACCCTTTGAGATATACAACTTTGTCAAAAGCACCAAGTTCAAATTCTGGCTCTAAATTTGATTTAAATTTGAATTTAACTATCAGCCCTCAGTTTGGACTGAGAACTGTTTTCCTTAGATAATTCAAATGTACTATTTGTAGCCATTTTCTCCCAAAAGCCTTTTTGACAAAGTTGTTCAAGATTTCATGGCCTAAAACTTTCCAAATTGGACCTTTGCATGAAAAGGACTCTAGGATATAGTAAAATGAAGAATTCTGAATATGTCAGATTTGGAGTGTGTTTGTTGGGTAACACCAAGGGACCTTTTACACTAAGTTAAGCCCATTTTCCAACCAAGCTATAATTGACAAAGTTGTTTACCACCTTAAGACCTACAAGTTTGGTATAAATAGTTTTACCTAAATCTCCATAGGATTTAAGTTATGCTCACATTTATAGCGTCATTTTTGCAAAACTGAGTGTATCACTTAATTATTTTCATCATGTTTGTTCATATGACTCAAATGCACATTAGCATGAGATGAGATGATGCTTATGAGAAGTAATTAAACCAAGTATGCACATAATAATGCTCGGGAGATGCCTAGGGCATCACAACCCACCCCCCTTAAAGAAATCTCGTCCCGAGATTTTTGATGTGATGTGGGTGGTTAAGTTGGTTGTATTTAGTGTTTGAGCTCGTATTGGGGTTAGATTCTGAAATTAAACTGTTGCAACATACCGAGTTGAAGGGGGCGGTAGAAAATCAGGATACTTAGTGCGTATGTATTCTTCTTGCTCCCAAGTGGCTTCTTCTTCGGAGTGATTATTCCATTGAACTTTGTAAAAGTTGATTGTTTTTCGGCGGGTTGATCTTTGCTTTTGATCGAGGATTTTTATAGGATGTTCTTCGTATGTGAGATCTGGTTCAATTTGAATTTGAGAGGTGTCTACCACTTTCTCCGGCACTCTTAAGCACTTCTTTAGTTGTGAGACGTGGAACACATCGTGAACCGCAGCCAGATGTGGTGGTAGCTCTAACCGGTAAGCGACGGCTCCGCATTTCTCAATGATTTTGAATGGACCGACGTACCTTGGTGCTAACTTCCCTTTCACCCCAAACCGTTGTACCCCTTTCATCGGAGATACTTTGAGATACACATGATCCCCTTCATCAAAGACTAGTGGCCTCCTCCTTCTATCCGAGTAGCTTTTCTGCCTGGACTGTGCTCTTTTGAGATGGTGGTGTATGAGTTTTACTTGTTCTTCGGCTTCTGTCACTAAATCAGGGCCAAAGGTAACACGCTCTCCTGGTTCGGACCAGTTTAGTGGTGTTCTGCATCTCCTACCATAAAGAGCCTCGAAAGGAGCCATTTCTAAGCTCTTTTGGTAGCTGTTGTTATAAGCGAACTCCGCCAGGGGGAGGCATTCATCCCACTTGGCGGAATAGGTCAGTGTACAAGCTCTTAACATATCTTCTAGGATTTGATTTACTCTTTCTACTTGACCACTGGTTTGAGGGTGATATGCTGAACTTCGAATCACAGTGGTTCCGAGAGCGGATTGCAATTGTTCCCAAAAGCGGGACACAAATAGCGAGCCTCGATCGGAAGTGATGGTCTTGGGCACCCCATGTAGGGAGATAACTCGTGCAATATATAGCTCTGCATAGGTGGCGGCAGTATAATGAGTCTTGACGGGTAAGAAGTGTGCTGACTTGGTGAGCCGATCGACAATCACCCATATAGAATCATATCCCTTTTGGGTACGCGGCAAACCCACAACAAAATCCATGTGTATATCCTCCCATTTCCATGCTGGAACATCAAGCGGCTGAAGCATCCCGGTGAGCTTTAGGTGATCAGCTTTTACTTTCTTACACACGTCGCACTCAGATACGTACTTGGCGATCTCCCGTTTCATGCGGGTCCACCAAAATTTCTGTTTTAAGTCTTGATACATCTTATTGCTGCCCGGATGTATCGTGAGCGCTTCGTCCAGTATTCTCTTCCTCAACTCCATGTCCTTAGGTACCACTAGACGATTCTTGAACCACAGAACACCTTGTTCATCAAGCGTGAAACATGCCCTCTTCTCTTCACTAATGCCCTCACGAATATATGCCATGCCCTTATCTTGCTTCTGCGCTTCTATGATTTGTGCTTTGATTGTGGGCTCAATAATGATATTATAAAGTTCTGCATGCTGTTCCGGAGGTGTTTCAATGTCATTCATCTCACAGCAGATCACTCTTGCTGTAGATCGGGCTTCTATCACATTGCAATGGGCTTTGCGGCTTAAGGCATCGGCCACTACATTGGCCTTGCCTGGATGGTAGTGTATCTCCAGATCATAGTCTTTTATCAACTCTAACCATCGTCTCTGCCTCATATTGATTTCGGGTTGTGTGAAAATGTATTTGAGACTCTTATGATCAGTGTAGATATGACATGTGTTGCCTAACAGATAGTGTCTCCATATTTTTAGTGCATGAACGACTGCGGCTAACTCAAGGTCATGTGTCGGATAATTCGCTTCATGTTTTCTCAATTGACGGGAGGCATAAGCAATTACTCTTCCTTCTTGCATTAGGACACAGCCAAGCCCATTGCCGGAGGCATCACATTACACCTCAAATGGCTTGGTAATGTCCGGTTGAGCTAGCACTGGTGCTGTGGTTAACAATTTCTTCAATGTTTGGAAAGCTTCTTCACAATTCGGATTCCAAATGAACTTTGCATTTTTCTTGGTCAATGAGGTCATGGGTTTTGCGATTTTGGAGAAATCTTTGATAAAGCGGCGGTAGTAGCCCGCTAAACCAAGAAAACTCCGGATTTCAGTCACGGTCTCCGGTTGCTTCCAATTTAGCACATCTTCTACTTTGTTAGGGTCAACTGCGGCTCCCTTCTCAGATAGTATGTGACCCAAGAAGCCCACTTCTTTCAGCCAGAACGCACACTTGCTAAATTTGGCATAAGGCTTGTGCTCTCTAAGCCAGGTGAGTACTATTCTTAAGTGCTCTTCATGTTCTTTTTCATTTCTGGAGTAGATCAGTATGTCATCTATGAATACCACCACGAACTTATCGAGTTCATTCATGAACACCGAGTTCATCATATACATGAAGAAAGCCGGTGCGTTGGTTAACCCAAACGACATGACCAAATACTCATACAAGCCGTATCTGGTAGAGAATGCTGTCTTGGGTATATCCTCTTCTCTATTCTTTATCTGATAGTAGCCAGACCTTAGGTCAATTTTAGAAAAGACCTTCGCCCCAGCTAACTGATCAAATAGAATATCGATGTGTGGCAATGGGTACTTGTTTTTGACGGTCACTGCATTCGGTGGTCGATAGTCAACACACAGCCTTTTCCCACCATGATCCTTTTTCTCAACAAAGAGAGCTAGACAACCCCATGGGGATGAACTAGGCCTAATGAACCCTTTGTCTAATTGTTCCTGTAGCTGTGTTTTTAATTCCTTCAGATCATCAGGTGGCATTCTGTATGGCCTTTTTGACACAGGTGCCGTGCCTGGAAGAGTTCAATGGCAAATTCTACATCCCGTTTTGGTGGTAGTCCAGGAAGTTCTTCCGGAAACACGTCCGGGAATTCACACACTACCAGTATCTTCTTAACCTCTTGTAGTTCAGTCGCATTAACCATGGGGATCATGTGTTTTTGGTTTGGCATGTGTATTTGTAGAATCTTGCCGCTGACACTAGACCTTAACTGCACTGTCCTGCTGCCAACATCCAGGACTGCATGGTTTTCTTTCATCCAATTCATTCCTAAGATGATATCAATCCCCTGGTGTGGCAGTACCACGGGGTTAATGATAAAACTTTCTGTGCCAATGCTCAGCTTGAGTTGTCTAACCCCCAAACTGGTTTCAATAGGTGAACCCGGTGCTGTAATTTGATAGTTTTCTTTTAACTTGTACATTTTTACCCCATGCCTCAATGCATATGCTTTACTGATAAAAGTGTGTGTGGCCCCAGAATCAAATAACACGACGGTCGGATGACCGTTGATCATGAACGTACCAGCAAGGACCGGTTCTCCGGCGGGAATCTGCTCCATGTGCACATAGTGCACATGACCCGTCTTGGGCGTGGGTCCTTTCGGCTTGCTTTGCTGACTTCCACCCACTGGGATAGGACCCTGTATCTTGCGGGGTGCCCTACAGTCACGACTGAAGTGACCTACCTTGCCGCAGTTGAAGCACGGAGCACCCGGCCCCGGAACAATGGGAGCACGGGGAGCTGGCAACTGTGCGGGTGCTCGATAGGTGGGGTACTGTTGCTGCGGCGTCGCCCTATGGATCCACCTTGGTTGGTTGGGTCGAACCACATAGCGAGGCTGCTGATAATTTTGCTGTTGGGGCTTGTATACGGTCTTCTGCTTCTGTGAAGGGCCAGTCGCTGATGTGTTGGCTAGCCTTTTGCGCTTCTGATCCTCGTTAGCGGCACGGAGACGATTCTCCATGTCGAGAGCAGTGTCTACCAGCTCAGTGAAGCTCTGGTAGCGCCGTGCCAGGTGAGTCCGGAAGGTAGGGTCAAGGCCCTCTAGGAGTCTCTCGGCCCGCTCCGGCTCAGTAGCAACATCTCTCGGAGCATACTGAGAGAGGTGGATAAAGGTCTGCACATACTGCATGACGGTCCTGTTACCCTGCCTGAGGTCTCGGAACTCACAACGCTTTTGTTCCATCAGACTTGCCGGAATGTAGTGGGCCCGGAAAGCCTGACGGAATTCCTCCCATGTAGGCTCGTGGCCCTCCTCCTGCATGGCGAGGAAAGTGGCGTACCATGCCCCCGCAGGTCCATGAAGGAGCTGAGCAGCAAATCGAGCCTTCTCTTGCTCGGTGATCCCTGGCAGAAGGGTGAACTTGGACTGGACGGTGCGAAGCCAGTCATCCGCCGCCAGTGGCTCGGGGCAATTGGTGAAAACTGGGGGTCGCAGCCCCTCGAAGTCCTGGTAGGTAATGCCACGTGACCGGTACTCCCGCGGCTGTTGTTGCCCACGGGCCTGGCGGTCTTCTGCTAGTAAACGAATTAGCTCAGCCTGCTGGACCACCAGAGTGGCCAACTCCGGCGGGGGTGGAGCGCCTTGCGCTGACTGCCCCGATGATTGGCCATTGCGAGTGTTCACCATCTGCAAAATGGAGCCATATAGGTTCAGTCCAATAGCCCTTGGGCAAAGATATGGTGATAGAAAGATCATAGGATTGTAGGCAATTTGTGAGTACAGGTAAACTTGTAACAAAACAGTTAGCTTCTATCTCGCAAGGCCAAACAATAGCATGTTGTCACCGGGTTGTGCAGTTTCGCGTGTGTAAACAGCAGCTTCTGACTTTTAATAATTTGATTACCAAAACGACCGACTAGGTCTTATCATCATTAGAAGGTTTGTCCTAAACTTTTATGCTATGCACAATAGAAGCTGCTGCACTTCCGAGTTCTAAATCGCAACCAAGTTAAGATTCGGGTGCCATTTTCCAAGCTTAAAGGCATTGCATCATTCCACATTGTCCATGCGCGTCCAGCAATTGCTACAACCATACTTATAGGGTCTTAGCAAACTAAGGGTTTACTTAGTACACACGTGGGGCCATCTCGTCCATCACATCGAAACACCAACCTAAGGTTCTAACATAGGGTTACATAACGTACATAAATGAGTTCTCTCGACCTCACTAATGTTTAGTACAGTCATGGCAAACTGCACGGAGCGGCATAATACAAAACATCGCTCATAACGTGCACCACTTTCAAAAAGCTTCATCATACGTTGCTACCATCAAACTCTCTAACGCCCGTTACGCGCGTCAGACACCATGCTGTCCTCATCCTCCACCACAGGGGCAACTGAAGGGTCCTGCTCGTACTGCGCCAGGCGCTGCTGTGCCTCGGCCAACTCTGCCTCCAGCTCCTCAATACGGTCCTGTGCATACATGTGCTGGTCGTGGTAGTGGGAGACACGGTCCTCGGCACGGAGGTACATCCCGTGTACGCTGTGAGCAAACTGCATGGTCGCAGCATAGGGCCTGGTGTCAATCCGCTCCTCTAGCATGTTGTGACGACGGAGCCACTCGTCGTCGTAGCCGTCGGTGGGGAGGTAGCGCAGCACTGACATCCCTGGTGCACCCGAGGAGCTGAGTGAGGTGATGGCTGCCAAGGTGACCTTGTCGTAAGCGTCCTCCTCATTGGCCCCGTAGACGGTGATCGTCTGCCGGACCGCGGTGTGGCTCGAGGGGAGGACAACACTGGCCATGCAGTGTCCGTCCGCGTGCACTGTCTGCACGGAGAAGAAGGGGCACGGTCTGCGCCTCATCTCACGCAGAGCCCGACAAAGGATCTGCGCGAGGCCGTTCTCCTCACGGCAACGGGTGTGGACCATCCCGTTCTCAAGCTGAGGAGGGGTGTGGGTCACTGGTGGAAGGGGAGCAGCCCTTCCCTCCTGTAAGCGGAGTCCCCTCGCACTGGTGGCCTTGCGGGCGGTTTGCTTGGTCCTGGCCATCTGTTTTTAAATAAGAGACTTTTAATCAGTGATAGGCATTAGTTGTATATAATTTCAACGGTTAAGAGGGTGATGTGTGCAGAAGATATCTTTGAACTTTCGTTTTACTTATTTGACTTTTAGCAATAATCCCCCAAGTATGAACAATGAAAGTAAACATGATGCATGACTCGTCCTATTCGATCTCACATCACACACCTTATGTATAATTTATATATCTAGCGAGTATCCGGTGACATATATGCACGGCACTCCCTAATGCAACTAGTCGTTCTCTACTCGTTCTTAATTTCACACGTGGTTAGTGTACCTGCAGAAAAATGCATGCTCATACCAACATCCTCACCATCACCAAACATTACCACTCTAACCCTAAAAGTGGCATCCACGAATTTCTTTAAGCTACGTCTGATGGACGACGTAGTGGCGCCATTTCTCTCAACACACCCAACGTTCCTCCAGTACTGGGGAATTGCTGGGGAGAGAAACGGTGGCCAACAAGATCTAGCTATAATTTTGATCGAAGGAAAAGTGGTCACGAAACACTCCAATAGCGTGACCACCCCCCTTAAAGAGTTCTGCCCTATCAGCATGAATGCAGGGTTCGCAACAGTCCGCAAATCCCAATAGCACTCCGCCAGTACTGGGGATAGCTATGGCCGAAATGTTGCTTCCCAAAGCGCCGAACATGCATATGAGTTCCATCTAGGTCAGAATGTTAGCGATGTCACCTGGTATTTTACTAACATCCTTAATATGGGCATATCAATACTCTCATTTTTCAAATACTTCGAAAAGGGTTTTCGAAAATAGGTTTGCAAATCAAACTGGATGATATGTCTGTTGTCTGTGTATGATCGGCTTTGATACCAGCTGTGGCGGAACCGCCGATTTAATCTGGACTAAGCACATTAGCCTCCTCTGGCTTGTAATGTGATTAGGCCAAACTAAACCCGGTCGTCCGTCGAGAGTCATTTGACTCCCGATATTACCTTTTCCCAGAGGAACCGACATCATACACATCTGACTCACAATGGAGCCACAACAGATACATCATCACACGCAGTTGAATAGCATAATACTAGACTTAGTTACAAACCAGTTTTTACATAAAATACAAGTTCAACATAATGTTATAAGGTAGCAAGTTTGAAAGTTTCTCGCAGCGGAATTCTTAAGTTCAGAGGTCATTATGATATCACCAAAAGATTTGCATTTAGAGGTAACAACAGTCGAGCCCACCGATGTTGCCCTTGTGCCACTCATGTCGTTCAACCTAAATGAGGACATGCTCCGCCTCCAACACAAGTGCAGACCATGAATTCCATACCTGCGCTCAAAATATTGGGGGCAAACCCTGAGTACTAATTACTCAGTAGGTCTTAATGGATTTGGCTTACGGCTGACGCGAAGCGGCTTACTAGCAAGTGGATCCTTAGCCTTTAGTTTTAAACAACAACATGTGTAACATAAGTAGCAAGTTTTCAACATTTGTATGACTTCCAACATAAAAGTAACTTGCAGTAAAGTAAACAGTTCAATTCAAACATGTGGTATTCCAAAATCATGAGTATTAAAAACCAGAGTGTTTAAGTAGTTACTACGTTGCTCGACAGTGATATTGGCATTCCCACACCTGGTAGGCATCAGCGATTCGAATCGATTTTTAATTCCCGGGAATAACTATCATGCCAGGGGTATATGCTTACTGGCCATCGCGTTCCCACATATAGCCCCAATCTTAACCTGCCTCGTCCCAAGTTCGATTCACTCCCGCCTAGCCCCCGGGTTGTGCCCCCATGACGAGCCTGCCGACATCTCGGTCTCCCCGTCATGAGTACCAAGCTCCCCCGGGCCACCTTCCTCTCAACCAGCGGGTAGGAACGTGTCTCTGTGCTTCGGACGAGCCCAGGAAAGACTTTACCGGTCCCATTTCCCGGATAAGCACTCTAGAAATGTTATGCCGATCAGCAGACGAACAGCGGACGGGCCTTATGCGACTCGGGCGGAGCCAAACGCACACCACATAATAAAATTATTCTCCGCCCGGTCTCCATTTAAATCATGAGCATAGTATTACTTTCTCAATAGTACAAGTTTTGTAACCTTTGAAATCACTTACGTGACGAGTGACTCCTTTCACTCGTGTCTACTCGCACCTAGCAGAGCCTAGGCAACTCGTCCTACGAACTCTATATATAGGTGCTAGGGCCAAGGCGGCCAGGAGATCTAATGCAATTGTTTTCAACCAACTCCTAATGCGGATGCGTAATGAAACAATCAATCATCATATTAGCTGGGAGAAATCATGGTCCTGCCTACCTTCCTCGTTAGAATCAGTAGCTGCCTCCTGAGCGGAGTCGGGTTCTTGCTGTTGGTCCTCTGGCTCTTGGTGCAGCTCCTCCTCGGGCTCTTCCGCGACGGGTTGGTTCGGCGGTTGTTCTTCGTTCGCGGAATCTATATGCATGACATGGTGCAATTGGGGCATGTATTAGTGCAATGCTTGCTTCAGGATGCGAGTGCAATGCAAGGAATCAGGGTTTATGGAATAACATTATGCATTTTTCGTGATGAAACTTGTTTAACGTTAAGAAATCGTACAAGCCATCACCTATGATAACTTAGCTTGTCACATATAACTACGTGGGGGGTGTGTGACTGAAAAGCATCGATTTATGCAAAAAGACCGGTGCTTACTATTATCTAGAATTCTTTTTCGTTGTTAACTATATGCTTAATTACTAGGCAAGGGTAAAATAGTAAATATACAGCAAGCATTTAAGCTAGCAAATTCTTATACTAAGGCTAGGTATACTAGCAATGTTGCTGTCCAAATTCAGAAGTTTTGACTTTCATTTAACCCACATTTTCTATTTATTAATTTAAACATGCATGAACTTATCAATTTCAAAACACTAACCATACTTGATATGCATAGTACCTCATTTCAACAGTGAGCTCTTTATACTACAGAAAGCACAAATGAAATATGTAAAACTAATTAGAGCATAACTTCTATATAATTATCATTTCCTCATTTATTTCTATGCTAAAATCACATGTAGGGGCAAAATGGTAATTAACAGTGAACCTTTGAGCTACCAAAAATCATAGTGAGCCTATATACCCTGAATACCCTGCTCTTCAAATTTGGCAATTTTTAGAGATCATTTAGTCCACATTTCTTATTTATTAGGGTTTTACATGCTTGCATAAAATCAGGGGCAAATTGGTACTTTCCTACTCAACCATCATATTCACTAGACAGATCTATTCAAAAGGATTACAATGCAACTAGTTTGGTATTTTTTTGATTTTTATTGAATTTTCTATGATTTTTCAAAGGTTTCTGCCGAAATAATTAATTTAAAAGGAAAATCATTAGATCCAGGGGCTAGATTGTGATTGTTTCGAAACCCCAGGGGCTAGTACGCAAGACTTGCAAGACTCAGCGTACAGCGCGGTGGACCGATTTGCGAATATGGAAGAAAGCAGGGGCCGGATCTAAAATTTGCCCGGCCCCCTTCTTCTTCCTCGCGACGCCCGGGCCCGCGCGGGAGGAAGCGCGCGCGCCGGCGAGCCGGAGCTTGCCGCGGCCGCGACACGGGTTGGGGAAGGTGTTCCCCATTCGGGGCTTCTACCTTGAGGTGACGGCGTCGTCGAAGAGGGCGTGGACGAGGTGGACGGCGGCGGTGAACCAGAGGTGAACTGGCGCGTCGCGACGTCGAGGTAGGGGCTGATCTCGGCGCTCGAGAGGGGAACGGCGACGAGGTCTAGGGCGCGAGGTGCGCGGGAGCGAGGCGAAGGTCGCGGTGTAGGTGTGGAGGCACGGGGAGCGACGGAGGGGAGGGCGCGAGCTCGAGCTCCGAGCTCGGCTCCAATGGCGAGCGCGCACTGCCGGGCGTGGGGAGCGAGGGAGACGAAGGCCGAACGCGTGAATGAGCTCGGGTAAAGGAGGCCGGGCCTCGCCCTCGCCTTGAAGGCGTGCCGTGCGCGCTGTCGGCGGGCCGCAGCGGCGCGTGGCCACGGCGGTCGGTGCGGACGGCGCGTGGCCACGGCGCTCAGAGGCCAGCGCCGCGTGGGCGCGCCCGGGCGGGGAGGGAGGAGAGAGGCGCGCGGGTGAGCTGGGTCTATGGACCGATGAGGCTGACAGGTGGGGCCAAGGCCGGGGATGAAGAACAAGGCGCATGGACCGGGTGCATGGAGCGAGGGAGCCGGTGGGGCCCACAGCTGCGGGTGTCGGGCGGGAACCCGCAGCCCTGACAGGTGGGACCCATCTGTCATAGGCTCATGAGAAAAAGAAAATCCCGAAAAAAGAAAAATGGGATTTGACCACTAACCAGGTTTCTGAATTTTGCAAATTTGACCAATTTACGAGCCGAATTTGAAAAGGACCCAATTGAATGAAATGTTGTACCCTTTGAGATATACAACTTTGTCAAAAGCACCAAGTTCAAATTCTGGCTCTAAATTTGAATTTAACTATCAGCCCTCAGTTTGGACTGAGAACTGTTTTCCTTAGATAATTCAAATGTACTATTTGTAGCCATTTTAGCCCAAAAGCCTTTTTGACAAAGTTGTTCAAGATTTCATGGCCTAAAACTTTCCAAATTGGACCTTTGCATGAAAAGGACTCTAGGATATAGTAAAATGAATAATTCTAAATATGTCAGATTTGGAGTGTGTTTGTTGGGTAACACCAAGGGACCTTTTAGACTAAGTTAAGCCCATTTTCCAACCAAGCTATAATTGACAAAGTTGTTTAAAACCTTAAGACCTACAAGTTTGTTATAAAGAGTTTCACCTAAATCTCCATAGGATTTAAGTTATGCTCACATTTATAGCGTCATTTTTGCAAAACTGAGTGTATCACTTAATTATTTTCATCATGTTTGTTCATATGACTCAAATGCACATTAGCATGAGATGAGATGATGCTTATGAGAAGTAATTAAACCAAGTATGCACATAATAATGCTCGGGAGATGCCTAGGGCATCACATCGGCCGCCTGCCTTCTCCCTATTGCCCGCCTCGCCTGTTCCCTGCGTCGTAAATGCACGCTCCGCTACTCCCGCTTCCAGATCCAGATCCTGTTCACCTGCTCAACGACGGCGATGGAAAGGCCAGCGGCGGCAACATCGGCGACCTTGAGGGCGTGAAGCGGTGTCGAAGGCTTCCAACAGCAACCGGGAGATCCATGGGAAGTTGCCGCAGTTGTTGCCTGCGATGGCGGTGGCCTCGCGGATCCATGGACGGCGATGCCCCCCCCCCTCTTTCTCTGCTTCTTGTTCGTGTGGGGGATCTGCCAGCTGCTTGGGGTGGAGACGAGCAGGAGCAAAGGGAGCTAGGAAGTGAAGGTGCCATGGATGTGAGCAGCAGCAAAGCGCTCACCATTGAAGAGGTGGCCGACGGCCATGATGCTTGCTGCTCGTCCTTGGTGAAGAAGCAGAGGGGGAAGGAAGGGCTGCGGCTGGATTGGGAAAGGGGATTGATGGTGTATGAACTTAGCGTGTAGTTGATATTTCGGAGTCAATTTGTTTCCTGTTTACCTCATCGTGTGATTTGTGAGAAGTGTTTCTGTTCGGTTTTTCGGAGAACCGAATAGACAGAACTAAAATTTTCGGTCTATTAGGGTTCGGTTCCTGTAATTTTTCTAGAAATTTCGGTTCTCAATTTGCAAAAACCGAAATTTGCAGAACCCGAATACACCGAACCGAATAACCCGTATAGATCGAACGCCCAGCCCTACTTGATCCTTGTGTGGATCAACGGAGATTGGGACCCTTGTGCAAGCACTCTAATGAGGATTAGGAAAGAGTCATGACTCCTCGATATCTCAACCCTTGTGTGAATCATCGAAGAGCAGGACCCTTGTGCAAGTGCTCTAACAAGGATTATGAAGAGTCATGACTCCTCATATCTCACCCAAAAAATAGCTTGCAATTCTCCTCTACTCTCATCAATTAATTTCGGCATTTCAATTCATAGAAATTGCATACTAGTATAGGATTGGCTCTAAGTTATGCCAATTTTTACTGAGTAAAACGGATGGACAAGGATGAATTGGATTGCTCGATGGGGTTTAATTTCCAAGTTTCAAAATTAGATATACAATTCACCTTCTTCTCTTAGGCATCTTGAATCTTTTAAAATGATATGCCCCAATTTGGAGGCACTAGGGTAGGAGACTAAAAGGGATCGGAGGTCCAGGGTGAGGTGAAAAGATGCATAGCTGCAACCGGTCCGCTTCTAGGCTTCTAGGGTTGGCAATGTAAGGGCCTGTTTGGGAACCAGGTATTTTTAGAGTATCGTAGAAAATACTGTTGTATTGGAGGAAACCATGGTATTGGAGTAAAAATGTGTTTAGCAAACCTCTGTATCCAAAACCACAGTTTTACTAGTACCACATTATTTTTATAGTATCGGATACTTTGGTCTGGACCAAAGTATTTCTCACTGTGCGAAGGCGCGTCCCAGTCGTGCCCTTTTGTCACCTCCCGCGGCCTTTTCCCTCTCTCCCCAACTATCCATCGCATCTGCATCTGGTGGCGGAACCGAGATGCTCCGCCGCCGCCGCCGATGCCGCCGGCCCCATCTAGCCGATTCGACGGCTCGTGAGAAAGGTACTTCGATTCGTCCTTTCCCCTTCCTCTTTAAGTGCCCTACAACCGGATCCGCAGAGCACGCATGAGCGCACGTTGGGGGCACGGCGGGCGCGTCGGACTCCGGCGCAGCTCTGTGGAGCAGAGATGGTTGCCGTGGCAGCGGAGGGCTTGATTCGTGGCGCGGACGCCATGCTGAGGGCGGCGGTGGTAGCGGCGAGCAAGGGTGCTGAGGAGCTATTCTCAGAGCTGAACCCCTCCATGGAGGAGTTTGTGCCGCTCTGTGCCGTCGTGGGGTCTCGCTGGGCGCGCCGCCATGCTCGAGCAGGAGGACCCGCACTGCCCGATGCGTGGGGCACCAGGTCGAAGAGGAGGAAGAACGCCCTGTTGTCTTCTCATATGCTCATATGCTCTGTTGTGTTTTGTTTCTCAGGGAGGAAAGACACGAAGGCACACTGGCCTGAAGTAAGAACTAGCTATTTTGTGAGCATCCTCAAAGAGTTTAATACACCAAGATATCGTGCACAAAATGGTTGGAACAAAGAAGCTTGGAATGGCATGACACAACATCTGAATGAGAAATTTACATCAGCGAAGTACGTGGTTTCCAAATTGAAAGATAGAGAACAAAGGCTCAAGAAGGATTATAATACAGTCAACCTCATCCTGTCTAAGAGTGGATTTGGTTGGGACATCAACCTAAGGATGGCTACTACGATTGAAGAAAAATGGGAGGAGCTACCGGAAGATTTGCAGAAATGGAAGAATAAGGCCTTTCCCTACTATGAAGATCTGCATGAGATTTACAATGGTATGAACTTGTTATTTCTTTACATATGTGTGTGCATTAAACTTCTGTCATTGATAAGGCATATTATCATCTTCGAACTGTTAGGTAAAGTAGCTGAAGGGAAACATTGTAGGCAATCCTCTGAGAAGGCATATAAATCTGAACGCAATTACTCAAGACATGATGGACGTATGAATACACCTAGCCCAACCATACGTGCTATGCAATGTTCATGGCCCGAATTCTCTCAAGAAGAGACTCATTTGGACACTAACGGTGGATTTAATTGTGAAGTACATAAAATTTCCCAGAAGGAACATAAAACCCATGGACTAATGCATCTTACAATACATGAACAAATTGGCACTTGAAGTCACATGCAACCATTATGTTTTGTGACAAACCACCCTTTCTATTACGATATGGATCTTGCAAACTAGTACAAATAGCTATAGGTACATGAGTTCCATCAATGGCTCCAATCCTGTCGTCGGTGCTCGACACCACGGTACCATACTGGGATCGTCCAAGAGTAGAGTTGCGTAGGTAGATGGACGCTGCCGCTAAGCCTGATGAACTGTGAGGAGGTGGAGAGGAGGATTTAGAGAGGTTCAGGCCACCCGTAGGTGTAATACCCTACGTCCTCTTAGGTTTCTCCTTGTATAGAAGATGTAGTATGTTTACAAGGGTTGCCAGGGGCCAAAGCTCCTAGAGGTGCGAGGTGAGCTCTTGAGTGAATTGGTGAGTGTGTGCTCTTGGTCCTCCATCTACGTGCTGCACCACGCCCTTTTATAGCGCAAGGGCACACGCAGGCGGTACAGAGTTGGTAGCACAGTGCTACATTAGACGCGGTAAGGCCAAGGTCAATGGCACGTCTCCCCTCCACTGTTCCGTGGGATGTTCTATTCCCTCTTTCAGTCGTCGTGGCAGGCAGAGGGCGCACTGCTGGCGTCCGCCCCATCTGCCGGAACGGCGATGTGACCTGCACGCCGCAGGGGGTGTGCACGAGTACCGTTTTGTCTGTGTGCACCCCCTGCATTTAATGCGGCCGGTGGGGTTCCTTCCCGGGTCTTGAGTGGTGAGCCCGTCAGGGATCCCGAGGGCTCACTTCGTGTCTTCGCCGGCGCGGGCATCTCCTAGAGCCCGCCGCACGCATGGCAACCGTCTCCCCGCAGTAGTCCTTTTTTACTTGACGGGGCGCTTTGTATGCGTCTCTGGGGTATGGGTCCCCTGTGACGCCAACAGATGCCTCCGGGCCCACTGCGCAGTTATACTGCACCGTGGGTCCACATCTCTCTTCAAGCGACCGGACTCAAGTCTCGGTCTTCTGGGAACCGAACGGCCGCGCCCCTGAGACGGATGTGGGCAGGCACACACCGGCCCCATTATTACCACAGTCGCCTGAGGGCGGCACGGCCCTTGGCCTCCCGCACGCTTCCATTAAGGACGCATGGCGGGAATCTTGATAGCGGTTTTCGGTAGGGTTTCTTACTTCGAATCGTGGTGGACCCAAGCAGTCCGGTGACCGCGTATATAATCACCGACGGCAAGCCCCCTTCCACTCTTTACGCTTTCCAACCTCTCTGTGCTTTGCTCTTGCCCACTGTTCATCTTCTTCCTGCCGCCGTCGCTTCGCCTATCGCTAGCATTTGCGATGGCTGGATTGATCAAAACCCTACTCGAAACCTCGCTCCTGGCGCCAAAGTATGCCTTGAGCGAGATCGTCGAGGCTCTTGGGTCATCGGTGGGCGTGGACGGCGATTGGGTTAAGGCGAGGTCGATGCCGCCGCGAGTCCCCCTTCAAGACAAAGGAGAGTATGTCGTCTTCTTGGCGCACGTGAAGGCGGGAGTGAACTTCCCGCTCAGCCGCTTCACCAAAGAGGTGCTGGACTTCTACAAGATCCGGCTGGGGCACCTCACCCCAAACTCGGTGCTCATGATGGCGACCTTCACATATCTATGTGAAGCCTTCGTGGGGGTGCGGCCCTGCGTCACGCTTTGGCGCCACTTCTTCATGCTAAGGATGTCAGGCGGGCTGCAGGGCGCCTTCGGCTACTGCTAGTTCTAGACGGGGAGGAATCCGCGCACGGAGTACATCCAAGTGGATTTCACTGGTAGGTGGGAGAACTAGCGGGACAGTTGGTTCTATCTCAAGACTGACGAGAACCGACGCCTGAGGATCCCGCGGAGGGTGGAGTCCGCGGACGAGTAGGAGTCGACCCCGGAGAATGACATGGCTTGGAACCCGGCGCACTAGCGGATTGAGGCTCTGCGTCTCGCGGGCCTCCACTCAATGGTGCTGTTGGCGCACTTCACCGGGCACCGGATTGCGCCGCTGCAATAGCATGGGGCCCAATGTGGCTTTACACCACAATGCCGTCTGACCTGATGCGCACCTCGGAGGCGGTGCTGGACAGGACCGCCCTTACTGCGGTCATCAAGGCCTGCACCTCCAATGCCGAGGTGAGGCACATGGACCTAACCTCGGACGCAGTGCCTAGTCTGGGGGCTGACGGGCGCTGCAATCCCCGGCGGGTTGATGCCGGAGATGACCCCGCAGGGCCTTGTGCACCTGACGGGGCACATCTTGTTCAGCCGCGTGAGAGGCCGGCGGTCTCGCGCGGCCGGTGAGGTTGGGGCCGCTCCTTGCCGACTTTAGTAAGACCGGCGGTTTGCCGGGGCTGAAAGCTCATCCTGTCCTGCCACCGTGCTGGCCCCCGCCTCTGCGTCGGCCCTCGGCCAATCAGGCACTAGCCAGGGCGGAACCGCAGGTGCACGTGAGAGGGGAAGTCCTCCAGAAGCGCCATCGGGAGCCCCGCCAAAGGGAACCCCTTCACCCATAAGTCGGCGAAGCTCACGACCCAAGGAACCAGGTTACACCCCTTGCCTTAGGAATTTTGTATTTTGTTTCACTCGATGCTGTCTTCCAACTCCGGATTTTTGGTTCCAAGAGGACGCCATCTTCCCTAGATGCCGGGGATGGCTCTAGCGGCACCGAGGCTAGGGACAGCGCCCTCGCCGGGGGCTCCAGTGGGCGGCGCTGGCAACCCCGGGGGCACAGGAGCAGCGGTGACTGGGGCCTCCGGGGTTACGTCGCACGACGTAGACTCCGACCCCAAAGGGAGGGTGGAGATCCCGCCCCCCAGAGTTAACCCCAATGACGAGCGAGAGCCAGAGGCTCTGGGTTGCCTAGGATGACAAGCCCCAGGGGGCTCCGGATGTGGTGCTTATCCCAGACTCTCCCCAGAGGTCGGCTCTCGCGGCAGTAAGGGCGGGGGCTCGGGAGGCCCCGACCAAGCCGCTACGAGCCAGGCCCCTGGGGAGAGGCCCCTCTTGAGCGCGGCAGAGGAGGGGGATCCTGACGGCCCCCATGTCATTGTCGCCACTGCAGCCAGCGCTGGGCTGGCCTCCCCGTCTTCCAGATGCGAACGTAGCGCCGAGACCGCCGCCTGGGACACAGCCAATGAGGCACTAGGGATTGTGGTGTCTGAGTTAGATGATGAGGACTGTCCCGCGCCCAGTGAACTCCAACTGTACACAGCAATCCCGCATCTGCGGGATGAGTTTTCGTGGATGCACCGGGGGCTCTGGCACCTAAAGGACAGCCTGGCTGGTTGGTGGGCCAGGTTCGAAGAGGAGCTGGCCACAGGCAGAGTCTACTATGGCGGTGGCGCTCTGGGAGTGTGACGCTGCCCAAGAGCTGGCCCTAAAGGCACTGGCGAACCGCGACGCCGTCCGGGAGGAGGCTCGGCAGGCGATCCAGGAGAGAGACAATGCCTACGCGAGCGCGGCCGCCTCCGTAAGGAGGGAGGAGAAGGACTTGGAGCTGCGCCGCTATGCGTTGAATTCTGACCTGGTGGAGCTTGAAGCAAGCATTGCGCAGGTCAACGCCAGGGAATCGAAGGTGGCAATGGATGCCGAGGCGCATTCTATGTGCGAACAGTCTCTACGCCTTAAGAAGGAGCAGCAAGAGGAGTGTGAACAGGCAACACGTCCAGCGCAGCCGTGAGGCCCGCGAAGTGGCCGAGGCCCTCGAAGTGAAGCAGCGGGAGTACGCCACAGCCAAGGCTGCCCTGGAGTGCTTGCAGGAGCAGGTGGCCACCCGTGAAGTTGCCGTCACGGTCTGAGAGGAAGCCGCACTGAAGGCGATAGAGGAGCGCGACTCTCTCGCCCAAGTCACGGCAAAGGCGGGGCAGGTCGAGGCGGCCCTCGCTGACACATGGGGCATTCACGAGGACCATCTCCTAATGTGCTCCCATGCGTGCCGCGGTGGATGGCGGGCATACGACGAAATGCGCATGATGATCCATAACATGGGCATCACGCTCC
Source organism: Paspalum vaginatum (assembly GCA_030272315.1). Classification (NCBI taxonomy): domain Eukaryota; kingdom Viridiplantae; phylum Streptophyta; class Magnoliopsida; order Poales; family Poaceae; genus Paspalum; species Paspalum vaginatum. Next base: position 36,089,842 of record CM059020.1, on the reverse strand, counting down.
CTCTAGCCCCATGAGCTACGTCCTGCGACTCCCTCGGGGGGTTGCAGCCCACCCTCGCTGACCTCACCCGTGCCTTGGTCAGCACAAAGGCTTTCCTCGAAGAGGCGGTCGAGGCAGAAGGACGAGAGGTAGGCCTCGAGTGCGCTCTCAACGCGCTTGTGCTGCTGAAAAGCAGGGTGCCGGACCTCGACGTACGCCGCCTCGCCGAGGAAGGGCCCAATGATGACCACGTGGACGAGGCGATGGCAGAGTGCAAGCCCGTGGCGGAGGAGATCGTCCCCACCTGCTTGGCCACACGCGTGTCCGCCTGCTTCGGGGAATCGGCTGATGAAGAATAGTTTGCTTTCTAGACTTTTTTTTCTTGCGTGTTGCACTGTCTGTGCTTCTGGACATCACCCGGGGGTATATCATCGCCATATGGTCAGACTTATTTTATGAATGCTTTGTAGTGGCCTTCTTAATGCTTTGGCGTGCGTAGCTCCCTTTGTGGTAGAAGTTCCAACGCCAGGCCAAGGTAGCGCAGGCACTGTCTGGTCAGTGCACTGTGGATGTTGCGGTATCGTGCTCTTTTACCCCGATGCGTCTTTTTGGATCAGGTCGAGCAGGGGCTCAAGACGGAGCTCCCCTTTGACCGGAAGGCCGTTTGCTTGTCAGTTTCTTCTTTATTGCTGCCCAGCGAAGCACTGGTTTGACTTGTCTTGTCTCTGTGCCCCCAAGCTAGGCTATGGGGCGCCCCTGCATGTCTCAACTTCGAGGTGTCACGTCAGCCTACCCGAGGGCGGCTTTTGACCAAGGGTGCACGCCTCTAGTCGTGGGGACTCTGCGGCTTCCAAGGCGTGCCTTTAAGTCTACGCCCTACCGAGAGGCCGAGCACAGTTGGATCCGTAGCAGTCTGCTTGGCCAAACCATGGGGCTACATGAATCCTATGACCCACACGGGCCGAGCCGAGGCTATAAATAGGGGGTTCCTCCTACTCCTTTTCGTATCCAGCCCTTTGAGTTGTATTCACTTAGGCATAGCTTGGTAGATCTCTTCAAGCCATGGGGCTCGACCTTCCTTCCCGAGCCTCTCTGGTGGGAGTCACTTTTTCCCTCTGAAGGGGCACGAGGTGTTCTCTGCCAAGCCCCGTGATACAAGGGGGCAAGGCGAACCTTAGAGTAGCTTGGTCTTGCTTAGCTTGCTCGACTCCAATCTTCTGGTTATGAGCGTTTCTTAATGTGTATTAGTGTCTGGTTTGGAGCGGCTCTTAAGGGGCCGCTCTGAACTAGACCTCCTTCGAGCGACGGTCGCCTTGGCGGCCATGCGCGTGGGTGGCATGCTGCATCCTCCCCTAGCGCCACCCTAGCTGGTGCAAGAGCACCACACCAGCTAGGGTGGAAAACCAGGCAGTGGTTGTGTGCAGCCACCGGCGTGCGAGGGCCGTGGGCACCCGCTGCCCTGGTGTTCTAGCCTCAGTCCGGATTGCTAGGACACGGCTGGTACCAGGGCAATGGCATGTGTGCGTGGGGACGACGTCGTCGAGGAGGAGTCGGAGCAGCCCGGTGCGGAGCAGCAGCGAGCCATTTGGCGGGCTCATAAGATACACGCGTCGCCACACTGAGTCCTCAAAAGAGGATGCTCAGCGGTGCTGGGGTGCGCCGCTGGTGCTGGTGGAAAGCCCCGGGCGCGGATCCTCACCCAGGCGTTGGGGTGCGGCATCTTCGGGGGCTGGCGCGAGTCTCCTGCCGCTGTGCAGTGCTGACGACGCCAATGCGGAGGAGGGAAAGGCTCCTCCTCCGCATCTCCCCCAAGTGACCAGGCACCACACAAGGTTGTTGAGGACCTTGTGTCCACCATGGTCGACTGGGCGTAGGGCTTCCCGAGTCTTTGGCCCCGTGGCGGGCCTAGGGCTCCCTTTGATCCAAATCTCTGTATGCCCTGTACTATGTAATATATGTTTGAGCGGAATGATTCCTTGTGTTGATCTTCAAATGGTAACGGTCTTTTCTCAGTGTTTCATTGATCTCCGGGCCTGCCGATGTTCACCAGCGGGCCCCGAGGGGTACGGTAATCTCCGGACCCGTCCTGGAGTCATACCAGCCCCGGGGTTGGATTTGGGGGTTCGTCACACCACCCCTGGCCTCCAGGGTTTGTTCCCAAACTTTGTAGGCTTAGGGAAGAAATGCCATTCATTCCCAAGGCCCCCGAGGGAAAGCCCGGGGCTTGGGGAATCGTCACCCTCCACAATCATTTTTCAAAAGGGGTAATAATTCTCCCCTCGGGGGTCTGCTACTTGTACCTTTGGTGTTCTTGTTTGGCGCACCCCGGCATACTCCGAGCTTGGCTCGAACGACTAAGGATAGGAGGTTCACGGTTAGGGAGTGACCAAGGCTGAGAAGCGACGAACTGGTGAAGGCGGACTAGGCCGAGCCATGGCGACCCATCGTGAAAAACTACGATTTAGCCATGCCCGGGGTATTGCTTCGTACCAGAACGCCGAGTCAAGTCGCCTTGGACCCCGAACACTTGCCCCAGACCTCAGCCCTTGCCTAAGAACCGGACTACTAGTCGTGAGTGTCCAAACCAAGGACTTTTCAGGTAGATTAAACAAGGCCCCCCAAGGGTATTAGAGTAAACATCGAGATTGATGATTGATTCATTAAAACTTTGAAAAATAATTTACATTTTTCTACAGTTACTGCACTCAGAGAGCATAGCAGATGGCCCCCAAGCAGCATGGAAGAGCAGAAGCTATGCCATGGTGCCTTCAGGATGGAACCTACGCAAGTGCTCGATTTTCCATGGGAATGGGAGCTCTTCACCGCTCTCCATGGCCAGACGTACACAGCTGCCTCGAGATACCCCGGTCACGTGGTAGGGGCCCTCCCAGGTGGGTGAAAGTTTGTTCATCCCCACCCGGGTTAAGATGCGTCTGAGCACAAGGTCCCCCACTTCTAGTGACCGAGGCCTTACATGGCGCTGATGATGCCGGCGTATAGCCTGCTGGTACTTTGCTGCACGGAGGGTGGCTACTATGCGCTTTTCTTCTAAGAGATCGATATCGGCACGCGCGGAGTTGATCCTGCATTTCTTCGTCGAAAGCGTTTACCCGGGGGATCCCGTTGGTGACCTCGGGGGGGGGCATGGCTTCAGCCCTGAAGACCAAGAAAAACGGGGTTTCCCCGGTAGCTCAACTTGGTGTTGTCCTATTCGCCCAAAGCACTGAGCCCAGGTGGTCGACCCACTTCTTGCCATATTTTTCCAAGCTTTCAAATGTACGAGTTTTAAGCCCTCTGAGGATTTCCACGTTTGCCCTCTCGGTCTACCTATTGTTCTGGGGGTGATGCGAGGAGGCATAGCAGATTTTGATGTCCATATCTTCGCAATAGTCTTGGAAAACGGCGCTGGTGACCTGTATGCCGTTGTCGGTGATGTGGCAGCTTGGGACTCCAAACCGGGAAATGATCCCCTGGAGGAACTTGGTTGCTGTGTGCTTGTCAACCACCCGAGCAGCGATGGCCTCAAGCCACTTAGTAAATTTGTCGATGGCAACATAGAGGTACTCGTAGCCACCAACCACCTTGGGGAACAGACCGAGAATATCAAGCCCCCAGACCACAAAAGGCCATGACAGTGGGATGAGCTGCACGAGCTGAGATGGGGTGTGAATCTGCTTTGCATGAAACTGACATGCCTTGCACTTTTTGACCAACTCAGTCGCGTCCTTGAGAGCTGTTGGCCAATAGAAGCCATGCCGAAAGGCCTTCCCGACCATCGTGCGAGATGCTGAATGACTCCCACACTCACCCTCATGGATGTCCACGAGAATATCATGGCCTTCTTCCCTGGAGACATGCTTGATAGAACGCCACTTGAAGAGCGGTGGTAGACGTCCCCTTCTACCACCACATACCTTTTAGCTTGGCGGATTACACGCTCGACAAAAGCCTTCTCTGTTGGAAGGATGATGTCTTTCAGGAAACCCTTGATTTCTTGAATCCAATCCTCGGGGGTTACCTGAGCTTCATCCCTTACGGGAAGGCGATCACCCTTAGGGGCTTGAGTTTGCTCAGGGTTTGATTCATTGGCCCCCGAGGCTTGGGTTTGTTCGAAGATAGCGTGTCCGGCATCTTGAACCCCCGGCCGAGAGGAACTATCATCCCCAAGCCGGGATACTGCAGTGACCTACTAGGTTTGTCCACCATCTCCTGATGCGGGGGCTCCGCCGAAGGCTGGATTACCCGGTTGTAGAAAACTTCGGTAGGCGAAGGCGCCCTTGCCACGGCAAGGGTTGAGAGTTCATCCTCGAGGGTATTTTCTTCTCGTGGGATGTACTTGAAATCGATGACATCGAAAGAGAGCTAGATCTTCTTGACCTTTGTGAGATACGCGGCGAGGTAGGCCTTGTTACAAGCGCACTCACCATTGACTTGGTTGATTAGAAGCTGTGATTCCCCCTTGACCCGGAGCTGCCACACTCCAAGACTCAAGGAAGTCTGCAGTCCCACGATCAAGGCCTCATACTCTGCGGCGTTGTTTGAAGTACCGAACATGATGTAGAACATGTACCGCAGGAGCTCCCCCTTGAGGGATGTGAGGACCACACTGGCCCCCGAGCTCATGCGGGTACAAGAGCCGTCAAAACGCAGCTCCTAATGGCTCTCGGTGAAGTGGACACATTGGTCGTCAGTAGTGGTGGGTCCAGGGGCTTCCAGGATCGCGCCGTCGGCTCCCGGTGTCCACTTAGCGATGAAGTACGCAAGAACTTGGCTCTTGATCGCGTGTCGGGGAATGAATTCAAGCTCAAACTCTGCCAGCTCCGCCGCCCACTTGGCAATTCACACAGTCGCATGCTGATTTCTCAGCACGGTCCTGAGTGGGTATGACGTTGCGACAGAGATTTTGTGGCTTTGGAAGTAGTGCCTCAATTTCCTTGACGCCAAGAGAACAGCATAGAGCATTTTTTGCACCTCTGAGTATCTCATGGGGGCATCCTTGAGCACCTCGCTTACGAAGTAAACGGGATGCTGGGTCTTCCACGGTTCGAGGCCGAGCTCCCCCGGCTCAACGTCCGGGAGGTTTAGTCCTGAACAACCGTGGGTCATTTTGTCGGGATCGAGCCCCGCCTGAGTTGTGTCTTCTGTTTGGCATATGGTTTTCCCGGCTTCCGATGGGCTGGGGCTCATGGCTAAGCTTGGCGTTGGGGCGGCCCACACGGGCTGCGTGAGTGCCTCTCATCCCATGACAAGCACTATGCTGACCACACTGACTGTGGCCGCGATATAGAGGAAGAGATGCTCTCCTTCCCTCGGCACGACCAGCATCGAGGGAGAGCAAAGGTACCTCTTTAAGTCTTCAAAGGCCTGTTGAGCTTCTTCCATTCATTCGAATGGGTTGTCCTTTCTGGGGAGTTTGAAGAATGGTAGGGCACGCTCCCCCAGTCTTGAGATGAACCAACTGAGGGCATCCATGCTGCCAGTCATCTTTTGTACTTCCTTGATGCGGGTTGGGGGTTGCATCCTTTTGATAGCTCGTATCTTTTCAGGGTTCGCCTCGATTCCCCGATGCAAAACCAAGAAGCTGAGAAGCTTTCCCGCAGCAACCCCGAACACGCACTTCTCGGGGTTTAACATCATCTTGTTGCAGCGCAAGCTTTCAAAAACGCTGACCAAATCCCAGAGGAACGATTCACTCTGACGGGACTTGACCATGATATCGTCGACATATACCTCAACTATCTTGCCAATGCAATCTTTAAGTGTAAAATGGGTTGCATTCATGAAAGTTGCAAGGGCGTTCTTGAGACCGTAAGACATATTCACATAGCAATATAAGCCACAAGGGGTTGTGAAGGATGTCTTCTCCTCATCTTCCCTAGCCATCCTAATCTGGTGGAACCCTGAATACGCATCCAGGAATGAGAGGAGCTCACATCCGAAACTTGAATCCACTATTTGATCTATTCTATGGAGAGGATATGGATCTTTGGGGCATGCCTTGTTAAGGTCGGTGCAGTCGATGCACATCCGGAGCTTGCCCCCAGCCTTAGGGACAACAACGGGGTTTGCAAGCCACTCTGGATGTTGGACTGCCCAGACGAAGCCTGCGGGCAGGAGCTTATTGATCTCGAGGCAGATGAATTCTTGCCTCTCTGCTGATTGTTTGCGAACCTTCTGTTGGATCGGCCTTGCTCTGGGCCGCTGTCGGAGCGGACGTGCTCCTGGTCAGGTGGCGGAGTGCACCAGGCCGAGATCCTAAGTACTGAGAGTAGTTAGGGGGAGCAATCGTTGTTAGCTAAGTTGGTGGTGGCACGATGGTGGCGAGAGGATTTAGAGTGGTTCGGGCCGCCGGAGCGTAATACCCTACGTCCACTGTGGGTGTGTTCTTGTATTTCGTGGGCCTTCAGAGGAGTCTCTGAGCCTGTCTGGGTCTGTCTGGGTCTGTCCTTCTGTGTTGCGTATGCCTCCCCTTTTATAGCCCAAGGGGGGCATGTACATGGTGGCCGGGCCCGGCAGGTGGTCCCGGCCCATTTCCTCTATGCTACAATTCTATCCTGTGCCTAATGTCCAACGCTTCCATGCTTGGCGCCTGTACCGCCGTCGTGGCCTGGAGATCCGCCATATCGTCCTTCCTTACGCCGCCCTGTCCCATCGCCTGCTAAACCCGCTGATGGGTTTCAGAGGCCGAGGGGCAGGCGATGCGCACGCGTGACAGGACGGGACGCTCGTAGTAGCGTTGCGGCGCCGCTACCTAGTATTAGGCTGAGCGCGGCCGCCGCGCGTGGCGCGGCTCATGATGTGTACAGCGTACTTGTTTACTCAATATAGACCCCAGTGTAGCTGGGGAAATCAACTGTAGTGCCCTGTTCCCCTTTGCCTCGCCGCCGCCGCCTGCCAGCGGCGGTGCCAGCGGCGATAGGGGCACGCCCGTCTGACAGCGGCGGCGTCGGCGGGCAACGGGGGCACGCCCGTCTGACACTCGTGGTGTCAGCAGCATCGGGGCGTGCCAGCCTGACAGCGGCGGTGTCAGCGGCATCGGGCACGCCCGCCTGCCCACAATAAATGCGGCAGGTGGGCGAGGCGCCCGGTTGAAGGCCCCGCCACGCGCTCTGTGGGCACGTGGCAACGCGAGACCTTCCCGTGCCCTGTGGTCACGTGGCGGCCCCGGACCACCGAAGGTGCAGGCTTCCGGACCTCCACGTGCTCTGCGGGCACGTGGCGCCCCCGGACCACCGAGGGCGCTGGCTCCGGACCTCCACGCGCTTCTGCACTTGGCGGCCCCGGACCACCGAGGGCGCCGGCTCCGGACCTCCCCGTGCTCTGTGGGCACGAGGCGGGCCCGGACCACCGAAGGTACGGGCTCCGGCCCGAGAGGTCCGGACCTCTCCTCGCGTGGCTGGGGGAGGCTCGGTCCTCGAAGGAGGTCCGGGGCCTCCCCTGTGGGCCAGGTGCGTGGCCCTAGCTTTCCCAAGGAGTGGGCCGGGCCCATCTGTATGCGGCCTTAGGCCCTCCTTGTACTGTAGTAGTTACCTCCCTTAGTGATCTTCGTCTAGTGTAAGCGGGTACCCGGTTAGCTGGGTACCGACAGTGGCCCCTGAGCTCACCTTTGGTGAGTTTTTCGAACCTGAGGTGAGCCCACCGTCGCTTACTACACAAGCCGCCGGGAGCCGTGGGCGGTTACCGGCGTTTAGCCGTTAAGCTCATACTTGGGCAGGGCCCACCACTTGATTTCTTGGTCGAGGCCTCGACTCGCCTATCTCTAGAGGGGGCTTAGTCCACCCGACCCCGCGGGGTGGCCCCGTGGGCTCCCACGATCTGGGGGCGTGCGATCGTGGGAATCTCTCGGGGAACGTGGGGGCAGGCCCGCGTCGGAAACCGCGCAGCGGTTCACCTACTTCTTCTCCTGCCATTAAGGCGGAGGCCGCCGCTCGGGACAGCGTGCAGGAGGCGGTGGAGGTCGTTGCCGCCCGGTTCCAGCGGACCCCTGCAGACGAGGAGCCGGATGTACCGGGGACAGGAGCCTCCCCAGCGCCGTAGGGCAACAGCTTTTGCTGTTTTTTTTTACATGTAAAACATTAGTATGCCAAGTAATATAAGAATGGTAGTTGCGACTTATCTTCATTTACTCCTTGCTGCATGCTGGTGTGTTGTCACCTGACCCCCCGGCCCCCTGGTAGGTAGGCTCTAAGTTTTGAGGCTGGCTACTACCAAGTCAGAGGCCAGACCTGCATGCAACTCACGGCAAACGTCAGTGTCGCACCTACGGGACCCGCTCTGAGTTGACCTTTTCCGCTATTCGAGGTCCAGAGCGTTTTCTGTCCGGGCCAGGGGCCAGGATGTTTGTTCGTGGGATAGCAGGGTGTGTGAGTTAAGGGTGCGGAACCAGGCAAAACTGCGACACAGCCCTGGACTATCCTAGTCCAAAACACCTTAGCTCTGGTCCGGTCCTGCAGTCGTTCGGACCTCTCCTAGCGAAATAAAAGGTAACCGCGCTGCCTTGAAGTCCTCGGAGTCGCAGCCGGACCTCGCTGTTGAGGTTAGGGGGTGTGCCATTAGCTTAGGGGGTGGTCCGGAGCACTAAACGCACTGTTCCTCATACTGGGGGAAGTCACGGCGTGGTAGGGAGTGTTCAGTGCTTAGGGTATGAGACCAGGCTAAGCAGCTGACAGCTCCATGCTACCAAGGCGAGCCCCTTTTCTCTGGACCTGGCACCCAGTATTCCGGACCTCCTTCCCAGCCTCTGTGCTAACCACTTCACACTCAAGCTACTAAGTCCTGCTGGTTCCAAGGAGATTTTTGGCAAGAGTAGGATTCCACGCAGGGGTTAGGAAAAATTGAAACAGATGGCAGCTGAGCAAGCAGTAGGGTAATAGCGGAGACAAGAATTTCAGGGCTAAACTCTTTCTTTAATCAAGCGGTACAGGGCGTCATGTGATGTCAGCCAGAGGTCGGGATTACAAGGGCGGACCTTCACCGCTCTGGTCCACATGGTGGTCCTATTTAGCTTACAAAAAGAAAAAGGAGTTGCCCTGAATTTCTTGCCTACGGATAAAACTTACGGAGGTGCTCTATATTCCAAGGGTTCGGCAGCGGAACTCCTTCCTCCGTGGCGAGGCGAACGCAACCGGGGCGACTAACTTCTGTCACCTTGAAGGGGCCTTCCCAGCTGGGGGAGAGCTTGTTGCGCCCTTCTCGGCTCAAGATGCGCCTCAGGACCAGGTCTCCAGGTTGGAGCACCCTGCCCCGCACGGTTCGCTCATGATAGCGTTTGAGCGATTGGTTGTACCGTGCGTTCCGGATTGCAGCTTGCCATCTTTGCTCCTCGACGAGGTCGACGTCGTCGCACCTTGCTTGTTCCTGCAAAGATTCATCAAAAGCTTGGACCCGTGGCGAGCCCAAGAGTATTTCTGGTGGGAGGCATGCCTCGGCCCCGTATACCAGGAAGAATGGGGTTTCCCCGGTTGCTCGGCTGGGTGTGGTCCGGATCCCCCATAGCACGCAGGGGAGCTCATCAACCCACTTCGCACCGTGCTTTTCCAAGCAGTTGAAGGTGCGGGTTCTGAGCCCCTTGAGGATTTCTGCGTTAGCTCTCTCGACCTGTCCATTGCTCCTAGGATGTGCTACAGAGGCGAAGCATAACTGGATGCCAACGCCGTCGCAATAGTCCTGGAAGACCTGGCTCGTGAACTGGGTCCCATTGTCCGTTATAATACGGCTAGGGACGCCGAACCGGCACACAATGGACTTAAGGAAAGCTGTTGCAGTTCCTTGGGTGATGCTTACTACTGGGGTTACCTCAGGCCATTTTGTGAATTTGTCAATGGCGACGTAGAGGTACCGGTACCCACCGACAGCTCTAGGGAAAGGTCCCAGGATGTCCACCCCCCATACCGCGAAGGGCCAAGAGGGTGGAATCATCTGCAGAGACTGAGCCGGTGTGTGTATCTGCTTTGCGTGGAACTGACACGCCTTGCAGGACCTTACTAGCTCAGCTGCATCCTGGAGCGCTGTCAGCCAGTAAAAGCCATGCCGAAAGGCTTTACCGACCAGCGTACGGGACCCTGAATGATTCCCGCACTCGCCTCCATGGATCTCCGCGAGTAAATCGCGGCCCTCCTCCCGGGTTATGCATCGCATGAGGATGCCATTGGCGCCACGCCTGTAGAGATCCCCTTCTACTAGCGTGTAGCGTTTAGCCAACCGCACTATGCGCTCAGCAGACACACGTTCTTCGGGAAGGATTTTGTCCTTCAGGTAGTCCCGGATCTCTGAGATCCGTGCATCGGGACTGCCCTGAGCCATTGGATGTGTCCCTGATGACATGCCGGGGTCATCAGTCCACACGATCCTTGGTGGGCTCCAGAGATGGAGGACCACCGGGACTGCTAGCTTCGAGGTGCTAGTTCTGCCCCCTTCGCCCAGTTCGGCTGGCTGGGCGGTTGGTCTCAGCAGCTGTCTTTTGAAGATGCCCTCGGGTACTGGGCCCCGAGTCGATGCCCTCGCGGAGAGGTCATCTGCCACTGAGTTGAGGTTCCTGGGAACGTGCTGCAGTTCCAGGACCTCGAAGTCTTTCTCGAGCTCCCTGACTCGCATGAGGTATGCTGCGAGCCGGGGGTTATTGCAGCAGCACTCTCCCCGGACCTGTCTGATCACCAACTGGGAATCCCCCTTAACCAGGAGCTGCTTGATCCCCAGTGACTGAGCGATCATGAGCCCAAAGATCAAGCCTTCGTATTCCGCCATGTTGTTAGTGGCTTTGAATTCGAAGCATACTATGTAATTTACTTGATCCCCGTTTGGGTCCACGAGGGCCACTCCTGCTCCGGACCCTTTTTCGCGGGCGGACCCGTCGAAGAAGAAAGTCCAGTGCGGCTCGGTGAAAACCCGGACGGTCCTGTCCGGCTGGGAAGGTTCCGCCTCGGTTTGCGGACCTCCAGATTCCGAGGCGGTGGGGGTCCACTCTGCGATGAAGTCGGCCAAGACTTGGCTCTTGGCAGCACTTCGGGGCTGGAAGTCGAGTTGGAACTCTGCCAGCTCCGCAGCCCATTTGGCGATATTCCCAGTAGCGTTAGAATTGCGCAGGATTGCTCTTAATGGGTAAGAGGTTACCACGACAACCTTATGCGCCTGGAAATAGTGGCGCAACTTTCTAGAAGTAACAAGTAATGCGTAGGCGAACTTGTAAGCTTCCAGATACCTGGCCTTCGCCCCGTGGAGGACTTCACTGACGTAATATACTGGCTTCTGGGTGGTCCGGACCTTAGTGGCAGGTCCGAGGCCATCTCCCCCTGCCAGGCTGGCCCCCTGGGCGGCTTGGCCTCCAGCTTCTGGTGGCTTTCCGCCTTGGCAGGGCAGCGTGCCAACCGGACCTCCGGTATCGGGGCCGGCTGCAGCTCCTGTGGTGGGCGGACCACCACCTTCCACTTGGGGGACCCCGGTGTCTCCCTCGTGGGAATGGGCTGGTCGCTCAGCGACCAAGACCATGCTTACTACCTCGGGTGTCGCCGCGAGGTAGAGAAACAGGGTCTCACCAGACTCTGGCGCCACTAAAACGGGCAGAGTAGTGAGATGCTGTTTCAACTCCTGGAAGGCTTGTTCGGCCTCTTCGGTCCATATGAATGGTCCGGACTTCCTCAAAAGCTTGAAGAAGGGCAGGGCTCTCTCGGCCAGCCTCGAGATAAACCGGCTGAGGGCTGCCAAGGACCCAGTGAGTTTCTGGAGGTCCTTGATGCAGGCCGGCGGCCGCATAGCCTCGATTGCCCTGATCTTGGTTGGGTTTGCCTCAACGCCGCGATGTGACACTAGGAAACCTAACAGCTTACCAGCCGAGACGCCAAAGACGCATTTCTCGGGGTTCAGCTTCATGCGCGTTGTGCGCAATCTGTCGAAAACAAGGGCCAGGTCTTCTATCAAGGTCGACCCTACCCTGGTCTTGACGACAATGTCATCGACATAGACCTCTACTATGTTTCTGATCAGGTCACGGAACGTGAAATTCATGGCACGCAGAAACGTAGGTAAAGCATTCCTCAGACCATATGGCGTTACAACGTAACAATACAACCCATCTACTGTTACGAAGGCTGTATGCCTCTTATCCTCCACATCCATCTGGATCTGATGCAACCCAGAGTACGCATCCAAAAAAGACAAGAGTTCACACCCGGAGGTGGAATCTACTATCTGGTCTATGCGCGGGAGGGGATAAGGGTCTGGAGGACATACTTTGTTGAGGCTGGTGTAGTCGATACACATCCGAAGCTTCTCGTTCGCCTTGGGGACGACCACCGGGTTGGCCAGCCACTCGGGGTGATGGACCTCCTCGATGAAGCCTGCGTCCAGGAGCTTCCGGACCTCTTGACGGATGAAGTCCTGGCGCTCCACGGACTGCCTCCGTGGCTTTTGCCGCACCGGCTTGGCGTCTGGGTTGATCTTCAGACGGTGCTCAATCACTTCCCTAGGGATCCCAGGCATCTGCGACGGTTCCCAGGCGAACACGTCGACATTTGCCCGGAGGAAAGCAACGAGCGCGTCTCCCTATTTCTCTCCCAGATTCCCTGCGATGCGGGTGGTCTGGGAGGGCTCCGCCCCGATCTGGACGGTCTTGACCGGCACGTCCTCGGGGTCGGAAGGGCGTACCCTGGGCACCTTTGGTCCCTTAGCAGGAACCTTGGCCCGAGAGGTCGAGGGGTTGTCCCCCGCCGGGTTCGCTGCGTCAGTAGCGAGAGCATGGAGCTTCTCTACTGCGGCGACGGCTGCGTGGCGGTCTCCCGGCACGGTGAGAACACCCGCCGGGGACGGCATCTTCACGACCAAGTACCCGTAATGAGCAACGGCCATGAAGCGGTACAGTGCCGGTCTGCCAATGATGGCGTTGAACGGCAGGTTGACTTCCGCGACATCGAACTGGACGTTCTCTGTGCGGAACTTCTCCGGGGTCCCGAAGGTGACCGGCAGGTCGATCTTTCCTTTCGGGTAGATCGGCACTGGACCCACGCCGGAGAATGGGCGCGTCGGAGCCAGGCGCGACTCCGGAATCTGCAGCTGTTTGAAGGCTGCGTGGCTGATGATGTTGAGGGCGGCTCCGCCGTCGATCAACACGTGGTGGAGCCGTATGTTGGCGACCACCGGCGAATGTGATGATTCGGCAGTACGCCAGCCCCAGCCATGTTCTCTGGGCAGTCGGCTGGCCCGAAGGAAATGGTGGTGTCTTTCCACTTGTGGTGTGGAGCCACCCGAGGGACGCTCGGCCTGACCGAGAGGACTTCTCGGCGCAGGGCCTTCACGTCCCGCCGGGAAGAGGACCGCCCAGCTTCCGCCGTACATGACGTACAGCCTCTTGCGACGTTCGTTGTCGCTGGATTCGGAGCTGGAGTGGCCTAGAGCGTAGACGCTCTTGAGCTCCCGCTCCGGGGGCTGGTAGCCCATCTCCTTGCCCCCAGCGGCGGGCCCACCGTCGCTGGTGGCCTTCCCCTTGCCAGGGCGCTGGCATGGGGGCGAGTCGTCCTTGGCCGGACGCTCTCGGCGCTCACTGAGACGCCGCTGCACGAGCTTTTGTATCTCGCGGCAGTCGGCGGCGCTGTGACCGCTGTTGGGATGAACAGGACATGAGCCGCCACTGTTCCGCGCCTGTTGCCTCGGGCGCTTGCCGCCGGTGTCGCGGCCTCTAGGTGCTGCCGCAGCGACAGGGCCCCTTCCAGGAACCTCTCAGGGCGTCGGCCCTTCTTCTTTTTCTTGCCGCTCTCTCAGGCGGCACCGGCAGAGGCGCCTGGCTGGGCAGTCCTGTCCTGTTGTGGGGAGTGCCACGCACGCCCCTCTGCGGCCCTAGCGCACTTGTCCGCCAGCGCGTACAAGGTGGCGACGTCCTGTACTTGGCGGGTCGCCAGTTTCTCCAGCATCTTCTCATCACGGACGCCTTGCCGGAAGGCTGTGATGATGGACGCGTCGGAGATGCGAGGGATTGTCCCCCGCACCTTGGCGAAACGAGCGATGAATGCTCGGAGGGATTCGCCAGGCTCCTGGCGTACTGCATGGAGGTGGGCCTCCACGCCGTACTGCTGGCACGCACTCGCGAAATTCGCCTGGAACAGAGTGCAGAGCTCCTCCCAGGACCGGATTGACCCGGGGGAGAGGTTCATGAGCCAAGTCCGGGCTGGCCCAGACAAGGCGACATGGAAGTATGACGCCATAACGGCGTCGTCTCCGCCAGCCGCTGTGATAGCGGTGACGTACACCTGCAGGAATTCCGACGGGTTGGTATTCCCGTCGTACTTTTCCGGCAGGTGCGGCCGGAACTTCTGCGGCCAGCGCGCGGAGCGGAGACTGTCCGTGAGTGCGGCGCAGCCAACTCCAGCCGATACGACCCCTGGTGGCGTTTGCACGCCAACCGGGGGTGGCGCGTAAGCCGGGGGCTTAGGCGCTGCAGCGGCGAACGCCGCGTCAAGGTTCTTGCCCTTGGCGGCGCTTGGCTGCATCCGTGGTTGCTCCACGGTGGTGGGGGTGCCTGCTCGCCGGCGGTTGAGCTCGGCTCGCAGGTCTTCCGTCTGCGCGCTTCTTACTGAGGGGGAGCGCGCGGATGTTGCCGCATCGTGCTGCCTGCGGCGGTTCGACCTCCCCCCGCTGCTGGGAGGGAGTCGTGACCCAGTCCTAGCCGGGCCAGGGGTGACCTCGGCTAGGTGGATCAGGCGATCTACATCGCTTCGCCACTGCGCCAGGGCGCTAGGTGAGGCTGTCGGCCCCGGGGGGTTACGAAGCAACTCCCTGGCTGCGGCGAGCGGGCCGCTAGCAGCAGCGGGGTTCGCTGTGGCGGCGTTTGCCGCTACAGCACTTGTTACTGCAGTGTTTGCAGCAGCGGCGCCCCCCGCGGGGCGTCGAGGGAGCCGCGGCGTCCGCGCCGCGCCCTCAGAACGGTGGGAGGAGGCCTGCGACCCAGTCGAGGCCACCTCCTCTGATGCGGCTGCATCCTCATGGAAATCGCGGATGCGCACCATCATGCGGTGAGGGATGAAGCTAACTGATGGGCTCCCCCTACCTGGCGCGCCAAATGTCGGAGCGGACGTGCTCCTGGTCAGGTGGCGGAGTGCACCCGGCCGAGATCCTAAGTACTGAGAGTAGTTAGGGGGAGCAATCGTTGTTAGCTAAGTTGGTGGTGGCACGATGGTGGCGAGAGGATTTAGAGTGGTTCGGGCCGCCGGAGCGTAATACCCTACGTCCACTGTGGGTGTGTTCTTGTATTTCGTGGGCCTTCAGAGGAGTCTCTGAGCCTGTCTGGGTCTGTCTGGGTCTGTCCTTCTGTGTTGCGTATGCCTCCCCTTTTATAGCCCAAGGGGGGCATGTACATGGTGGCCGGGCCCGGCAGGTGGTCCCGGCCCATTTCCTCTATGCTACAATTCTATCCTGTGCCTGATGTCCAACGCTTCCATGCTTGGCGCCTGTACCGCCGTCGTGGCCTGGAGATCCGCCATATCGTCCTTCCTTACGCCGCCCTGTCCCATCGGCTGCTAAACCCGCTGATGGGTTTCAGAGGCCGAGGGGCAGGCGATGCGCACGCGTGACAGGACGGGACGCTCGTAGTAGCGTTGCGGCGCCGCTACCTAGTATTAGGCTGAGCGCGGCCGCCGCGCGTGGCGCGGCTCATGATGTGTACAGCGTACTTGTTTACTCAATATAGACCTCAGTGTAGCTGGGGAAATCAACTGTAGTGCCCTGTTATCGCCGCCGCGCCTTGGTAAGGCGCGCCCCTTTGCCTCGCCGCCGCCGCCTGCCAGCGGCGGTGCCAGCGGCGATGGGGGCACGCCCGTCTGACAGCGGCGGCGTCGGCGGGCAACGGGGGCACGCCCGTCTGACACTCGTGGTGTCAGCAGCATCGGGCACGCCCGCCTGCCCGCAATAAATGCGGCAGGTGGGCGAGGCGCCCGGTTGAAGGCCCCGCCACGCGCCCTGTGGGCACGTGGCAACGCGAGACCTTCCCGTGCCCTGTGGTCACGTGGCGGCCCCGGACCACCGAAGGTGGTGGCTCCGGACCTCCACGTGCTCTGCGGGCACGTGGCGCCCCCGGACCACCGAGGGCGCTGGCTCCGGACCTCCACGCGCTTCTGCACGTGGCGGCCCCGGACCACCGAGGGCGCCGGCTCCGGACCTCCCCGTGCTCTGTGGGCACGAGGCGGCCCCGGACCACCGAAGGTACGGGCTCCGGCCCGAGAGGTCCGGACCTCTCCTCGCGTGGCTGGGGGAGGCTCGGTCCTCGAAGGAGGTCCGGGGCCTCCCCTGTGGGCCGGGTGTGTGGCCCTAGCTTTCCCAAGGAGTGGGCCGGGCCCATCTGTATGCGGCCTTAGGCCCTCCTTGTACTGCAGTAGTTACCTCCCTTAGTGATCTTCGTCTAGTGTAAGCGGGTACCCGGTTAGCTGGGTACCGACAGCCGCACTGCGAGCTTGTGCTCAATCACCTCCCTAGGGACCCCAGGCATGTCAGAAGGTTGCCAAGCAAACACGTCGACATTGGCATGGAGGAAAGTGATGAGCGCGAGTTCCTATTTGGGATCCAGACCCCCACCGATACGGCAGTCTGGGAAGCCTCGGCACTGATCTGTATGACCTTCGCCGGTACTGTGTCCCCGTTCAGGGAATCTTCCTTGGGCTTCAGGGTTAGGACCTCAGGGTTTGTCTCCGAGGTGACCACCTCATCAAGTGGCCCCCGAGCAATGATGGGAACCCCGGTTCCATTAGTCGGAAGCCCCGTGCTCGGGGGTTCAATGTACCCTTAGGCCACTACTTCTTGTAACTTCTCGATTGCTGCGGCGGCCGCGGGGCGGTCACCGGGGATAGTAATGACGCCCTTGGGTCCCAGCATTTTCATGCAGAAGAACCCATAATGAACTGTTGCCATGAAGTTGTAGAGAAACGGTTGACTGAGGATGGCGTTGTAGGGGAGCCAGAGCTTCACCACCACAAACTCCACGTGCTCGGTCCTATAGTTGTCAGGGGTTTCGAAGGTAATGAGCAGCGTGCACACACCATGGGGAAAGATAGCTCCAGGCCCCACGCATCCAAACGGCAGGGCCGGAGTAAGCCTCCCCGCCGGGATTTGGAGCTGGTGAAACGCCCATGAAGAGAGGACGTTCAGACCAGCCCCGCTGTCATTAAGGACGTGCTTGAGACAAGCGTTAGCGATGGTTGGGGAGACAATAAGGGGCAGCTCCCCTGCGCCTGCCATATTCTGAGGGAGGTCCTCAAGGTTGAACGAAATGGGCATACCGGCCCATTTGAGCGGGCACCGTGCCTCTGGGAGCGCCGCGACTGCCGACACATGCCTCTTCAAGATCTTGATAGCGCGGCGTGTCACCGCACTGCCAATGTTATTGTGTATGACAGCGATGGTACGCTTAGCAGCCTAGAACTGCTCGGCATTGTCCTCACCGTCTCCATTAGGGTCCGGCGATGGTGCGGGCTCTTTGTTCTTCTGAGGGTCGCCCTGCACGAGCCTTCTGCGCCTATCTAGCTGTTCTTGGGGATTCTCCCACCTTTCCCGATTCCTTTTTGCTATGTTCCTCACTATCCGGCAATCCTTCAAGTCATGGGAGGGTCCTTTCTGCTGTAGGACCGAAACGTGCGACTAGAGGGGAGGATGAATAGGAGCACTTAAAACTCAAAACTCACAACCCCCAAAACTGGTGCTTGAGAAAAAAGTAGACACCATCCACTGAATAGATACGTGTCTAGTAGCGCAAGGTGCCATCCACTGAGAGGATACGCACCAAGCAAGCGGAAGCACTCAACTCAACGATCAAAAAGACAGCAAGCCAAGCCGAGCAACAACTCACGCCGAAGTGTCCCGCCAGCCATTCAACACACATAGATGCGTTTCACTGATACACAACAAGCAAAGAGTATAAGCATACAACGAGAACCACCAAAGCGAGGTCGAGGCAAAAACACGGAAGCAAACGAGCACTAAACAACCAAAAAGAACCCACCTAGTGCTCACCAAGATCTCTTACCAAATGAGGTGCTAAAGACCTTAGAAATGATCCCAGACATCCCCAAACCCACCTAGAACAAGCCACAAATCTTAGGAACAACTTCAACTAACTCTGGGGGCAAAACCACTGCTGCCACCGGACAGTCCGACATGCCCTACTGGACAGTCCGACAGGGAATTTTCAGACAGAAAGGCCTGCAAAGAAAATTGCAAAACCTAATCAAACGGACTCCAAAAATCATGAAATTTTAACCACAAATTGAGGAAAACATGAGGAACAACATACTAAAAACTCAGGCCATTTGGAGACTGTTAGGTCCACCAGTCCGTTGTGCCCAGAAAATAGCCTCAGGTTTTGAGTTTGCAAACCTTAAACTTGACCAAATCTTCTCGGATCTTTACAAAATTTTGCACAATATATCCTAGCACTATTCCAAAGCTATTCCCAAAAGATAAACTCAAGAAGATCAAGGGATTAGCAGGAATTTCAGATCTTGTGAAGAGGGCAATTTTTGTTCAGAAAGGGGGAAAACTCAAACTGACTTGCTCGTGGCAATCCAACTGGATTGAGATGATCTAAGGCATGATCTCCATGTCCTGGCAAGTCCAAAACAATAGCAATAGATGGGATTCCAAGCTTGGCCAAAGCAAACACCCAAAAGCCAAGGATTGGAGCCAAAAACCAAAGGAAGAAAGGGAGGAGAAGAACACAAGGTTGCTGCGTGAAATCACTTCAATTAGATGCCTAAGAAGGGTCTAAAGATTCAGTGTACAAGTAGGATTTCATCCCAAGCAACCACCATCACCTTTCCTCTAGATTAGGAGGCTAAATCCTACTCTAACCTCCCTAACAATGGAGCTCAAGGCTTAAGGACGAAAATCACAAAGCGAAGACTGATCCTAGCAAACAAGAGAGCTTCTAATGACCTGCCTTGGACCTATTTATACCCTAGTGCTGATAAGGCAGTTTTGAAGTCAGAAATTGGGAAACTATAGGAAGTCTCCGCCTGGGCCGGATTTGGCCTTTCTTCTTTATCTTGGCGAGTCAAGGCCCAACTCACCAAGGCTTGGGTAGCTTGGTTGGCGGTTTTGAGCTGAAGCCGCCAAAGCCTCCATCGCACGCCTTCAGCGCCATGCACTCGGGTTGGAGCACTGCGGTGGCGCCCGGCATCCCCTGTCCAACGGGGCAGCCTCGCAGTCCTTCGGAGGACTTATTCCTGTCGTCGCTGTGCCACTCCTCCTTGTACCGAACTCCCATGGCTGACAGGCGCCGAGTATGCCTCCAATCCTTCAGAGGACTTCCTTCTCTATCTACCTCTAGTCCATCAGAGGGCCTCCTGTCCATTGGAGGTCTTGTGCCCAAGTCCTTCTGGGTCTTTGGCTTCTGTTGACAATCATTCATCACTCCAGAGGCAATGGAGCCAGTCCATTGGCTCTCATCTGCTTCTTTTCATCATGGCGGGCTAGGTCTTCGGGCTTACCGGCCCTCGCCGCATAGACAGCCCCCTGGTTAGGGGCCTTCTTCTTCTTCCCCTAGCCCTTGGCCCGAGGGTTCTGCTCTATCATCCCGGGTTGAACGGCGCGGGGGTTATGCTAGGCCTAGCCTTCAACTGCTCGCGCGCACTTATGAGCGAGTGCGAGAAGGTCACCAACGTCCTGGATCTCATGAGTGGCAAGCTTCTCGAGCATCTTCTCATCCCGAAGTCCCTGGTGGAAGGCGACGATGACCGAAGCCAGGGTTATCCGAGGAATGGTGTGTCGCACTTGACAAAACTACTAGACGAACTGTCGCAGGGTCTCATTTGGTTGTTGCCTCACTGCATGGAGGTCCGCTTTTGACCCTGGGCGTGAGTAGGTCCCAGCAAAGTTCGCCACAAACAGATGGCAGAGTGCCTCCAAGGAGGCAATGGAGCCTTTGGGGAGGTTCATTAGCCAGGTCCGAGCGGGCCCTGTCAAGGCCACATGGAAGTAGTTCACCATCACATCATTAGCGCTGCCTGCGATCATGATGGCGGTAGCGTAGTGTGGCGGAACCACCGATTTAATCCGGGCTAAGCACACCTGCCACCTCTGGCTTGCAGTGCAATTAGACCGAACTAAACCCGGTCGTCCGTCGAGAGTCATTCAGCTCCCGATATTACCTTTTCCCAGAGGAACCGACATCATACACATCCAGCCCACGACGGAGCCACAACAGTTACATCATCTCAGGCAGTTGAATATAGTATATATAAACTTATTTTACAAACCAGTTCGAAATAAAGATATAGGTTTCCACATAATGCCATACAATAGGCAGGTTTGAATCAGATAGCGGAAGCGAATTCGAAAACATCTCACCGCGGAAACAAAATACTTTAGTAGTCTTCATGCAACGATGATCGAGGCGAGCAACACTGAGCCCACCGGTACTACCCTCCTCCAAGCACTTGTCCAGATGTCGCCGGTACCTGTTCTCAAAAGGTGGGGGCAAACCCTGAGTACTAATTACTCAGTAGGACTTAATGGATTGGCTTACGGCTGACGCAAAGCTTGCTTACTAGCATGTGGATCCTTAGCCATTGATTTTAAACAGTGGTATATCAACATAGAGTATCAAGATTCATCTTTTGCATATAACTCCATAATAATAACTTGCAGAAATGTAAGCAATACAATACAAACATATTTGAAAACATGAGTAATAGATATAATATACTCAAGTAGTTACTACGTTGCCCGTGTACATTATCAGCATTCCCACACCTGGTGGGCATCAGCGATTCGAATCGATTTTAATTCTCGGGAATAACTATCATGCCAGGGATATATGCTTACTAGCCATCGCGTTCCCTACATATAGTC
This sequence comes from Paspalum vaginatum, assembly GCA_030272315.1. Classification (NCBI taxonomy): domain Eukaryota; kingdom Viridiplantae; phylum Streptophyta; class Magnoliopsida; order Poales; family Poaceae; genus Paspalum; species Paspalum vaginatum. The sequence goes on along the minus strand of CM059020.1, from coordinate 36,069,043 downwards.
CCCATCTCCACATGTCTTGTCCCAAGATTCAAAGCGCCCCCACCTAACCCCCGGGTTGTGCCCTCTCAGGAGCGATACCACAGTGCCCTGGGTCAGCCCTTCTTCGAGTACAAGCACCCCCGGGCCCATCGGCCTCTAGCAAGTGGATGGGCGGAGCCTCGAAAACTCCGGACAAACCCAGGTAAGACTTCACCGGTCCCATTTCCCGGTTAAGCACATTAGCAATGTTATGCCGAACAGCAGGCGAACAGCGAACGAGCCTTAAACGACTCGGGCGGAGCCAAATGATACAACAACGCACACCACAAAATAAGATTATTCTCCGCCCGGTCTCCATTTAAATCATGAGCATAATATTACTTTCCCAATAGTAAAAGTTTTGTAATCTTTGAAATCATCTACGCGACGAGTGACTCCTTTCACTCGTGTCTACTCGCACCTTGCAATTCTAGGCAACTCGTCCTACGAACTCTAGATAAAGGTGCTAGGGCCAGGGCGGCCAGGGAATCTAATGCAAGGGTTTTCAATCAACTCCTAATGCGGATGCGTAATCAAACAATCAATTATTATATTAGCTGGGAAATTCATGGTCCTGCCTACCTTCCTCACTAGTGTTAGTAGCTGCCTTCTGAGCGAAGTGGGGCCTCTACTGCTGGTCTTCCGGCTCCTGGTGCAGCTCCTCCTTGGGCTTCTCTACGATCGGTTGGTCCGGCGGGTGTCCTTAGCTCGCGGGATCTATATGTATGACATGGTGCAATTGGAGCATGTATTAGTGAAATGCTTGCTTCATGATGCGAGTGCGATGCAGGGAATCAGGATTTAGGGACTAAAGTTATGCATTTTCGTGGTGAAACTTGTTTAGCATTAAGAAATCGCGCAAGCCATCGCCTATGGTAACTTAGCTTATCACATATAACAACATGGGGTGTGCGGCGAGGTAGCATCGCTTCATGTGAAGCGACCGAAGCTTACTTAAACATCCATTTTTCACATAGGTAACTTAGCATTCGTAGCGTGCATTTGTCAACAGTAGTGAAGACCTATATTGCATTCCAGAATCAGTGGCAAAGACTTACATATTCTTATGTTTCAAATATGGTCCATTGTGGCATTTATTGGATATACTAGTCTCACATTTTCTATTATTTACATAAAAATGCATTATTTCTACCATTTTCAATTCAGAGCCAAAACCTTACATGCACCACCTCCTACTCTAGCAGTGAGTCATGTTCATAACCTAGAGCTCATACCAAGCCCCTAAAGTCACTTGGAGCATTTTTCACCATAGCAACCTTTTCTTAAATTAAATATACGCTTAAATACAAGACAAGGGCAAAATAGTAATTAAACAGTCGATGCTAGGGCTACCAAAATTTATACAGAGTCTACACATGTTAACAAGGCCTCTGCCCAAATTTCATAATTTTTTAAGCTCATTTTACCCACATTTCCTATTTATTACGGTTTTTCATGCATGCACATTAACAGGGGCAAAAAGGTCTTTTCATACCCAACCATCATATCCATTCTGTAGATCTACTTAACAGGAGTACACTGCAACAAAGTTTGCATTTTTCTGATTTTTATTTGATTTATTACGAATTTTCAAAGTTCTGTGTTTATAGAAATTCAATAAATCGAAAACCATAACAGTCAGGGACCTAAACGTGAATATCTATTAACATCAGGGGCTAGAGCGTAAGGATTTGATGACTCAGTGAATAGCGCACAGTACTTGAACGAAAATAAACAAAAGCGCAGGGGTCCTTTTGAAAAACAACCTTCTTCTTCCACCTCTCGCCAGGGGAGAGGCCGCGCGCATGGGAGTGCGCCGCGGGCTGCTCTGGCGACGCGAGGCGCGGAATGGCGGCGCCGGGACCCTGGGAACGTGTTCTCGACTCCGGGGCGTCTTCTCCCCCAGCTCTCGTCGCCCGCGGTGGAGAGGGCGAGCGGCGCGGAGGGGGTGAACCCGAGGCGAGGACGGCGCACGGGGCCTCGCGGGCGCGCTTCGATCAGGCACTGCGGGAGGGGAACGGGGACTCCGCCTAGCGCGCAGGATGCGCGGAGACGGGGCGCAGCCGTCGGTGACGTCTCGGGGGTGCGAGGATGGCCCGGAGCTGGATCTCCACGGCGAGGTCGATGGCGCGGTGGCTCGTCCCGGTGGCCACACGCGGACGGAGGTGGTGGAGGCTTCAACGCGCTTCGAGGGTGGCCGGATTCGGTGGAGCAGAGTGGGGCGGTCACGATAGGTGTGCTGGCTTGGAGAGGGAGGGCCTGAGGAGGCTGGGCGCGACGAGCTCAAGCTCGGGCGGCCATGGCAGTTGCCGCCCCGGTAGCGCTCTGTCCACGGAGGATAAGGGCAGAGGCAGGGAGACGGAGGACCACTAGAGGAGCGCGCGGAGTCCAGGGGCGAGATAGGGAGCTGGAGTTTCCACTTGAAGCCGGGCGAGGCAGGGCAGGCGCGTGGCCATGGCGACCAGGAGGCCGGCGCCGCGTGGGCGCGGTCGAGCGGGGAAGAAGAGAGAGGGCGCGCGGGTGGACCGGGTCCATAGACCGGGTGAGGCCGACAGGTGGGTCCAGCGCAAGGGAAAGGGAGAGGGGTCTATAGACCGGGTCCATGTGGAGGGAAACCGGTTTTGCAATACCGGGTGCGGATGGTGGTTTCCGGTTCGCGGGGACCCGAGGTCTGACAGGTGGGGCCCACGCGTCATTGAGACAAGGAAAAATGAAATTTCGGAAAAAGGAAGAGGATGGTTTGACCGGCTGGAGACATGATTTAAACTCGCCATTTTGAATGATTTAGGGGCCGAATTTGACAAAACCCAAAATACAAAAGTTGTTCTACTCTTCCAGATCTACAACTTTGTCAAAAGTCTTGGTACTAGGTTCTATTCAAATTTGTGGGTTTGAATGAATTCAAATCTGGAACTCTAGTTTGACCAACTATTCCTTAAATCTTTAAAATTCTGTTAAGCCTATTTATGGGCATTTTCATAAAGAGTGAGCTATACCAATGTTGCTTAGAATCTCATGAACTACAACTTTGGTATTCAAGTTATGGCAAGATTTTGACTTTTGTTTCACAAAATTTTGAATTTACTAATCAGGTCTAAGTTTGGCACATTTCACAGTTTCACATAAAATGATCCAAAACTAGGTTCAAACCTTTATGCATGTCATGACAGAAAATACCAAAGTTATTCCTCATGAAATTTTCTACAAGTTTGGTATATAAAGTTTAGCTTAAATCACAATAGATTTTGAAATACAACCACAGATGTGTTCAGAGGTTTGGTCAAAATGCAGGTTTACTCCATGTAGAGTATTTCTTGTTTTTAACTTTTGAAGCATCAAATAAAGTCCAATCATTTTGAAGTCAGATGCATTTGAAAGGTGATAAGTTTAATTTCATTTCATAAAAAGGAAGATTTTGAAGTTGTATAGTCAAATCGAAAGTAATTTCAAAATGAAGTTTGGGAAAGAGTGTCAGCTCCAGACTTGGCAAAATTTCGTGAGTGTAGGCTATCCTGGTTTGGTTTGAACTTTTGAACCTCTTAACATTTGATTTTGAGATTAGTCCAAATAGCATATTTGAAGGCAACATCCTGAACTACCACTTTTGTACTTGATGTCTTGCACGAAAATGTAGAAGTGTTTAACTACTCAACCAAGCTACACAAAGTTTTGCATATTCAACTTTGAAAATTTTGACTTAGTAGTTCCCTGGCCGGGTTATTGTTCCTCTCTAAGCATGATTAAATCCAAATTCTTGATTAGCACTAATCAAATTGTGTGTCAAGGCTTTTGAGATGCCGGGGGCATCACACGTAGATCTAGAGAAACTCCGCTGGGTCGATTGTCCCATCATACTTCTCCGATAAATGTGGACGAAACTTCAGCAGCCACGGGGCCTATCGAAGGTGAGGGGCAAAGGGCTCGACATCCTACCCTGAGATCTATCTTCGAGGCACTAGCCCCGGGCGGGACTGCTAACCTCAGTGCACCCAGTCCCTTGGGGGCTTAGGCGTTGATCTGGGGGGCAAGCGCGGTGGCCGGGCGTACGCATCCAGCCTCCTGACGCCGACAATCTTGGCTTCACTCAATAGTGAGCCGCGCATCCTCCGCCGCCTTGTTCCTGTCGAGGACCTTGCGGAGGTCGCGCGGCTCTGCCTGTTGATAGTGCTGGTGCTCCGCCGAGGGAGGTTGCCCCCCAGCGTGGGGCTGAGGTACACGGGAGAGCAGCGTGGGCTGCTGTTGAAGCGCTCCTGGTTCTCCCGATACATGGGAAGGCCTTTGCGCTCCCCGGCCCGCAGCTACAAACTTGGCGACATCTTGCCGCCACAGCTCGTGCGCCTCTGGCGCGGCGTGCGGCGCAAGTGGGTTGCGCAGCAAAGCTTCTGCCGCATCCAGGGCTCCAATGACATAGTCGGAGAAATCCAGGCGCGTCGGGCGCGCCGGCCCAACACCGGCTGGCCCACGGCTGCGGGACCACGTATAGACTGTGACGCTGCCCCTTTGCACGGGGCTGCTTCGGGCGGCAAGGTTCGACGCTGCTGCCTACCGACTGGCCGCGCAGGAACCGACCCCGTGGGCGTGGGCGGCGGTGGATCGCGTCCCGCCACCCCGCGAGGATTCCGGCCCCCGCTGAGGGCGGCGCTCTCCTCCATGTATAGTCGGAGCGGCCAGCCCTCAGCGGCGAAGCTGAGGCTACATGCTGTGGTGCTCGCTGTGGCGACGGTAGCCGCGCCCTGCGATGTGGCGCTGCCTCGCCGTTAGTAGAGCTAGTGGCTGAACGAACGGCTCCCTCTGGTGTCTGCTCTCTAGCAGCCATCAGAGTCAGTGGCTAGCGTGCCCTGCCCCTAACTGGCGCGTCAATGTCGTCGGTGCTCGACACCCCGGTACCGTACTGGGACCGGCCAAGAGTAGAATTACGTAGATATGTGGACGCTGTCACTGAGCCTGATGAACTGCGAGGAGGTGGAGAGGAGGATTTAGAGAGGTTTGGGCCACCCGTAGGTGCAATACCCTACGTCTTCTTAGGCTTCACCTTGTATAGAAGATGTAGTATGTTTACAAGGGTTACCAGGGGGGCCAAAGCTCTTGGAGGTGCGAGGTGAGCTCTTGAGTGAATTGGTGAGTGTGTTCTTGGTCCTCCGTCTACGTGCTGCACCACGCCCTTTTATAGCGCAAGGGCGCACACAAGCGGTATAGAGTTGGTAGCACAGTGCTACATTAGACGGTAAGGCCAGTGTCAATGGCACGTCTCCACTCCACTATTTGGAGGCGTGGGATGTTCTGTTCCCTCTTTCAATCGCCGTGGCAAGCGGAGGACGCACCGCTGGCGTCCGCCCTATCTGCCGGAACGGCGATGTGACCTGTACGCCGCAGGAGGTGTGCAAGGGTACCGTTTTGTCTGTGTGCACCCACTGCATTTAATGCGGCAAGTAGGGTTCCTTCCCTCGGAAGGATCCTTCCCGGGGCTTGAGTGGTGAGCCCGTCAGGGATCCCGGGGGCTCTCCACGTGTCTTCATCGGCGCGGGCGTCTCCTAAAGCCCGCCGCACACGCGGCAACCGTCTCTCTGCAGTAGTCCTTTTTTACTTGACGGAGCGCTTCGCATGCGTCTCTGGGGTATGGGTCCCTTGTGACGCTAATGAATGCAGTCCTAAAAAACAATATGTTACTAATAGTAGTACACAAGCAAAGAAAAGGAGGTGTAGAACTGGAGAACTGGATATTACTAAAATTACCTTGAAATATGGCATAAACTTAGCATTGCTAGAAATCTGGATTGGACTGTTGATTGGAGGAAGTTGTATCATCCTCGATGATAATGAAACAACTGCCTCAAGAACAGCTTTGAAGCACCGACTTATAGTCTCACCACTGTGCTGAAATCGCTCTCGGATCGTATGGTTACTTGCATTTGTTAATAGGCAAAATAGGAATATAGCCAATTGTTCTTTGACTGAAATTTCTCTACTATTTGTAAGAAGACCGCTGCCACGAAGGACCTTTACGAGGTTGCAGAAAATTTCCTTCTCCATGCAGAGTTCTCGCCTAGCCCGTACCTCATGCCTTTGGAATAGTTTTTCAACATGCTTGGTGCCTGAAAGGATGGAAGTGTGGATAGGTGTACGCTCATGTGAAGAATTACTAGCTAACCAGTGCATCACACACTCCATTTTTTCATCATCTCTTCTCTTCCTACTTAAAAAAATCTCTCCACATCTCTCTTGGTGCATTCAGCTAGTTGTTTAGTCCAAAAAGCACAAGGTCCGTACATATACTTATACACCACATGAACAGAGAGGGGGAGAGAAAGAGCATTGCACTTCTCTTTCCTTGGTCATAGTCAATACTTGGAAAACTATGCATCGAGTAGGAACAACAAGGTAATTATGACCATTTTAGTATTCTTGCATTGCTCAAATAGACCACTTCATGATTGGTTGGTTTATTGACAGATTCATAAATGGCAGAGAGGAGGTGCAGAACTGGAGGACTGGAGGAGACCTGCAGAACGAGGAGAACCGGAGACAGATCAACGTCGTTTTGGTCTTTTTTTAATTGTTCTGAATTTTCAGAACGGGATGTAATATACTACTGCTGCTGCACTTGTGTGATCGCTATGCTGCACTTGTGTGATCGCTATGCTACTGGGACTTGTGAATGAAATTTTAATGTGAAATTGTGCTAGTCAAAATATTGTGTTTCCAAACAGCTGTTGGATTGGACTGCTGTAAAAAATACTATGATTGTGCTATGGCAATTAGTAGATTGTAGTATTGAAATACTGTGGTTTTAAATACTTTGTTACCAAACATGCCTTAAAATGTTGAAACATTGATTTTTAATCGCCTTGGGAATGTGAGTATATGGGACACTGATGATTAGAAAAAAGCAGAAGCACAAAAATCGTGTCGCCAAATAGGTCATGCATGATCCGTGTGAGGCTTATTATATATCTTAATTCCAAACAAAATTGAACCAATGTATATTAGTGTGGGCATTTGGGTTACATGAAAATTTCGAGTCAGGTATTTTTGGTTTTGGGAAATTCGGGTCGTTGAAATTGATAGCCTAGAATTGCCCCAAAATATCGAGTACTCGTAACATCGTTTCAGGTTTTGGATTTTCCCGAAATATACAATAGGTAGAAAAACATATCTCATAGTCCACAAATCATAACATGTAGAAAGCAAGCAATAAGCAAATCGACACATCGAGCTACTAATCTAGTGGTAGTTTCACTTGACCACCCACTACATATGAGAGAAACAGCACAAAGTAAACATGGAAGTAAGAAGAAAACTAAACAACGATAAAAAAAAACAAATCTAATTTGGTTCTCCTACTCCCTGTGACATGAGCTGCCACATTGTTGTCCACTACTCACCCTTGCATGATCTGCTCCTTAACAAATGTGGCTACAAATGCGGACAAGGAGCGTGTCGCCAGATCCGGCCGCGACGCCGTCCGTTGCACGGGCGAGGAGCGCGCCGCCAGATCCGTCCGCGAGGCCTCACCGTCACCATACGGGGAGCTGCATGGGCCTCACGGCGGCTTCCTCTGGCGGCGGCAAGGCGGGGAGGAGGGAGGTTGGAGACGGGTGCCATCCTCGTGCGGACATTGCGTGCTCCGCCAAATCCAGCCGTGAGGCCTCACCGCCGCCGTCACGGGGTGCCGCGCGAGCCTCCCGGCGGCTTTCTCTGGTGGCAGCAAGGCAGGGAGGAGGGGGAGGCGGGTGGTGGCGGCGGGGGGGGGCTTCATATGCTGCAATATTTCTCCCTCCGTCGTAACAGTGGCGAGGGACGGAAGCAAAGCATGGGAGAGGAGTGTGTGCTGTGTGCGAGCGATAGATATTGGCTTGTGGCTTTGCATCCATGTTTACCAGGAGGTAGGAGGGTGTGGCTCACGCAACTATAGTGTTTAAATGGGCCACTAGATGGGTTGTTGTGCGCGTGCGTTCCTTGAGCTTCTTATAAAATTTGGGCAATATGGAAATTTTTTACGTACCTGAGGTGATGATTACCCCAAGGTGATCGGGTATTTTGGGTTCAAATTATTCGGATGCTGGGTTTCGAGTTTAATTTTACGCCCATCCCTAATATATAAGAATACTTACTTTGTGCTTTTTTGCATGTAGGAGAAAAGAGGAGAGTGTTGGGCACCAAATTAGGCAGCCTAGATCCCACCGTTCCAGTGGATCGGGCCGGACAGTTCGGTGGGTGTTGTCGGACAATCTGGTAGACATGAGTCCGGTTAGGTTACGCTAGTTTTTGGGATTTGTTTAGATCTCGTAAAAGGGGTAAAATCATCCCTGTCTATAAATATAAAAGGCCACGACCGATTAAGCCATTAGAATCGAACCAAATCAATCTATTTTTATCGTTTTTATCTTTTGTCTCTTTGCTCTATTTTTATAACCTATCTTGTTGTTCTCCTTGCGTCTCGACGACGACTTGGAGGCGTTCTAAGTGGCCTGTCGATTCTAGAGCAACCTTACATTCTCTTGTCCCCAACGTGGTCCCTCCCAGGAGATTGAATTTAGGTTTACCTGAGCTCCGAGGAGCTCACGGACAATCTGACGCACGCTACTGGACAGTCCGGTGTCTATCAGAGTCAACCCTAAGGCGCAAGCTCACGACATATAGGGCTTCAATGTTTGTGATATTTGGCCAGGACATGTGCCAACGTATTTTGAGCGACTCCGCTGAGGATGAAGACAACGGATCCAAACCAATCAGCTTCGATGCCCGGTCCTGTTAATCCATCCGAAGTTACCGTCGACAACATCATCGCGCCTACATTTGAAGAGCTCCCTGAAGATGTTCGGCGACAATTTGAAAAGAGGTTGAGGATACAAACTGAGAAAGATCTGAAGCACACGAAGCAACGCGAGGAAGAAGAATTGCATAAACTTTTCTCTTGTTACGAGAAGGACCGATATAGAGCGATCACGCAACTCAAGGTATATCAATACCCGCCTCTCGATGATGGAACACTTGATGCAACATCTAGTTCGATTATTCCTTCAAATTTAGATAAAGAATTGCTAGTGTTGTTGATGGTGTTATTGCCGCTAGTATAAATAATAGATTTGATGCTATGGCTAGTAATATTTATGAAGTTATTGACAAACGCATAGATGCCAAGGTTAGACCACCTCACGGTAATGATTTGCATGCATCTATATTTAATGTTAATGTTGATCAAGGTGCTACTACTAGCATGATTCTTGATTTATCTAATTTGTTTATACCTAGAGTCCTCCTTTCTGCTACACCAAGACATCATATGCAAAGCCAAACAATTATGAAGAATTCAGCTGGTGGAGGGATTCTGACTACTCATGCTGGTACCTCACATCCTATTGCTGTATACACTCCACCTATTGGTATTTTTGGTTCTAGTTCGGCTCCACATATTTCACATACCTTGCTATACACCGTATACCGCCACGCCGCCGGTTACCAACACAGTTTGTTTTTCTGAGCCAATGCAGCATCCTTCGGCTAATGAGGTAGAAAGAGACAATTTTAAAGCCGAATTGGTGAGAGTTATGAGTGTTTTGGCTTAGAACCTAAAAATAAAGCTAGAACCTACCAAAAGCCATACCCTGATAACTATGAGTACATTTCATATCCTCCAGGTATATGATTTTAGATTTCGTAAAATTCACCGGTACAAACAATATGACCACACTGGAGCATGTAGGACAATTTATTATATAATGTGGTGAGGCTAGCAGTAGTGCAGTTTTAAGAATAAGATTATTTTCTATGTCTCTATCTGGTGCTATATTTAGTTGGTTTACTTTATTGCCTCCCAACTCAGTTCATACTTGGCAAGAATTAGAAAAGAAATTTCATGATTTTTTCTTTACTGGTGAAACTGAGTTGCAACTGTCACATCTTTCATCGGTTAAGCAAAAGCCAAATGAATCTGTCTCAGAATATATTAGACAATATAAAGATACTAGAAACCGATGCTTTGGTTTGACAATTTTTTATAAAAATTTAGCTAATCTAGCTTGTGATGGTTTGCTTGATTTTCACAAGAAAAAACTAGAAAGGCATGATTTTAATGATGTTAACTAAGTATTGAATAAGACTCTGGCTAATGAAGGTCGGGTTAAGGATAAGAAGTCCCATCGTTCTATTTATGTGCTTGGTTCTTATTCTAGCAATTCAGATGATGAGTGCAAGGATATTTATGCTGCTGAATTTGTATGGAACTCTATAGGTAAATCCACTACTTGTGATTCTCTCAAGCTGACTTCTAAAATCTGACAAGAGGAGCGTAAATTAAGTTTCGATCCGGCTAAATGCGATAAGATATTTAATGAGTTGTCGAAAGCCGGAAAGATTAAATTATCTCATGCTATGCCACCACTTGATAAGTTGAAGAAATGGGCTCATTGTAAATAGCATAATTCATTTTCTGACGCGATGAACGACTGCAATGTTTTTCGTCGGCAGATAAAAACAACCATTGATGAAGGACATTTGACTTTTAAGGGCATGCAAATTGATCAACAGTCGTTTCTGATGAATACCATTGATTTATAGGGTACAAAAGTTTTTGGTTCAGCCTCATCAAACTGAATCAACTAAAGGAAAGAATGTGGTCATCAGAGATGAAAAAATGGAGCCTCTAAAGAAGGTCGATACAAAGCCAATGCAGAAGGCATCAGGGCTCGGGAGCAAGGCAAAGCCAAGGCAAAAGGTTCTGCGAGGACCAATCTATCCAGTGGACAGCACTAGACTGTCCGGCGGCTCCAGAACATATGGAGTTAGTCCCAAGAAGAAGAAGCCAAGTTTTGCGAAGCTTTTGGCTAAATATGAGAGGGAAGGAGCTGCCAAAAAGAAGGGCTGAACAGACAGTTGTACAACTTCGAAATCTTCACACACGGGTAATGTGCAATCAAGTTCAATGAATAGTTCTCCTATTGCAATATGTTATATTTTTGGACCGACTTCACCATGGTCTTGGCCGTATCTCCATTATCCAGATACATCTGTTGTTTCAATATTATGCCTCATATCCCTATTATGGAGCATTACAACGGCCGATTCATGGTAATCTGGTCAAGGATGCGCCCGTTGCTCCAAATATGCAGGTAAAAGAAAGCACGCAATGTCTACGGTCGAGGTGGTGCCCCTCGGGCTTATCTCATACCCAGAAGAGAAGATGTCAATGATTGCGTCAACCAGAATCAATGGGACAACAAGAGAAGATGATGCCGGTGAAGAAGGTGCATGCTATCTCTCAAGTATGGAGGGCCAAGAAGATTGTTGCGCATTATCTTGATCTAGTTGAGTTTTATGGCCGATATTAGCTTTTATCGCCCTTAGCGTAAAAATGGACGATGTATTATGTTAATCATCGTCTTCAGTTGTTTTAGCGCAAAAGAGTGCTTTTTCTTGGAACCTTTGCCAAAAGGCAGGGGGCATGTGTTGGGCACCAAATCGGGTAGCCTAGATCCCACCGGACAGTCCGGTGGACTGGGACTGGACTGGGTCGAATAGTCCGACGCTACCGGACAGTCCGGTGGGTGTTGGTGGACAATCCGATAGACACGAGTCCTGTTAGGTTATGCTAGTTTCTCGAGATTTGTTTAGATCTTGACTTGTAAAAGGGATAAGACCATCCATCCCTATAAATATAAAGTGCCACGTCCGATTGAGGCACCACAATCGAACCAAATCAATCTACTTTCATCTTTTTTATCTTTTATCTCTTTACCCTATTTTCCAACCTATCTTGTTGTTCTCCCTACGTCTCGATGATGATTTGGAGGCATTCTAGGTGGTCTGCCGATTCTAGAGCAACCCTACAATCTCTTCTCCCCGACGGGGTCCCTCCCGGGATATTGGATCTAGGTCCGAGCTCCCTGGAGTTTATCGGACAGTCCAGCGCACGCCGTCGGACAGTCCCACGTCTACCAGAGTCAACCCTAAGGCGCAAGCTCGCGACGTAGAGGGCTTCAACATTTGTGATATTTGGCCAGGATAGGTGCCAACAGAGAGCAACTTGGTAAAGTATAGGGTAGGTGGACACCGGCCTATGGTTGTTCACATCTTAGGGCTAACTTTTTCCCCATGTGTTTTATGCTACTAGCGTAGACGTACGTGCAACACGCATATGTTATGAGATGATCAATCGGGCTATGCTTGATTGATATCCTTCCTTTCTCCTTAATTCCAAGACGAGGAAAGTATGGGTATAAAATGAGGTGAAAAAATAGAGTGAAAGTGGATGAAATATTTTGCATCTATGGGTTTTGGGTCTTTCGCCCCTTTCCAACCTTTTTCAAACTGCTCAGTGGGGTCACCGCGGGGGGTATACCTTGGCCTTCTTAAGTAAAAAAGTTTTCAAAAAACTCGCTTTTTTATATTATGCTATTATCTTCACTTGTAGGATGAGACACATGGTGCAATTATGGAAGTGCAAGCCTAGCCGAACCATTTTATGTCCATTTTAGCTCAAATGCTCCGGATTATTCTACATATATAACTAAACCAAAACTTCCACAATTTATTATTTTACATAGCGTTGTTATGGAACCATTATTTTTATGGAAATATTGGTGTTTGGAATGTGCTTTAACTACTAGCTTTCAACTTAGCATTGCATCTAAACATCATCACATATATGATGCTTCTTGGTTTATGGGTTATTTTTCACTATAAGCATGTCTCCTTGCTTTCTATTACATGTATAAACCACTAGGACGGGTGGCGCGCGTTGCTGCACCCGCCCTTTCTGCACACGTTGTTGGGGTGCGTCGTTGTTAAGCATACACATCAAGGTCTCATTTAGGGGGTTGTTTGGTTTCATAAGGATAATGAGAATCCGGGTAATGTTATCTTATAAAACACCAAACACCACCTCTTGGATTTTGTGCCTCATTCACCTCTGTCTATTGTTTTTTGGGTAATGTGAATTATTTAGATTCTTAGAATTCAATGTAAACCAAACATGGCCTTAGATTGTGAAAAAAATATTTGGATCATTACCTATTACCATCTTCATAGTATCACATGGTATTTTATTTGCACCACGCAGTTTAAAATGTCATGAAACATAAAAATGTCATAGATCATCACATCAATCGGACATGTAAATTTCAACTGTATCAGGACTCACGAAGCTAGGATCGCAGTGGCCTGGCCATGATGTGGCCGGTCACGTGGAGAGGATGGTGATGGGCTAAGGATAAAAGGCCTGAACCTAATGCTATTCCTAGTGCAAAGTACAATACTACGTTATCTAAAAATACCACATAGGATAAAAAAATATGATATTGCTAAGAAGAAACACCAACCACAATGCATAGTAGCATATATAAATGCTCAAAATAATCAATTAGTTTGACGCTTGTGTCTATAAAGTGGACCCGGCCATCGTATTAGAGTTTGTGCCATGGTCTGAGATATCACGCCAAACAGTCAAACACTATTTTTCTTAAATTACAGTTTTATTCTCTCTCGTTAAATATGATGCCACATAAAAAAAATCATACATGATATCAGTACGATAAACCTATGCAGTCGCACGGAGGTCGAAGCTAGAACTCGTAGGGGCAACTGGCATGGCTCGCGTCAAGTGACCATTCGCTGGCGTGATGGAGAGGCCTTCGCTAGCCACACTTTTCTTGCTGGTTTTGGTCAGGATGGTCGCAGAGCAACAAAAAGGATCAAAGGATCCACACAGAAACACATGGCTGGATGGCAGAGGTCGGCTGCATGAAACGCAGTAGGAGGCAAACAATCCTGTCTTGCATATATATTAGACTATTAAACCAACATTCTTTTGTGCTACCAAATCGCCTCATATGCTACTAAAGTATCACTCACCATGAAGCAACGAAATAATTGTCTCGTACTACCTGTGTTCACTTTTGTTTGACGCTTGCCAAAACAAAAATAAGCTGGTCGACGTCAAACAAAAACAAACGGAGGGAGTATTTGTTATTCGGGATGTCAACACTCATGTGCTTGTAAGGCTAAATCCAGAGGCTACCTCATTTTGAAGAATCTGATATTGTTTGACACTATTCTGACCCTATACACAGAATGAAGTTTGAATTTGAGAAATGAGATGAGTATGCTATTGGAGATAGCCTAAGTGCCCAAACTATGATCTTCATCAAGGAACACATCTCCATGATTTAGTAACTATAAAATCCTCTTTTCTCACAGTGAGCAACTTGTAGCTTGATATAGTTGGTTTTCCTATAGCTTATGATTGTTTTAGGGTAGGAAGTAGGAGTAGTCTTGCAGGCATTGTATACCGTAGTCAATTTAATTCTTATAAGGATAAGCTTGTCTCGTTCTTATTGTAATATAGCAATTACAAAAAGTTCTAGTTATATGCTTTGTAGTGCTCTATGATATTCACCTCTTGTATGCTTGAGTTTCTTTTAGTTACTCGCTTGGTTGCAAAAATAAACGGTCAACATGTTACTAATGATTTATGAAAAATTTTGATTTATAGGGAAAACCTATTCAAACCCTCCTGGGACATACATCTGAATTCTCTCAACTGTAGATGTGTAATTAGATTGGATAACATATATTGCTGATTTTATTTTTTATATTTTTATCAGATTCGAATCGAATACGGATATTGTCAAATGTGTCGGATGAAATCTGAATGGATATCGACATGACACACATATATACAGAAACACATACATTTATTTATTTAGGTATATGGATACGGATCGGATACTGAATATTTGGACTCGAATACGAACAAGATCCAGACTAGAATAAGGATGGGTAATATTCATAGCATTTACACCCTAACTCAAGTGTCAAAGTTGGAACATTTTTGTGTTGAAGCTGAAATAATTTCTCATGAAGTGGTGACAATTTTGTTCAAAACCTAGAACAATTTCCTCATGAAAAAAAGGGCATTTTCCTTAAACATAAAACAAATTTATTCTAAAACTAGAACATTTTTCTTCTGAAGTAGAACAATTTTATTTAGTTGTGAAGTTAGAACATTGTTCTCCAGGACCTAAAACAATTTTCTCACAAAGTTAGAACAATTTTCTCATAAACTTAGAATATTGTTCCACCTAATATAAAAATAAAGTATTCCATATTATTTTTTCATTCAAATGTGTATTTATGTGAGAATATTTTAAAATCGTAGCAAAATTAGAATTTTAATTTAGATACATAGGGTCTGTTTGGCAGCTTTTTCCCACGTAGCCTGGCTCTGGTCCGTGGCCAGCCTAGAGCTGCCCAGGCTACTGTAGTGTGGGAGCTCTTGTTTTGTTTTTGTTGTGTTGCCTATGTAGCACGTCTTGGAGAAGCTTTTGTTTGGTTTCCAGATCTCCCCATTTCAACTTCGTCTCCACCTCCCCTCTGTTCCCTTGCCCCGCACACCTTCACCCCCATCGCAGGAGCTTCTCGCCACCGCTGCAGGAGCTCTCCCCCGCCGCCGCAGGAGCTCCCCCTCGCCCCCGCAGTAGCTCCCCGCGGCTGCCAGCGAGATCCAGGAGGCGCTGAACCTCGCCCCCGTCTCCGTAGCGGGGCCCTCCTCATCTTCCTCCCCCCGTGGCCTCCTGCGGAGGTGGTGAAGGCTCCTTCATGGTGCTGCTGGGCCCTCCTCCTCTTCCTTCTCCCTGGCGCTGCTGGGCTACGACGCGGCAAGCGGCAAGGACAACAGTGGGGCAGCGGCGTGGAGGCAGGAGAGGTCCAGGCGTCGTGGTGGCAACCGTGGGGCAGGGCCATGCAAGAGGACGATGACGAGGCGACGTGTGGGCAGGAGAGAAGCAAGAGCCTGCGGGGGCCTAGCTAGGGCCACCCTCGGGGTTCGGGCTATATTGTGGTGACATGTCTAGGGAAACGGAGGCCTCGTATTGCGGTGGCCTGGCTAGCCCAGCAAACATTTGTTTTTTTTTCGAAATTTGGTAGATTGTGGTTGCGCATAGCCGCATACTTGCGGCCCATTACTGAATTGTCACCATCGAACAGGCCCTCACCGTCCACCCACACGGTACGACGGTACGTGCAACCTCGCGTCCTTCGCTGCTGGCGCCTGGCGGCAAGACTGCAAACCGCCGCCGCCGCCGCCGCCGCCTTTTTCAGATGTCGCCGCCGCAGTCTTCCCCACCTCCTTTATGCCCTTCCCCTCGGGTCTCATTTCCCGCCTCCTCCACCTACGCCCCCTGTCAAACTCCCCCCGAGATCACCTCCTCCTCCTACGCTTCGCAGCTCTCGCGAAGGAGCTCTCCGACCAGCCGTCAGTTCCACCTCCCCCGTCCCGGCCGCGGTCCCCGCACCCGTACGACTACAACCGTCTCATGTCCGCGCACGTCGCCTCAGGGGAAGGAGGCAACCCAGGTGCCGCCGCCGAGCGCGCCCTCCACCTGCTCGACGAAATGCGGAACCTCCTCGGGCGCCGCCCCGACGCCGCCTGCTTCACCACGGTCGCCGCGGCGCTCTCGTCGGCGTCTCACCCGGATGCCGCGCTCGACGTGATAAACGCCATGGCCGCAGACGGCGTCGTGCCCGACACCGCTGCGTGCACTGTACTCGTCGGGGTGTACGCCTGCCGCCTGCATTGGTTCGATGCGGCCTACGAGGTCGTGCGGTGGATGGTGGCCAACGGCGTGGCCCCGGACGTGGTCACCTACTCGACGCTGATATCTGGGCTATGCAGTGCCGGCCGGGTGGCCGAGTCGCTTGGCGTGCTGGACTTGATGCTGGAGGAAGGGTGCAGGCCCAATGCTCACACGTATACGCCAATCTTGCACGCCTACTGCGTGAGTGGGATGATAGATGAGGCCAAAGAGCTCATGGAAACGATGATTGCAGCTGGTTTTGCACCAAGCACAGCCACTTACAATGTCTTGATTGAAGCTCTATGCAAGGCTCGTGCTTTCGAGGAAGTAGCTGTGCTTCTTGAGGAGAGCAGTGCAAAAGGGTGGAGGCCAGATGTAATCACATACAGTACTTACATGGATGGGCTATGCAAAGCTGGCAGAGTTGATAAGAGCTTTGCATTGGTAGATAAGATGATGTCTGATGGGTTGCATCCCAATGTGATTACTCTGAACATCCTCCTTGATGGGGTTTGCCGTAGGTCTGCTTGGGCTGCAAAGTGCCTCTTGGAGTGCGGTGCAGAGATTGGATGGCATGCCAATGTTGTCAACTATAACACTGTGATGAGGAGGCTTTGCGATGAACGGAGATGGTTGTCTGTTGTCAAGCTCTTCGTCGACATGGTCAAAAAGGGAATTGCTCCAAATAGCTGGACTTTCAGCATTGTGGTCCACAGTCTCTGTAAACTTGGGAAGCTTCATGAAGCACTTTGCTTGCTTGGAAGTGAAGTTTTTGTCGCTGATGTTGTGACATACAATACTCTGATCCGTCACCTCAGTTTCTTTGGGAAAGCTTGCGAGGCCTATCACCTGCTTCATGAAATGATTGAGAAAGGTATTGCTCCCAATGACATTACCAACAGTCTTTTGATTGATTGTCTCTGTAGAGAGGGAAAGTTCTTGGCTGCGCTTAGCTGTTTGAACCGATCCCTAGAACATGGTCTCTCCAAATCTGCAGTCTTGAGTATCGTGCAAGGTCTCGTCACTGGTGGTAAGCTTCGTGAATTGCATATTCTGATCGGATGGATTCTTGGACAAGGTTTCATAATAGATGTGTGTATCTACGAGGAATTAATATTTGCTTTTTGTAAGAAAGGATATTGTCGGGGTATTGAAATGTACAAAGTGTGTCACATATTGGAAAGAATGCTCAGACCGAGATGACTTTTGTCCAAACATTACCACGAAAAAAAGTTTCACTTATTGAGCTGTTGTACTTTGACGGTACCTGTAGGATTGCCATTTACAACTAATCCTTTCATCAGCTTATGTTTCTGCTTTTTGCACCTTTTCCTTTTGATGAATGTACTAATTAAATGTAACTCTGCATTTGTTTTGCTAATTAATTGGACCTGGAACAAAACTCATGCTTTCTGTTGCTCAAAGTCCTGTAATAGTAGGAGTTTAAGTTCAAAATGTCTGAATTTCAAGACTATTTTCAGTGTTTGCAGCATACTGTCAGTGTTATCCCAGTATCAGATTTGTTTGACTCAGGGGGAAGACTTAGGTCGACTTTATTAGAAGAAGGCAACCTAAAGTTCTTAATTGCTCAAATCAGCATCTTGCAATAGTCCTGATGCAATAATGCAAGTGCAGATCATGTATAACACAGCCTGTTTCAATATCCTACTGCCTCCCTTTGTATTTCTTTTTTGTTTAAACATTTACAAGATTACTGAACTAAAAATATTTGCTAGAGAAAGAACCAGGCTTTAGGTAGGGGGCATCCGACTGAAGTCCCCTTCATTAGTACCACCAGAACTGGAATTGAATTTGCTTCCAGCTGGTGTGTTCATACGAGATTGCCGCTTTGTCACAACAATGGGGTTCTTCTCTTCCTCATCGATGGCAACAAGCTCAAATATGTCATTTTTCCGGAAGACTGGGTGCACGTAAGCTCCCTTCAGGTACTCTCTCAAATTTAATGTCGGGTCATGTGCCCGTTCCAATGTGTCCTTTACCATGGCGTCCTGCAAAAAGAAGTATATGCCAAAGGTCACATTTTTCTACACTTTCCATACTGTTCTGGCTTAATGTTGACTTATTATGACAACTATGCAGACATATTTGTGAACATTTTTTTCATTCTTACCTGCAAGGGGAACTTCACAAACGCTGGCTCAAACCGGCCCTTGCAAACATAGTGGAACCAAATGGAGAGGACAGGGAGTGGGAGAAGAGCAACAGTGGACTTCTCTGCTTCCTGTGTGCTCAGCAGTCCCAGCAGGAGGATTTGTGATACTATTAACGCTATAATTAGTCTCATGTGCACATCTGGCCAGAATTGTGCACCACTTTCATATTGCTGACTATAGACATTAATTATCTTGCAACGATGGAAAAAAAATAAGGGACCCAGTTAAGAAAAGAATGATGATAAGGGCTGATATTTAAAATACCAAATGAAACATTTTCATGAACAGTTGCAAGCAGAAGTTATTTAGTGGTGTGTGAATTCAGCATGAACAAATACCGTGGTGATTTGAAACGTGAAGAGAGAATTGTACCTGATGTCTGAAAACAAGATATGCGAGGCTGAAGAACACTATGATGAAGGGAAGAAGCATTGGTGTGACAACTGCATATACAAGCCCAAGCAGAAAGTACAGCTGTAACCGTGGTTCTGAGTTGTAAAAATCCAGGCTTCCAGGATCCATGGCCTGCTCACGGTCACGTTCAGTTCTGACCAAGAAAGCATTCTTTATATGAAATACGACTAATGCCTTCAATCGAAGAACTTCAGCAGCTATACCAGCCCAGCCATCCACCATTATATATGTCATGAAAAATGATGCCTTCATAGGAATGGACTCTCCAACAACTTCTGGAATTCTTGAGGCAACATAAGGAAAAAAACAAAGACAATATAAAATAGTGACATTTGTTAGTTAGATAGTAAATATTGACCGAAAGTATCATAATCAAATAGTAGTATCAGAATGCAAGAAAGTGACTTTAAATTTCAACATACTTGTTAGCGGACTGATGGATGAACTTGTCGAGCTGTTGGAATGCTGTTCCAGTTATTACACTCCCCAAGAATACATTCACGAAAAGGAAAATGTAGTATTTCGTTGCTGTTTTCCTGTCCAATCCAGACAGTGATGTGTGTCCTTCAATTTTGCTCATGGCCATTAGAATGGTTGGGAGAAGTATAAGGAAGATTTTCAATACAATTCCCGGCAAGAAACCTTGGATAACTGACTTAAGGGAATTTCTGCATGACATTAAAAAATACAATTTAGATCCAAAAGATGAAATTTTCTTTCAAACAATTTATAATATAAAAAGGTGTTGGGTTTTCTTTGTCCACTCCAACAAGGAGTCTTGGTAGCTGAAACATGCAGCTAGTAATGAATTTTATAATTTACAAGCAATGTTTTCTTGCACACCTCCACCATTCTCATTCATTTAGTGATAGGTATATCTTGTAAAACTGGACTGATTGCAAAATGTTCTTTTTTCTTCTTTTTTCCCATTGCGGGCGCATCCGAATTTCATTACCTCTCTAGCAATGAATTTTCATAGCATTCACTCTAGTGTTCACCCATTACATGAAAGCACTCACAATGTAAAAAGCCCAAGAGCACAAGCTCCTTTTGCAATCAGTCCAGTTTTACGAGAATGCAATGGTGACATCAACAGTTTCAGAGACCATATTCACAGCCAAAGACAAAAATGTGATTATTCACTTTGCACCATGTTCAACAAAACCATTTTGAACCGTTGCAAGGGGGGTAGTTTGTCTAGTTTTGGATGGAGGGTATAAGATGTCTGTTTTTTTGGGTTCAGAGAGGTTTTTAAACTATGCGACAAATTCAGTGTGTGTGTGGGGGGGGGGGGTGTCAGATTCAGGGTATGTGTGTGGGGTGGGGGTGGACTTCACTTTCCAAGAAAAGCAAGCAAAGCAGGCTTCAAAGAAGCAAGGCTACCCAAACAGGCACTGATCATTGATTTAGCAAGAAAGGTTGTCTTAAGATTCACAAGAACTCTACACAAGAGACTCCACTAAAGATCCATAAATGATGCCTGCTAATGAATTTCAAATGTTGACTGTCTTATTTTTAAATGTGTGCGCAATTGTCTGGACACAAACCCACTTCAACACTACCGACAATGACTCATTGGAAGTCTTTACTTTTTTTATGTTCTAACTTATAAGATAGCAAGAGTTAGCTAACACTCCTTGTAAAATAACATAACACAAATGCTTTAACTTAACAGTAATTAAAATATAGTAACACTAACCTCTCTATTATAGGTTTTAAGAAAGGAAGCACCTTCTCAATATCGTCTAGATTTGCCAAGGATTGGACTATTGCAATCGGTACCATGAAGAAAAAGGTCAGAAAGAAGAGGGCAACAGTTATGATGAGCCTCCTAACTGAGAGCTCAACAAAAGGTATTGCGAGATTATCCCAATAAACATCACGAGGTTCTGGAGCCCATTCAGTTAACCACACTGTTGGATTACTTGTCTGTTGTGTTTGAGCACAAACAGCAGCCCCCCACCGTGTTTTGAAAGAAACAAATGCTGCTGGCATAATAGAATTTGGATCAGTGATCACCTTTTGTCTCTCCTCATCTTCCTGAAACTCATGTGAAAACATTGCTCAGTATCATGAATATTATCAGGCAAGTTTGCAGTAAGAATCGAAGGAAGGTCTTGACAGTCTGACATACTGTCAAGATGATGAATAAGCGGTTGGTCCTTCCAGTGAAAATATACCTGTTTACATAACTCCTCAATTTCCTTTTTGTAGTATTCTATGGCATCCACTCTTTGTCCCCAAAGACCCCACAATCCTGTCTATAAGAAATGTATTGGAGTCATACCACTTCTATGCTTATTTACAAATCCATTGAAACAACATCTTAGATGATGAGTCTTTTTGTGGACTAGGATATGTTTACAACTGAGAAGCTTTACCTTCATAGTTGGTTTTTTGGCAGGTTTTTTAGCATGCTTGTTTTCGTAGTAGATTAACCAGTTTTGCAAGCCTTTCTTCTTCTCAACCAAGCCCGAAAGGTGGTTCGCATTGTATACAATCTGTAGATCAAATTTAGAAAATTACTCCATATGAGAGGGGAATTTCGAACTGGAATTTCCTTTCAATTTAGGTGCATATGATCCTCTTTCAAATAGAACGAGAGGAAAAAAGGCAAGCCATTCTTCAGTTAAAGAAGTGCAGTCAAAGAATAACGAACAGAGTGAAAAAATAAAGAGCTGCTTCTTGTCTAAATTTTCTTATTGCTCAATCGTATAAGTTATTCACCATGGCAATACTACAGTGGACAGAAGCTATGAAAATTGGAACCTGGTGACTGAGGTAATGATCACGATGATTCACAGCAAAGAAGTGCTCAACATGCTCACTAACAGATTCATCAGGGTCTGGAGGTACATTTCGCACAAGGACCTAACAAAGCAGGAAAAATTAGGGGTTAGGGAATTTTACACTTTAACAGTATCCTAAAAATAATAATAAGATGATTTACGGAAATTGTATGGAAGAGAATCTACCGTGTATTGATCAGGTCGGCGATTTTGATTAGCAAGAAAGCGCAATCTCATAGTTGTGACAACCTTATATTCGTGATACAACACGAAAAAGGTCCAAAATGTAAACACATAGGACATTGCTATGTGTGCCCAAAACCTATTAAAAAATCAGTAATTCAGTAGATAGATCTCTTCATCAATAGTAGATAACTTATCAGCCCATGTGAAGTAGCAGGAGACAAAAGAGTACATGTAAAAAAGAATTAAAGAAGTTGCCAGCTACATAAACGGGCTCTCCTGTGTGTTCAAGAGAAAAAAAAAGCTACATTGGCAGGCAAATGTTTGGAAAAGTGTAGATATAGGAATTGTGTTTCTTTTGTGCACAGTCTATGCTGCAAGCAAGCACATGATTTTGGAAACACCATGATTCAGTAGTGTCCATAACACATTGAATTCTTAAAACTGTTATTGCTGCAGACTTAGAAAACGCTTTGTAGGCAATTTTGTGTTGATTATAAAAGTAAATACTTCTATCTTGTCATTGTTCAGTTGGCTTCCTGGCTTAGGCAAAACTAACCACAACACCTAAAAGACTATTTGCAGACAATCCTTTTATGTTCTTCTATGTGTATCAAGATCTTGCAAAAATCTTAATAAACTATTTTGACATTATTCTGTTTACATAAGTAGTTGATCAAAGCCATGCACCAGTATTAATTTGTAGGATTTTTGTGTTAATTATAAAAGTCGTCACTGCAAGACTATTTATGTGCTAAATGTATTCGACACGTCAAAAGTGTGCATAATTATAGATTGTACTCTAGGTTTCAAACAAGCCAATAAAAATGAGAATAACTTGGAACATGTTTCCAAAACTCCAAATATATGACTGATAACTTATTACAAAAGATGTAATAAAAATTCTTAGAACCTCCCAAAGCTTCTAACTAAGTTTCTACGCTAATGTACAGCAATACTGAGAAAATGGGTATTGCTGTACATTAGCGTATTATGCGACATGTAACTATAAAAAAACAGGGGACATGGTCCATTCTGAAGCTGCAAGATGCACTAAACAACACATGGCTTGAGCAAATAGAAGTAGAGTTAGCTATACCTTTTTGAACCTTTTCCAAGATTTGATATTGAAAGCTTGTCAATTTCGTCATAACTTATTCCCTTTTCATTTTCCAGTGTTGCACTAGTCCAATTGACGGGAACAAGAACAGAGAATGCAAGCAGTGCAATTGGCACAAATATTTTTAAACTGCAAATGAAGGACACAATGCCCCATCAGGAAACATATGTACTTTTTATGCTGTGGAATATTGATTTACTAGAGCATAAGTTTAAACGACTAAAATGGTCATGTAACATTAAACTGGCAGTTCAATTAATTACATTTGAACTCTGAAGACATGAAACTATATCAACGATGCAATGTGAAAATTGAGAAAGATTAATATTATACTCACCCAAGAAGGTAGATACGGACATATACTGCTGAGTCAAGTCCCGCGTGCTCAATCAGTTCAGGTTCTGGCATTTTCAGTGCTGCTGGCATCCAGTTCAAAAATCGAATATATGTTGATAGATCTGCGTTGACAAACTTTGAAAAAACAGTTCCCAAGTGCCTTGGGCTGCTTCTTGTCCCTTTGAGGTACCATTTTGGGAAGTACACCCGATCGTTAATAGGCTGTATTCTCAGAACTGCAAACGCAAGAAGGAATCCCAACGCAGATAGTATATTTATTCCCGCAGAAACGCCAATGTCAGTGAGGGAACCCATATCTCTCTAATGGAACTCACTCCAGAACAAGCATCATACAGTAGTGGCTAGCTATTGGAGCAGAAGTCTGCAGGCAAGCGAGATATATTGGTCAAATACTGGTGCCAGTTGGCCACTTGTTGGACCAATAGAATGAAAAGTCGAGAACTAATTCTTTCTTACAAACATAACAAAATTGGCAATAAACTTCTTAATGATATCCTGTAAGTTTTTGTTAAAAATGCAATTTGGTGCGTGCACACACAAGCTTAGCAGGCTCGATCGAAGTAGTCATTCCATTTTGCATAACTAGGGAACTGTAAGCTTTTTGTCAAAAATGCAATTTGGTGTGTGCACACACAAGCTTAGCAGGCTCGATCGAAGTAGTCATTCCATTCCATTTTGCACAACTAGAGAAACCTTACATTGCTATGTTCTTGGTGGGTGAAAAAAAAGGAAACCTTGCGATGCTCAAGAAAATGCATATCTTTTATTATTCTTCACACAACACATTGCATTGCTCAAGAAAATGCATATGTTTTATCATTCTTCATGCACGCACAACACATTGCTCAAGAAAATGCATGTATCCTGTTATTCTTTGTGGCAACACTAGAACTTAGTCACATGCTAAAACCCAGCTAGTATTGTGCGAGTTTAAAACCAGTTTATTCGTTATATAAAAAGCTAATTTGTCACGGCACCTGGATCTGAGTATTTTCTAAGCAATTAATGGACTCAAGGGCCAAAGGAAAAGACGGAGAGAACGCTTGTTTCGACGATGAAGTTTGAACTGGGCCAAACCGAGCCAAAAGAACCAGATTGGTGGTGTTCCAGTTCACGTCGTGAAATGGCCGGTGAATGCAATGCCCCTAGCCCTACTCCCAGATCACCCCCCAGCAAGCGTTAAATGGGTCAGAAAAAACGTCAAACGCAGAGGAAGCATTCGAGATTATTAACCTAATAACCTGTTGTGGACTACGAGCGTTACCTCGAGGGCGTTGATCCCGAGCGGCGGTGGCGCGAGCCCCGGTCGGAAACGGGCGCCGATCGCCGTCGGTCGCCATGGAATGCGTGTGCGTGGGCGGATCGTGCGTGTGAGCAATGTGGTCGTCAAAATCGCGATTCCATTTGAGTCTTTACGAGCCTACCTCAGCTAAACGATCCAAACCGTTTAAGCATCGCGATTTGGTTGAATCGAGACCTGGGCAATGCGGAGTAGACAGCCGGAGGGCGAGGCCGTCGCATCGAGGAGGGGCGCCGACGCCGATGCGGCGGATGTTAGCTGTAGACGCCTGGTGGTGGTGGGACGCTGAGGCCCGTGCTCTTGGGGCTGAGACCGGCGCGGAGGGGATGATGAGGGGGGCGACGGCGGCGGGTCGAGGTGGCCGCCTCGTGGGTCAAGATCGCCACCGCCGCTCAATCAGGAGGCGCCGCGATGCGGGCGGCGGAACGTGGGAGAACCGCGGAGGCAAGCAGGCGGCGCGGGGGCGTGGCCCTCCTGCTGATTTGGTTGTTGCCGCGGAGACGGGAGGCGCCGGCACGACGTTTTCTTCCGCGTCCGCGCCCGCTCTTGGCTGGCTCCGCCCAAAATGTTTGTTGTGCGCGGCGCGCCGGCCCGGGGCGCAACGGAAATAACGACGTACGGGGGCGGGTAATGGGAGGGGAGTGGCCGAGTGATGGGATCCCGCGCGGTTCCAGCTGCCCTGCCGGCGCCTGGCTCGGGCGCTGCGCCTCTGCCAATTGTATGCCCGCCGGCGCTCCTCCTTGGTTTGCGCGCGCCCGGCACTTAGAGCCTGTTTGGTTCGTGCTGTGACACGGCACACCAAATCAACGGCCGCGTCTAAGCTTTGGCGAGCATTTTCGGCGCCGCAACTTAGGCATACTTCGGCAGCGAAAATGAACTAGCACCTTGTTGCAGCTATGTGGCAAGCCTAAGCTTACGGCAAGAAGCAAACGCCGGCCGCTGAAGCCGCAGTTGTGGCGTGGCGCGTGTTGGCAAGTTCACAGCACGAACCAAACAGGGCCGAAGTGTGTCACTTAGGCTCCGTTCGTCTCTGTGTTGCTATATGGATCTAGATTGTCAAATTGTTGCATTAGGCAATAGTGAAACAGCTCATCCATATGGTATCATATCATAATGCAGAAACGAACAAGCTCATGGACCGTACAGGGTTGGAACTAGGTGGTCTGGAGCAAACCGGCCTTCCGGGCCCAAGTACCCAACAAATGACTTTTTTTTTAAATTGCCCAAGTAAGGTAACAACATATGCTAAAGAGAAATATCTACCCTACCGAACGTCTCAATCCATTTTAACATTCAACGAATAAAACTTCACAAATTTTCCATTATGTGCCAAACAAGCCCGTCTTTTTCATATGTTGCAAGGCACTTTTGCACCCATAGTTCCAACCTAGCTACGCTGTCGCTATCGCCAGTCTTCGCCTCCATGCTATCGTCGTTTCCCTTTCACCTCATCTAAGCCATCCCCCTACCAAGGTGTTTCTCTTTAACGCCTAAGCATTAGGATCCCCACCCGGCGCCCATCTTCTTCCTCCCGCCCCGCTCCTCCCGCCACCTCGAGTGCCGCCCGCGGCCGGCGCCTCACCAACGCCTCGCCGCTCCGCCCACCGCTGCTCGCCGCTAACCTAGGGGCCGTCACGCAGCTACCGCCATTTCCCGCTGCCGGTCTCTCCACCGCCCCCCGCCCGCCACTTCCGCCGGGCCAGCCCGCGCCCCCGGCCTCCTCTTTTATCACCGGAGGTGAAGGAGACGGGTCGCCGGCGAACCCCAACCTTGAACCCTAACCCTAACCTTCGCTGCCCCGGCGCTGCCCGCCGTCGCCCGGAAGGCCGCCGACGCCTCGGCACCCTCGCTGCAGCCTCCTCGCCCCGTGGGCCGCCACCCCACTGGCCCCCTCCTGCGCCACCGCGAGCTATCTGCCCTCCTTGCGCGCGTTAAATAGCAATTTGGCTCCTAACAGCTTTGCTTAGGGTATGTTTGGATTCTTTGCTTCACCTTGCCTAGCCTTGATAAGCAAGCACATGTGTTGTGTGTGAAAAATCTTGCTTTGCTAGGCTACCTTGCCTCCAAGAGCAAGGAAATCCTTGCCTAGCCAGGAGAGCCAAATCGGCTCTCCGTCGCTAGCAAGGCAAGCTGCTGCTGGTGCATGCCCACGCGTTCAATGCAGTACAACGTCTGCTCTTCTGACACATACGGATGGTGCTATAAAACAAATCACAGCACATGCAAGTGGCAGTCACCGGCAAACCAACCAAACACGACGCTCACCTTGCCTAATAGCCTCGCCTCGCCTCGCTTTGCCTTGCTGCCTAGCTAAGCAAGGTGAAGCAAAGAATCCAAACATACCCTTAGTGGCATACATTATGCCACAACTCTCTTTGATCAATTCTATCCCGAGAATGCTAGACATACTTCATTGATGGTGGACTTGAAATTTCTCTCATTGAATTTAGCACATTAATTTTCTCATCCGATCAATTTGTCTTCCTTATTTTGTTCACATCTTCCCCGGTTTCCCCCATGCTACTCATGATTCATTCACGTTTCTTTCTCTCACACACACGCGTGCACACACGCGCGCACGCACACACAATTTCCTCTCTGCCTCATTCCACTCCCATCCAAACTCATCACAAAAAATCTGTACCTCCCCTCCTCTTGCTTCCACCGCGTCGACGGCACCAATCTGAGAAGAAGATGTTCTAGGCATGGTTGCTCGTTTTCTCATTCCTTGCATAGGCTTATTAATTTCAGAGGTATTATGCCTATGAATGTATATATTTTCTAGGCTTTAAAAACCCTATATAGGGTCTTTTTTATACGACTCTTCTCAAAGAATGGAATTCAAACTAGAGACATAGTTTGCAAAAGGAAGGAGGATAAATCATGTTGTTTTGCTATGAGCATGAATTCATGCTCTCCTGTTCACCGAAGCTGACGCTACCGGCACACACGAGACATCCTTTGCCTGTCCGTCAGCCAAAAGCAACGTCACCGGTCAGGGGCAAACGCAAAAAAGAGGAAGAAGAGGACAGCGACGCTCGTCGCCATCGCGTGATGTGGGCCGTCCGCGCACCGCCCGTCCTGATGCCGTGGGCCGCGCCGCGCCGTGCGTCGCCATTCTCCAACGGGGTAGGGTAACGGCCGACGGCAGACCCAGCCCGGGCAGACCTCGTCGCCCGCCTGGCCGCCTCGTCGTCCTCCGCGCGGCGCGCCCGCTTTTCCAGTTCCACCACGTGTGCGCCGCGCATCGGCTCCTCCCCCTCCTGTGCTCCACTCCACTCCACTCCACCGCAATCACCTCTCCACTCTCCAGTGTCCGGTGTCCCTCGCGGAGCACGCGCGATGCACACTGACTACTCGACGCAATCCCTCACCCGCTGCTGATCTCGCCGCTCCCCCTCGATCCCGACACATGGCCTCCGCCCTCCCCGCGCCGCCGGCCCCGCCCCGCGCCTCCTGGCGGGGGCTCGCGCCCCGCCGTCCGCCGGCCCGCTGCGGGGCCCTCCTCGCCAGCGCGGCGGCGGCGCGCTCTTGCCGCTACCGCTTCCGGACCGACGACGACTGCGTGGTGGACGTGGCCGTCGCCGGGAAGGAGGGCGGTGCGGGGTACGCGGTCGCCGTTGAGGTCCCGGCGGCCCATGGGCGGGAGGGCGGGTTGGTGCTCCGCCCCGCGGACTCCGGCGAGGGCGTCCCTCTGGCCCCCGCCGCCTCGGGAGGCGCGCTCGCGGCGGAGCTGTCCTACGACGCGGCCCGCGCGCCGTTCCACGCGTCGTTCGTGCTGGCCGACGCGGCGGGGGCGGAGATACGGAACGCACCGCGGGACGAGCTTCCGCGTGCCTGTCGGCGTCGGACGGGGCCGCCCCGCGCCGCTCGGGGTGTTCCCTCTCCAAGGACGGAGCCGCCAACTTCGCGGTGTACAGCAAGAGCGCCAAGGGCATCTTCCTCTGCCTGTTCGCCGACGGCGGCGGGGACGAGCCCGCACTGGAGATCGAGCTCGATCCGTACGTCCACCGGACAGGCGATGTCTGGCACGTCTCGCTGGAGAGCGTGGAGGGATACGCCAGCTACGGCTTCCGCAGTGGGCTGTTCGCCATGTTTGGCATCGACCGCCCACTGCTCGACCCGTACGCCAAGGTGATCGGGGACTTCGTTCCTGGCCACTCTTCTATTAATGAGGATGTGCCGTCCGTAAGGTGCCTCGCGTCCTTGAAGAATGCACCCAGATACAGCTGGGGTTGGGACAAGCACCCATGCTTGCCGTTAGAGAAGCTTGTGGTCTACCGGGCAAATGTGGCTTTGTTCACCAAGGACAAGTCGAGCGGGCTGCCGGACAATGCTGCCGGTACTTTCTCTGGGTTGGCTGCAAAGGTAGAACACTTCAGGCATCTCGGTGTCAATGCAGTTTTGCTGGAGCCGGTGTTCCCATTCCACCAGGCGAAAGGGCCATATTTCCCGTACCATTTCTTTTCACCTATGAGTTTGTATAGCAGCGACCGTTCCAGCGTTTCAGCTATCAAGTCTATGAAGGATATGGTCAAAGCAATGCACAGAAATGAAATAGAGGTTCTCTTGGAGGTTGTTTTCACACATACCGCTGAAGGAGGAGCAGAGTGTCAAATGATATCGATCCGAGGCATCGATGGTCCCTCATACTACATTGCTGGCGGGGTTGCTGGATGCAATGCATGTGTATTGAATTGCAATCATCCGGTCACTCAAAAGCTGATTTTGGACAGCCTCCGCCATTGGGTGCTTGACTTCCATGTTGATGGGTTCTGCTTCATCAATGCCCCTTTCCTTGTTAGAGGCCCAAGTGGTGAGGGCCTATCGCGGCCTCCCCTTCTTGAAGCCATAGCATTTGACCCTGTTCTGTCAAAGACTAAGATCATCGCAGATCCTTGGTCCCCGCTTGACATGTCTAATGTCCAATTTCCATTCCCTCATTGGAAAAGATGGGCTGAGATAAACACAAGATTCTCTATGGATGTGCGTAAGTTTCTTAAAGGAGAAGCACTTATTAGTGATCTTGCTACACGTTTGTGTGGCAGCGGGGACATGTTCTCCTCAAGGGGCCCAGCATTTTCATTCAATTATGTATCCAGGAATTCTGGACTTACTCTTGTTGATCTGGTGAGCTTCAACAGTGATGAGCTTGGTTCAGAGTTCAGCTGGAATTGTGGTGAAGAAGGACCATCACAGAACGATGCAGTACTTCAAACAAGGCTAAGGCAGATACGCAATTTCTTGTTTATTCTGTTTGTTTCCCTCGGTATTCCTGTTCTGAACATGGGAGACGAATGCGGACACTCTGCTGCTGGTTCAACATCCTACAAGGATAGAGGTCCTCTGAACTGGAAAGCTTTGAAGACCAATTTTGTAAAGGAAGTTTCCGGGTTTATTTCATTTCTATCTGCACTAAGGAGTCGACATGTGGACATTTATCAGAGAAGAGAATTTCTAAAACTTGAAAATATACATTGGTATGGGAGTGATCTATCAGAGCCACGATGGGAGGATCCTACTAGCAACTTTCTTTGCATGCACATAAATGCAGAGCTGGATGGGGAGATGCCAGATTCAACTGGGGGTGACTTGTATATATGTTTCAATGCAAACGGGGAATCATTGGGAGCTACTTTACCAGCTCTAGCAGAAGGATCCATGTGGCTACGCTTGGTTGATACATCACTCACATTTCCAGGTTTCTTTTCAAGCGAGTCTGATCCTAAAGTACACCAAGTGCTAGGATTTTCCTCATATCAAGTAAAAGCACATAGTTGTGTTTTGTTTGAATCGAGGAGGGTTCTTTCCTAGTTTCTAATGTCAGACATGAAGCCCTCACGGCTTCAGTAATAAGTTAAAGCTTTGTGGATACAAACTCTGAGAGGACCTGGGTAAGAAGTTGCAAATTGGAACCTTACTGTAGACAGGAATGTTTGTGAAATAAAATCCGTCATTCTCAACTTACTGAAGCCCTTAGCTGCAACCTTCTTGTAGATGAGAATGGTTATGATATCAAGATCCCCCCTCTTTGCAGGATCATGGATGCATGCCTAATTTCTTACTGCCCTTTTATCTGAGCCCCCTGAAATTCCGTAGCTTTCTTGGCTCTTTTTGTGAAGATGCATTTACTACTATGCTTGTTAAACACTGGCAGAGGGTGGTACGGTCAAAAAGGATCTTTTCAATCAGTCGTGAATATGTTAAAGCAGCTAGAGAAGCTGCAGATTATACGACAAGTGGGACTTGGTCCTGGAAACGGTGACGAATGAGCACCTCCCTGAAATGATGAGGACCGAGGGTGTTTGTTTTGGAGTCTAGAGGACGCACGTTGCATTGCATCCTCATAATTCGTGGGTTTCCCCGCATCTCGCTTCTTGCGTTGTCTAGTTTAAGACACCGCTCGGTACTGCGGTACCCGGACTGTGACGCCATGCAAACAGGAGCCGGTCACAGCAATTCCAAACATGTGAGCGTTCACCCCGGGCGAACGATCTGGGCGTGGGGCTCCACTATGTAGTTTCTGCCGTGCGCGTCCGCCTGTCCTGGGCCTAGCATGCCTCGCGCAGTTGCGCCTCTATTTTTTCCCATGTACCTTTCGGGCAGTGAAGATGCAACTAGAGTAAGACATCACGGGTTCAGATAGTTTTTTCATTGGCAGTGCAAATATACATCGTTATATATCTCTACGCATACAAATGTACATTGGTGCTGAAGCAGATTGCATGACTCTACCCAAAACAGTTAATGGTCTAACTACCTGAAAACTAAGATTTACCGTGAAGGTGGTTCTCTAACTGTCGAGTACAATGTAAAGTTAATGGCTTCTAGCTTCTGTGCAGACGGCATAATCATTCGATCATACTCAACCCTCACCATTTTAGGGAGGACGCTAGATCCAGGAGAGATTCCACTTGACGTATCGTCTGCATCTTCTCCTGCTGCTTCAACATGCTTGCAACTGATTCCGGGTCATATCCAGTTTGTACCTTGTTCTTTTCTTGCTCAGCTTGAACCTCTTTCAGCAGCTCATCGACTTCCCTGACAAAGTCCACTCTCAGGAGAAGATCGTCATCCTGCGGTGGCAGCTCAATTCGCCCTTCATGCTGAAAAAGGAAGGGAAATAATATAGGAAACAATGCATTCAGGATGTTTCTGTAGCATATGAAAACCAAGAAAACATAGAAGGCGTTCTAAAAAGCAGTAGGCCCTGAAGCCAACTATTTTTAACTGAAAAAAATATAATGATTCTATTTAGACAGTTAGACCCAACAAATTTGCTAGAGGGGTTGTGAAAATGATTTCTATATTGACTATCATGTATGGTTTGCTTTGAGATAGGTCAATTATTTCAAAAACTCTCAACAAAAACTAATAGGCCTGCATGGCCTAGGGCTCAAGTAATAAATATTTCCAATTTCCAAGAAAGTCTAAAAAACGCAGCATCAATATCTACGAGTGGTGACATGTAAGCTAATACTTAAAAGTTGTTAGTGCCTTCTGTGTAAAGTTGCTAGCTCAAGTTTTGACAGATCTTGTACTGGAAGTCATGGGAAAGGTCACTTGTCTCGAAATAACATACATTCTCCATGTTGAACCCAGCAGGAAAGACCATAGTGAATGGGTCCTCTCTTGGAAAAACTTCAAGCATGAGCTTTCTACATTTCTTTAGCCACTTGTCATTATCACCTCCATCATGAAGATTAAGAAGTTCATTGAGTAATCTCATGGCAGGAGTTGCTTCACTCTTTAGAATCTCTGTCTGCATTAAGATTATGATTGCTGATTATCCCACCAAATACCAATGACAATGAGCTCATTAGAAGAAAAGAGAAAATACCTGAATACTCAATTTATATGGATACATCTAGCTATGAATAAAAAGGTACAGCTACCGAGCTACGTCGCTTACCTCTACCCTTCTATACAAGAGATCAAGGCTTCTGATGGCATCCCGCTCATCCTGCAGGTACAACAGAATGTTATATATCCAAAAAAGCAGAGTCCATTCACATTATTAACTTACAAGAAAAGGAGCAGCTTATATATCTTTCTGCTATATATTGAGAAAATATGAAAGTATCAAGATCAACTGGTGTCTGGGAAATAAAAGATCTAAGGAAATGTAGTAAACAATGTTTACAAGTTATAATATTTAACACTGCGGTAGTGCTATAAAAAAAATTCAATGAGCGACAACAAGAATGTAACTCTAATATGATTAACGTAGAGAGAAATATATGATTAACATCTGGCACATAGGGATTTTAGGAGTTCCTAGGAAATAACTCTATTTAATAAAATACTTTAAACTCCAAACTGTAAACAAGGATAAACAGTCCATAAGTACATACATCACGCCGAGCAACATCAAGTCGATTCCAAATGACCATAAGAACAAGTTCAGTAAGCTCTCCTCTTTCAGCAGCCTTCTCAATTTCCTGCGTATGAGCACAGTAGCAGTTCATCAATAAAACAAAACTATCCTAAAATGAATATTTGAAAACAAAACAGCATCCTAGGTAGCAAAATTCAAGTTTAGGGATTAGTAACTATAAATTTCATTTTGGTATGAGAAAAGATCATGCATTGATGCTACACTTTGGAGTCAACATCTGATGAGTTAGATGTTGAATATATTGCCCAGTGAAAGTAGAATGGCTGCATGGATTATTGTTGGCTGCATTAGATGACAGCTATGGCCAATGGTCCAAGACCTAACAATTAAAGAAAATAGATCATATGAGACTGGAGCATGGTGCTTGGGGGGCAGGCATCTGTGAGTTCCAATGAGTAATTTCTAAGACTCATGTTCACAACAGCTTAATGCCTATATTGCCATAATTTCCTATATCTAAGTGTTTTCTTGGTCACTGAAACAGCCAAGAAAGAGCAATGCTGTTCGATTGCATTTATTTCACACCCTGTTCCAGTTTTGTGACTACTTTCCATAATCACCAAAACCATGGTTAGCTATATTCATAAAGATAAAGGGAGAGAAATATCAGATATAAAAATGAAGGAATATTTGCATCTTTAAGAAGGCACGATGAGGTGTTTAGTTACCTTTTCAACATCTTCACCAGCTCTTATGAAACTTGAAACCAAAATCCTAGCTTTGCAAACTTCTTCCTGTGGGTAAGCTTTCAGGCGCATGCCAATCTCTCGGTACTCATTTGTTATTCTTTCCTCCTCAGCCTCCTCTTTCTGCCGATACGCATGCCATTCCTTAGTCCTCTCCCGCTGACGTGCTTGCCACTCCTGCATGTGGAAGTGCATGTGATATATATGGTTGCATAAAAAATAGTTGCTTCTGGAATTAAGTAAAATGATTGATACCATCTGTTAACTCATATAAAACATAAAATTTTAATGAAATTCGATGTGGGACGCTGTTCAATGAGAATGTGTCATAGCACCTTTGAGAGTAAATCAGTTTTGAGACATCATGGTACAAGTAATTCCAACTATATTGCGAATGTGAATGGAGATGGCCATATGGATGGCACTGGTAATTATAAAGTTATTATATTAACTCGGCACAAAGTGAGGATTTTTTGTGAGGAGGTCCATGACGACAATGTTTCAGTCCCACAGGCTAAAAGTTGATGCATCAGAATTATTCAGAAACTGTACATGTAAAGAACCATCAACGTTGTGCATTTGGTATACCCACCAATGACAAAGTTGTGATTTTAGTTGTTTTGCTAAATAAAAATACTAAGATAATAAGGCCCTTTGTGATCTTTGCCCACAGTCTAGGCCCACAACAGCAAATAGACTAACAACAATAATGGTTAATTAAAAAAACTCGACCCCCTAAGGGAAAGACCTCCCAGAGGCACTGTAAGTAATGTAGAAATTTCCTCAAAGTGTTTTTTTTAAAAAAGAAATTCCCTCAAAATGCAGGGTTGAGAGAAGGCCCCAAAAGCTGGCTGCCTAGGACATGCCTGTGGGGCATATACTCTGAAGACAGATTTCATATAGAGGAAAAAACACCCGTCTCCTGGTTCTGGTTTATATCATGCTTGTTGGTTGATCCTACCACCAATTCACCTTAAAAGAGATGGGATTTAGCTTGCGTGTCACCCGCCCGATGAGGATGAAATGCCTCAGCGAATTAACCACGAAATCCACTCTACAAGCGCAAGCATACGCACATACCTCGTCGTAGAACTCGGGCGCCATCCCTTCAAGCTCGACCTCATCGGCCGCGGCGGCGCCCTTGTTCTTCTCCACGGCTGCAGCGGACGAGGTGTCATTAGCCAACGATGGGCACGGCCCACCACGCGTACCCTATACGGAGAGGCAGGCTGCGCCAGCAAGTGGAAGCCGTGCAAGCACCAAACAAACCTGAGACGGGGTGCAGGCGCCTCGCAGAGCGGAGAGGGCGCAGGCGCGACGAAGCGGGGTGCCGTGGGCCGGGGACGTGGGGGCCGCGGGAGAGGAGGGAGAGCTCAGCCGGCCTCGGCCCGAGGAAGGCGGGCAGCGCGGTCGCCGCGGCGGCCATCGCGCGCACGGAGGAGATGACGCGGGCGGCGGTCTTCGCCGACGAGGGTTTTGGCCTTGGGTTTGGCCTTCGGGTAGGTGAGGATTTTTGCTTGCGGTCGGGCCGAGCCGGCAGTGCAGCGTGGCTCGCAAAATTGTGGATTACAGTGGCAGTGGGCACCTCTATCCAGTACAGTATCCGTCTGCTTTGCTTTGAACAAAGCTTCGCCCCGCCAAAACTGTGTTCTGACTGACTCAGGGCTCCACTTCGCGGGCTTTCAGAATGTGACGTTGCAGCCATATGAATACCGACGGGGAGAGGTCGTCAGTGCACACAGAGGAGAGTCGAAATTATCCATGGAGAATGGAGTTACCCAATCACGAGCTTGGCACTTGTATAGGCAACTTTCCCTTTATTTTTGGCAGATTTAAAAAGAGCAATATTCTTGCAATAGAGGAGACTTCACACATTCTCACACCTCAGTAAACTGAGTTGCCGCTGTTACTCGGAGTTTACATTTCAGATCTTTTCTTTATATTATGCACTTACATTGTTATAATTGTGTGTTTACATTCCTAACTAGACTTGGATTGGAACTTAAGGTTGAAAGCCTTTTTTAAAGTAAAATCTTATTACACATTTAACTTGCATCTTTCATAGTTTTTGAAAAATTGGATTTGTGGGTTTTAGAATTTTAGAACATCTAATTCACCACTCTGCTTAAGGCGTAAGTCTACTTTCAAAATGCTCGATAGATGTGATCAATTACATTGAGTCTTTAGATCAAATGCTGCCTTAGAACAAAACGTGGAAGGATTCGCAACCCAGTTTAACATGACCGGACGGGTTTATTATTATTTTCTTACGAAGCGTGGAAAAGACACATAAACACAAGAAATGGATTTCAGTCCTTAATTAAACCTGATGGTCGAAAACTAGCGGTAAAGTTTTAGGTGTCGCCACGAGCACAAAAGCATAGATGTGGCACCAAGTTATACTGTATCGCTATTATCGATAGATATATACTAAATTTTAAATCAATTTCGCAAAAAAATATCATAAGAATATTTTCCATAAACAAAGCTATTTGTTCACATGGAACATGAGTCCCTGGCATTGAACAAATGACCAGCCACACGAGTCCCTCATTATGTGCTAGAAAAGAAAGGTAAAGCGAGAGAGCTGGGGGCGCAACGGAACGGAGAAGCATGACTGCATGATAGCACATCCCAATGTCTGTTTCATTAACAGTTCTTTATTCTTGCATCGTTTGTCTTGTATCAGTATATCTGTTGGGGTTTAGCAAACCCCGTCTAACCATACAATCATGAGCTCATGGCACAACCCACTTGTAATCGATGTATCTTTTGTTGGAAGTATTATTCAACAATATGGCAGTCTAAAGCAACAGTATTGCAACTGGTGACATCAGACCTCTGTTCACCTCACCCCTCGGTCATGGAACGAACCTTGCGTGCCCCTGAAACATTTTTATTACAAAAAAATCGAATTAGTAGTTTGGCAAAATGGAAGAAAAAAAGTACACGTAATATCTGTAACATGCATTTCAAGTTAACAAAACTAGCCAAGGGGCAAGAAGTGATCACATGAAAGATTGAACTCTCATAAAATTACTAAAAAAAAGGTACAAAACTACTTTGGTGATCAATTTCCCGAAGGACTGGCTAATTTATGTAGAACTATAACACCTGTTGAACAAATTATAACAGGCAGACAATTTCCACTGGGTAATACAAATAAAAAGGAATATTGAATATAGTCCAGCAATCAATTCCATGAAAAAATCACGAAAATTTTCCACTTTCCTCTAGCATACAAGGAACAAGATAAAACATAGACAAAATTTTTCTTCACATAACACTAAGGAAAAGATAACAAGCAACTTCCAGAACATAGCAGAAATGGGAAAAATATACATCATTTTAGCACATTATCTCTTTCTAGAAGCTAAGATAACTACAATAACAAGCAGTTAATATGATTTATCTATCTATCACTATAAATATAAGTTTCCACCTGTACAAAAACATCGCAAAAAAGCATTAATATACTAATTCTAATGAGTAGGGCGATTTTCGAGTCTGACCCAAACAACTCAATACTTGGAAAACACCTACCTGAACAGCTACATAGTTTTAACTGAACTTAGCTGGAAATGTGACAACAATATAATACTTGGCCTCAGAAAACAATGATATATCACCTCGATTCTATTTTACTTGTCTTTAGGTATTGAAATGATCTTAAAAATACTTTTTTTAAACACCAGCAATAGTAAGCTCACAAAAAAGGTAGATAAATCATGAAACATATATACACACTAAATGGCAAATCTACCAATATCATTCCTAAGTGATATATCTAAAAACTTTCTAGAATATTACTAGCCAGAAGTTTAGAAGGTAATTTTCCATGTAGTACTTTGCCAAAATGCCGATATGGAAAGAACATTCAAATGACCAGGAAAATGAAAATCCATGCTCAACAAGATAGCAAGCCTCCTTGCTGAAGAAAGATGCGGCACCCCTCATACTTAGTCATCCAGAAATCAATCATAAGTAAACATTTATCTCTTTATTAGCCCAAGCACCAAAATACAGCAAGACATTTCAAGCCATGAAGAGAAATCAAGAGGCATCCTAGGCCAAGACAAGTTAAACGTGCATGAAATAAAAAAAAGTAACACAATACAATCATGCAGAAAATGATATACAAAATCACCCCAACACCTGGAAGGAAAAGAATAGAAAATAGCACAAATTTGACACATACCCTTGGTTTTCCCAAATAAACAAATCCAACAGTTTAAAGGTGAACCTAAAGAATTGAAGTTTCCCTATTGGTACCTAGACGAATTTTTAGTTTTTAAGATTTGTTCAACAACAGTCATGCTAAAATCGAGTCATTATGAACAAAATGTAAGAGATATATCAAGCTCAAGCCTGGCAAGGTTTTCTCGTGCTTGTAAAGTAAGTGTTTGGTTCACAGCTGCAGCCAAATCAAATTTCCCATTTACGTCCCACACATCACTGATACCAAAAAGGCCTTGCAGACACAAACCATGCATGACATCCGACAACTGGGTTCAATGAGATGACAAGTGCTGATGTCAAATACCCACACACAGAAATTCAGTGGTATCCATATCATACTGCAGTTCCATCTTCTGGTATTCCTTTCTGCAATCTGTAGCCCCAGCCCCCAGAAATGAACATATTGGTGTAATCCATAACCAATCAGCACAATTCC
This sequence comes from Paspalum vaginatum, assembly GCA_030272315.1. Lineage (NCBI taxonomy): Eukaryota > Viridiplantae > Streptophyta > Magnoliopsida > Poales > Poaceae > Paspalum > Paspalum vaginatum. Next base: position 36,030,358 of record CM059020.1, on the reverse strand, counting down.
ATGCTACTCTCTTCCAAGAAACTTGCACCACCTCAGAGTACTGCTTAAGTAAGCAGTAACTTCTTCAAATCCGTGATCAAAATATAAAATCAGTAGGTTGCAAAAGTCCTGCAGGTCACAAGCCCCAGAAATGAGCTTATGGGTCAGTTTGGATTCCTTGCCAAGGCTTGCTTTGCCTGGCTGAGCAAAGTTCACTAGTGTTTGGTTTATTTGCTGCCTGCCTTGTTTTCTGTGCTTTCAAGTTTTTCCTTGCTCATGAGAGCTAGCTGATTCTGCTCTCTGCCAAAAACAAGGTTTGCTTTGCTGGGCAAAGCTAGTCTAGGCTAGCAAGCAAACCAACCAAACTGACCCTATGTTTCTATGTTACAGGTGAGGCTCAAGCTTCTCAAAAAACACTGTTTCAAAGGTCGCCTAGCCGTCCAGGTGGTGCACGCTCACCATGTCTTGCCTTACCACCTTTAAAACCATGCCAAACAGAAGTAAAGAACCTCCCAAAACATCTTCTAAACTATAACGATCCTTTAGATTTATGTTTCATATCAGCTAATAAAAATCAAAGACACTCAAATTAGATATCATCAAAGGTCATTTGTCTTACGAATGACAAACTCTTTCAGCAACAAAATCCATTGACATGGAACAAATAGTACATTTACAATTAAAATGCTATTGATGAGAACAATAAACCTATCAAGGGACCAACTAGAAATTGGAGGTGGCTCAAAACATCATTGACTACTACCTCCATACTTTTTTGTTTGACGTTCAGACCTACCAAAGTGACCTGGGCACAATACAATTATCTTGTCCAGAAAGACATTTATTCTAGATCAAATGAACTATTAACGTAGTAGTGAGATCTCTATGCCATGTCTCTGTCAAACAAGCTTAGTTGCTTTGACAACTTTGGCATTCATTTGGTTAGTTGCCTAACTTCTGGCAACAGCCCATTCACATCTACAGACCAATTCATTTTCTTGCAAAATGATGGCTAACAAGATATTAGCAACATAATTTATGGTACAAGACTATAAACAGCTGAGACACAGGGTCCACTCAACTCAGAAAATGAGAATTGAGTGGACTAAAAGTCTCAAACTCCCACCACCATCATGAGACAAACAAAAAGGGTACATCCCCAAAACACGCTTCCTGGATGACTCAGAACTAAACACAGGCCACACAATACAGTTACTATTTGTTTACAGAAATGGATTGACAGATCATGATGCCTCAAAATGGGAGCATGGTTAAAACATATTAACAGGGCATAATAATCTGAAAATTTCAGAGATCAATCAGTGAGGTGACCTCAAATAAACACACATAACAGACACCACTGCACTGTACCAGGTAATGCCATGAGCAACTGACGTGTCAGAGGGAGATTCAATCCATCCCATAGGAACAGTACGACTAATTTTAGCTGCAGAAATGGTGTAATCTGGTAGAATTTGCAACAAATATAATATGGTCAACGAGCACTCACTTCTTGTTGCGCCGCTTGCTCTTGGGAGCGCCCCATCCCTCGAGCTTAGCAACAGGGCAGCCACACCGGTTCCGGAAGAGCAGCACGGCACGGCCACTGGGTGGCGCCATCCGGCGGAGCTCGGCGCGGAGGCACTCATAGTCCGGGTTGTTCCCGCCCTGGCCGCCCTTCCAAGGCAGCGCCTCGATCTCGCGCCACATGGCGGCGTCGGCGCCGCCGACGGTGCTCCCGGCGCCGGCGCGCACGGCCTCCTCGGTCTGCAGCTGGACGTCGAATTCAAGCGCCTTCCGGAGGCCCCTGCAGCGCGGGTTGCGGCATCGCCGGCGCGGGAGCCGGCTACAGGAGAAGAAAGCGGCGGCGGCGAGCACGGCCGCCGCCGCGGCGTACGGGAGCGCGGCCGCGGCGTAGGCGAGCGCGGCGACGGCAGGCGGCGTGGCGAGCAGCGGGGAGAGCGAGCGCGCGACGTGCGCGAAGGAGGAGGCGAGCAGGAAGGCGAGCGAGAAGAGCACGAGCAGCAGGATGAGGAGATCGAGCGTGGCCGACGACGGCGTGTGCCGGCACGCCGTCCACTGCGACGGCGAGACGGAGACGCTGTGGCCGCCGTGGTGGTGGGCGGCCCCGGCGCCGCCGGCCGAGGACCGGGAGGAGGATGCGGGGCGCATCGCCGCGGCGGCAGAGCGGTGAGGGGAGAGGAATGGCCGGAGCATGACGCGGCCGGCGTGGGGATTAATCGGCTGATTTGGGCGAATTAAAACGGGATCGGATTCGTTGCGTGCCTTGTTTATTTTGGTTTTCTGCCTTGCGGTTGGGGGTTTTTGCTGCTGCCGCTTCCACTTCCTCTTTTCCACCACCTCTTTTCATCATGATTATAATACTATTATCTACTCCTATATTAGTATTAAGTTTTCCTTAATCACGATTGTAATATTAACTGGAGTACTGTATATCAAGGCATTTGCGGGACGGCCGACAGCGATTGGGTGGGTGGATCAGGATCCGTCACGGCATCAAATCAACGGGAACGGATGGGGTCGCATTTTCTATTGAATAGGATGCGCAGATTTGACTTTGCTAGGGTGTCCAAGTGGCATCCTAAATCGAAGCAACCTTCTAAATAAATTTATTTCCGTCAAAACGTGGTTCGTGTTTGATTTAAGGTCACATTTGATAAGTTTGTGTCATGGCAAGCATTTCCGAACCCAGCGCATCAAATTTAACGCGTCCCATTTGGTTTGTGTTAGATAAAAAAATCCACCTTTAAAAATATGTACAGATCTAAATACTCTTGGATTGGGCGTGTTAGCTAGACAAGTGAATTATATACCAAGTCCTTTAATTTTTTTCGCTATACTATCCGGGACCCATGAATTTTCAAAGTGCACAATTAAATCCATAAATTTTTTTCATTATACCATCTGGGTCCATAAATTGTAAAATGGACAATTAGTTTCATAAACTTTTTCCGTTATACCGTATGAGTCCAATAGAAACCAGCTAGACAAATTTTGCTTACGTGGACACGGCCGCGCGTGTCACCGTGACCGCCGGCGTCACGTGAGTCGCTCCCAAAGCACCACGCGAGGAGGGCGTGCCGGTGGCCGCAGAGCAGTGTGGCCGCCTCCACCCCGTCTTACTCCTGTCATCGACCCATGCACCTATGGCCTGTTTGGTTCAGACGCCCAGGCAACTTTGGAGCCCAGGCAGCTCGCCCAGGCGTCCGACTGGCCGTCCGACTGGCAAGTCTGCCAGGGCGCCAACCAAGCATGCCCCTAGTGCGGGCGGCGCTGAGCGTGGAAACGCAGTGCGTACAGTTGCGGTCAGAGACGAGCGAGGATGCGAACATAGTGGTGGCCAAAGACGAGCATGGCATGAACAGTCGTGGCTGGAGAGGAGCGTGGACACGAAACACAAGCGTCCACGGCCCGCGACGAAGGCTCGTGGCTGCACACGAGCGACTTACGGGACCCCGGCAACCATGGTGGCATGCGCGGCTGTGTCCACGTAAGCAGAGTTTGCCCGGCTGGCTTTTGTTGAACCAAGATGGTATAGTAGAAAAAATTTATAGATCCAATTGTGCCATTTGAAAGTTTATAGACCTAGATGATATAACGGAAAAAAATTCATAGACTTAATTATGCATTTTGAAAATTAATAGATCTACATGGTATCGCAGAAAAAATTTAAAGATTCCAGCGTGCAATTCACTCTTGGCTAGATTTCTAAAATACGAGTAAACCAAACAGGCTCGTAAAAACGGAGCAAAACCAAGATGTGGTTATTTCATTATTATCATGTCGACTAGGCATTCCTGGTGTGCTTCATTCAGGTTTCACTCCTATTAAATGCAATAATAGATCAATATATTTGGTGACATAACAATGTACACCCTCCGTTCAGAAATGTATGACGTGGTTGTTTTCTCCAAAACTGATCGCTCGTCTTATTGGAAAAAGCAATAAAACATCGTTTATTTTATTGTCATTTAATTTATCACTAAATATAATTTGAGTATGATTTAAAATTTCATATGTTTGAACATATTTTTTGAATAAAATGAATAATCAAAATTTTGAAACAAAATCAACCGCGTCCATACATTTATGAACGGAGGGAGTAGCTATCAAGAGAGATAGACATGTCTTCATAGCAATCTAGATGAAATTTAGGACACACAATTACCTAAACAAAATCTCATCTGGCATTTTTGGTAACTAAAAAATTAAACTCCCCACTAACCTTATGGCTGTTTGGATTGTGGAAAATGGAGAGTGGAATATGAAAATAGAAGATGGGATATCTCTATCCCTTGTTTGAATGGTAGGGGTAGAGAAATACATGTGAGTATAATGTCCTATCCATGGTCAAATTTTATCCCATTCCCTACGAGCTGTAGGTAAAGATACTTGTGCATTGCATTGGTTGCCTCGTCCAAGTTGTAGACAACTGTGGTCAAAAGAAGGTGCTGTCATTTACGTTTACGTTTAAAGGCGACAATTTAGACGCACTAATTTTCATCTCCCTCCCATCCATGCCTCAACTGCCTCAGCTGACACCAAGCACACAAGGGAGAAAAGAAACCCATGCTACTGAGCTATTTTAACTAGCCAAACCTAGTATCGATGAAGAATAATCATAGAATTATACGCCATCCGTCCCAATTTATAAGTCGTTTGATTTTTTTGACACTAAGTTTGATCTACTCATCTTATTCAAAAAATTTCACAATTATTATTTATTTTCATTGTGATTTAGTTTAGCATATAATATACTTAAATTATGAATTGAATTTTTCTACATTTTCACAAATATTTTGAATAAGACAAGTCAGTCAAACTTGGTGAAAAAAAATCAAACGATTTATAAATTGAGATAATTGAATGGGGATGTGCTCAAAGTAGGAATGAGACTCTACTTTCTGGATCTGAAAAAGAGATAAGAGACTGTCATTCCTTGCGCGAAGGACTGGGGATTCCGACGACAGCACTCCTTGCGCCAAGGACTGGGAATTCCGACGACAGCATGGGTGCTGAACCGGCGATGAGGCACCGTGGGTGCAGGGCCTCACCCCCGGTGCTCCCACTCCTGCTCCGCTTCGGTGCTCCTTTTCCTGTTTACGTCTGGCGGTGGCTAGTGGGTGAGGTTGATCCGCTTCAACGTCATCTCCTTTCCTGCCCACGGATCCATTGCATGACGAGGTCGATGGAGGAGACAGAAAGCCGTGGTGGGCGGCGTATGGCTCGGTGTACGGCTGGGCGCCGCCGCATGAGTAGAGACGGGTGGGTATGGATCGAACCCCTCGAACCTACGGTTCCAATGTATCCGAACCGCTGACCCTAACCTACCGCTTATCACGGTCGAACATTATGAGTGTTTTCATAGGCCGGTTCGAAGAACCATTGGGGCAGACCGAACCATGTCCATCTATAATAATTGTCCCATATTTGTCAAAACAGTCAATATTATATTTCACAAGACGCCACGGTACAAGATCATTATTTCCTCTCTTCGGCAGTGTTCTGTGACAGACACTTAATGCAAACTCTAAATCCTTTCCACTGACAGCAACTGTTGTTTGCTAATAATAGTTAGCTGCAATCTTCTGCATCTTCAACCCAAAATGGCAGGCCAATACAATAGCTGATACCCATCTATTTTTACAGCATATACAACCAAATCGTCGTGTCTTCTTTGTTTAAGTACAAATGCGCTGTCTACCTTTCGGTTAAACTGGTCGACAAATTTAACTCAATATGTTATTATGGCTGCAAGCTTCGAGTTTGAATCCTAACTTGCGCAATTTTACAAAAGAATTGCTGTCCAATCTTATTTCTCTTCATAGTATCTAATGACAATCATCTGCAATGAACAAAGAAAAAGGATCATTAGCGGCTATTGAGAGTATATAATTAAATTATATGGTATCATGGCAGGAGAAATATTACCAAAGTCTAGTATGTACAAGTTTTCACCTATTCTGATGCCTGGATTATCGCCAATATTGGGCCCATCTATGGATAGTCTCGACCATTTGAGGGAACAAAGCGCTGACACTTTCATTGATGAGATCCTGGAAGAAATGTATGGCATCCTCGTCGTCCAGATCCAACCTGAATTTCTGCTGAAGTTGTCCAATCCCCTACGATGGAAAAAAGGGATATATATACGCAATTTGGACAGGCGTTTATAAAGAATATAAAACTCAACGAACTTGCAACAACCAGCTACCTTGGGACCTGCACTTTCGTCGGAAGATATACATGCAATATTTGATCCTCCCATCAACCTGAAGAGATTCAATACTATGCTGCTGGACTTCCTTAAAATGTTATATGCTTCACAACAGTAGGACTTGAATCTCATATAATACTGGCTAAAATAGAGAAATAAGTTACTTTGGTGGAACTATGGAAGAGCTGACATAGCATCGAGTAAAAAGTGTAATACGACGAGTACTTGTCAAAATTATTCAACAGATTACCTTTCTGCACCACCCATGGCCTCAACCATTTCTTTGCATAGTTTCATTGGCGGTGGAAATGGCTTCGGGTCTCGGCCCGTAATAAAAGCAAAATCAATATGGAAAAGGTGTCCATCATCTGTTAGAAGAATGTTATCCAGGTGCCTACAGATTACAAAAGTTAAGCATACACTGTTCATGGCAAAAATCATATTTCTGAAATCTGCATTATGGTTCTTGGTGAATATATGGGTAACGTAGATGGACAGGAATCTATAAAATTTTAAACTAAATTTTTGATCCACCCATGCAGATATGTCAGGGATTTTAGTCCATCTAAAGGCCATCATGGACATTAACAGAGTTCCAATTAAGCAGGAGGTGTACCAGCATAAATCTGTTACCATATTAGATTAGGGACCATAAACTATACCTTTCCAGCTAAGCTGCTTCAATATATAACTAGTAATTTGCCCATGCGTTGCAACGGGAGATAACAAAATTTCAAAGCGATATATACATTGCCATGTCACAATATTCGAAATAGCAATTCTTTTACATAACCATAAAGCACGTGTTTGAAGGTGCATGTTGAATATGCTAAATTCATTACAAATTTTAGACAACACCTAGCCAAAAAATTAAATCTCGCAACATTTCATCTCGACGTAGCGTCTAAGATGTCTTCGTAGCTCTTCAGGAATATAGCTTTCACATCCATCACACTTATCGGCACAAATAAATGCAATGTCGAGCCCAATTGCGGATTAATGCAATAGTATCGGCACAAATCACAAAATATCGTCATGTGATGGTATATGCGCAAATAACATAAAAAAGAGACATCGACTTGTATATTGATTTGATACCTTAGTCATAGTGTAAGAACCTCTTTATAAACGATGTTCTTAGTATATGTCCCACTTTGCTTGTTGTTTTTTTTTTGTCTTGTCTTGCCTTGATTTTTTGTTTTTCTTATCTCTGTCATTAGGTGCAGCTATGACCTTGATGTTACTCCTAGCGGTGGCTCTAGACAATGCCACATAAAGCTGGCCATGTGAGAACACATGCTCAGGTAAGTACACACCAGCATGTGGAATTGTTTGTCCTTGTGCCTTATTTATCGTCATAGCAAAGCTGAGCCTGACAATAAACTGCTTCCGCTTGAACTTAAAAGGAAACATCTCATCGTCTGAGGGGCACAACGGGATTCGGGGTAGGAAGACCCTCTTCCGAGCATGCTGCCCCAACACGATCTCCTCATCAATAGCATTTTTCTGGAAACCCCGGACAATGAGCCTTGTCCCGTTGCATAGTCCATTAGTTGGATCAATGTTTCTTAATAGTATGATTGGACAGTTTATCTTGAGCCTCAGAACATGGGGAGGCAAACCGTTAGGTGTCAAAGAGTTGAGGAACTCTGGCGGATAGTAGTTGTGGGGGTCATCTTCTGCCCTATCGAAGCTATGGTACACCATCTCCTCCCCTCGGAACCGATGGATCATCCACATATTGATTCTGTCCACACAGTCATTCCGCGTGGACAAGATGGCTCTTGATGTGATATAGTCTGGATCTGTCATGTTATCATCAAGCATTGGAAACACATCCTCTATTAGTCTATGTAGGTCTGTATCATCTCATGTGTAAGGCACACATATTTCATCAGGCAAACGTATGTACCCATCACTATCATCCTCCTCGGTCCCATTACCAACTCGCAATAGGTATTCTGCGAACCATGGGTCACTCTGCGCCCTCATGTTGCGTACCAACTTTAGGTGACGCATGGACTCCCAAAGGTATGACCTACGCAGGGATGCGTCGACTATCTGAGCCCTTGACCCCTTTCTGATAACAGGGAGGACTTGCCTAAAATCTCCTCCAAAAACAATTGTCTTCCCGCCGAAGGGCCGATCTGGTGCATTCATTATGTCCCTCATACTATTGTCGAGTGCCTCTACCGCCTGTCTCCTAGTCATAGTGGCTTCATCCCATATGATCAAGGATGCTTCCTTTAGAAGCTTAGCTGTCCCGCTCTGTTTCGTGAAACTACATGACAGCCCATCATAGATAGTCAAAGGTATCTTGAACCGTGAGTGTGCGGTCCTTCCTCCAGTCATTATGGAAGCAGCAACACCAGATGTAGCTGTCGCCACAGCAATGTTACCCATGCCTCGTACCGTGGCCAGTTGTGATGCCCCCGGCATCTCGAAAGCCCTGACACACGATTACATGAACACTAATGGTGAATTAGGATTTAATTATGCTTAGAGAGTGATGAGGATTGGTGGAGAAAATCACTAAGTCAAAATTGTTCTATCCAAAATAGAGAGTCGCACGTTACCTGGTTGAGTAGTTAGACATTCATACATTTTCATGCGAGACATCAAATATAAAAGTTTTAGTTCAAGATGTTTCCTTCAAAGATGCTATTTTGACCATTTTCAAAATCAGATGTTAAGGGGCCCGAAAGTTCAAACCGAACCCAGATAGCCAACACTCAAGAAATGTTGCTAGGAGTAGGGTCGACACTCTTTCCCAAATTTCATTCTGAAATTACTTTTGATTTGATCATACAACTTCAAAATCTTCCTTTCTATGAAATGAAATTAAACTCATCACTTTTCAAATGCACTAGGCCTTGATCTCGTTGGACTTCATTCGATACCCCAAAGCTTGAAATCAAGAAAGACTCCACATAAATTGAAACTGCAGTTTTACCAAACCTTTGAATACAAATGTGCTTGTAGTTCAAAATGTAACATGATCTAGCCTAAGCTTTCTATAGAAAACTTGTAGACAATATCATGCTTTACAACTTTGGTATTTTTTGTGATTACATGCATAAAGGTTTGCATGGTGTCTTAGGTCATTTTCTGTCTTCTAGTGAAATATGTCAAACTAAGGCTGAGTGGAAAATTCAAATTTTGAGCAACCACAAGACATGATCATGCAAAAATTTGTATACGAAAGTTGTAGGTGTTTAAATTGTGAACAAAAATGGTATATAAAAGTTTTCATGAAAATGCACCTAAAATGGACTTTTATAATTTCTAAGCTGAGGGTTTCAGTTGGTCAAACTGGGGTCACAGCTTTTGAATTCAAATTTCTCCTAAAATTTGAATATAACATAGTGACACAAATTAAAACAAAGTTGTAGACCATGAAGTGTAGATCATTTCTTGTATTATGAGTTTTCCATAATTTGGCCTTATTTTTACTCAAAAATGCGATATTCAGACAAGGGGCATGGCAGTCAACCATCACTTTTCCATTTTTCGAATTTCCTTTTCCTCGCCGTGTGTATGACGCGTGGGACCCACCCGTCAGGACCTCGGATCCGGACCAGAGCGACGTCAGCCGTGGGTCCCACCGGTTCACAATTTCGTGCACCCGGCCCATAGACCACTCTCCCTCCTCTTCATCTCGGACCCACCTGTCATTGACTCCGGTCCATGGACCCGATCCACCGCGCTTGCAGCTCCTTCTTCATCCTCTCTCCTTCCTCCACCCGGCGCGCGATGTGCCCACACGGCGGGCGAAGCCTGCCCGCGCCACGCCATGGGCGCCCGCATGCCTCGCCCGGCCTGCTTTGCCTACTTCCTCCGCGCGCGCCCGTGAAATGGAAACGCCGGCTCCCCAGCTCCGCGCCCACTTCCTTGCCTCTCCTACGCCTGCACCAGCCCGCCCCGCGCCTCCCAATCCGCGCCGCCATTGGAGCAACCGAGCTCTGGTCGAGCTCGGGCCATCTCCCCTGCTCGCCCTCACGCCTGTAGGCCACCACCGCCGGACGCGCCTCGGTCTCGCGCACCCAGAGCACTAGGTGGCATCGCCGTTCCCCTCTCCGTCCGGTAGATCGGGCCGCGACCACCGAGCTCCGTACGCCGTCGCCACCTACCGTTCAAGCAGCGTTCCCGAGCTGCTGCGACCTCCCTGCACGACGCCGCCTTGGGGAAAAGCTTCCCCGGTGCCGGGAACACGTCCCTGGGGTGGCGCGGCTCCAAGTCCGGCACCCTACATGCCGGCCCCCACGCGGGCATGCCCCACGCCTCGCGCCTCTGTGCCTTTGTCCAGAGGAAGAAGGAAGAAGAAGGTGAAATAGCTAATAACCCCCTGAGGTTTTGTTTATTTCCGTTCAAGTCCAACGCGCTGTTCACTCAGTCTAGGATTACTTGCATGCAGGCCCCTGGAGACTACGATTAATTCTGATTTAGTCCTCGCCAGTTGATTTTCTATTTAAATGCATTCTTTTAAGCAGCAAACTTTGAAAATTCACTATAAATTGAATAAAAATCAGAAAAATGCAAACTTTGTTGCAATATGTTTCATTTTATCAGATATACAGAATTGCATAAGATGTGGATGTGTGAAATGACCATCTTGCCCCTGATTTTGTGCATGCATGTTAAAAATGAATAAATGATAAAAGATTAGTGAACAACCCCCAAAAATTATGAAAGTTGGACTGAGTACTACTTATATCAAGTATTGCCACATAAATTTTTGGTAGCCCTAATTAGTACCAGCAAATGATAGATCTACCCCTAGGAGTTACTTTTAGATAATTATTGAATAATAAAATCCATGCTTTATGTTATGTGCTCGAATAAATCCCTAGTGATTATATTGTACTCATTTAGACCATTATAGTCAAGAAATAAAGTTTCTTTGGTGTTAGTTGTTGTTTACTAGGTGATATGAAAAAGGGAACTTCTATAGTGATTAAACCGTGAAATAGAGAAGTGTCACCTAATTCACTCCAAAAGCTCCACCAAAGTTTAGGTAGCTGTGATGCTCCGTAAGTACGATGGTATGAATTGGGAATGCTAACGTGTGATTGGATGTGAACTCGTGATTTCTTGTGTGCTTTAGTAGTTACAGTTCATTGGTAGGGTCACCATAAAGCCCACACCTTCGACATAAGCATTTTAGCTCCATATTAAATAACTAAGCAACTAGTGCTAGGAGTGATGTTTAAACTAGCGGCCCTTTTCAGGTATAAATATATGCTTGTCCGGTGCTTTGCTTGCCTAAAGGGCAAATCAAATTGACACTTGAACATACGATGGGACTACATGTTGCTCTAGGAACAACTGATTGTATGAGTGAACGTTTGCTCCTTATTCACAAAAGTACTTTGGTTTAAATGATTTATCAATCACCTTTCTGCCTGTCCCTAAGATGATTGTTCAAACGTGCGCTTGACATTCATGCCTTTCACTTATAAGCATCATGCATAGCATTCATAGAGTAACGCTTAATGTAGATACGTGATCAAGAAGCAAGTGCGTGAAGCTACATCGAGCAGCGGTGTCCAAAACACCAACTAAGGCCTAAATACCACCTGGAGGCCCCTGAAGTGGTATTTGGAAGGAGGAGTTGTCCAAGTGATCAAGGGGTTGCCTGGGCAAAGCCTCACAACCCGGCAAACTAACCTAGATTAGTTTGTTGGTTTTGATAAGAATAAGCAAAGGTAGGCAGGACCATGATTTCTCCCAGCTAATATGATAATTGATTGTTTCATTACGCATCCGCAATAGGAGTTGATTGAAAACAATTGCATTAGATCTCCTGGCCGCCCTGGCCCTAGCACCTATATATAGAGTTCGTAGGACGAGTTGCCTAGGCTCTGCTAGGTGCGAGTAGACACGAGTGAAAGGAGTCACTCGTCGCGTAGGTGTTTTCAAAGTTACAAAAGCTTACATTTACATCAATTATTATTGTTATTCATGAACTAAATGGAGACCGGGCGGAGATTTATTTCAGTATATACTTTTCATAAGGTCGCACTTTGGACTCCGCCCGAGTCGCATAAGGCCCGTCTGCTGTTCGCCTGCTGTTCGGTATAACATTGCTAGAGTGCTTATCCGGGATATGGGACCGGAAAAGTCTTTCCTGGGCTCGTCCGAAGCACAGAGACACGTTCCTACCCGCTGGTTGAGAGGAAGGTGGCCCGGGGGAGCTTGGTACTCATGACGGGGAGACCGAGATGTCGGCAGGCTCGTCATGGGGGCACAACCCGGGGGCTAGGCGGGAGTGAATCGAACTTGGGACGAGGCAGGTTAAGATTGGGGCTATATGTGGGAACGCGATGGCTAGTAAGCATATACCCCTGGCACTGATAGTTATTCCCGGGAATTAAAATCGATTCCAATCGCTGATGCCCACCAGGTGTGGGAATGCTGATAATGCACACGGGCAACGTAGTAACTACTTGAATATATTATACCTGTTACTCATGTTTTCAAGTACTACATGTTTGTATTGTATTGCTTACATTTCTGCAAGATATTATTATGGAGTTATATGCAAAAGATGAATCTTGATACTCTATGTTGATATAGCACTGTTTAAAAATCAATGGCTAAGGATCCACATGCTAGTAAGCAAGCTTTGCTTCAGCCGTAAGCCAATCCATTAAGTCCTACTGAGTAATTAGTACTCAGGGTTTGGCCCCACCTTTTGAGAACAGGTACCGGCGACATCTGGACAACTGCTTGGAGGTGGGTAGTACCGGTGGGCTCGGTGCTGCTCGCCTCGATCAACGTCGCATGAAGACTAGTAAAGTATTTTCGTTCCGCTGTGAGATGTTTTTGAATTCGCTTCCGCTATTTGATTCAAACCTGCCTATTGTATGGCATTATGTTGAAACCTATAACTTATTTCGAATTGGTTTGTAAAACAAGTGTATATATGCTATATTTAACTGCCTGAGATGATGTATCTGTTGTGGCTCCACTGTGGGCTGGATGTGTATGATGTCGGTTCCTCTGGGAAAAGGTAATATCGGGAGCCGAATGACTCTCGACGGACGAGCGGGTTTAGTTCGGTCTAATCGCACTGCAAGCCAAAGGTGGCAGGTGTGCTTAGCCCGGATTAAATCGGTGGTTCCGCCACAGCTGGTATTAGAGCCGATCATACACAGATAACAGAAATATCATCCAGTTTTGATTTGCAAATCTATTTTCGAAAACCCTTTTCGAAGTATTTGAAAAATGAGAGTATCGATATGCCCATATTAAGGATGTTAGTGTAATACCAGGTGACATCGCTAACATTCTGACCTAGATAGAACTCATATGCATATTCGGTGCTTTAGGAAGCAACATTTCGGCCATAGCTATCCCCAGTACTGGCAGGAGCGCTATTGGGATTTGCGGACTGTTGCGAACCCTGCATTCATGCTGATAGGGCAGAACTCTTTAAGGGGGGCGGTCACGCCATTGGAGTGTTTCGTGACCACTTCTCCTTCGACCAAAATTATAGCTAGATCTTGTTGGCCACCGTTTCTCTCCCCAGCAATTCCCCAGTACTGGAGGAACAGTTGGGTGTGTTGAGAGAAATGGCGCCACTACGTCATCCACCAGACGCAGCTTAAAGAAATTCGTGGATGCCACTTTTAGGGTTAGAGTGGTAATGTATGATGATGGTGATGATGTTGGTATGAGCATGCATTTTTCTGCAGGTACACTAACCACGTGCGAAATTAAGAACGAGTAGAGAACGACTAGTTGCATTAGGGAGTGCCGTGCATATATGTCACCGAATACCCGGTAGATATGTAAACGATACATAAGGTGTGTGATGTGAGACCGAATAGGACGAATCATGCATCATGGCATCTTATCTTACCTTATCTCACATGCATTGCTTTTGTTGCTTGAGAGTGACTATGAGCATATTGCGTTGAGTGTGTGTTACTACTGTATTGATACGTAGCTCAAAGTACAAATAGAACTAGTAGAAACTAAGCAAGCGACTCGACTAGTACGCTTAGGTTGTCGCAATTTTTCTACACATCATTCATTCTAAATATAAAGCGTCTAATAAATGCGGGCCAAATACAATAAACATGTCGTTCGGTCCAAAAATCAAACTCGTCTCAAGGTTTTCGAGACTACAACGTATTCCAACCTTATTATATGAAAACTTCGTGTGTAATGGTCATTGTCAACAACTATGCAAACGCTTTTTATATTCTTCGTATACCAAGAAGGTGCTTAGCTAGTGGGGTATGGCTTGATAAAGTAAAGGGAAGAATCCGAACATACAGAAACTATTTGGACAGATTTTCTGTAGCTCACAAATTCGGAAACTTGAACTATTTCAAAATAGAACTAATCGGAACTTTCTATACCACCGAGGTAGAGTATAGACTAACGCATGACTATCAAATCCTGAGTTCTCTAGAATCCATTGATCGACTCTCAGAGGTGCCATCATCTTGCGATAAAATCACTTATCGGCATATTTTCTAAACACTGTAAACGCGGAATACACTCTGTCCACACCAAGTTTTCAAAACCCTTGAACTTACGGGAGCCTTATTCTTCCTGCTACAGATGTCGCAGCCCTTCGACTTATGCCCTGATCACCCTGAGCCCACGAAGGCTAGAACGACAACACCAGAAGGTCTCAAGAAGAAGAGAAAAGCGGGAGAATCTTCTACTAACACGGCTTCAGTTCAACATCTGCGACCTGGCCTGGTTTTATTGAAGGGATTCATCAAGCCTGAAGATCAAGTCAAGATAGTTCGTACGTGTCGACAACTAGGTATTGGTCCAGGAGGATTCTATAGGCCTAGTTTCAAGAACGGAGCCAAGATGAAGCTATGGATGATGTGTCTAGGGAAGAATTGGGATCCAACTACAGGTTTCTATGGGCCAACGCGTCCGTGCGATGGTGCCCATGTCCCTACGATACCAGAAGCTTTCAAGACAATTGCTCAAACTGCAAATTCAACCGCAAATGAATTTCCTCAAATCAATCCTGACATATGCATCATTAACTACTACAACAACGTCGGGAAGCTCGGACTCCATCAAGATAAGGATGAATCAGGAAGAAGCGTCAACCAAGGTCTACCTGTCATCTCAGTCTCCATAGGCGACACGACAGAATTCCTGTTCAGTGATACTCGAGACAAGGATAGGGCGACTAAGGTCAACCTCGAATCCGGCGATGTTCTTATATTCGGTGGAAGATCAAGACTGCTATTCCATGGCATCTCTCATGTAAAGCCTAACACCGCAACGACATGGCTGAAGGAAGAGACCGGTCTTCGACCTGGACGCGTCAATCTTACGTTTAGGCAGTACTAACTGAGTGTCGATTGGTGGGGTAGTGTTCGAGTCAGACTTCTGTGATAAGGGAACCTGACTCTCGTAGATCAAGCAAACCTCCTATATCCAGCTCTGAAAAATTTACTGGTGACTCGTTTTCGTGGTTAATGTACTCCTAGTCTCACTGTGATGTAGTAGCTTTGAGCTTTGGTAACTTTCAGGTTTAAAACCCTTGTCATTCATGCATTTCGAAACTCTTGTGATCGGAGAAATCCTAGTCTATTTGCACTATATTCCACTATTCGTTAACTACTTGCTCCAAAACTTTGCAAATCAAGGAACCTCATTTACAACGGGATTCAAGCGCCCTAAGCTCTTATATCCACATCGGACTTCCTCTTCATTTACCATAACCTTGTATTGATTATGACTCTGTAAGTGGAATGATTGAGCCACTCTTGTGGTGATGTCTCCTTAGGCAGTCTTGGATGCCTCGACGGGACCTAGAGTCCTATGTGTACGGCCGTCACATGGTTGTGCTACTAGGTTCGCGCTGGCATTAGGACATGCGAAGGCATGACATCGCTTCAATCGTGGAACATTCATAATCGGTTTTTATCCTTTAATTGATCTCGCTACTCTTGATTCGTGGGGATGATCGATTTCATTTCCACTATCCTGTATATGTCATTTCATTGCCTTGTTTCACCTTGCCTATCTTGAGTTGTGGAAGTAGCCAACCTCCAACCGCAGCCTATTCATATCTTTCTATTGCTGCAGTGGAAGTGATCAGTCTCATTTCCACCATCTCATGACATCTTTCCATTGCCTTGTTTCACCTTACCTCCTTGACCAGTGGGGATGATCCACCTCAACCCCACGACTTGTTCATATTAATTCATATCCATGTTTGACCATGTCTTCCAAGATTGGTGGGAACAGTCAACTTCGTTCTCACTGTCTCTGTCGATATTTTCTATCCATTTGTTGAACCTTATTCCCCGAGGGTGTACCTTACGAACATCCTCCACACTAGCTTTTTGTCCTCGGCTAGTGCTCTTGCCTTATCGTCATTTCCCTATGAGTGGTTTTCTTCCTCTTAGAAGGGAGCTTACTAGCATTTTGTTTCGCTAGTAAGAACACGTCAGCTACCACCATTTTCTTGATCAATCATGACCAACGCTAAAAAATCGTACAAATCATCACCTTGTCTAGGCGAATACGGCCTATCTTCTCCCTCTTATGCCTTTCTTGTCACGATGAGCAGGATGTGCTATGTTTCACCACATCTTACTCTTTGAAGATATGTTGACTTGGTATCTTATATGTGGGCACAGTCCCTATCAAACAAAATAAATGTGTCTCTCAAAAAACACATCCGTTGACTTTGCTTTGAATCACGAGGATCTGCTTTGTTCAATTTCTGACTACATACCCTTTGCTTCAACTGTTAGATAAATCATGACATTTATCATGTTCCTAATCTTGGTGTCAAAGTCAGGAAGTAACTTCTTGTCTTGACTTCTACCATTGTCACTCGCTCACTGACCACGTTCTCTTCATGGTTTGTTCAGTCGCTCTCATATATGGCACGACTTGTCGAGTACCTTCGAGACACCACCCAAGCCTTATTAGATGATGCTCTGTGACTACTTGTGTAAAATAGGTACTAACCATTCACAAGCTAGTTGACAAAGCTAACAGGTGAAGATTTGGATGTTGCCACGTGAATTCGAAAAGACATGAATCCACTAATGCCCATACCCTTTGTAATACACGCTAGGTTATACCGTCGTATCTCATCCAAATCTCGGGACGAGATTTCTTTAACGGGGGTGGGTTGTGATGCCCCCGGCATCTCAAAAGCTTTGACACGCAATTAGATTAATGTTAATCAAGGATTGGACTTAAGCATGCTTAGAGAAGAACAACAACTAGGTCAGTAAACCACTAAGTCAAAAATTTCAAGTTGGAAGTGCGAAATTTTCCGTTGCTTGGTTGAGTAGTTAGTCATTTATACATTTTCATGCAAGACTTTAAATACAAAAGTTTTAGTTCAATATGTTACCTTTCAAATGAATCAAACCTTGAATCAATTGGACTTCATTTGGTACTTCAAAAGATGGAAATAAGAAAGGCTCTACAATCAGGTGAAGATGCTGCCTTATAAAATCTCTGAATACGTTTGAACTGGTATTTCAAAATCTGGCCTAAATTTGAAGAAACTTTATATACCAAACTTGTATATGATCTCATGATGAACAACTTTGTTAATTGGAGCTTTGACATGCACAAAGGTTTGCTTAGGGATTTAGGGTCTTTTACTGTCAGACAAGAAACACAACCAAAACCTGAACTGTTTAGAAATCTTTCTTTTTCTCTAACCTACAATCGTTTTCATGCAAAGCTCTAATTGAGAAAGTTGTAGGTCTTGAAATTCTAAACAACATTGTCAAGAAGCATATTGGGTGAAAATGGCTAGAAATAGGACTTTTGAATTTTCTAATAAAAACAGTTCTCTATCCACACTTAGGGCTGCTAGGTAAATTCAAATTTAAATCCTATGTACACTCAGATTTTGGTAATTGACATTTTGACAAAGTTGTAGATCACAAAGAGAATCACAATTACTCTAATTTGAGCTCTTCCAAATTCTGCATTTAAATCGGTCAAAAATACGATTTTCAGAGAGCAAGAAAACCAGTTAAAAATGTGTTTTCCTTTTCTATCTTTTTCTCTCACTGACGGGTGGGTCCGTCGATCCGGCGTGGCCGGCCATGGCCAGGCCGAGCTCACCACAGCGGCCGACAGGCACCAGGCACGCTGCCCAGCTCCCCTGTCCGCAATGCCCTCGCCCAGCCTCTCCTGGACGCCATCCCGGGCGCGTTCACTCTCTCGCTCACTCCCCTCCAGCTCCCTGCTCTCTCCCCTCGCTCGTTTGCGCTCAGTGCGCCGGCAGCCATGGCCGCTGCAGGGAGCTCGCGCCCTGGCGTAGTCTGGCCTTCCTCTCGCCCATCCGCTGCAACCACCAAACCCGCGCCACCATCCTCCTCTGATTTCCCCATACCTGTGATGCCGTAGGCCGTCTCCCTCGCCCATGTCTGTGGATGGCCGCCGTGCACCGCGCTCAACTGCGCCTCCGCCATGGGGAACCTCCTTCAGCCCATCCTCGCGACTCCCTTTCACCTCCCCCAAGTTCCCCATGTCTCCACGCTAGCTCAAGGGCCCGACCATGGCCTCCTTCTTCGCCGGAGCAGCCGGATCGAGCCACCACCATCCATCACTGCTGCACGGCCGTCGCTGCAGTTTGCAGCCGGTTCGCGCGGCGTTCCTCACCGAATCAGGCCTCCTCGCACTGCCCAAACCTTGGGGGAAGTGATCCCCATCTCCGGGAACATCTTCATAGAGCAACGTTGCGGCTGTTTTGGGCCTCCACGCGCCGGCGCACGCGAGAGAACCTCAGGCCGCCGCTGCGTGCTGTGTTCCTGGACGGAGGAAGAAGAAGAGAGGGTGAGTTTGCCGAAAACCCCCTGACTTTCTTCGTTTTTGTGCACTCAAGTTTGAGTACTATTCAATGTGTCTTAGTTATGTTTCGTGCAGGCCCCCGGCGACTATATCTATTTGCGCTCTCGTCCCTGGCTGTGTAGATCTAATGTTTAAATACATTTTTTCATTCTATATAAACTTTGAAAATCCCTAGTAAATCGAATGAAAATCCAAAAATTACAAACTTTGTTGCATTTTGTTCCTCTTGAGCATATCTGTAGATTGGGTATGATGTGGATCGGGGAAATGACAATTTTGCCCTTGTTTTGTTGCATGCATGTAATACAAAATAAATGGCAAAAGTAGGCTAAATGGACTCCGAATGCGATGAAACTTGGACAGTAGCTTTATTAGAGCATATAGACACTGTATAAATTTTGGTAGCCCTAGCATTGACTGTTTAATTAATATTTTATCCTTGTCTTGCATTTAAGCATATATTTAACTTAAGAAAAGGGTTGATATGGTGAAAAATGCTCAAGGTGACTTTAGGGGCTTGATATGAGCTCTAGGTTATGAACATGACTCACTGCTAGAGTAGGAGGTGGTGCATGTAAGGTTTTGGCTCTGATTTGAAAATGGTAGAAATAATGCCTATTTACGTAAATAATAGAAAATGTGAGACTAGTATATTAATAAATGCTACCATGGATCCTATTTGGAAACTTGGGAGTATGTAAACCTTAGCCACTAAGTTGGAATGCAATGTAGGTCTTCACTACTGTTGAGAAGTGCACGCTAGGAATGCTAAGCTAGCTAGGTGGAAAATAGGTGTTTAAGTAAGCATCGGCCATTCCGCATGAGTCGGTACTACCCTGTCCCACACCCCCACGTTGTTATGTGTGACAAGCTAAGTTATCTTAAGTGATGGCTTGTACGATTTCTTAATGCTAAACAAGTTTCACCACGAAAATGCATAACTTTAGTCCCTAAATCATGATTCCTTGCATCACACTCGCATCATGAAGCAAGCATTATACTAATACATGCTCCAATTGCACCATGTCATGCATATAGATCCCGCGAGCGAAGGACACCCGCCGGACCAACCGATCGTAGAGGAGCCCGAGGAGGAACTGCACCACGAGCCGGAAGACCAGCAGTAGAGGCCCGACTTCGCTCAAGAGGCAGCTACTAACCCTAGTGAGGAAGGTAGGCAGGACCATGATTTCTTCCAGCTAATATGATAATTGATTGTTTCCTTACGCATCCGCATTAGGAGTTGATTGAAAACAATTGCATTAGATCTCCTGGCCGCCCTGGCCCTAGCACCTATATATAGAGTCCGTAGGACGAGTTGCCTAGGCCCTGCTAGGTATGAGTAGATACGAGTGAATGGAGTCACTCGTCGCGTAGGTGGTTTCAAAATCACAAAACTTTTACCATCGAAGAATGAATATTATGCTCATGACTTAAATGGAGACCGGGCGGAGAAATAATTTTATTATGTGGTGTGCATTTGGCTCCGCCCGAGTCGTTTAAGGTCCGTCCGTTGTTCGCCCATTGGTCGGCATTACATTGCTAGAATGCTTATCCGGGGAATGGGACCGGTAAAGTCTTTCCTGGGCTCGTCCGAAGCACAGAGACACGTTCCTACCCGCTGGTTGAGAGGAAGGTGGCCCGAGGGAGCTTGGTACTCATGGCGGGGAGACCGAGATGTCGGCAGGCTCGTCATGGGGGCACAACCCGGGGGCTAGGCGGGAGTGAATCGAACTTGGGACGAGGCAGGTTAAGATTGGGGCTATATGTGGGAACAGCGATGGCCAGTAAGCATATACCCCTGGCATGATAGTTATTCCCGGAATTAAAATCGATTCGAATCGCTGATGCCCACCAGGTGTGGGAATGCCAATACCATTGTCGTTCAACGTAGTAACGACTTAAACATATCATATTTATTACTCATGTTTTCAAGTACTACATGTTAGTATTGTATTGCTTACATTTCTGCAAGATATTATTATGGAGTTATATGCAAAAGATGAATCTTGATACTCTATGTTGATATACCACTGTTTAAAAATCAATGGCTAAGGATCCACATGCTAGTAAGCAAGCTTTGCGTCAGCCGTAAGCCAATCCATTAAGTCCTACTGAGTAATTAGTACTCACGGTTTGCCCCCACCTTTTGAGAACAGGTACCGGCGACATCTGGACAACTGCTTGGAGGAGGGTAGTACCGGTGGGCTCGGTGCTGCTCGCCTCGATCAACGTTGCATGAAGACTAGTAAAGTATTTTCGTTCCGCTGTGAGATGTTTTTGAATTCGCTTCCGCTATTTGATTCAAACCTGCCTATTGTATGGCATTATGTTGAAACCTATAACTTATTTCGAACTGGTTTGTAAAACAAGTGTATATATGCTATATTTAACTGCCTGAGATGATGTATCTGTTGTGGCTCCACTATGGGCTGGATGTGTAGTGATGTCGGTTCCTCTGGGAAAAGGTAATATCGGGAGCCGAATGACTCTCGACGGACGAGCGGGTTTAGTTCGGTCTAATCGCACTGCAAGCCAAAGGTGGCAGGTGTGCTTAGCCCGGATTAAATCGGCGGTTCCGCCACATGTTTCACCCCTATGAAGGCAATCCATAAAGCCTTGGTACAGATCCGCACGTATCTCTTTTTGATGATGCCATATGTAGTCTAATCGTGAGCTCTCAATCTTTATGTATGTATCGACCACGAATTGTTGAAAAAGACGCTTGCCAAATAGGATTGGGTTGAATATCCCTGGTCGCATTTGCAACTTGTAGCAGTAGTAGTCCCTCACGAATACACATAGACGGTTAGCACCATCTACGTAGTACATGACATTGAAGGTCAGGGCATGCTCTAAGTGACGGAAGCGTAGAAAATCACACTTACATATAGACTTCAATCTAGTGAATTCAATAATATTACCTAGGTTTCCTTGACTATTGCCATGTGCAGCACGAGCGGCATTGACCACATCGAGGGAAACACGCTTTTAGGTATACCAAAATGCCAGCCACTTTCACCTCTCGGGAAAAATAGAGGGTATGCCAAAGGATCATAGGATGCATGGTAGGACCGAATTCCATACTCTTGCTTGTTGTTCCCATACAGTACGACCCCACAGTCGAATTTCGTACGTTGTTGGGTCCCCTCAACCCACACTGCAGCCACCTCTGAAGTGAGAGGTACATTATGCGTCCTCTGGTCCATGTGATGATCAAGGTTGAACGTGATACGATAGTCCGCTAGGCCCTCAATCTATCCCATCTGTTTGAGCTGCTGAGAGTATGGGTTGTCTTTCAGTATATGAACGAGTCGCTGAATGACTTCTTGATCCTTCTGGTACTTATTTTCGCTGCAGTGGCGGTACCGATGTTCTAGGCTAGGATCATCATCATAAAAATACATCTCTAGAGGATTTCCGCCCTTGCGTTTCGCAGCCAAATCAGCTATGGTATGGTACATCTGTCCATGAGCTCGAAATGTGTACACACCAGTTTTTCTAGGGTTTATAGTCTCCCCATCCAGCATGCAGTGGAGGGATTTGAACGCGAAATGGCCATTGAAAAACCTAATGCTGTCACGAAAGTGCCGAGCATCAGAGTCTGTGCTTGTCCATAGCCGCATGAGCTCAGGTGGCGTTTCAATGTTGGAAAGTTGGATGTCGCCATCTCAACAACATAAACCCTTAGGCTCTTTGTGGAACCTCTTCGCACCACAATGCCTACAATGTGGCACATCCGGCAACACATGTGTGTTTTCTGGTATGTTACTATACACATGGTCATGTGGGTCTTCGACGGTAGAGCTCGTGGTTGCGGCATCATTAGTTACATCAATTACAATTTCCTCATCATTCTCTTCATCTGGTAAGTTTAGGTTCACACTGTCAACCAATATATCAAAGGGTAAAGGCAGGGGAGACAATGGTAGGGTTAATGTACCTTGGCCTGCAAACATGTAGCCATCCTCACTTTGGTCTTCTTCAAATATGATTCCATCGCCACACTCATCATGAACATGTGATTGTGTTGGAGACACCGTATCACCAGCATCTTGTACATCTAGAGTAGCATTAGTGAGTTGTACTGTAGGTTCTACAAGACTTGTGCCTTGTGAGATTGATGTAGGGTCCCCTGATGCACTTTTACACCTCTGAGCAATCGTTTTGGCAAATGTCTCATTACGGCGAGCTATAAGAGTAGCCCTTTGCCCTGCTGGTATATTATTTATTCGCTTCCTTTTAAGAGTTTTCCCAACGCCAATATCAAAATCTGCTAAGTATTAAAAAAATATTATTTTAGCACATTTAATTAGTGCTAAGCAAAATTTAAAATTAATACAACTGTTAGTTATGGCACTAACCTCCGTCATTAATAGTGGGAGCTGAAAAATCAACAGTGATCGCAGACCCAATCGGGATGGATGAGCTGGAACGAAATACCACGTCTGGTGTGTTGTACATAGGGTTTTCCTTGGCTATTGAGTGTTTGCCTAGAATGTTCCGTCGCAAGTTGCGACAAATCTTCTTTGCCTCCTTTTGCTGAGGCGTCATATTTGAATAATATGACCTTGCGCTTGAATGGCTATTTTCAGTTTGATCTATGGGACACGTGATGAAAAAAAAAATCCAAGTTTTGTTAATTGTTTTAAATAAACAAAGGGTAGTAAGATGATAATTCAAAGTAGACATTTGACTTCTCTCAAATTATGTGAGATTTTACCTTTCAGAGAAGCAACTATTTGTGGCTCTTGAGTAACAAAAGAATTTTTTTTCTTCCGTCGGGCATCCCTTCTATTTTTTAGCAGTTCAGCTTTCTTATTAGGATCCATTCGCGCGTATTGTTCCCTGTCCCGTTGCCTTCGGCGTTCTTTGGGATCTTCAATTGGTGGTTGTAGGTTGGATAACATAGTCTTATCATCATTAGAAATATTGGTAGCATCTGTAAATTGTATATTTCTAGATAAATTGTAGATGAAATGATCATTCAAAGTAGACGTCTAACTTATCTCAAATTACCAATGGCAGCAGAATTAGTTAGATCTTTGAACGGAGAGCGAATATTGTTATTTTTTGGTGATTGATAGAGTATAATTGTTCAAGAGATGATAATTCAAAGTAGATATTTAATTTCTCTCAAGTTACGTAAAATTTCACCTCGCAGAGATGCAACTATTTGTGGCTCTTGAGTAACCAAAGAGGTTTTTTTCTTCTGTCGAACATCCCTTCTATTTTTTAGCATTTCGGCTTTCTTATTAGGATCCATCCGCGCATATTGTTCCCTATCCCGTTGCCTTCGGCGTTCTTTGGGATCTTCTATTGGTGGTTGTAAGTTGGATAACACAGTCCCGTCATCATTAGAAATATTGGCATCATCTAAAAATTGTATATTTATAGATTAGCTATGGATGAAATGGTCATTCAAAGTAGACATTTAATTTCTCACAAATTACCAATGGCAGCAGAATTGGTTAGGTCTTTGAACGGAGAGCGAATTGTGTTGCATTTTCCTGGTGGCATCTAGAGTTCACACCAATAGATATGCCATCGTCAGCACACTCATGCAACTATGCTAATTGTCAACACATATAACAGCCTCAAGCAACTATGCTAATTGTCATCACATATAACAGTGCTAATCAATATATTCAGTCCACACACAATCATCACATCAGTACACAACGAACGAGAGTGATACTCAGTTAACTTTCCACAAATATATTCAATGGACTAAAGAATTGTATAATTGTCCAGCTAAAGCAACAACGCTAATTGTCAACACATATATGAGTGAATTACATGCTTGCTGCTGCATCCAGTGCGCAACTCAAAGAAAGGGTCGGCGTGTCTTTTCAGGCAACATCATTTCCAATCAGCACATAAGATAAAGTGGCAATTCATTTGAAATGACAGTAGAGGCTAAAATATCTTACTGTTGTACCCAATGGGCATAGGTCTAAAGTTTTGGTTTATACAATCCACATTACAATCAACCAACGATAATTTTCCTGGCTTA
Organism: Paspalum vaginatum; assembly: GCA_030272315.1. Taxonomy (NCBI): domain Eukaryota; kingdom Viridiplantae; phylum Streptophyta; class Magnoliopsida; order Poales; family Poaceae; genus Paspalum; species Paspalum vaginatum. The sequence continues at coordinate 36,005,306 of CM059020.1, read as the reverse complement.
ATCACGCCATCAACTACAGGCATATAAAATTTTGCATAAAAATACCTTTATTTCTAAAAAGTAGGAGAATCACTTTCCAGATTTGGATACCAATAATCACTTGTAGTCACAAATGAAAGCCAATAAGCCACTATAGCAGTAAGAAATCCAGAAGTGTCAAAGATACATGAGTTAACTGCACAAGCAAAAGGGTAATGTAATAGATGGCATAAGCATTATAAGAGCACATTAGAGTTATTACTATGCAAACCAAGAGAATCATATTGCAGCCCAACGATTCACACTAAAAGGTAAACAACATCCTAGACAATAGTATGAGGGACATACAAGACAACCATTTTTGCCATATATAGATCATGTATGCGTGCATTGTGCAAAGGCAACTTAATGAAAGGGTAACACCGGACCTTCCTTAATCTATCTGTGAAAGGCTAAATGTAGATGGAGTAGCTGATAAGGCACAACAATATGGCACTGAGTAACAAATAACAGAAACAAGAATCTCTGTCTTGTATTTCAGTCCCTTAATTAGTACAGATGAACTTGGCTCCATTTATTCATCACTTTGCCAGAACGTTCACCTCCAATAATCAGCACATCGGCACGCGAATAGAACAGACCAATCAACCATTAAAGTTCATCTCAGGCACAGCATTTTCAGCATTATAACTTGCTAAAGTACAAGTAATTACAAAATTATCATTGGAGGGATGGCAATCAGAATATGAATGGCACTACAGAACAAATCCAGGAAGATATCACGCGAATAAGTTGATATCTGTGAGTAATAACCTATTTATTTATAGAACAAAAAGAATGATATTATGTTACTCTTGCAAATATACAAAACACAAAAAAATCAAAATCAGATACCTATATTGTGTGATAGTCTATGAAATCTGCTACAGAGTGGGTCTCTGCAACCACTATGGAAATTTTTTGGACAGCTTTCTCAAACTCTTTCCATTTTCTTGTGGCATCTGGATCATTGGGGCATATTTCACCTAAAGAAAAAGGAAGTATTGCGTAGATTTACTTAGTTACATTTAAGCAAAATGGTTAGGCTGCACTACTGCTCTATGCTTACATATCAAGATAATGAATGGCAGTATGTCCATTTTCAGATTAGAAACAACAAATGACGAGAGAATACGGTATAGAAATAACAATACCCAGTTATTGTCCATCACACAATGTCCATTGTGCCTTACGACTATAGGGTGCCCTTGCCCACTCTTGGAAACACAGCGTGGCCCGTCATACTGCCCCTTTCTCTCGCATACGCTCATTTGGCCCGCAGTAATGATCAACACAGCTATATGGTTTATTATGCCCCTGAAAATCTAGGTGGGATTCTTGCTGCTCCCATTAGCAAGGTGGTCCATAGTAGCGTTGTTAGTGGGATTTTTCATGTTAACACAGCTATATGGTATACTATGCTCCTGAAAAATCTAGAGGCCAAAAGTCCTCCCAAAGTAGAGGAATGGGTCCTAAGGAAAATGCAGCCTGGTTGCTTCTGCGAATTTACATCTGAACATAGTTTCAGTGCTTATCAGAATAGTTTGGAGTTTCAGTGCTTATCAGAGAAGTTTAGAGTTTCAGAAACAAGCAGCTGCACATCTTCACACAACTCGCATTATTCATAGCTTGTCATTAGCAAGAGAAAAATCCATAGTGCTGCTGGAAGTTGTTGATCATGTTTTCAAGAATGAAAGGAAGCTGCTGGTGGCAGTTACTGCAGCTGAAAAAAGCTATGCCCTGCTTAGTAGAACTACTTTTGCAATATCGTATATTAACAAAGGCAAGTGAATTCCCGTTCTATGGATTCAGCAACAGAGGACCAGGGAAGAAATGGGCACCTGGGTAGGTCGTTCACAGCAACGCGACGAAGAGTAGGGGAGCCGCAAGGAAGCGACGTGCAAGGGCGGCGTGCGACGATGGTGGCACCTGGGCGCACTGCACAGCCCCAAGGGGGGAAATTCCAAAGCCTCCCGCAAGAACTCAGAGGGCAGGCGCTTCTCGCGGATCTCGACACGGGAAGGATCAAATGGGTCCGCGAGGGACGACGACTCCGTAGCGGGAGAGAGTAGGCTCGGCGGCGGCGCGAGGAGAGCCAAGCCGGTGGACGAGCGTGATGGATCTGTTCAAGCGGGAGCTGGAGAAGAAGCGGAAGGCCGCGACGCTCCGAGCAGAAGATGGAGCACTGTAGCTGGGGCACAGCCGCGCGAGTGGATCTGTCGGCGCGCGGGGTGCAGCTGTGCGAGCGGGAGGGCGCCGGTGGGGAGCGGCCGCGAGAGTGGGAAGGCGCCGGCGGGGAGCGGCCGCGCGAGCAGTAAGGCGCCGGTGGGGCACGGCAGGCGCCGGCGGGGAGCGTCAGCACCGATTGGAGGGCGCCGGGTGGGAGCGGCCGCGGGCGGGTGAAGGAGCGGTGGCGTGAGGACATAGGAAGAGGTCGGCCGTGGTGTGGTTGGCTGCGGCGCCGAGAGCCCGAGAGAGATGTGGGGATGAGAGAGCGAAGGGGGAGGCAGGAATATAAGGAGTAGGGAGAGGCGGTGATGTAGGGAGAGGCGGTGATTTTGAACGGAAGGGCGGGGTGCTGCGTCGGTGGGAGGCGTGGTCCGTCGACGGACCATGCCGATTGGAACCTTACGAATTTAAGTAGGGGTAGAGATTCTTGCTAAAAGAAACACAGCTATTTTTGCGCTTGGCTAGTCATCATGGGTGACAGAAATAAAGTGGACAAACAAATAAGTTCATACTTCAGAGTCCTTAAATACACAACTTACAGTCTTGGACAGACAGATATATTATTGACAATTAAAGATTGCTGAATGTGACAAAGGCCTCATTTGTATGGAAATCAGACATGAATGGCACTGTCATATAAAGATTTTTAAAACCAGAAACCATTATGAAGAATACCAACCTGTCCCCAACCCCCATTATATATGTAATTACAGACTAACCGGCACAGCTTTTTATGAAAGTTTCCAAGCATTGGGCGCTTATACCGAAAGGACCATCTTCGTCAGGATGGAACTTATGTAGGTAACTTCTAATGCTGTCATGGTATGCTATAATCTGGAAACATAAAATAATTAAATCAGCAGGACGATCTTCATAGTGTTTATAAAAATACGAGTAATCATATTCAATAAGTTTGTTGACAGTATGTCTGAAACGGACTATAGCTTGCCATTTGGCAACTTGCAGTAACTTCCATTGTCTTCAATATGAAGTTACCTGTGAAAGTGAAGTGGAGGGAATAAATTCAATCATCCCTTCATCTTGTCCAGTTGCAAGAACTCGATAGGGTGTAAGTTGCAAGTCCAAATTTTCTAATTTGAGCAACCAATCCATTAAAGAAACCATTTGAATGACCTAGAAATCACAATAAGGAATTAGACATGACCCCATCCCCCATGAGAGGAAGAAGAAAAGAGAGACGGAGAAGAAGAGAAAGATGGAGAGGAAGAAAAGGAGGAACGGTGGGGTGGATGAGCCCCCCATACATGTATAATTATCTTCAAATTTACTCTCTCCATCCCAATTTATAAGGGGTTTTGGGTTTCGAAATATTCATGTATGATTCGATGTATATATTTTGTATGTGTCTAGATTCATAAACAGCCAATGAGCATGGACAGAAGGAGAGAGTCAGAGAGAGCTGAACCCCTTACAATTTGGAATGGAGGGGGTACAAGTTACGACGAAAACATTCCTACAGATTGTCAAGCCACAAAAAATGTATCAGATTTCACATAGTCCCATCTTCATATATGAAACAACCCACAAAAAGTCAATCAAAGAGAAGGTGGTAGGACCGACCCACCATCATCACCAACAAATCTATCTCCTTAAGTGGTACAGAAAATTTTACATTCTATTTGGCCATTTGGGTAAAGTGTAAGTCAGCAAGGAAGGAACTGATAATACCACTGGCTGTTGCGCGAAGTTTCGATCATTTCACCTCAGAAAAATATTAATCACTTAATCAGAATGTCAAGCCCCACAACCGCTTACATCAGGTGGGTGATACAATATAGGGATTAGAAAAAAAGTAAAAAAAAAAAGCTGAATGCATCAGCACAATCTGGTACTTACCAACTGATCTAACCGGAGGTCATCTCCCTTTTTAAAAATAATCTTGGATGTTCTCCCATTTTCTGTCTTAAATGTAAGACGCAAAGGATGTAAGGCGCTCTTAAATATAGATGATTGTTCAGGCACAACCCCTGTAAGGAGAACATTTGGTGCTAACGGCGAACGAGTTGGTTGGCAACAATATAAAAGAACACGTCAGTTATACAAATCAAGCCAAGTATTATGTGATTATGCGTTTTTAGCATTAATAGACAATAAAAGTTTACCTCATCAAAGCTTGTAGCCTCACTGAAAACTTCTGACAATAACTGCCTTAATTTCTCAATTTTCTTTTCTATACTATCATGTACATTTGTTACATCCTTCATGATAGAACTTAATTCATGAGCAAGTTTTGTCTGCCTGTTCAAACTCTGCCACAGTATAAACCCGTCGTCTCCATCCTTCTTAGCTGACAACTGTTGAAAACATAAACAATAACAAATATATAAATATAATGCAAGAGTATGGAAAAACCAAGAGTATTTCTCCAAAGGTAAGAAAGGCATACTTCCATCATTTTATTTTCAAGCATGTCATACGTACTGCAATATCGTCTTGCACATGTGGGATCACGGCACTCAACAAGCACATACCAGCGAAGGAAGCTGGCAATTTCAATGTTTGATAAAGCTGAAATGGACAAAATATCAGGACACTGGTGTTATCTAGCCTTATAATAGAACATTAAATAATGGTTCCACAATGAGGACCTGTCAATCCTAAGCGTGTACAATGTAGGAGTTAAACTTGCATCATAAAACTAACTTTATGTGTTGCATGGGTAACTAAGGTCATACAAAACTACTGGTAGTAGCAATCTGTGGATAGATGTGCATGCCGAATCTAGCATATAAGAAAATTTGCATATGCAAGTGCAACATATGACATAGACATTCAAGAATTTACAAAACAAGAGATAACATACCGCGATTCACAAGAAAGTGTGCCAGACAGGACATGTCTGACGATTCAAACCGAAGAGCTTGCACCAATTGGAGTAAATAGCATTGCAATTCATCATCATCAGCCCTTTCAAGTATGCTGACAGCATAAGCACGGATCTATAAAAGAATAGCAGATACATTACACATGATTTAGAAGGTGATAAGATCATAAAATATGCCTCATGTGTCACAGTCTCAATTCTGAATTATCTGGTGGTAAATGGGACAATAGTATATAATCATTTGTGACAATGAGAAACCTCTTTGTTCAGTATGACAATGTGCCATTACCAATGTAGGCTTTTAATAAAGAAAAACAAGCTCGATAGTAAATGCTGACGATAGCAAGAAATCAGAAGACGCCTATAGCCCAGCCAATTGGCATCTATAGACTAGAAAAATCCCACAAAAGGCACTTTTGCCCCTTACCATGCAAATTTTCCGAACACACACTGAACTAACATGATGAGTAAGATTTTAAAAGGGGTAGAAGAAATCATATTTCTAGTATATTGTATGCAAGCACATGATGAGACAAGTCGGTGATGAGCATGAACAATTGAAAACACATACTTGCCAAAAAGAAAATATGTCTTTCTGTTGTCAATTGTCATACAACAAACAGAAAAAGATTCAGACCAGAAGGAAGCATGATCAACAAATGATCGTCTATAAATCTAACAAAATTAGAAAACCTTTTTTCATAGACATAAAAGCTAGAAGCATGGAAAAACAAAGGTTCCCAAATAGCTTGCTTCCTCCCTTTTGAAATCCGGTGAGAGAAGCATCTAATGCATCAGCCACATCGATTGTCTCCCAATTTCCAATTAATTCGACAGCATCCTTAGCATCCTGCATCATCACAGTCCAACATTAAGAAGATATGGTTGTGACAGCTCCAAACAAAATATTTAGATTTCTTTCCAGTATGTGAATAAATTTGACAAGATGAAAGTGTCGAATATAATTGCAGCGCATTTTTATGTGAACAATAGTTTCCTCTTATGCTCAGATAATGACATTATTGGGCAAATGCAGATCTTGGAATATGATATTTTTACTAAGAGCATACCTGGTGCTACAATGCTACCAGCACATGGTAGCACCACCAAATGAATGGAACAATTAAACTAAAATATGGATGGTAGAAGACATTTGAGTTTGAAGAAAAACTTGTGTAAGAAACAAAAAAGAGAAAACATCAGGTGAATAGTTACGGGGGAATCCTCAGCTCCTACTATTCACATGCTGATTTCTCTTTCGTGTTATTTGCCTTCTATTGCACAAATCTTTGTTCAAGCTCAAACGTTGCATGCATATAGATAATTGGATGATCTATCCATCCATACTTTTGATTAAACTTTCCATACTTTTGATGCACTTTTCATAGCTCACGCTAGCACTTGATATTGTTGCTATTTTTCTTACTTGTCTATCACTCCAATCCACTGAGCGAATGAATTTTGTAAGAGTTTTCTTATCCAACATCAAAGAGAAACGAAATTTCCACACCGATTTCTTATCCTCCAACGTCAAAGGGTGTGTAGGAGGAAACATGATAATTTTTCGCAGTAACCTACACAAAAGGGATGAAATTATTCAGTTAGAAAACCCAGAACTGAACATCATGTTAAACAAAGCGATTGAATTCTGTCTTGCAGCTTCTACTTCATGCATTCATGAGAATGCGGTTGCCCTACACCCTTACAAGTTCGCAAAAGCATAAGCAAGACAACAAAGAAGATTATTTGTTTATAGGACAACAAAAGGAGGAAAGAAAAATATATAAGTTTTACTCACTTTCGCTCATCTGGGGTTGGTTTTTGTTCTTTACAGTGAGTCGAGCTCCTATCAAGCTTTAATTGCTTGTGTTCAGAGGGACTGGTCCGTCCAAGTTCAGGGTCCCACACAGTAACTAGCTCATTTGATGATGGTACTGTAGTAGGTACATGAAAACTCGCACCAGATTCCTGCGTGCATAAAAACACTAATATGTATCTAGCAAAGGACAGGTCAAATTTGAAATAACATCCAAGCATGATAACTTGTGTGTTCAAGTTCAAATAATTTTACATGTCTCAAGTTCCAACATTAAATAGAATTACTATATATCAGCATAGATTATTTTGCACAATCAAATTTAAAAAATAAAAATCATTTTGTGAAAGAAAATAGGTAGATACCACTGTAGAGATACATAGGTTGGAAAATTCAATCCATTGTGAGGATCACAAGTAGGACATGGATGTTTTGTATATTCAATATTGTGGTATCTATAGTACCCGTATGATCTTTTATTAAATGATGTAGGTTATTTTTATTCTGACATAACTAGCGTCGTATATATAGAAAAGATCTGATGTAGTATAAAAACAACCGACTACTATTGAATTAACCGTCTTTCCCTATCAGGCTATCAGTTTAGGCCTTTAGGTTGAATTGGTTAGTGCATGCAACTTAATACGGCATCAAGGCTAAGGGAGGATCCAGTGACACCCGGGGCTGAACTTAAGTCTAAATGACATATCATGCTAAAATACTTAAAAATATATAACAATCACATCATAATCGCAAGGAGTAATATAGTACTCTACGGGGCATGGCCCCAGCCCACGGCCCAGGTGGCCAAGGGAAGGTCTTGGGTTCAAATCCTAGCTGACACAGCTTTTACATGCTTGATGCCAAAGAGAGCCTCCTGTGAGGGGGGAGTGCTGATGTATTATGTATAAGTGAATTTCTTGTCTCTCCCTATCAGCTTAAGATTTTGGGTTGAACTGGTATGGCTCATGTAAATTAACATTATTTCCCATAGATCCATGCCTGAAGTATACACAGGTTAACTTGAACTTACGGACCAATTTTATCCCAAGAACTTCAATTATTTTCTTGTCCTACCGCCCTCCAAATATTAACAAAACCACTATGGCCTAACCAACTGACACCCAGTAGCCAGCACAGATGACATGGTGTTTGCGAGGTGGTGGGGTGCAGTGGAAAGTCACATCTCAACAACAATAGGGAAAGGCTCACCAATCATCCTAGGTGCCTGGCTACTGTGAAAGAAAAGGAATGATACCTTTTTCAACAGCACCCCTGCCCCCCAATCCAACGCCTACCGGAGGCTGTCAACAAGGACATTCACTTTTGGTGCATGGCCGGGGCAAAAGGGCCTGTCCTCCCTGGAGCTAGTAGAGGCCAATAGAACCTAGGTCCTTAGGCTGTGGCGGTTATCATGATTCCATTGGCCCAAATGTTATCTAGATCTCAACCATGGGTGTAAGAAAACTGTAAATGAGTGCTCAATTATTCCCAACCCTAGAAGGGTGGTAGAAGTAGATAGAGTACATGGGCCAACACACATACTCCAACACCACCACCCCCCCCCCCGCAGTTTGAACTTCCGGCACAACGGAGTTTAAGGGCCAATACCCCCCCTCCCCCCTCCCGCGCAGTCTCAGCACTAGCCACGACTAATGTTGAGGCTGGAACGGAACTCGGAGAAGGTCGAGGAGGGTAGACCCTTGGTGAAGATATCAGCAAATTGGGAGGTGTCGGGACCTGGAGAACCCGAACATCGTGAACGAAGTGCAAGTCGATCTCCACATGCTTGGTCCGCTGGTGCTGAACCGGGTTCGTGGAGAGGTACACCGCGTTGATGTTGTCGCAGTAGACGAGAGTGCTCCTGGCGAGAGGGATGTGAAGCTCAGCCAGGAGTTGTCGGAGCCAGGAAGCCTCCGCCACGCCGTTGGCGACAGCCCGGTACTCCGCCCCAGCACTGGAGCGGGAGACAACCGGCTGCCACTTGGACGACCAGGAGACAAGGTTGCCGCCCAGGAAGACGGCATAGCCGGAGGTGGACCAGCGGGTGTCCGGACAACCAGCCCAGTCAGCGTCGGTGTAGACGACGAGCTCAGCGGAGGAAGACCAGTGAAGAAGCAGGCCGTGGTCAACTGTGCCACGGAGGTAGCGGAGGATCCGCTTGAGAGCAGTGAGATGCGGTTCTCAGGGATCATGCATATGAAGGCAGACCTGCTGAACCGCATAAGTGATGTCCGGTCTGGTGAAGGTGAGGTACTGTAGGGCACCAGCAAGGCTCCTGTGGGCAGTGGGATCAGCAACTGGGGTGCCCTCAAGCCTCTGAGGGCTTGGCCTGGTTGTCAACAGGAGTGGAACAAGGCTTGCAGTCAGTCATTCTTGCCCGCTCCAAGGATATCGAAAGCATAATGCCGCTGGTGGAGGAGAAGCCCGGAAGGACGGGGCTCAACGGTGACACCCAAGAAGTGGTGGAGCACACCAAGGTCCTTAATAGCAAACTCCTGCTGCAGAGATGTGATGATGTGCTGAAGCAAGAGCGTACTGGAGGCTAGTGAGAACAGTATCATCAACATATAGCAGCAGATAAGCAATCTCATCCCCATGGCTGTAGACGAACAGAGAAGTATCTAGCTTGACCTCAGTGAAACCCAAAGACACTAGGAACGAGGCAAACCGAGAGTACCAAGCACGAGGAGCCTGCTTCAGGCCGTAGAGGGACTTGTTGAGCAGTCAGACCATCTCAGGACGAGTCGGATCCACAAACCCCAGCCAACTGGCTGCAGTAGACTGTCTCAGGTAGAGTGACGTGAAGAAACACATTCTTCACGTCGAGCTGATGCACAGGCCATGAGCGTGAAAGAGCAAGCCGAGAGAACTGTGCGCACTGTAGCAGGCTTCACCACTGGGCTGAAAGTCTCATCATAGTCCACGCCGAGGGCGCTAGGGTGAAGCCCCAGAGAACCCAGCGAGCCTTGTAGCGATCTAGGGTACCATCAGCTCGGCGCTTATGCGTCCAGATCCACTTGCTAGTGACCACATTGCAACCAGACGGACGCGGCACCAGGTCCCACGTCTGGTTGGCAAGAAGAGCCGCGTACTCCTCTTTCATCGCACGACACCAATGAGGGTCCGCCAAGGCGTCATGGACGGAAGAGGGTATAGGAGAGATCCGCGGCTCGGTGACGGCAGCAGAGAGGATCACGGGCCGAAGAACACCAGCGGCCCGTCATGTCACCATGGGATGAATATGACGAGGATCCCGATGGAGGACGGGCGGGTGGTACACCGATGGCTCGTTGCGAGAGCGGGTCGAGGCACCACGAGGCGGCACCTGTGAAGGCGGCGCCGCCGACGGTGTCGGTGTCGAGGGCGACGCCGAACGGCAGTGGTAGACGCGGACGGGCTGAGCGTAGCGTGCGGGAGGCGCCGGAGACGGCAGTGTCGGTGTCGAGGGTGGCTCCGAACGACGGTGGTAGACGCGCACGGGGTAGGCATAGCGCGCGGGAGGCGCCGGAGAGGGAGCCACCGGGGCAACGCATGGCGCGGCGGAGGGCGTCGGTGCCGCGCGTGGAGGCATCGGAGACGGCGCCACCGGGGCCGCGCATGGCGCGGCGGGGGGTGGCGGGGGCCCCGCATGGCGCAGCAGGGAACTCCAGGGCCACGCATGGCGCAGCAGAGACCGCTGGAAGCGGTGCCGGCGCTTCAAGGAAACACGCTGGTGGAGAACCTGTAGAAAAATCAAACAAGGGTGGCTGAACCACCGGGTCAGTCGAAAACATGGACTCCTACTCGAGGTCGGAGGTGGGGGTGGAGGTGGTGGAGAAAGGGAAATCCGACTCGTCAAAGACAACGTGTCGGGAGACAAGGACCCTCGAGAGAAGTGAGGTCAAGGCAGCGGTACCCCTTGTGATATGGGGAGTAACCAAGAAACACACAACGAGTCGAACGGGGTGCCAGCTTGTGGGGAGCAGTGGCGGAGGTATTAGGGTAACACGCACAACTGAAGACACGGAAGGTGATCGTAGCGAGGAGGGGTACCGAAAAGAGCATGGTTTGGAGTGAGAGCTGGGGAAGCGGTGGAGGGTAGGCGGTTGATCAAGTAGGTGGCAGTGTGGAGACTCTCTGTCTAGAAGCGAGCAGGAAGAGAGGCCTTGGAACATAAGGGTGCGCATGACATCGTTAGTGGTGCGAATCATCCGCTCAGCCTTGCCGTTCTGAGAGGAGGTATAGGGACATGACATGCACAGCTGGACACCGCGAGATAGGAAGAAAGAGTGGGAGGCATTGTTATCGAACTCACGCCCGTTGTCACACTGGACGGCCTTGATGGTGAGACAGAACTGAGTGGGCAACCAAGTGAAAAAGTGAGAGGTGGAGAACGCCTCAAACTTGGAGCGCAAAGGAAAAGTCCAAGAATAATGAGAGAAATCATCTAACACCACCAGATAATACTTATAACCAGAAATGCTGAGTAGAGGAGATGTCCACAGGTCACAATGTACAAGATCAAAAATATGAGCCGCATGCGAAGAGGAAGTAGGAAAAGGAAGACGAACATGACGGCTCAACTGGCACGCATGACAAAGATGCTCATTAGTAGCCCTAGTATAAGTAACATCTGCGCTACGACTAAGCTGTGCCAAAACGTCGCGGCATGGGTGACCAAGACGACGGTGCCTTGTAGTAGAAGAAGTGGTGGCGGCAAAGGCAGTTGACGAAGAGAGCGCCGTAGAAGTGGAAGACGATGCAACGGAAGTAGGAAACCGAAGGGTGTAAAGGGGCCCCGTGCTGTCACATCGGAGAAGTGGACGTCGGGAAGTCCGAATCCTTCACAGTAAGACCAGAAGAGTCAAATTCGACAGAACAGGAATTGTTAGCTGTAAATTGGCAAATGGAAAGAAGATTATGAACCACGTTGAGGGCAACAAGAACATTGGAAAGACAAAAAGGACCATGGGTACCCGCATTACCCATGGAGGTGATAGGAAGACAAGAACCATTTCCGACCATGATGGAAGAAGGGCAAGAAGGATGGGGAGGTCGGATAGAAGAAAGAATACCAACGTCCAGTGTGGTGTGGTACGAGGCACCCGAGTCGGCGAACCTAGTCAGTACTGACTGGCGGTGTCAGTCCCATGGTGCTGAAGGACTGTGCCAGCGCAGCCTGGTCCCATCCGGCAGGCCTAGGTCAGGAGGAGGACAGTGCTGCACTGGTGGAGCCCTAGGCCGACGTAGTGGGGTGCTGCGCCAACGGAGGAGGTGTTGTACCAGCGAACATGGCCACCGGCTGCTGAGGTCAAGGACCCCCCCTCCCCCCCCCGTGGCCTAGAATGGCCACATCGAGATGCGCCCGGATCATGGGTTGTTGAAGGATGGCCAGGGTGCACCAGCATCAGAGGCGGCAGAGGTGGGAGGTGGTGTCCGGCGTGCTCCCACGACCGGCACCGCTACGCCCCCTCCCCCCGACGACGACCGCCCTTTCCACCACCGCTTGGCCCGGTGGGAGGAGCGCCGAGCAGTGAGGGGGTAGGCGGGGTGGTGGTACTCTGAGGAGGAAGCCTGGTGGTCCCCTCGGCCACGAGAGTCGTAGAGGAGGACGACCCTGATGTGTGGCCCTTAGTGATCTCCTCTAGGACTAGGTTGTCCCGAACCCGCAGGAAGGAGGGGAAGGGACGCTGCCGGGTGATCCATGTACGCAGGTGGCCGTAGCTGTCGTTGAGACCCCGCAGGACATTTGAGAACCAGGATCTGGTCCTCCACCGGCCAGCCGAGGTCGTGAAGAGCATCGGCCATGCCCTTCATCCGCCGGCAGTACTCGCCGATGGAGAGGTCCCCTTGCTTGAAGTTGCGGAAGGTCGCATCGAGCTGGAGAGCACGGGCCTCGGCAACGCTAGACCTGAGGCGCGCCTCCACCGTGGGTCCGGACGATGTCCTGGAGGTCGAGGAAGAGGGTCCCGAAGATCCAGGACAAGACGACGCTGTCGAGACGCTGCCACGCCGGGGTCTGAGCCATGCCCAGCGTGTCGAGGAGGACGTGGTCGTCCAGGGCGTAGCGACAGAGGGTGAGGAGGACCAAGTCCTGCCATCGGCCGTAGGAAGACGACGTGGGGTTGAGGACGACCGGGACCAAGGCCCTGATGTTCTGGACACCAGTGGCATAGAGGTGGAGCTAGGGCGACCATCGAATCGGCCAGATCCGTCCGGGAGATCGTCTGAGTGGACGGGGCCTGGTGGGAAGAAGTGGTGCCAGCTTCAGTGTAGTCGAGGTAGGGCTGCCGGTCGGCGGAGACGGAGAGGTGGTGCTCCGCCTCGGTGAACCGACGAGCAAGAGCAGCAGCCACGTCATTCTCACGCTCCCAAGTGAGGGCAGCCGTGCGTACACGCTCCTGAGCCACAGCGGCCGCAGTCTTGGCGGCGAGGAGGGCCTCGGCGAGGGCGGAGTCCGCCACAGCAATCCCGGCGGCGACGGGCTGCTCACCAGCGGCGATGGCACCTAGGGACCGTCCCACCGGGGGCCGGGTAGATGGCGTGGCCACTCGGAAGGAGCATGGGGCCACCGGACCCCCTGGGAAGACCGACAACGGCGGAGGTGGCGACCGACAGCGGTGGGTCGGTAGTGTCGGGAGGAGGAAGTACAGCAGGGGCTGGTGGAGGGCCAAGGGCCACAGGTGCAGCACCAACCGTGGTGTTGGGGGCAGGCGTAGCCCCTAGGACCAGAACCGCCCTGGCCCCTGTGGCTACGGCGGCAAGGGCAGCAGCGGCCAGGGTGCCAGCAGCGGGCGGAGCGCCAACGACGGTCTTGCCAGTGGTGGGCGGAGCTCCAGCGGCGGTCGCGCCAGCGGCGAGCTGGAGGCCCCAGGCCGGGCGGGTACCGCATGCGGGAGGAGTGACGGCGGCGCCGGTCGACCTGGGCGCAGGGGAGAGAGGAGGGAAGGCAGAGGAGGAGGGGGGAGGCAACGGCGGGCCAGCCATGGCTGCGTGGTGGCGGCGGCAGCCTGGCGGCGACTGGTAGGGAGAGAGAGCCCTAACCTAATACCATGTAAATGAGTGCTCAATTATTCCCAACCCTAGAACGGTGGTAGAAGTAAATAGAGTACATGGGCCTCATACATGGGCCTAATACATGGGCCAACACACATACTCTAACAAAAACAAAAATTAATTATTTTCATTCTTAATGCAATGACGCACAATTCTCCTGCATATTTTAGGGGAAAAAGCATGCCCCTAAACAAAATACTATGAATAAAACTCAGGGTCTCTCTAGCCAACTAAATTGCCTTCTCGAACGATTTTGTACATGGTGTTTTTGTAAAACTATAACCTATTGTATTTAACGCCTAGCAATCAAACAAGCCTCAGGCAGCCAACAAGATAATGATTAGTAACCTTTAGTGCCTCATGGGGACCAAGGTGTACACCCACTGGCATGGGTGGGATATTGCTACAATACCTGCTATCAGTCATCCCTGCATGAAACCCCATTTCATGCCATGTTCACATAAGGCCTTACTTCTTTATTTTTCTGAAACGACGTAGGAGAGCTGCGTGTCATCATTTCATTAAGAAGGAAAAAAGTAACAACAAGAGGGGAGACCAGGAGGCCTGACCCTCTAATACATGGTTACAACTGCGCCACACATACACTGACCTATCAAACTACTGTCAATTAGATGATCATCCCTCACGACAATCATCCTTAGTTAGGATAGTATCTTAGGTCTCCTTGTTCAGGTGATTTGTTACTTTTTAAAATAAGATCTTAGGAGTAATAATCTCCTATATAAAGAAGCCAATCGCACCACTATGAATCACAAAAAGTTTAAACTATCTCTCATCTCCTAGCACAGCACGCACACCCTATCTCCTGGATGCCAGGGACATCCAGCTTCTGTCCCAACACAAAAAAAAAACATAACAAATTGCTCTATTCAACGGTCAGTAATGTGAACCTGGAAGACAACTCTGTAGTCTCTGCGTGCAAAACTGCAAAAATCCACGACCAGGCTTGGGTACAAATACCCATCCCTCTTGCACTCTTTCTCCTTATTAGTTTTCTCCACAGCACTGAAAGCAAGACAGTCCAGCCAATCTATACGCTGTATCTGCCCTCTCTCATACTTTTTGACAAGCCTGTCCAAACGCTCTACCTCACCTCTCTGATTCTTAGGAACCTAGAGGTTAATAGAAAAAAGTAAGTTCGCCTTGACCTAATTAATAGAGATTTTCTATAGATGCATAGATTGATGACAGAGAGCTAGAACAGGTGATTCTAGAGTGAACAAAAAGAAAATAAAGCTCATCGTCTGTTTTCTTAAAAAAAAATGAGTTCATATAACCTCGCCAGGAGTTGTGGTGAGGATTCTTCCGTCTGCCTCCTTTTTTGGCCATAGTCTCAGCTTCTGCCTTCCTGTTCTCAGCTGCCTTTTGCTGTTGAAAATAGATATGGTGGCTCCACCAACAATATCACAGACACCAGATGAGGCATCCCATACCTATATCACAAATAGAAAATATATAAGCATATTAAATGCAAGAGAAATAATTAAAAGGTAGTAATTATATAACCATGAATAACAGTTCTGATCTAATTAACACAGCTGCAGCAAATTCATGGCCATAGCAAAGTTACTTAAAAAGGATGGTTCATAATTTCTGGTTCTCTATGATGAAATTGGCCCACATGTTTGTTTTGCTTTAACCATTTTATATAAACAAAAGGAGCAACTGCTGCAAATAATTCGTTTACAATTAACAGCAGTGGCTATGTGGCACATAAGTTGAAGAAATATACCGTGAATGCAAGCTGAGAGAGGGAAGTTAGGTCCCTGTACTTCGCAGTTAGTGTTATCAGCTCATTCCAATGGTATGGTTGCCCTGATGATTGCAGCCTAATATGAAGGAAACATGTATTCAATCCCAAGGAGGTGAACTTATCACAAATAGTGATTGATCATAAATTGTTTGAAGTGGAATGGAGTTCCATGTTTGCTTGATAGTACTAGCATACCTTGTATTTACAGGTAACCCAGATGGCATCCCATCAATGTACAGCCTGCACTCAACAAAGAGCTCCGGTGCTCTGTTCTCAGTCAAAAGGATGTGATCTGAGAAGTGAAAAAACAAACAAGATGAATGAACCTTGAGCTATATAGATGACAGGGATAAAGAAAGGCATTTGAAAATTACTCCATTTAATCACGAACACAATGAGACATGACATAAAACTACACCGAAGGAGGGCCATCGATTGGTGTCAGGTGAGGCTGATTGATAATTAATTATTACTGTATTTACGAAAGAATTTCTGTTGAAAGTGTTCTCTTTTCAAACGAAGGGATTATGTTCAGTCATAAGAAGACTAGAAGAGCGAAAAGAATCACTGCGGCGCAATCAGTTGTAGACGGTGAGTGAATGGGTCACCTGCTTGGACGACGATGGCAGGTCACCGGAAGGCTGATGTCGCACGAGAGGAAGAAGCGGGACTCGTTTTGATTGTTGCTGACTGCCATGTCGTGGTTGCAGGCTTACGATGAGCTCCGGTCAGAGGAGCAGCGCCTCCTTGGTTCTGTAGCGAGCCGCGAAGTGACCAATCAACTTCACCAAGGGCCGCAAAGCGAAGAACGTAGCACGGAAGCTTAGAAGCCACCGAACGGAGATCCGCTTCTAACGGCGCTGGCCGAATCGCACACGATGGTGGTGGCGGGGGAGACGATGTGGATGAAGAACCGGCAATGTTTGAGTGGAGGAGTACTGATCAAATCAAATTGGATGCAGATGCCAACCGCGACGGCCGACCGGCGATCGGAGGCGAAGTCGGAGGAGAGCGTGAAGACGTCGGCGATGTCCACCGGAACTGATCTGTGTGCCAAAAAGTTTGGTCCAAATTCGGTCTTAAAATACACAAACAAACCAATTGTAGAGTTGGAGGCGGAATTGGGCTGGAACCGTGGGAGCCGGATTCACGGCGTGATAGGAGGCAGACTTATTTCGCATTTTCTTTTCCCCATGGCTAGAAACGGCGCGCCGCCGGCGCTCAGGAGGCGAGGGAGGCAGGTGCCCGCCAGGGCACAGTTGAGGCTTGGGAGGCTGACCGCCGCCGCGGGCACCGCAGGCGAGGCCAGCCGAGCTAAGGAGAGCCACGCCCAAAGAGAAAAGGTGCATCCAGTACGAGGGACGATAGGAGTCCTGCGCGAGCACGAGCATGCAGCCCGCGCCGGCGGCGTGGTCTGTCATCTGTGACGGCCGCGAGGGAGGGCATAGCGTGAAGCGCGGCGCATACGGTAGAGATCTGGTCGGACACGTCTGGACCGGCACAAATATATTTTTCTTGAAATATATTTTCATATCATATACATTTGATATTATAAATGTTGTTACATTTCTATATAAATAAACTCGGTCAAAGTTACAATAGTTTGACATAAGACAAAGTTAGGATTTCATTTTTTTTGGACGGAAAGAGTACGTTACATTATAGCCCCCCTTGGTAGGGCTCTGTCTACTCTAAAAACGGCTCCGGCTCCGGTTCTTTCGATTTTGTGGCTCCTCTCGAGAATCCAGAGCCGTTTTAGAAATCGTTTGTCAAAACGACTCCTCATATTATTTTTAAATGGTTGAAGGAGTAAAATGTCTGTAGTATTCTTTGTTTTTTGTTTGGAAAAAAATAATTTTACTATTCTTATCCATTCACCGTTCTTAACTCTCTCCTACCTCTGATGTCTTCACCCGCCGCTCCTTTCTTCTCCTCTCTCTCGCAGCGGGCGGCATGGCGGCGCGGATGGTGCCCCACAGCCCGGCGGCGCGAGCGGCGCCCCACGGCCCGGCAGCCCGCGTGGCCTCTCCTCTCCTTCGATCTGTGTAGGTCTTCTCCTCTCTCTCACAGTGGTGGCCCGGGGGGCGACGGCACGGCCCCGACGCCACTCACGGCGCACCGCGGGACCGACGGGGCGAGGGGCCCAACACGGCGGTGTCCGACGGCCAACGGGGGCCTAACCTGCCCCCTGTGCACATGGGAGGGGCAGAGATGGGATGGGGGCACGCGGGGGTGCGAGAGCCGGCAGAAGCTGCTATTTTGGGGCTCCGGCTCCCAAGAGGAAAAAGGGTGGCGGCTCTTCCGTGGCTCCTTCGGTGGAAGCCATTTTTTTAACCGTTTGGCGGGGCTCCACGAAGAGCCAGGAGCCGAAGCTGCTCCAGGAGTCCCGCCAAAGGGGCCTAGGATACCGACTAGATTGCCTCTTGAAATCTTGAGAAATAAAAAATAGGGAGTATAAATCACCAAGGAGGCAAGGAGTATTATGCGAACCACAAAGAGAATCTTCTGAATTCTGAACTAGAGTAACGCTATTTCACTAAGTCACTAAGAAGAAAAGAGCTTACATGATCGAGCACACCTTACAACAACACAATACACCAGCACAAGGCACAAGACGCAAAGCCGTAAACAACAGGGATCGACAAAAGAAGACCAAACAGCAAGCAAGGAGCACAGACATCAAGCAGCGGGCAAAATGAGGAGATGGGGAGGGACCTAAATCCATGATTCCATTCAAGAGATGAAGAAATGTGTAACACTCTACAGGGTGCACATAAACTGGTACAAAACTGAGTCGCTAAGATTAAATTCAGTAGAATTACCCCCAGCAAACATAGCCAGAACCAAGGTAAAAAAATAGCTTAGATTAAATGGCAAAAATGCACAATGTGATTTCCTATGTGTTTACACACTGTGCATTGCGTACTAGACATATAATATTGAACCCAAAAAAATCTGATGATATAAAAATATAAAACAAAGTCTTCATTCTACTCTAGCTGACATGTACATTGCAAGTTCAGTAAATACAAAGAAGATTGATAGCACTGCACGCGAAAACTACAGAAAAGAACTTCAGCATGAATGAGTGTTTCAGTTCCATATCAGGACGTGTTTGTCATGAAAAATCAAACCACTGACATGCACATGATCACACTGAATTATCCGATTCATCAGCACATCAAGGCTGAAATGCAATTATGTCATGAGCTCCATTCATTTCTACATTTCACCGTATGAAAATCAATTGGTCCCAAATCAATTACCATACAAGACTGGACAGAAGTAATGCTATGTACAGAAATTATATGGAAGTGATCTCAGCAACAAGAAGAAGATTTGCTAGCTAACTTCATGAAAACCTCACCACATCAACATCATACAGGGCAGTTAGTGGACTAATCAACACTATCTCATAATCCTGATTCCTGAACACAACCAACAGATGTTTCATCACAACGATGGAATTGATCGCAGCAAGATGAAAGGTCACAATGTAAACCAAAGGAGCACCATATCATCACAAGCTATGTCGAGCACGTTTGCCAAGTTTCCAAGAACCTGCCGTCCTCATGGGAGGAGCCAAACAGGAGGAGAGTAGTTCGATGTGCCCTCATCTAGCTGGAAGCAGCGGTCGATGACGGGAAGCAGTCGCGACCATTTCCCGTTGTCGCTGCAGGTGTACGGTTCGTTCTGGTTGATCCTGCCCAGGTTGTAGTTGTTCTTGTCGTCGAGGAAGTAGATACCGTCCTGGAACCCCGAGAAGTCGGCCACCTCGTATGATATGGAGGAGCCATGGCCAACGAACAAGGTCCGTCCATCCAGCGCAGACACCATGGTCCAGGCGTAGAGCATGTGACCGGGATGAAGCATCTGACGCTGCGTCATCCGGAACACCGTGAACGTCCACGTCCGGCTCCACCGTCCCTCGCTCCACGTCCAACCAGGAGACGACTTGACGACCATCAGCAATTCCCCGCGGGACTCCACGAGGTAGCGAACATGGGGCTGCTGGTCGTATTGGCGGTATTCATGTTGCTGGATGAAGCGGAGCCCCTTGTCTACTGATTGCAGAACTCCGTTTTGGCCGAAAACCGGCCTGCAGACGAAGAGATGCTCCCCTGCGGTGAGGAAAAGGAAGGCTCCGTCGTGGTAGACGACGTCCTCCGGTTCGCCGCCGGCCATTAGATCGGAAGGAGGCATGGCGAGCTGATGTCCCATGCGCCAGAACGTGATCTGCCGACGGCTGCGGTCGTCGAAGGGCGCGCAGAGAACGATGGCAGCGCCGACGCAGCGGTCCCCGTCCGGCGCGGAGGAGAGGGTGGCGACGAGGACGCTCATGACGCGGCTCGCGGCCGGCTGCGAGGGTCGGAAGCAGAACAGCTCGGGGCGGAACTCGCGGGGGACGGAGCAGCGCGCACCGGTTCTGAGGTTCAGCAGCACGTGGTCGTCCGCAATCATGTAGCGGGTGCGGGTGCTGGTAGTGGCGACGAAGAGCCAACGCCCGTCGTACGAGCCGAAGTAGCGCGCGGAGCGCGCGTCGTCCGGGACGCGGATGCGGTGGATGCCGCTAGCATCGCCGCCGCGGTAGAGGCAGGAGAAGGCCGGACCTCCGGGGAGCGGGAGGAGGAGCCAAGGAAGCTGGGGCGGCAGGGGCAGCGGGTCGTCCTTGTCCTGGAGCGGAGCGAGCGCCTCCATCCAGGAGCGGCAGGCGAGGGCCACGCTAGTGCGGTCGGCCTCGCACGGGACGTGGGCGAGGACCTTGCGCAGCGCGCCGCGGGGGAGACCCTTCCAGCGATCGAGAGTCGCAGCCATGGGAGCAGGGAGGGGAGGGGAGCGGCGAGCAAGCCGTTGCGGTGGAAATGTGGAGGAATCCTTCTCGAAGCGGTGGCAAGGGCCAAGGGGAAAACGGAGTCGCAAGTCGCAACAAGCTGTTTGTAATGCATGGAGCAGCACGTGAAGCCTTTCATCAGATCGTTCTGGTCTGGACATCTGGAAAACAGGGATGCTCGACCTTCCTGGCCCATTTAAGTTGAGAACCAGCATAGTAGTAACCTCAAATGCAAAAGTGTGATGGTTCATTAGTTATGTTTGTAGAAAATGGGTATTGCATGTATATTGTCATCCAACAGAATAATGTAGTATTTAGGGAAAAAAATCTTAACTCTTTAGAAAACCCTATTTTGGAAACTTTAGTTTTAGCAATACTAGGATATTTTTTGAAGACTTGGAGTATTGGCAATTTTGGTCTAGCCTAAAGTTTTGTATTCAGCGCACAAAATACAATGAAAACAAAAATATGTTGCTATACCTTGGTTTTACTAAAATTATGGTATTGTTATGGTAATTATATATCATAGTATTTGTAAAACATGGTTTTAAAACGCATTGCCTTACAAAAAAATAAAGTCTAAAATGTGGGATGTTCTGCTTTTTTTGTTGTTGATGGCTATTTGCACAGTAATACGTGTCTGTCTATTGCTACTGTTTTTTGAGTAAAATATACCGGATGCCCTTTAACTTTTCTTAGAGTATCATATAGGTCCATCATCTTTCAAAGTGCAGTTTTAAATCCATGAATTTTTTAAAGCGTGTCGTATAGATCCATCCTACAACTAACACCGTAAAAAAGTTACATAGCAAATCATGTACATATCCAAAAATGAGATATGGATCATACAAGGAAACGATACAAGAGTTGTCAAGATCATATTCTACAACATCTACCTTGGTGTCAAATGTGAAGACATATATGATGACAACGAAGCATAGATTGCAAATTAAAAAATGGCTGCCTTTAATTGTGGCTTTGGTTAAGATTGTTCACAGTTGTGCCTTTGGAGACTCACGGAGCTAGTGACCCTAATGGTGGTAGTGGCAAATTTTTATTTCTTTGGTTTATGTTTGCTTGGGTCGTGTGCTCTTGTCACGGGCTCACCCTGAAGGAGGTCGGCCGACCGTTGCCTGTTGCCTGTTGACTGTTGAGACTCGACACAGGTGAACGAAAAAAAAGAATGAAGTTTCTTTTAAAGAGTTCTCTTAAAAATACATCAGGTCTACACCTTAGAATTCTGCTAGGCGTTAAAGTTCAAAGTCCATAACATTTTACCCAGCTATATTAATGAAAGCTAACTAGAATAGGAAAACTCTTCCTCTTGCTGAGTGATCTCCCTGATCTTTTTAAATGCAGATTGGTTATTTCTATTTTGAACTAACCAACGTCATAAAAAAGATTTGAGGTAGTATTTCAGTAGTATGTACAAAATCTAGCTTTGCAAACACAGGCGTTCCTTTCAGTAGTATGTACGAAGTCCCGCTTTGTAAACACAAGCTTCAGTAAGCTTAGCTCAAATTTGTAATGTACAGTGTCAGTCTAAAGATGATCAACGAATTTAAACAATGTTTTACTTTCTGACATCCCGACCTTTTTGTAGTGCATACATTCAGTGTAAATTAAACTGCGACACTGAAACCAATATACATATCTATATCTTGGCACCATGTTGCAAACCTTTTTGATTGGTTCGAACCAATGTACTGCTATCTCGTTCATATGTACAGAATGCTTACAGAATCTTTGCTATGGCCACCCTAAAAAAATGTCCTGCTACCTCTGAATCATGTTGTGTACACAGTAGTCAATTACACACAATGCCTCGTCAGTGAGGTGGCTCTGGAGAGAAGTTGTTCCCTGGCCGAAATCTGCCAATTGAATGAAATATGATCAAGATGAATCCAATGAACACACATGTAAACCAACCACTAGTCCACTACTAGAGTTTTTCTGTGAGGACTGAACTTACCTGTAATTCAATCCTGTATTGTTCAGTAAGTTATCTGGAACTGTTCCTGATAATTCATTCTGCTCCAAAAAACTGATTATAATGAAGAAAAAAGTCAGTTTCGCAGGTGGTGTCTGTAGATCAATGCAAAAGCACATGTAGACTGGAGTATTGGCATCAAGAGTACAAGGACACCAATCTATGACTCTTTCACCTAAATGATGACATGGCAGCATTCATGTCAGTCCAGGATTGATATGTACTTGGAGACACTTCCTTTTTGGAACTGGGGGCTCATATTAAGGCCCTGTTTGGTTTGAATTGTTAGCTTCAAAAATCTACATAGCAGTCTAGCACCCAAACAACTCTAATATTTTATCTTGGATTTTGTGCCAAACATAGAATCTTTATTATCAAGGTTTTTTATATTTTATTGGATAATGGGTATTATCTAGATTCCCATTATCTCTTGCAAACCAAACACCACCTAAACTTGGCCCACTTTCCAATGGGGTTTAATAGCGCCCGACTAATTTATCTCTTTCCTGCATGATCGACCGCACTGCAGCTTCACTGAAGCTGCGCAGCACTGCAGCTGAAGCTGCTACAGCAACCGTTGCAGCCGCTCACTCCATTCACTTTTGGCAGGATTGAGTCGATTCCATAACAGATGTTCAGGAGCTGTACTGGTCTGAGATTCAGCCATCCCAATGAATTTTGTCTACTGTAATGCTAGCACACATATATTCCATGGTCCATAGGATTTTTCCAACCAAAATTGTAGTGGTAATACAAGAATTAGAGCATGAGCTGACTAGCAAAGTTGTTCATGCTTCCTACTCCAATCCTATTTACATCTCTAGCTAGCTGCTATTAAAGTGTGGATTGGAGGTACAAGTCACAGAAGCATCACTCTCTTGGCAGAAGGAATAATAGGACAAGCAGCTACACTCTATCCCCAGCATTGTGTTGAACCTAGGTTCCAGATTGCACATCCCCCCACCCCCCAAAGAAAAGAGGTTGCATTATCTGTTGTACTAAATCCCATGTAGGGAAAAGCTAAAAAGGGGAGGAATCATGTAACGAACATGTTACTCAAGGGAGAGATAATGTAAGAAGTAAATTCCAATAAATTGGACAGACATTATGAACTAGAGGGAGAATGCCAATAAGATCCTATATATTGTTGGCCTTGCAGAGATATCTTAAGTCATCCCCCTATATTTATGATAACAACATGAAATTGCATACCCATAAAAGGACTACAATACTAACTCATGTCACAGGTTTACATCTAGTGCCAACCTTGTATTCTTCAAGCACACAACAAATATTTACTTGTCAAAATAGATATGCATAGCAATTCAAAGCAAGAACTACCACTAAATTGAGGATCAAATCATGATTGTTCTATGCTATCCATAAACACACTATATAAATGGTGATTATTTGTTTCAACATGAAATATATGCATAAGGAATTGTTGAAATGAGAATAATGAACTATAAGCACAAAGTGATGAAATTAACTCACAGTTCGCGCAATGCACTGATCATCCCCAATGTCTCAGGTACTGATCCAGATAGCTGGTTTTCTTGCAGGTGCCTACAAGATAAACCCTTCTCCTAAGTAATGGACATAGAAATTTAACAATGACCTTGAAAATCACATGCTAAGGGTCTTACAGTCGTTGGAGCTTGCTTAGGTTGCTAAGATTTGGAATAGACCCATTCAGGCGGTTGTTTGCAAAAGATCTGTTCATGCTAACAGTGTTATTTTTTTGCTATTTGATTGATTCAATAATGCAAGTGTTTTTTTAAGAAAACATACATATCAAGTCAAGGCAGTCAGTTTCGCAATTTCAGGTGAAAGAGATCCTGAGAGGCCCATACTGGAAAGGTTCCTGTTACAAATCAATACAATGATGTCACTGGGGGGCGGGGGGGGGGGACCATACTACATAGGTGGTAGAATGAGTTCAACTTACAATGAGATGACACGTATTCTTGACCCTTCATCACATGTAACTCCAGTCCAAGAATATCCCGAAGGCATACATGGATCTCCATTCCAATCTTCAGGTATATTTTGAAGGTTTCTCTTTATACTCTCCAGGGCACGTACTGCAGAAGCATCATAGAAGTAATTAATATGCTGGTTTACATTAATATTGTGCCAGCCATACAAATAGCTACCAGTGGCTCATTACATAGCTTGGAATTCTGTACATAATATGCATTGTATCACTTTGGCCATGTGCAGAAAAAAAACTGATAAAAGGAAATAAATGTAGCAACTGCTATACCATCACGTGCATGTGTCAACCGTCCTACGGGAAAAAGTCCAAAGACCTCGCCAGCATTAATAAGTGGAGGAAGAGCAGAAGGAGAAGCAGGTTTCAGTATAACTGTTGTCAAGCCTGAGAGAACCCATTGTGTAGCAAAGACAGAAAGACCAGCTGACGTGACATTTAGACCTCTGGCAAAGAGGTAATCATTTATATATACATCAAAGGTCCTTGAATTGTCCTGGTAACGTATCAGCAAAGTAGAGGGAAACATAATAGCTATCATTTTGGAGAGGCATTGGAGGCCATTGTAACACAAGGGGTGCATTTTGTTCTGCTACAAAAGCTGTGTTGAAGACATCGGGAGGTGGGAGGTTCCAGAAATCAGCTGATGTAACATTTTGGGTGCTGCTAACTGCATGCTTGCTGTCCGGGAATGGCTGCCAATAGCGATCAAAAATGTCATCAGGGTACCTAACATTGAACAAAAGGAAGAAATCGAGTCAGAACTATATACACATCTCATTGTTCATAGAGAAGAAATAAATAACGAAATACAGTAGTCTAGCGCTATTAGTAAATCCTTGGTCACAAAGTCTGATATTTGCGGACCATACTAACTCCCCATATGCTCTATGAGTAAGGCACACCATGACCGTTAGGTCTTCAAAGATAAAACGGTTTGAGAAAATAGACAAGTGAAACAAAGGATTGCTCCTCCAAGTGGCATCTATCAACTAATCCAAGAGAGAACCTACTAGAAAACCCAGAGTGCGCTCCTGTGTGATACATCGCAGGTGATCTCACTCAGAAGAATTGGATCACAAAAAAGTAACGGCATTCAAGTTCTAAAATAAGAAAAGCAGCCCCATCAGGCCTATGCCTCCCCAATAAATGCTTTCAACAGATGCTGTAAATTACTAAATTCTAATCAGGAAGGCTAAAAATAGGAGCTCGGTGCACTAGAAACTAGCCCAAATGGTTCGAATTTACCATTGTCCTGTCGATTACAGATCAACATGCCACACATGGTCAGATTCAATCAGCACTGCAGTCACTAATCTTAATTCTAGCAAACCGCAGGGCAATATCGAACAATTGAACCAGGAGGCGGGAGGCCACGAAAGAGCAGTTGAATTAAAGCAAGACAGGGCGGCCACTCACCTCTCGATGCCGCCAGCCGAGCCAAACTTGGTGCGAGCAATGAGGCCCATGGCGCTGGTCCCGAACCCCGTGGCGTTGTACACGGAATCGTCGAGCTGGATCACCTGGAGCGCGGAGATGAACGGTCCGGCGTCGGTGTAATCCGGGTTCACCCCGAGGCAGAAGCTCATGTTCCTGCCAGTGGCGGGGAACACGCCCTCGTAGGACGAGGCGGCGCCAGCCAGCGCGTCGTCGGTGGTGTTGACGGCGGTCCAGAAGGTGCCTTCCACGATGAGGTCGAAGACGGGCGGCGGCCGCGCGGCGGAGGAGGGGAATAGCGCGCCGTAGAAGAAGGTGGGGCGGAGGAGGTAGCGGCGGTTCGGGTCGACGGGGAGCTCGTAGCAGAACTTGGCCTCCGGGCGGAACGGGAAGGCGCGGAGCGTGGCGAGCGTGGGGTCGAGCAGGCCCGGGAGCGAGACGCCGCGGGGGGCGCCGGCGGAGACGTAGGCGGCGTCGGGGTCCCAGCGAAGGCCGCGGCGGTCGGTGGTGGGTGACGCGGCGCCGCAGTTGAGGAGGTAGGAGAAGCCAGCGGAAGCCCTGCGCGACGGCGAGGGCGAGGTGGGCGGGGAGGAGGAGGAGGAGGAGGGCGGCGGCGGCCACGAGGTGGGGGCGTGGAGCCGGCGGCATTTCGGCCTTGCCTTTTTTCCGCTGGATTTTGGGTTGGAACGGACGGGATTCGGGGTGCTTTGCAGAGCAGAAGAGTGGTTGACTCGGCCGGCGCCCGGCGGGGAAGGTGGGCGCGGTTGTAGGAGCTGCTGCCTGTGATTACTTGGGCGAACTGGCCACGCGGCGGTGACGGTGGCGGGTGCGCGAGCGCGACCAGTTCTGCGCTCCTTGCTTGTCCGTTCTGGCATTTTTAGCTCTTTGGGGCCGTTCGATGGGGCATTCTTCTTCTTTGTTTAAAAGGGGACATTCTTCTTTAATCGTCGACAGCGAGACCATTTCAATTTCTCGCAAGAAAACACACGGATTGGGGAGACCAAAACACGTTATGTCTAGCAAGTCTAACAATGAGACCTAGCTGAGCGTGCGAACTCAAGCGTCGGAGTGTGTAACGGGGTGCCATATCCGGTGCAATTGGTGCAAGCGTTCAATCTACTGAATACGAGCCTTAGGATCTCTAACCGAGCGGTGGATCCATCTTTTCCGCTCGTTTTGCAAAAAAAAAAACGCCTGCATGTACAGATTTATCTCTTTTTTTATTTTTAGCTCCCTCCCTTGGTGTTCCCCTTCGGCATCCAATCGTCAGTCTCGAGAAGCGTCTCGTACTTTAGGCCGGGTCACAAGCGGGGTGGTGGGGAACTTTTGGTGCGGGTCCTCGACAGAGACGAGCTGTGCCGCCCGGCAGGAGCTGCTTCGCAACGGAGACACGCTGATGAAGACGAATTTGGAGCCGGAGTGCCAGAGGCAGCATGGTGACCGAGCGTGCACACAGGCAGGTGTTGAATGGTGTTGAGCATGGCGCCGATCATGGACACCACGAGAATGCATCTTGTACATGGCCGGCACACTGGTCTGCTAGTAGCATAGAGTCCACGGACATCTGGATTGATGGATCCAATTTCTGTGAGTGATTCGCCGGAAGCGAGGACACTGCAACCGTAGTTCACCAAATCAGGAGCGGTTCGCGCAGCAGGTGAGAGCAGTTCACCAGGAATTGAACGAGAGGGCAGGCCACCATGGCGAAGAGCACAGGGGAAGTTCATCGCTGCTGAGTCACTTCTCATCGGGGAGCTGGGAGTTCCCCTTGCCCACCATCGCCTCTCGCCTGAGTCGGGAACACGAGGGATGGGGGATTCGGATCCTCTGCAGTCAAGTGCTAAACGCGCCTCTGCAGTCACTCCAATCCATGCCGTCCGTTTAGATCGAACGGCTCTGACCTTCCACCAGGCTCCCTCAGTCCCTCGTGGGCACGTAGCACGCCACAAAGGCGTGTTTGGTTCGGGCCAGATTCCCAGCATCGGGATATTGCGCACTAACCGAGAAAATCCAGCCCAAGGAAGATAACGGGAAAATCAGCTTCGTTTGGTTCCAACGCAGATAGTAGCATGAGTATCTGTATCAACCAAACGCCACCCTAATGTCACAGGCCGCAACAGAGCGGCCCATTTAAGCCCACGCCACCATGCTACGTGAGTTCCGCCTCGCGCCGTCGTCTTTGTTCGGTCTCTCGTCTACGCCGTTGCCGCCATTTTCTGTCCAAGGCTTGAAGCTCCCTTGCCATCGTGGCGCGTCCGTGAACCTGCCGTGCTGTGCAGCCGTTTTCCCACCCTGTCTATCAGTCCGCACAATTGCATTGCCACCCTGTTCGCTTGCCGCACGTCCATGCCATTCTGAGATGCAGAGTACTGTAACAGAGCTCTATCTAGAAAACTAGGTCGTGTTAGTTATGTTTTGTTTTTCATGGTCGTGATTCTGAAAAATTGTGCTCAAACTATGCAGATCATGATTCTGTAAAACAAGACTTGCACAGAAGGTGTTTTGCAAATGATATGCTATCTTGTCGATGAAGATGCATTAATTCAGATATTGGGTGAACCAGTAATATTGCCAATTTCAGAGCCATTCATCCAATGTTGCCAATTACAGATTTGTGAATGGGTACCAGCTGAGTATAATAATATATGAACAATATTTATGCTAATGCATTATACATCAATGCATTCTCTTACAAAATGGTTGACTGCTCACAGTTCAGAGCCCCTTTGGCTAGTATGAACTATGAAAGTTTAGAACTTGAAGGCAGCCATATGCCTCAAATTGACACAAACATCAGACACAGAAATTGATAAAAGAAAATCAAACATCACAGCAGTATTGACCCATAATCTCAATTCAAATAATTTATATTCATCACTGAAACTTGTCTGCTGTACTATGAAGCTAGGATTTTTAAGATGTCGATGTCCTCCTCCACAAGCTTGTGCACGATGGCTGTCGTCTCCACAAGGCTCGTGTGCCGTGGTCGTCTCCACAAGCCTGCTGCCTCCATCTCATGGCCGTCGAATCATGAGGCGGAAGCCGCATTCTTGCCTCCTGAAGCATCCTTGTGTCAGTAATCAAGATGATCAAGCCAAGATGAAGAGGCGAGAAGAGGCGGGAATTGAGTTGGGGACCCGGTTGAAGCAGCTCAGAGCAAGGAAGCCCACTACGAGAGTCCATGGACCGGATTGGGCGCACTAACTGGCCCATGTAACAGCGTACAGGATAAGAGAGGAGAGCATGGGGGAAAAACTTGGGTAGGAAGTAGATAGAACTCAGGCCAGCTCCTGGAGCTCGGCGGAAATGGCGGCGGCGCTACGGTGCCTGCCTTGATCTGGAGTGTGTTGCCTTATAATCCAAACTCTGGTATACTATCTATCGTAATCATAGTTCGGTCGCCATCCTAGTCGTGTCACAGTTGGTATTAGAGGCTCGTTGTGATCTAGGCGTGCGGCGTCGATCGTGGCGCAACCACCAGAGTATCTGCTCCGACCAGCAGTACAAGACGCGGGAACAGCAGAAGGCACAAGCAATGGAGAAGACGATGACCAATCTTGCGACACTTGGTGCACGACATGCAAGTGCAAGCAAGCGAAGCAAAACGCCGATGTCCAGCAGGCGTTGGAGGCCAACACCAATGCACTCAAGGAGTTCAATCAATGGCGTCCTCAGGTTGAAACCAAGGTGGAAGCGTTACAAGGCAATGTGGCCGATCTGAAAGCCAAATTAGAGAAGATTCATAGTCGCCAAGAAGAATTGACCAATGCTGCCCATAAGGTGTTCGACGTCAAGAACATCAACTCACTGAAGCCGGCGTCCGCTCATCTAGGATGCAGTCCTCACGCGAGGCAGGCTTCCGGGTCTCATGACCAACGTTCTCCTCTTCTTCACCAGGGATCAGGGCTTGGGTTCCAAACTCCAAAACCTGCCCCTGGCCACAGGTGCCCCTATGACCACTGATGCTTCTTATCTAGCTGTGGTTGACACAAATTTCATGGCTAATTGGCATCACGCGTTGCCTCAGCTTTCATTTCCTGAATTTGATGGTGCCAGGTCCTAAAGTGTGGGTGCAGAAATGTGAATCATACTTTGATGTTTATAGCGTCCCACTTGTGTGTTGGTCCAAACTTACCGCTATGCATTTTGTAGGATCTGCTGCCTTGTGGTTACAGTCTCTTGAGGTGCCGGCTGCTAGTCAGTCTTGGGTTGACTTGTGTCAGTTGGTTACTGCTCGATTTGAGCATGACCATCATGGCATGCTGATGCGTCAATTCTTTGCTATTCGTCAAGTAGGCACTGTACTCTGAGTACATAGAAAGTTTTGACAACTTAATTCATCAGATTTTAGCCCATGATCCTCATTTCAATGTGGTTAGTAGTGTGAATAAGTTTATTTGTGGCCTCAATGATGACATCAAGTCTGCTGTAATATTGCACCGTCCTTCTACTTTGGATACTGCAAGTTCTTTGGCTCTGTTGCAGGAGGAAATCATTGGTGATATCGTTTGTAAAGATCTCAAGAAGTTTGATGTGGGTCCTTTCAGTTTCAAGGCTTCTCAGCGTGCCTCTGGTTTTTCCTTAGCATCATCTTCCAAATCTGCATCTCGTGTGTTGGGATCTGAACCTAGCAAGAAGTTAGCTGGGACATCTTCTGAACCTAAAGCTGAGAACAAAGTGGGCCATCAGAAGTTAGCTGCTCTAATGGCTTACAGAAAAGCTAAAGGTCTTTGCTATAAGTGTGGTCTGAGATGGAATCCAAGTCATAAATGTGCTCCTTCGGTATCTATTCAGATGGAGGAAATTTGGCAGTTGGTGCACTCTAAAGAAGATACTGAACCTCAGTCTATACCTGGTGATTCTGATTCTGGGGAGGATTTGATGGCTTTGTCTTGCCATGCTGTCCAAGGAACTGAAACTCTTAAAACTGTCAGAATGATGGGCTCTATCAAGAAAAGAGAAGTTATTATGTTAATTGATTCTGGTAGTTCTCATAGCTTTATTGATGAGTTGTTAGCTGCAAATTGGACTATCACACCTCTGCCTTATCCTATGAAGGTTTGAGTGGCCAATGGTGCTGTTCTTTTGTGCACACATGAAATTGTGGATTGTCCTGTCTAGATTCAAGATCAGTGTTTCCATATCAATCTCAAAATTTTGCCCCTGCATTGTTATGATCTAATCCTTGGTATGGATTGGTTAACTGAGCATAGTCCAATGACCATTGACTGGGGTGACAAATAGTTGTCTTTTGAATACTTGGGCAGAGATATTAAACTCTAGGGTATTACAGCTAATCCTGTTCAATGTGAGTTGATGGATAACAAGGAGGTAAATGCTTTGTCTGCCCAACATTCTTGGTGGTGTATGCTAGAGGTTCAAATGGTTCAGTCCTTTGTGCTAGAGAACCAGTCCCCTGACATTCAAGCCTTGTTGGATCAATATCCTGCATTGTTCTTGCCTCCCCAAGGTTTACCACCAAAAAGGTCTCAAGTCCATACTATCCCTTTCTTGCCAGGAACACAACTTTTCAGGCTTAGGCCCTATAGGTATAATCCAGCCCAGGAGGATGAAATTGAAAAGCAAGTAACTGAGTTGCTCCAGAAAGGTATGATACAAAGAAGTACTAGTCCATTTGCATCTCTTGCTCTATTGGTCCAAAAGAAGACTGGTGATTGGAGATTATGTGTGGACTATAGAAGATTAAATGCTATGACAGTAAAGGACAAATATCCTTTGCCAGTCATTGATGAAATTTTGGATGAATTGGCTGGTTCTAAATGGTTTTCCACCTTGGATTTAGCTTCAGGATACCATCAGATTTTGTTGGATCCTCAAGATCGACCCAAAACTGCTTTTCAGACTCATCATGGCCATTTTGAGTATTTGGTAATGCCATATGGTGTCACTGGTGGTCCAGCTACCTTCCAATCTGAAATGAATTCAGTCTTAGCATCCCTTCTTGAGGAAGTTTGTAGCTGTATTTATTGATGATGTGTTGATCTATAGCTCTACTTGGTCTGAACATCTTGATCATATAAAACAAGTTTTGCAAGTCTTGCATCAAGCTCAATTCGAGGTCAAGTTATCCAAATGTAGTTTTGCCAAGGAGCATATATCTTATTTGGGCCATGTGATCAATGCTGCAGGTGTTGCTACTGATCCAGAGAAAGTTGCTGCGGTGTCTCAGTGGCCTACTCCTACAATAGCTAAGGAAGTGAGAAGTTTTCTTGGCTTAGCAGGTTACTACCGTAAATTTGTGAGAAATTTTGGTCTTATGAGTACACTACTCACTTCTTTGTTAAAAAAGGGTGTGGTCTTCTTTTGGACACAAGAACATGAAGCAGCCTTTCAGGCCTTAAAGACAGGCTCTTACCAGCTGCTCCTGTTTTGGCTTTGCCAGATTTCAAGTTGCCCTTTGTCATTGAAACTGATGCCTCAGATAAAGCTATTGGAGCTGTGTTACAGCAAAATGGGCACCCTATTGCTTTTGTGAGTCGAGCTCTAGGTACCAGAAATCAAGGGCCTGTCCATATATGAAAAAGAGCATCTAGCTATACTGTTAGTAGTAGAACAATGGCGTTCTTATTTGCTTCATGGAGAGTTCTTGATCAAGACTGATCAGCGTAGTCTCATACATTTAGATGATCAATGCCTGAATACCCCTTGGCAACACAAAGCTTTGACCAAACTTATGGGATTGCAGTATAAAATTTTCTAAAAAAAGGTGTGAAAAATAAAGTGGCTGATGCTTTGTCTAGGCTCCCTTGATGATGCACATCATCACATTTTGGCACTTTCCATAGTACAGTCCGTGTGGTGTCATGCTATCGCAGATGGATATCATGCTTGATCCAGAGGCTCAAAAACTGCTACGAGGCATTAAGTGTTCAGCCACAACAAGGCCCTTTCACTCTGCACAATGGTCTTATTCGTTACAAAGGACTGAGTCTGGGTCGCCAATAATTATTCTGTGCAACAACAGATTTTCAAAGCTTTGCATTGCAGCGCTGTTGGAGGACATTCAGGTGTTCAAGTCACCTATTTACGCATCAAGAAGCTTTTTGCATGGCCTAAGATGAAAACTCACATAAAGAAATGGGTGGCAGCTTGTTCAGTTTGTCAACAAGCAAAAGCAGAAAGAGTTAAGTACTCTGGCTTATTACAATCATTGCCTGTACCACAGTATGCTTGGCAAGTCATTAGCATGGATTTTATTGAGGGCCTTCCTACATCTAAGCAGTTCAATTGCATTCTTGTGGTAGTGGATAAGTTCTCCAAGTATGCTCATTTTATCCCTCTTACTCATCCATTCACTGCTTTGCAAGTAGCATTACAGTTCATGGAGCATATCCTCAAATTGCTATGGTTTGCCTGAGGCCATCATTTCTGATTCATGATAGAATTTTTACTAGCAATTTGTGGCAAGAGGCTCTTTCGCTTAACACAAACTGAATCGAGAATGAGGTCCGCATACCACCCCCAGAGTGATGGTCAAACTGAGCGAGTAAATCAGTGTCTGGAGACATATCTCAGATGTTTTGTGCATGATTGCCCTAAATAGTGGCGACAATGGCTTGCATTAGCAGAATTTTGGTATAATTCTTGCTATCATACATCATTGGGTACCACACCATTCCAAGTGTTGTATGGACATGCTCCCAGGATCTTGGGAATTGACATTGAATCTTGTGCTGTACCTGATCTACAAGTTTGGATCAAAGACAAGAAGTTGATGACTAGTTTACTTCAACAATAGTTAGCAAGAGCACAAGAATACCAGAAGAAACAAGCGGATAAACATCGTACAGAGAGGACATTTGAAGTGGGCGATGTTGTCTATCTCAAACTTCCAACCGTACATACAGAGTATTGTGGCTACCCGGTCAAATCATAAACTTTCCTTTAAATACTTTGGCCCTTTCAAAATTATTCAGAAGATAGGGTCTGTGGCTTATAAATTGGAATTGCCAGCTACCTCAAATATTCATCAGGTGTTTCATGTGTCTCATCTCAAGAAAGCAATACAACCCACAACTCTGGTGAGTCCCCAGTATCCCTGATATGGATTCTGATGCCATGCCTTTTCCTGTCAAAGTGTTGCAGCAACGTACCCAGCTTCAAGGTGATGTTCTGGTGCTTCGAAGTGCTGATCCAGTGGTCTTCTTGGCCCCCATCTATGGCCACGTGGGAACGGAAAGAGGATATATAGCAGCAATTCCCATTCGCACTGGCTTGGGGACAAGCCGGTTTTCAAGGGCGGGGGAATGTCAGTAATCAAGATGATCAAGTCAAGATGAAGAGGCAAGAAGAGGCGGGAATTGAGTTGGGGACCCGGTTGAAGCAGCCCAGAGCAAGGAAGCCCAGTACGAGAGTCCATGGACCGGATTGGGCGCACTAACTGGCCCATGTAACAGCAGTACAGGATAACAGAGGAGAGCATGGGGGAAAAACTTGGGCAGGAAGTAGATAGAACTCGGCCAACTCCTAGGAGCTCGGTGGAAATGGCGGCAGCGCTGCGGTGGCTGCCTTGATCTGGAGTGTGTTGCCTTGTAATCCAAACTCTAGTATACTATCTATCGTAATCGTAGTTCGGTCGCCATCCTTAGTCGTGTCACACCTTGACGGTAGCGGTAGGGGCGCACTGCCCTGCTGTGCATGAAGAGAGTACGCACACGGAAGAATGAGAGGAGAGAGGACACGGACAGCACAGGGCGCAACCTACTCAGTCTCGCCAGCGCCATGGCAGACGACCAGCTGCACGCCGCCGGCCACAGCTGCCTACTGACTGCCCTCCGGCCTCCGAGAGCCTCCTGTCCTCTCGTCTGCTCGCTTGCACGTGTTTTGAGTGGGCCGTCTCTGTACTTGTTGGGCCAAACAGTCCAAACCTGTAAACCGAGTGGGAGAATGGTAGAAGCCGGTGGCCATTCGATCTGAGCGGATGGCGTGGATGAAAGAACTGCAGAGGCACGTCGGGCAGCTTGACTGCAGAGGATCTGAATCCGAGGGACAGGAGGGAGCTAAATGCAAAATAAGTCTGTACATGCGGGACGTTTTTTTTTGTGCAAAACGAGCGAAAAGATTAATCCACCGCTGATTAGAAATCCTAAGGCCTCATGTTCATAGATTGCACGCTTGCCCCGACAGTCACCGATTGCACTGAATATGTCGCCGTGTAACGGTACACGTCTTTGGAGGGTTAGGGGCTACTTATTTACGTAGACACGATATAAATATATGTGTTAATGTGTGAATAGAGATTTATGTATCACATCCTGCAGTTCTGCTTGTTTTGAACTAAAGGCTGCACTTATTCCCTTGGGAACCCACGAATATTAGCCAGTATTGTATTATGTCCTATCACATATTCACTATGCATAGTCTCCATTTGCACTTCATTTTCTTTATATGTCATTTCACTACATTATAGTCCTGAAAAAGTGAAATATAGAACGTAGCGATATAAAATTTAAATGCAACTTTTTTAAAACATGATAATGACATAGCCAAAAGTAAATTGTTGCCACAAAATAGTTCTATCACACGACATGATAATTAATCAACAAAGTTTAAACAAACTTGATGAACACAAACAAAATACTACATCCTCACGTCATACATATGGCATTCTTTAGTTCAACGTTTTTAAGTCTAAGAAAAAACAATTATATTTATGTAGGGAGGGAGTACAATAAATCAAACCGTGTTCCAATAGACCAAGAGGCTCAAAATCTGCAAGGGCTCAAAATCGCAACAAACACCTAGAGTAGAAATGTCTACTGCCAGTGCTGCAGCTCGCCGTGGCTCGTCTTGACACTTGAGACGTTTTCCCCGATGCGACGGCTTGAGAGGCACCCGGTGCACCGGCACGGGCTTTCCATGTTGGCGCTCCCGTTTCGTGCCTGCCCCGTTGCTTCCTCACCACCGCGTGGGAAACACGCGCAGACCGCGACTGGCACGCACTGCGATTCTGCAAACCGTCCGGTCCGTCGTCCCCGTCTCCACCCATCAAAAGCCGCCCCCGCTTCCCAGCCTGTCGATCCAGCGGCGACGCCAACGCCCGCCCTCTCGCTGACCCCGGTGGAGCCCGGCGTGACGTCGGCGTCCCCATCCCTATTCCCAGTCCTTGCCCCATCATCTGCCGTGGCGTCTCCCTCTTCTCCACCCCTGCCCCTATTTAGCGGCGGCCCACACCTGCCGCCGCGCGCTGGCTGGCTGGCTGGCTGGCTTCGCGGGTACGCGCCTCGCCCACGCCGCCCGCCGCAACTTGCTGGACGGACCCAAGAGGTACTAGCAAGTAGTAGGCAGCAGGGCACGGAACAGAGCGCGGGGAGCCTAGCCTAGGGGATCTTTCCTGCAGCTGCAGGGGCAGGGAGATCAGGCGGGCGGGCGATGGCGGGGGACGGCGGCGGGGTGGACTGGGAGAGCCTCGCGGAGGCCACGTCCGGGGCCGTCGGCTCGCTCGTCAGCACCACCGTGCTCTACCCGCTCGACACCTGCAAGACCAAGTTCCAGGCCGAGCTCCAGACGCACCACGGCGCCCACAAGTACAGGTGCATACACCGGCCTCGTCCCTTCCTTGCCTCTCTTTCCCTCTCCGTGTTCTCCGGCCGCGTGATCTCGGTAGGGCGGTGTCGTCGGGAGCTTGGGGGCGATCGCGTGGTTCTCTGTTTAGGGGGGCGGTAGGCGAGGAATCGGATCTGGTTTTGCGAAGGATGCTTCGATGATTTGAGGTCTTATGAACTGTGCTACGCGCGATGAGGTTGGTTGTGGCGACGGCTCGAGGAGCCTCCCGTCAGTCTAGACGAGTAGTTTTTTTTCTCTGCGATCGGACTGGTCTCGACTAACGCGACCTTCTCCATCACTCTCTCCTTCGTGTGAATTTGCTGCTCAAAGGGGCAGCAACCGGCAATGGGTTAGGTTTCCGAGAAATCTACTTAACCTTGGAATCCGTTAATATCACCAGTATAATGGCTCTGCATTGTTAAACTGGTGGTTTGAGGCTGGGTTTCCGATAGAGGGTTAGGTTAATTTTTGACAACAATTATCATCATCATCATTCGTCAAGCAACCAGGGATACGATCTAACCGAAACAAGAGCTATGCGATGCATCTTAGGTTGTTTCTATGTCCAATCGTCTATTGTGATAAAGAACTACAGTACCAACAGTACATTTCTTTTGCTTGTGGTTCATGTACTTACTGATTATGATGTTGGTTGCTGTATGTTGCTGCATCTCTAGCATTGCATCTTTGTCCAGCATCTATCTTGTACAGTTGTACTTCTATAGTGATCCATCGTGGGAACTAACTTACTTCAAACGCCCTTTTCAGGAACCTTTCAGATGTCTTTTGGGAAGCAGTTCGTAAAAAGCAACTTTTGTCGCTATATCAGGGCCTTAACACGAAGAACATCCAGTCCTTTATTTCGTCATTTGTTTACTTTTATGGGTATAGCTATTTCAAAAGGCTCTACCTGGAGAGGAGTGGGGCAAAGTCTATTGGAACGACAGCCAACTTGCTAGTTGCAGCAGCTGCTGGTGCTTGCACCGTTGTTGTGACACAGGTAACTAGTGCTTTATGTTTGCTGATAATCAATCTTGGCTGCTTCATCTTATGTGTGCACTCTCCCTTCAGCCACTAGATACAGCAGCATCTAGGATGCAGACAAGTTCCTTTGGAAAGTCTAAGGGGCTGCGGGAAACTCTTTCTGAAGGTACTTGGATGGAGGCGTTCGATGGCTTGGGCATTTCCATTATATTGACTTGTAATCCTTCTATTCAGGTATCAAACTCTGCCAAGGTTCTTAATACAAATAGTACTGCATACATAGACTGCTGAAATTGTGTTTAAAGGATATTATTTAGTTCTCCATCCCCATGCTCTGGACAGTCAAGAAGGTGCTCAGTTTCCATTTCTGTAACCAAACATATGCATCACAAACAAATGTGCAGGGGTAAAATTATTGGGACTATTGGTCCAGCCCTGTATATTCTACTCTTCCAAGATTACTGTAAATTGACCAGACATGGCAATAGGAAACCTACCTCTCCTGATTTTCCAAAAATAAAAATAATAATGGGTGGACCTCTTGAACTACCTAAAGAAGTAAGAATTCAGAGCCTACTTTTTTTACTAAAGCAAGCCATAGAAGGGGGGGAGCGTTGGCTGCATTTAGATGTCTGCCGCTGCTAATATATTTCATTAATATAACTACATAAACAAGTGTATTAGTTCCGGAAAATGATGCGTAAAATTGCTGTAACCTTTTCTACTTCCCTTTCAGTCAACAAAACAATTTGGTATAAATATGTTTCTACTTCTATAGCAGTGGAGCCTTCAAATTTTCCACTGTAATCAAGTGTACATGTGTTGCCTTAACATATTTGTAGCATGTCAAATAAAATACGTATCTCCTTTATATCATAATTATCTGTTACATTGTATATAAGCACAAGGATACAAAGCTGAGCTAAGTTATTTATTTGCGTGTAGTTTTTTCCTTTGTTCTACCTGCATTCTTAAATATATGTATTTTAAGGATGCGTGATACATAAAAACTGTGGCCTCCGATATACATAAATGTTTTGCAGATCTGTCATGAAAAGATTCTAATGGAAAGTATTTTCACACCATTATAGTTTTGTTAGTTTTCATGCAGATGCTTTTAGAAAAGTAGAAACAAATAGAGCGATTGTTTTATGACTGTTGCTATCTGTCTTTTGCAGTACACTGCATTTGATCAGCTCAAGCAAAGGCTAATTCAGAGGCAGAGGCGTAAGAGTGGATCAAAAGAGGATAATTCACGAGTTGCTCTTTCTGCTTTCTCAGCTTTTGTCCTTGGTGCCATCTCAAAAAGCATTGCTACCGTATTGACTTATCCATTAATC
Source organism: Paspalum vaginatum (assembly GCA_030272315.1). Classification (NCBI taxonomy): domain Eukaryota; kingdom Viridiplantae; phylum Streptophyta; class Magnoliopsida; order Poales; family Poaceae; genus Paspalum; species Paspalum vaginatum. The sequence continues at coordinate 35,966,445 of CM059020.1, read as the reverse complement.
AGGTCTGTAAACTTTTCCTTGTCAACAGATGTGTATCTGGGGCTTCCCACCTGCTTTTGCTTGTTCATGCTGTCCATGGATTCTTATCTTCTCTAAACATCTATAAATCAAACAGGTGCAAGGTCATGATTCAGGCTGCACGACCCTGATGATGAGGATGCTGATGATGAATCTGAAAGGCCAAGCAAATCAAGGGCACCCAAAACGATGCTAAGTGCCTTGCATGCTATCTGGAGCAAGGAAGGCATTCCAGGATTCTTCAAAGGTCTACACGCTCAGATACTGAAAACAGTTCTGAGCTCCGCATTGCTGCTTATGATAAAGGAGAAGATCTCAAAGTTCACTTGGATCTCACTGCTTGCCCTGCGGCGGTATCTTTTTGTTTCTCAGAAGAGGATCAAAACTGCATAGTTGTATAAATATGTTAGCGTGACATGGTGCATCTGGAACTGTTATATCAAGGAATAAATCTGAGGAATAACGAGCAGAACTACATAAGCAAAAAGGTACGGTGTGTATGTGGGATTGCCTTTTTTTCCCTGGGACAATACTATGTGGGATCACGATGATAGCGTCAGAGAGTTCTTCGATACTTTTGTTCTTTCCTTCTTTGTAGCTCTGAATCTCTGATTGCTAGTGACATGAGAGGTTTGGTGTTGCCCGTACCCGAAATTGGACTGTACTTTTGGTGTTGGTTGTTGCTTGTAACGTGTTAATATCCCCTTTCATGGAAGCAAATGAATCGAGGGCATAGTGTGATGTAAGATGTCGATCATTCCCTTCTGTCTTGCGGCGCATGCATGCCTGTTGCTTAACAATTGGGCGCAGCATTGAGATCTGCGCTTTTGATTTTCCTCTTTGTAGAAGTCGTCGTGAGATTTTTCACGCGATGCTTGATGACAGCGCATTCAAATTAAAGACTATGTAAACGTGTTAACTAACACGGGTTGCCACCGTGGAAGCAGTAATAAAACGTAAACAAAAGAACAAAAATCGAACTACCTAGGAGGACTATGGTGTTTTCATAGCGTAAATAAGAACAATTATATCCGTGGTGGTGTACAAAAATTGCGCACCAATCATGCTACGTGGCTGCATCTCTGCAAACCGCGGTGTAGCGAGGCACGTGGATAGTTTGCTTATGTGATTGCATTGGTTGTTTTCTGGCAGCTTTTCCGCTACAGATTTGAAGAAAAAAAATTATACTTCGAGCAGAACATATGTTTCCATCGTCCTAAAATATAAGCAGCGTTATATTTTGCTAGAATAAAACTTTGATCAACAATGATTCAATTAATGTTTGTATATATGTTGTGATACAAAATATACAACATATGTAAGTGTGGAGCCAAGGAAGGCCAATCGAAGACTGCGAAGTGAGCAATCTTGGCAATATTGCAAAACTTGGTTTAATCGAATTTATACAAAATGTAACAACATTTTATGATATCAAATATGTACAATCTAAAAATATATTTCAAAATAAATCTAATGACATTAATTTAGTAGCATAAGTTTAAATATATTCTAATATAAATTTAGTTAAAACCACGATGGTTTGACTTAGAATAAAACCAGAATTTCATTTTTCTGTGGACAGGGGAGGTATTTTAGGTATTTTTACGTTAAGATGCACCATACGAACTGGGACAACCTAGTCCTGCACAAAGTTGAGCTGTGATCGTATTATTTGGATCATATGCTCAACAGCTGAACCCAAGAATAACAAAACCAAGAACCTTGGACTTGGCTCATAGTCTTGCACATCAGCTTCCACCAAATACTAGTGAATCAGTGACCACCTTCGTAATGTTATTTTCACATTTCAAGTTTGAAACCACACACTTGGTATAGTCCAGCTGTACAATCTTGACCCTTTACAAAACACTTGGCCTTTGCAACAAACATTATGTGACTGTGTATATTTCACCATAACAAAACGAAAGGAAACTGTGTGGTAGTTTGACAACAGAAACATACTCCGTATAAAATATTTTCCGCCTTCTGGTACTGTCCGCGAGAAGGCAGGGTGTCACTTTTTTAGCATTTCCTGTATCTTGGCAGAGCATATAATTCATCAATAATACATTTGTAGTTCAGAAACTATAAAATAAAGTAAAAGTGCACACATGTACTAACCCACCTTACACAAGGGAAAAGGCACAAAAGGAAAAAAAATAAAAATAAAGTTTGATCATACTAATGTAAGAACTGTTGGCAATTTCATCTTTCATAGTAGCATGATAATGACACAAAATGAAAGTGTATAATTTAAAAGGCCAAACAGAGACAAGGCCCATGTATTCCAATTGAGGCAGTCTTTTATTTAAATAAAATTGGACCTTGTAAAAAGATCCAATTGTATTATTATACATTACATCTGGATATAGGAATCAGGATCGAAAGCCCACAACCTTGTAGATCACCTAAATAAACAGAGGTCTGTCGCCCATTATTAACTTCTGCTTTTAGTCACTTCGAAGATACAATTGCAGATCCATTGTGTGATGGACCATACAGAAAATGAAGATTGCAGGGGCCCTTTGTGCATGTCTAGCCTGCAGGAAACATTCGAAAAACGCAAGTCAACCATAGGCACAAGTTAAACTTTTATTCAGTTTCTAACAAGCCAAGTAACACAGAACTAAACCGGATAGTGTGCACGTGTATGGTGGCAACATAAAGTTCGCTTTAATCGAAATGCCAAGCAGAACCCTGAATTTTACATTAACAAGTACTCAAATAGAAAAGGATGGCAAGTGAAACTAAAGTAAACCAGCTTAGTAGTAGGTATGAGAGAAAAAAGAATGGTTGTTTCATGCTAGATATCAAAACGTAAATATACTATAATAGAAACTGGGAGGAGTGATGTCAGGATGACAATCAAATTATTAAGAGAATAAGGCATCAATCTCTCATAAACGATTTGGTACACAAACACCATATATAGGGCAGTTAGGTGGGGAAAAAAATGCTAGGAACTAAGTGCTTGCAAGAACAGAACTAATGTAAAGCTACAACATCTATATGAAAAAGTCAGAAGTGTATGAGCATACCATAGATATAGGATAAAACAACTTGATTCGAACCATTACAATCAAGTTCACTCAGGAGCAATCTGATTGTAAGTATAGACAATGTTTGACTCGGTTGGTGGATAATGAATCTTCAAAAACATTCCTTTAAGTTGATCATGGGAAGTCATCTCCTCCAAAACCTTATCTTCTGAAATCAACTTAGAACAGTGCTCCATTTCAGATTTCGATAGCATGTTCCTAACATTATTGAACTCGTCTTCTGTAGAGAAGACCAACTTGGACAGGTGATCTTTTTCTGCTTGTCTGTCATATTTGTCACCTTCACCTGTTCCATAAGTTATCAAATTATATGTATATACAAATTTCTTCTGACCTATCCTAAATGCTCTGCTGATGGCTTGCCTTCCAACAGCTGGATTCCAAACAACATCTAGAAGCACAACCCTTGAAGCACCTGTCAAGCTAATCCCTTCACAACAAGCTCTTGTAGATGCAAGTAACACCCTAGAATCATTATTTGGATTATTGAAGGCTTCAATGGAAGCCTGGCGATATCTTGGGAGGATTTTTCCATCCATTTGAAGAATTTCTTTCCCTTCCCTCCATTTGAAGAACTTGCGAAGATGCTCTTTTATCAATTCTAAAGGTTGAATAAATTGGCTAAAAATCAAAACCTTCTCTTTTAATGCTTCACATAAACGAACAACTTCCATAACAAACCTTGTTTTTACCCCTTCATAGGGATTTGACCTCAATTTTTCAAGCATAGGAATATTGACAAGTGAAGCTTCCTCCTTAGACATGTTAATAGCAGTTACAAGGGAGGGGTGTGTAGAAGCTAAAGAAATGACATATTCATGTTCGAAGTTGTTACCCGAACCAATGTTTTCCACCTTTCTAATGATACTCTTTTGCAGGGGAAGAGGCTTCAGAATAATCACACACTCTCTGAGCCCTGGAAGAGTCCGAAGAATATTGCCATTATGTATATGAACAAATGGTTTCAATATTGATCTTACTTTCTCTGCATTGTCATCGGTTACATTGCTAGTTAGTGAAGCCCAAACTCCTTTTTCATATTTATCAGAAAATTTATCCTTATGCTTCTTCGAGACATAATGCCTTCGACCCACTCTTCCTTTAGTCAAAAACATTTCACCAAACCTAGGCCTTACCAAACAAAGAATGTTGTAAAGCTCAAGAAAATTGTTCTGGAAAGGAGTTCCAGATAAAATTATACGCTTCTCAGTTTTAACTTTTCCTAGTGTCTTCCACATGACACTTCGCTCATTCCTAGGTGTGTGTCCTTCATCAAGAACAAGCAAGCCAGGGTTGTTAAGAAGAATGCTTCTTACTTTGTTTTCTTCTGTGCAGCCAGGCTTTTCAGATGTCAGTTTTGTATACAGGCCATAACTTAGTCCAAGAATACCATGGCCTTTGTTCCATGAAAGCAGTTTCACAAGTCTTGTCAACTTCTCTGTCCTGTGTTCTTTCTTTATTAACTTACATATGTCCCGGTCCTCTTTTCCAGTGTAATCAGTTGTGTTCATTATATGAAAAGGAACATCGACATTCCATTTCTTAAACTCCTCATCCCAAGCAAAAAGCATCCCGCGAGGTGCAATAATCACTGGCCGGCAGTCTGGAAACACCTTCATATATGTCTGGATAAATACAATAGCTAATCGTGTCTTTCCTGTCCCTGGAGCGTGACAGATCACACATCCTCCAACAACATCAGGCTTTGCTCCATGCTTTAACTCATCAAGCCTAATATCACCAACTAGATTTGTCCACATGAATTCAAATGCTTCACGCTGATGCTCATACATAGTACTAATAACCCCTGGAATAAGATCCCACACCGTTCCATATAGATGAGAATCTTGAGATTGCTCTGTGTCAATGCCTGCTTGTTCATAAAGATCATGAAACATCAATGCATTCTTCACACCTTTGGCATTTGTCCATGCAGGTTTCTCAGAAAAACCTGAGACCTGGAAGAAAAGACCAGACTTAGAAGCTTGTACTCTGGAAAGTATTATGGGGGTGGCAGCTAGCCAAGCCAGCCCTTTCTCATAAGTTAGAGATAGGATTAATTGGGGATATGATTAGATATGATTTGATCGGACCTTCCATAGGGTCTAGGAACCCTCCCTACATAAAGGGGGGTGATGTATCAAGGAAGGAAAGCAATGAAGAATTAATCAGTGTCCCCATGGTCTAGTCTCCCTCTAAGCAACAAAAAAGATAGTCAGGCACAGTCTGTTTGGAGGGATACTAGATAATTGAGGAGACTTAGGATTAATTCTTCATTGCTTTTCTTTCCTTGATACATCACCTCCTTTTATATGGAGAGGATCCCTAGGCCCCTAAGGAAGGTCCAACCAAATCCTAACAAATCATATCTAATAATACCCATAATTGATCCTAGCTCTCTAAATAATGAAGAGCTGGCTAGCTGCCTCCCTGGCTGCCACCCCATAAAAGAAAGCAAGCTAAAATGCATTGTGATCATAAGACAACTTACCAATGGTGGAAACATGAATTTGATTTCCAGATTTACTAAGGAACAGTATTTGCATCTGATTCCTATTTGATCATCGATGATGAATTCATGCTTCCCTCGAGAACAAGGTGATACTGAGGCAAGAGAAAAACCTGGCTGATTGCCCTCTTCTTGACCCTACAACACAACAAAAGTTAATAAGTTCAATTTGAACACTTCCACTAGATATAACTGGCAAAACAAAGTGCCTGGCATCGTAGCAACTATTGCATACAAGAAAAATGAACATTAAAAATCAAGCAGCATATCCTGGAGGCATGACCTTGAAATGATGTACTACTTTACATGAAAATGGTAGCCAATGTTTTAGTTTCTAAATGATGGAAACATGTTTATGCTGAACGAAGAGTAGAATCTACCAGTGGCATCAGTTATGCAAATGATATGTATTTTAAGTTAAATTTTTTAAGTCCGCTCAATGATGCTAAGTTAGGAAATTTCATCCCCAAAAAGAACAGGAAATTTGGCTATTAATGTCTGAATTTGATTAAGCGGGAATAAAACAAATGAAACAGCACCGATGATAAAACTTTGTAAAAAGAACAAGCATATCTGCTTCATTTTTATCTGAGAATGTTTACCATAGTGCCATTCGCACAGACCATAATACAAATTTCTTTACCCACAAGGCTAGCTGAATTGGCCCTTAAAGTTACAGCTCTCGTTATTGTAGAATACCTCCTTTTATGTGCACCAGATTGCTAAACTTAAAAAAAACATTTCTAATGTTTACTAAGTTACTTTGTTCTGAGCTCCTGGAAAATGATGTTAGTTTCCTGCACATTAGCTGTATACTGTCATAGACAATGATCTGAGAAGCAATTGAGCCAGAAGTAACCAAATTGAAGAAGACAACGCAGACAGAACTCCTTTCAATGATCTAATGGTTTATGTGTACATTTCTAGCTTCACAGTGTTGCCGAAGAAGGTTTGCTGATTCATTAGCTTTCTTTGTGGATATTACAATGTGAGGTGCTCGACAAACACCACAAATATATACATTCAGAGATAATGAACGTTTATGGGTTGATTGTCACATGCAAACACTTTTCAGAGAAGTGTTGCATTTATCACACACAGCTCAAATGATTCATTTGTTCTCTTGCTAGTTATGTTCATGACAGATGTGGATAAATGACATACAAGGTGATAGCACAGATGGTTCATGCTAAATTAAGCTAGCTCTTGTAGTTTCTTCTGGGAAGCTATGCCAATTCATTTTAGTTACGAACTGATATAAACAGTGAAGTAGACTGGATGCATGACAAGCTACAAGATGCTGACAAAGATCTCTCTGCATTGAATTGCCAAGAATAGCTAGGTAGCGTGTCTCCAGTTGGCCATTACTAATTTTATCATAGTTCTAGTCAGTAGAGTTTTGTTGAAATAAATCAGCACTATATATTTATTTCTTGCAGGTGTTAAAAACCTAGTACCACACATCTTCAAAAAAAATTAAATGTACCTCGTCATCATAATAAGTGCCAATATTCTCTGATTCTAAAGCAAAGTCAAAGTCAGCCCATAACATATCCAATCGAACATCTTGCTCTGGCCTGTCAGCTGGTAGTTGATCTTCATCTCCGAATGAAAATACCAAGGGATGCATTTCTTTGAAAATAAACTGGAGCTGAGGATTCTGATCAAATGGAAAAGATTCTATATTTTTGTCGACACCTATTTTATCTATCAAGAGCTTAAGAAGAGCCTGCCTCTTTAGCATGGTTGCATGGCTGGATTTCTTGCCTGATTTGGACGACGGATGCTTCTTTTTCCTCTCAGCTTTTTGATCCCCATCCCGTTTGAACCCATACCTTTTGATCTGATCGGAATCTGATGAGTTCGAATCTGAGCCCAAACCCTGCTCAAACAAAGCATATGTCTTCATTATCTCAAGCTTAAGCTTTTTCCTCCTCTCAAGCTCCCAAGTAAACCGTGATTTCTTTTGTTGTTCAGTGAGTGTGTCATTGCACACAGCCACAGGATTCCAGCTGCTAGATTTCTTAAAGGCAATTGGCTGAAAAATGTCAACATTTGCATCTCCATCCTCCTCCCACTCGACATCATATCTTGATGTAGGAACAGTACTATCGTTCATGTTATCATCGGATGCATAAATCCCATTCTTGAGTTTTCTCCTTTCAGCCTCTTCTTTCTCTTCCTTCTCCTCCTCCTCCTCTTCATCTTTATCATAAGTGTCACTGCTGTCATCATCATTGTCGTCATCCTCCTCATCAAGTTCCACATCTGTATCATCATCGTCCTCTTTCGGTTCATCAGATAGTGCCTCAAAATACGTATTGTATGATAGTCTATCTCGATCCATCCCCCATGAAGATCGAGTTCTCCATGCAACACATGAAGGAATAGTCCGTAACTTGGCTTGAACTGCCGCCTTCTTGGAGGGCGCACTGCTCATATGTTCAAGCACCTCGACTTCCTCATCAGAGCTCACCGTTTCCATATGCAAGCCCCCTTGATCAGGACCTGGGGTTGCTTCATTCTTTTGTTCTGCTTCATCCTTCAGAACTGCTTCCTCCCCCACCTCCTCCTTCTCCTCTCCCTCCTCTTCCTCCTCGGACCTCCTGCCACCCAATACAACTTTACGGTTCACCAAGTCTTGTATTGGATCTGGCATGCCACCTTCATCAGCATCATCCATAGCACCACCATCATCAGCATCATCCATAGCACCACCATCATCAGCATCATCATCATCGAACTCCATCTCATCCTCTGCCTCCCAATCCACTCCATCTGCATCCAAGTCTCCCCCATTACTGTAAGCACGGATAACATCGCTAACAAGCTGCTGCTCCAACATCTCATCATAGTCATCGTCAAAGGACGCCATCCCCTCCACCACTGCATCTGCAGCTGGCGCCAGTTCCCTGCTCCCAAGGTCCCTCGTTTCCTCACCATCACCACCACCTTTCCCTGCCCCTGTACCACCCGAGACCACATCCGCCGTCACCTGATTCAAATTCACGGCAGTGTCCCCCTGGTCTCCACCATGTCCCTGGATACGGTCCCCACCACTAGTAATCCGACGATCCCCGTTAACCAGGTCAACGCTAATGGCACCAGCAGCGGGAGGCTCTGCATTCCCGTCATCAGAAGCATCATCGCCTCGCCCGCCGCTCCCATCACTATCACTGACACATGGCGCCTTCACCCGTCCTCGACGAGCGGGCGGCTCCAGCTCCTTGCCTTTGCGCTTGCGCGCGCGGCCCGCGGCCGCTGGCTCCGAGGCTCGCCGCGAGCGCCCGCGCCGCTTATCTCTCGAAGCCGACCTCGACGCCACGGCGGGCTTGCTCCCCCGGCCGCTGGAAGCCTCCGCCACATCCGGGCTCGATCCCTTCCTCTTCCTACCCGTCCTTGGCGCTACGTCCACCGCGGCCGCCTGCATCGCGCGCCTCCGCGATCGCGTCCGCATCGCCACCGCTCCCGCCGGCACCAACATCGGCGGCGGCGGAGGCGGAGGAGGAGACACCGTTGAGCGCCCGCGCCTGCGTGCAGCGCCACCCGCCGCCTCCCTGGCCCCGCCACTGCCGCTTCCGTCGTCGTCGTCGTCCGCCGAGGTCGATGACAACGACCGGCGCCTTATCGCAACGGCGGCGCGCGCGGGAGGAGGACGCCGCCGCTGGGGATTCGCCGCGGCGGCCGCCAGAGCGGCGCGCGGCGCGATCCATGCGTGGGGGGGCGGCGGATTCTGCGGCTGCAACGGCACGGCCTCGGCGGAATTGAAGGAGTGGTAGTTGACAGTACGGTGGGGAGGGAGGTTTATGTCGCGGGAGCGCCTATGACGGGTGGGCCCGCGAGGGGTTTGGGGGGTGGCGCTGCGCTCCCGTAGGGCTGGGCGTGGGGGTGGGACGACAAGGAGAGAGAAAAGAGCCCGGGAAACGGCGGCCGGGGCCGGGGGCGGGGGCGGGGGGCGAGCCCCGAGGCGGAAGGATCGGGTGCGGCCGCGCTTATCATGGGAGGCTCTGTGGCCGGATGCTGCCGGGGATGGATGGCAGGATGCTTCGTCCTTTGCGCCGCAGCGAACCCGTGCCAATATGGCACTGGATTCTGGATTCCATGGCTGCACTTTATTCGATTCTAGGTTGTTTTCGGCAATATTCAATGGGTGCATGAATAGCTGCTAGTTGTGCCCATGCTTATTCCAGCTGCGTGATTAGTTCGATGTAAAAACATTCAGATCTTTTTTGGAATAAAGGAAATTTTTTTTATTTCTGTATTTTTTCTGTATTTTTTAATCGATTTCTATGAAATTTCTGTGCTAATTCTATAAAATTCCTGCGTTCCAAATACCCTTAACGTGTCATACATGGTACTAACCAGCCCCATCGACTCCAAGAAAATTCATGAGCTAGAGCTCCCGACCCAATGTTCATCTTTAGAGAAAAAAAATGTTGCGAGCGACCAAATCCAGAGGCATGATTGTAGAATCGATTTTGTTCGGTGGGAGCTGAGTTTTTGTATGTGCTGATTTGATAATTCAACTCTTCTTAATAATCAGAGTTCTCTCCATTCATCACTCATGCGATGGACATTTTGATTGTAACGTTAATCCATGAAAGTGCTGCTCTACTTCGTTTTCTTTGTCGCTCAGCTATAAACACATTACAAGCTTGTTTGGTTCGGGGTTCAAGGGATTAAGAAGCAGAACGACGTGAGACCTTCAAAGCTTGCTCTGGCTCGAAGAAAAAGAAGACCTGAAACTGTAGTCCACGTGATGTGCAATACATACACACTTTCTTCTTAAAAATCAATACGTACACACTTCCTTCTTAAAAAAAAATATATGCCACTTTTGTATGATGATACATACACACTTCCATCTTAAAAAAGAATATATGCCACTTTTGTATGACGGCATCGCTAATGTAGACAATAACATTTATGTTTATTTCTTCCAATGAATGACGGTACATACACACTTCCTTCTTAAAAAAGAATATATGCCACTTTTGTATGACGGCATCGAGAATGTAGACAATAACATTTATTCTCTCATAAAGAATTTATTTTTAAATCCATTAACACCGTTACGTTTCTTACGATGGGATCTACAAATTAAGATCTATATTTGGTACGTTCCAAAATTGTTTATGTGATTGACAACTTATGTACAACGTGAAGAACAAACAACTTATGTACAAATGTGTAGCAAATTTGTATTATCTAACTATCTGTATACATTGTCACACTATGTTTAAATAAGTTGGTACATTGCCTCTACACCTTATGTATATATCTTTCTACTTTTTTATATAACTTATGTACAAATATACTCCGCAATTTTAATAGTGATCTTGTAATAACAACTTGCTACTAGAATACTAGTTCGATATATAACTCTCAAGTAGTTTTGACATATCAAGTTCAGTGGTGATCCTATAATAATAATTTGCTACTACACCCTCTGTCCCACAGAGGAAGTTGCTCCAGACTTTGTCAACAGAAATAGCAGATAGGTGGCAAATACGAACATGCCCCTCAATTATTGATGCTTTGGCAGCCAGTTCCAGTCCCTCCGCTCACCATCATTGCTCTGGCCCGACCGAATGACCCCTCGATCGAGTGACCCGCCGCTCAGGCGACCGAGTGTGTTACCTTGGGTCGCCACCCAATGGCAGACGCATTTATGAAGACCTGCTCTCCCTCACATGTGCCTGACAAGAAGCTACCGCTCATCCGCCGGGTGCCTGCCTCTATGCGCATGCATCTGACACGCTGACTCTGCCCTGCACGCCCGCCACTGACAACCGACAAACCATAACGCCCCCTTCCCGTAATGATGTTGCTTTATAGAGGTGCGATCCGCATCCGTTACGACCCGCGCAGGGCGCTGCAACCGAACATTTAAGACATGGTGCGGGTCGACAGAGCCGGGCCTAACAGGAGGCGACTCCGGTCCCTGGACCAATACCAAGCCAACCATCTGTGTATGAGTCCTCAGGGCCATCATTGCGATGGAGAGTCTCAGGCGAGACCGTGTGGCACTCCCCATGCATGGCAAGTCCACATCGGCAATGACACACTACGTTTGATGGAGGAGGCCTACAAATCAAACCCTACAGGCTATTGTGCCCTTTCATTTTCGCTTTTACCCTCTCACATGTAAGCCTACCCTCTTCGACTTAATAAGGAGGGGCGGGGCACCATGCAAGTGCATTGATTCCTATCTCACACACCACTGAGCTCAAGCTCCCTAATAGCTCTAAGATCACAAGCACGAGAGTCTCACGCTCCAACAGGGGCAGATCTAGCACCGGGGCGGTCGGCGCTCCAACTCCGGCTACCCCAGCGCGGACAGTGGAGCCCCTCCTAAGCCTCCGCTATAATTTATGGACATGGATAATGATGGGAGAAGAGGAAAATAGAGGTAGAAGAAGAGAAAATAGAAAAATATGAAAAAAAAATGGAAAGAGAATGAAGTAGCTTGCCCCGGTTAAGTGCTGATGCTAGATCCGCCACAACGCTCCAACTTGTAATACAAAGAACTCAATGTAATACAAGCTCAGCACACCATATTGGACGTAGGGATTCCTTCCTGAAGCAGTCTAAATCTCTTTGCCACTCTCAAACCTCGAAGGTTAGGCCACTCGATATTGTCGCTCATGAAGCCCCTTAAATCTACTACAAATCACCTTGTCATGGGCACAGAACCATGACAGGGGCCGCCTCCACCGCCACCCCAGACCACGAGCGAGCTGCCTTCGCCACCGTCGTCAGGCCGCGAGCAAGCTGCCTCCACCCCCAGGAGTGGGCAGGACCGCCTCCACCACTAGGGCGCAAACGAGTGGTGTTGCCTTCGCTGCCGGGGCACGGGCGTGGTGTACCGCCACCACCGAGGACGGGGACGAGCTAGGCCGCCACGGCCGGTGACGCCGATGCATTCTGGCCATGCGAGAGAAGAGAGAAGATGTGGAGGAGGCAGCCATGCAGGTGGGAGAGAGATAAATGGTGGAGAAAGAGAAAGTGGGTGGGGATAAGATTGATGGCGGGGCCCACAGTGAAGGAGGGGTAAATATGCACGTCTTGTCACGTGTTGTAAGCGTCAAAGTAAGTGTCAGACGATAAGCCTTCTCGAACAAATTTTGAATTAGACTTGTATTTAGGGATGGAGGGAGCAGTTCATTTTATAATTTTCAACCTAACATATACCCTAATTACTTTTTTCTAGTTTAACTATCTACTGGATGCATATAACGTAAATCAGCAAGTTTAGTGACGAGCTTGTATTAATAATTTGCTCCTGGTTTTGTATATAATAACTTTTCAGCAGCTTTTGTGTATAACTTACCACCACGTCATTATCTATAAATATATGCAAATGCTCCTGGTTTTGTATATAATAACTTTTCAGAAACTTTTGTGTATAACTTACCACCTGACGTCATTATCTATAAATATATGCAACATATATCTCATTTGTAGATCTTGTCGCAAAGACCACAAACAAACACCATATGAGAGAATAACAAGTAACGAAAGAAAATACATAGATTTCATCTTGCTTATGTCACCACAGCCGTGATTTGAAAGTGACACCAACCAATAGTGTTTAGCTTTCTAAATGAAACTATCCAGGAATTCTATGAACATAGGGTTGCATGCGGGATAGACAACGGGTTAAGTGCATCGTGGTCGCGCGACAGGTCACGCCTGTCGTGGGATAACGTGGTCCATTAAGAAGATTGAATTCTTTGTGAGACAATCTTTTCACAATCCCTTTGGGAAAGTGGGAAAAAAAGGTGAACTAGAGGACAAACCCTAAATGTCAAAAAATATATTTTGTAAACAAATCATAGTAAGGAGACATAATCGAATATTCCCATTGGGTTTAAACAATATCTTGCAAGGGGGCAATATATAATGTATATGGCATCTATTAGGCGATCATGCGTATAGATGGTTCCACCACCATAAAGAACCTAGCCAGCTGAGTAACACCTAGTTTATCGTTTAAAGTCAATACTCCATACATCTCATAAACACCCAAAGAAGTGAAGAGACCTTCCCCTCCCCTCCCCTACCCCTACCTCTTGGCGCTGTTGTCCGATAAGCTCTTAGTTACCATCTAGTCAGTGCCAATGTGAGCGCTGACTAGCAGGAGGAGCATGCTTTTGTTATTTTGGGCTATGGCAGGTTTATTGGCCAAGTAGACAAGGACATATGTAAGGGGAAAAGGCTCGTGCCCAGTGACACGATACCCCCTGCCCCTGATCATCATGGTGTGGATTCCATCAAAACTACAAACCAAGTCACAGCTACAACCACAAAAGTCCAAATCCAATTCCGATCGCACCATCCTATTACTTGTGTAAAATCACTCGATATATTTGGAAAATATTTTCAAGAAACAATTTTAAGGTAAAATATTTTTACATTGCACACTAAAGATACAAGAGCCAATTACCTATAGGCCACTAAAAAATATTAAAATTCTATATCAGCACCGAAAAGATTGTGATGCCTAACTTGCCACTGGAAAACTTTTTCCGCGACATATATACCACTACCGTCAGATTTGAGGCTAACAGAAGCCAATCCTCCTGGATGAAAAGACGATATTGCCCATAACTCTAGTCATGTTAGGCTGTCTCCAATGGGACACCTCATCTCAATTTCTCAAATCACACTCCTCTCTGTACGTCATGTTAGCTACAGTGACAAAAGGTGTCAAACAGTGCCGCTGCAGTGTTAGAGGGACTCCTCAAAATAGTCACATTGGGGACAGCCTTAGAAATTTTTCCAATTCCTTTTACGGCACTCCATGGTTTGTGCTTTGTTGGCTAAATATAGGAATAAAAGAAATTGATTTTGCGTGCACCACTACTGTTCTCTTGAATAGCTTCGTGAACAAACAAGTAGCACGGGCCATGGGGACAAGTAGTCCTCAACGAACAACATAGACAGGAACCTTGTTGTGATCCCGGATTCTAGGGCAACCTGCTGTATATATGAAGTACGATCCAACAGGATCCGTGCGCTTTCGATTCAAATCGAGTCATGGACCACATGCACACCAGCACCACCGTCAGCTCGATGGGTCCAATGATTCCTCAGGGTCTTCATCATCAACCCAAACCGCCGGCATCCAGCCGATCACTGGCTTCAGCCAGATGGTCACGATCAAGCAGACCGGCGAGGCCAGGTCAGCAAGCCGGTGCTTGCTCAGTCTCTCCGCATCAGCAGCGGTGGCTCCGGCGAGGCCAGGGCTCCTCTGCTCCACAATGAACTACCACAGGAGCCACCTATATATTCTCCTTCCACGCCGCGGTCATCCAAGCAGCGAGCTCGCACGTGGTAGGTATCGCGCACCTAGCGTCTGCCAGAACAGCTCGAGCTCGACCACCATGTCGCTGCCGTAGACCGCTGTCCTTGGCAAACAGCGGCTGCCTCCGGGCGAGCTCGTCTGGGTCAGACCCGGTCACCCGGTGAATTCCGCGGCAGACCGGTGGCTTCTGAGGCAGCGTTGACAGCCTCCAGCACAACGATGATGCTCGAGTGCTCGACGCAGTCGGTGCCACACGCCCACCGGCTGCCCCACTTGGTTAAGCATGGAAGGAGTTTACCCTCAAATGAGTATAAGCTATCTCCAGCAGACTGACCAGAAACAATCTGAAAGACTATTTATAGTCCAAAATTATATTGTAACACTGCTGTATACATAATGAGAATAGTATGAGAACAATAATAGGCAAAGTGGACAGATAACCTGCTGAAAATGGTCTCACAGAAAGACCTACTAAATGTCACGAATTTTTAGTGATCGATATAGAATTTCATCTTTTTTAATGATACGTAGGTCATTGGTTAAAGACGTATGTTTTTTATTGAATTATTAGTCAAAGTTTAGAAATCGACATTTTCAAATACGTTCTATAAAATATAGGATAGGACATTATAGTCTTTATATTTATACTAGAAAACATTCCCATGCGTTACAACGGGCGATGACTATATAAACATATTATACTATACTAATGTATTTATGTATCGCTAAAATGATAGTCGGCAAAAAAGAGAAAATACATCAACCACAATTTTAACAAAGTTAAGGCCCATTAAATATGGACAAATCAACAAGGGCAACTAAAAAATCCCACCTCATGACTTATCTCCTTGATGTTGGACCCCCTTTCGGTCAGCATCATCTAGATCTCGCGTGATTGGTCAACGGGGAGAGAGAAGATCCCCGCCTTCCCTCTGTCTCCTCAGTGCATAGCCTCGCTGGTTCTCTCTTCCCGTGACATCGCTGCCATCTCTAATTTCTGCCTATGAACCTTGGGAGCAGTGGGCCTAGGAGACGAGTACGGTCTCTCCATCTGATTCACCTCATCATCGGTCTCTTCACCATCGTCTACCCTCACGTCTTTGCTCATTGCGAGGAAGACCGCAACAATGGTTGGATGATTTGCATGTCCTCTCAAGCGCACAACACAAGACCTGCCTACCCTACAGCCGCTTCGTCACGCCACCGTACTCTCATGGGTCACCTGGAAAAACAAATATTTTAGTAACCAAAATTATATAAACATTAAATTTGATACATGCATTTTCTGAACCAAGCATATAGAGATGGAGTTTTAAGATGCTTGTCCATTGTTTAAAATGTTGAAAAAATGTATTTTCAGTAGAAATTGATTTTCTTTTTAACCAGAAAAAACAGAAAGACAAATTAAAGGGCGGCGCCAATCTCATCTGCGCTTTCCCCATCCTCCCCTCGGCCAATCTGATCCATGCGCTTTCCCCATGGCCTCCCTTAGGCCAGACTGGCCCAGTCGTCGTACTTCCCCCGCCTCCAATCTTATCCGTCCAGGTTGATCGGACAGTTCGCGTTCGCCTATAACAAAGCGTGGCGCCAGCTCCCTCCAAACCCTAAGCCGCATCCTCTTTCTTCTTTCCCCATCCACCGCCGCCCATCTTCTTGTGTCGAGGCCCTCCTCGTGCCCTCTCTTCCCGCGGCCACTGACGCCTCTTCCCCCGCCTCAAGCGCCACACAGCCACCGCGCCTCCTCTTCCCCCGGCCGTCGCAGCCGCCACGGGCTCCTAACCGCCTCCTCTCCCTCGGCCGCCGCAGCCACCGCGGGCAGGTCGGCTCCACCGCCGGTGCCACTTCCATGCCTCCTCCCCCGCCTCGGGCACCACACAGCCACCAGCGCCTCCTCTTCCCCCGGCTGCCGCAGCCACCATGGGCAGCTCGGGCCAGATCCGTCGGATCCCTGCTGGCCCGGCTGGCCTCCTCACCGTTTGAGGCTTTTTGCAATTTTCTTCTCCTCGAAGTTTTTTGCTTGATGTGTGGATTCATCCGTGTGCTTCTTTGTTTTTGCACGTTCCTGTTTGTCAACCGTAGCTTGCTTTCTATCCAGGTTCTTGATTCTTGAATAATATGTAGGATTGTACAAACCCAAAACAACGGCTTGGTATTATGTAGTATGTTTGTTCTATATTTGATTTGCGATGATGTTGGGCCCTGTAATATCGGCAATAGGATTTTTAGGTCGTTTGGATGTGTATTGTATTGATTGATCCGTTCTATCTCAAAACAAAATCCAACTCTATGGGCGGGCGGCAGATTCGTGTCAAGAGGAGGCTGCCCAGGAAGGTTAGGTGTATGACAGGTAGGGTCCACCTGTCAGGACGGATCAAGAAACCTTATTTGATTTAATACTAGGTATAGATTTATAGTGTATCGGATACGATGAATTTGGCCACATGTGGCAACGGTGTAAGGCTGTGTACATCAAACCGCGTAAAAAGACGATCTACAGTACAAAACAACACGATAGAGTAGAGTTTGAAAATAAGCAAATGGATAGACAAGTTGCGGCCTAAAGTATAAGGCAAAATTGGCTGCTGAACACCAACCGATTGCAAAATATGCCGTTGGACACCTCACGATTCGAAATATGCTAGTGGACACGACTGCACCTTGCCAATTTGCTGGTGGACACAACCGCAATAATTATATTCATTTCTAGCTGAGAAGTAGAGAGAATGGTGGTGAAATGTCATTTTTGCCCCTAGGCCCACTTGTCATATTCCTCCCCCGACTAGTGGCTCGCTCTCGCATGTGACACCGCTCGACCAGCGGCCCCAACCTCGCGTGAGGCGCTGATGGAGCGGCGTGAGCCCACCACGCACCTGGGCTCGTCCGCCCACCCCCACACCGGTGCTGCACTGCTGACGCCTTCCGCCTGCTAGCCTGGTGTGCGCACACCTCGCTATAGCTTGGGGACGATGACGGCTTCGGCTTCGGCGGGTGTCGGCGCGGCGCAGCGATGTCATCGCAGCCCTAAGGCGCGAGCCCGCCTACCTGCGCGCCTACGTGGCTGCTGCGCCGAGGCCCCGACGCTCACCCGCCTGCGCAGTAGCGGCGGCGAGGCCCCGGTGCGTGCCGACCGCCAAGGCGAGGGACATAGTCGGGGTGGCATCGCGCGGGGTCGGTGCATGACCTGCTGGTCAGGATGGCACCGTGCGCGTGAGGGCACCACCTGGGGTCGGGGCCGCCGCGCGGTTGTGCGATTGTGTCGTGGGACGCTGCCTGTCGTAGCAACGCTGCGCGGGACGGTGTGCTCGCGGGGGAGACGCGTGGAGTCAGGGCTGCCGAGGCTAGGGTCAGGCCTGGTGGCGCCGGGCGGGAGGCCGTCGCGCGGGGTCAGGCAAGGCCGAGGCGGTGCACAGAGTCAGAGCGCCCCGCGGAGGAAGAAGAAAGGGAGAGGGAGGAGCAAGGAATATGACAACCGGGGCCAGGGGCATTTGACCACTATGCTCTCTTTCCCCGCCAAAAATGAATATAATAATCGCGGTTGTGCCCACCAGTAAATTGGCCAGGTGTAGTCGTATTCACTAGCATATTTTGAATCATAATATTTTGCAATCGGTTAGTGTCCACCAACCTATTTTGCCAAAGTATAATACCTACGGTAAAGATGTCAGGATGCTCAGCCAGGTACGAACGGACAAGCCTCCCCTTATCGCCATCATCGCGCTGCTACAGCAGTACAGACGCAGAAAGGCCATTATCCCTTGAAATTCGCGCATGAGCAACAACCAAGCAGTAAAAGACTGCCTAATCCAACACCAACGGTTTTGTGGTTTAGAAAGGAAATCTATAGTCCCATAACCTCGGTCCCACATCATGCATGAGCATCTTTCTCAACCGAAGTTCTGTAAAAGGAACGATTCATCAGCTCAATAAAAGTACACATTGTATATAACAGTACAGGAAATCAAACCATCTTTTCCTTTTTTTTTCACGTTTTGTCATCTCACAAGAGGAAATGCCATATAATATAAGTTGCTCTTAGTTACACAAAAATCACTGTACCTAAGGTGTTCGACTGAAAAAATGCTCAAAGGTCAGTTGTCCATACAAGAATTGAACGCAAATTGACGCCACTCAGAGTTGACTAGATGCTTCAGCGCAATCTGTGTAAACACGTACAAACACACATTCTAACTGGAGGAAGCTCATGTATCCATAAAAACCAGAGACTCCACTTAGCATCCCATGAAGCATGCAGTTTTACGAGCCTTCGTTGCGAAAATGGTTAGATATAATGCCCTGTGCACGACTCGGGGTAAATTAGAATCATCTCTCTTCAGTTTCCTCCTCGTGAACCGGTACGGTAACGGCTCAGTTGACTGTCAGCGTCCTTCAGTGCAGTCCTCTTTTTTTTTTTGAGTAAATAGTGGAATTGTCTCCCAAAGAATATTTTAAAAATCAACATGCCCGTAAGAAAAGAATAGTGCATGCGAACTTGTTTCTTTTACTCAGCGTATCCAAACTCTGGATCCAGATCAAGTTTACGTTTTAAACGGGACTTGTCAGCACTGCAAAACAGGAGGTTCACATGTTCAATTATTTCCCACAAGAGCTAAGCACACAAACCATATATCCATCAAGAACAGCTGCATTACTCAAACATATGAATATATGTTACAAGTTTTACTCAGAAAGGCTAATGCTTCTTACCTGTTCAATGTTGGTCTGGGTGGAGGTCGTGCGCCAAACACAGCTCCAACATCAACTGACATTGGAATTCTTGAGCTCTGACTGGAAAAACTTGTCCCAGAAGGATGCTCGTCCACTTTATCTGCCCTGTGCATATTTCCCTCAATCCCTTCATGCGCTGTTACCCTGCGTAACTTTCTTCGCGGGGAGAGCACTGCAGGGCCATCTTGCAGGTTCAGATCAGGTATTTTGTTATTCCCTGATTCTCCTTTCCGTCGTGGCCTTGGAAGCTGTGATGGTATTGTTGGAGCAGGTAACGTTGAGAAATACCTTAAATGGAAACATAAACGATGGTTTGTCAAGCACACAAGCAAGAGAACATAGCTGAGTTTTCAATTAGTCACATTGTTGCACCTGTGTTCTAGAGCCTGCTGAGCAGTGATTCTTGCTTTTGGGTCATATGCAAACATTTTTGACAAAAGATCCAAAGCATCATCGCTGGCTGACGGAAACAATGTGCGTAATGGGGTTGGAGCAACATATTGGTATTCAACATAATCCGGAAGATAAACCATGTCAGGCCATTGAGAAGATTTAGGGGTCCCAAGTGATGCAAAAATCTTCCCAATTTGATCAATGTCACTAGAACCCTGCAAAATAACCTTCATTGTGACCCAGGTGTATCTTAAAAGCTCATTGAATTTTCAGTACCATAACAGAATTGCTACCCACTGACCCTTTTTATAAGGTTTTACAATCTCAGCATCTAGGTACACTATTCGACATGAGAAACCAAAGCATGGTTCTCTGTAGTGCTAAACTGCTAACTCTACATTTTGGTCTTATAAAAAAAAAACTCTACATTTTGGTAAAAAAACTGCTAGGAACCTAATAATTTTGTTTTCATGCATGTCCTAATAATTTTGTTTTCATTCAATCATTTATATAATATATTTCAGTTTAAATTTCTTGGTGATCCGAGAATAAAGAGAAACAGAAACGTATGCTAGACTAAGTGCATGCTTGATGGGAATCTTGACAGCATGCTTAGTGCCCATACTGAAGGTCAATGCTCTGATTCATGCAGGTAGAGTATATAATTTTTCCATTTCTATATGTCAGAGAAACAAATTTGAGAAAAAATTTATGTTGGTTTAAAATTCTACAACTTACTATATTCCAACTTGGACCACCAAGGGCTGTAACTGACGACATTCAAAAAAATGAAATATAGTCAACACTATTTCTATGTCACACCCAAAATAGTGTCTCATGGCACATGCAAAACGCTTGCCCCCACGGCAAAGGATCTGATGTACCAGTTAATTTCAGGAAACAAAGATATTAACAAGAAGGATCCTAAAGAATTTCAGAAAGCAAAGCCATTTGCAGGAATCCAAAGACAAGTTGTTGCTGAACTCAAACCACCTATTGGCCTTCTATATATTCTATATAAGTTTTAGGTTACAATATTTATAGTTACAGAGAAAAGTCTATCTATACTGAAAACACGTCCATTGAAAAGGTTACATATTTATGGGGACAGGTAAACTCAAGAAACGATTTCAATCAGCTGCAATTTTGCAGAATGATTAAGTAATTAGCTCTGTGTCACTCTTATGAGGTGAGCTGTAACAAATTTGCCATAAGCAGAAAGTGAAAAGCTTACATGAAAGGTGTACCAAGATTACTTTTCTCATACGGATGATTTTCATACCAAGCCATATCAGCTTTTCATAAGCAACTGAACACCCTAATGTGAACTAAAATGAACAACTCTACAGCTACTAAGAACTTGGACAAAAACTAAACCCGTAGCAGTAATAGAAATGGGTGATGTACACCTGTGTACATACACACGTATGTGTAGGTTTTACTTGTACATTTTAAGAGATTCTGGAAAAGAAACATACATCTACAACATGCTGAAATGTGTATATCGCCCAAAAGAATGCATAAAAATATTTTCCTAAGAAAACAAGAGACAATATCACAATACTTCTCGTACAAAGATAAAGGCAGATTTTGCTCTGGACACTCAACAATCATGGAATCAGCCGTTTCACAACGGCACACCACAAACGCTCAAATTGACTGAGTACCATTATGAAAATAGTGTCATTTTCTATTGCACGCCGCTGCCAAGAAAATAATCATTTCTTCATTCAGGGAGAGAAACCTCAGTAAAGGACCCTTCGCCCTTGGCTAAACCTAGTGCGCCCTAGAACTAGAAGGCATGGGCCTGGGTGGTCTGGGAGCTCATTGGGGCCGTGCGAAAGGAGATGTGAGTCCACGTCGAACACCGAGAGGCCTTTGGACAAGGACGTGACGAGGTGAGCCTCAAGCGAGCCCATGCCGGGAATAGAGATCAGTGGCTAGCCGTGATGCCGCCCCGTCCATCGTCATTGGAGTGTGATCTCCAGCCGTGAGCAGAGACAAGAGTGATTCGAGGAGGAAGACAATAAGAGTGACGGTGAGATAAGGACCCGGTCTTGTTTCGACTTGGTTGAATTGAACCATGTAGTGTGTGTCAGGTTTAGACAAGGGCAAAAAGGTCCATTCACTGAGGGTCCTCTCTCCACGATTGAACAAATGGTTATTTCATTGGCTGCGGTGTGCTGTAGCAAATGACACAGTTTCATTGGGTACTCATCCAATTTGATTGTGTTGTGTTGTGGAACAGCCAATTCCACGATTGTTGAGTGTCTTTTTTCTTGAATAAGCAGGAGAGTTTATCATTTATATTAAGAAGAAAAAGGGGTATAAAGAAACCATGTACAACTAGGGGTGTAAATGGTACGGATATTATCCATCCGTATTCGAGTTCCGATCCGTTTAGAAGGGTTAAAATCCGATCCGTATTTGAATCCAGACATTTAGTATTCGATCCGTATCCGTATCCGAGTACTCAAGTTGGATAAATATGATGTCGATAACCATTCAAGTGTTATCCGACACATTTGATCAATATCCGTATCCGATCCGAATCCGAAGAAAAAATATGAAAACAAATACGGTATCTGCAATATCCGTCCGTATTCGATCTGATTACACCCCTACACCCCTATGTACAACTCACTCCCACACACAAACCCTAAGGGGATTACAAAGCGCCAGCATCTAACTAGACAACCAAACACATCGACCAAGCTACCAAGTACTCTCCTCTTAAGACCGGGCGGTCAGGTAAGATATACCTTATACCCTCGCTACGATTGTCGTCCTGAGCAAAATTTGCCCAAGATGACCAAACACATCGACCAAGCTACCAAGTACTCTCCTCTTAAGTATCTTTTTTTTTTTGTAAATGCACAAATAGGTACACATATTTCCTTCTCAAGAGAGGGGGAGGGGGAGCACAAGTGCAGCAGGCACACAAACTCATATATGCACACAAAATTTTATCATATAAATGATAAATCCAAGATGGTTTAATACACAGACCTCCTAATAATTCATCTATTACTATCAACCCCCACCTGGCCACCCCCCTGGCTGAGTCCACAGAATTTTAAATTAAATGGAGAATGAAAACTGTAAGAAAGTAAAAACTTGATATTCAACAGTAGAGGCTCCCAACAAATTTCTGCTAACATAAAAAAGTGCTTCTATATTTTTTTTCTTCCCTTACCTTTTTTTCCCTAGAACAAGATAGGTAGTCTACTTTCAGTTATATCTTCTATGCTGCTGTCCAAAGAAACTATGCAAGCACAAACAAACAAATACAAGAATGGAGAACAGGAAAAATGCAGTGCAACCAAAAAAACAACAAAACCTTTTGATTATATATCAAGTTGGTGTACGTTAGAGCTGGAACCCAACAAAAACACAGTGCAATAGTTCTCCATAGAAGTTTGTTAGCTCTACCAGATCCCTTACATGGCAAAGAAATTAAGGTCCCTCAGATCACATGCTGCAATACTTTGCCTTCCAGACAACATGGGAAAGCAAAATACAAAGAAGAAACAGGTCCCCATTGAGAGCTTGGATACAATGGTCCTTCATGTGCGTACTTTCAAATAACATATTTGGTTCAAATAACAGCAAGGAAATCACAATTAACATAGAGTTTGCTTTTGGCTTCTGATGATTAATGCAATAGCTATAGATAGAAGGGCATGGAAATCAGTTATCCACATGCCTGAACCATGACGTAGGCTATCGGTCTACTTTTACTACTAATGCTAGAAATTCCTTCTTCTTTTTTTTGTTTTTTTAAACCATTTTGTGTGCCTTGTGTTGGGTTGCACCGCTAGCCTACCCCTGCTTGCTTGGGAATATGATCTTTTGTTATTGTTTTTCAAATGTTTAATGATACAAATGTTATAAATAGCACTTATTTTCAATATGAGGGCTCAAGGCCTGAATATATACACCGGTACAAGAGGCCTTATCCTATAGGGACTCATACAAAGAGAGGCCCTTATCCTATAGGGACTTGTACAAAGAGAGACCCTTATACAAAGAGACATATAGCTTTAACAAAAAAAAAACAACTCTATATAGATTATAAGGGCCAGCCTTCCGTTGAACCTAGTACATAATCAGACCAGTCATTAACTAGCTGAGACAAAAATAATTTCTCTGGTTCTGGTGGTGCTCAAAGTAAGACGAAAATATCAATATGAAGTACTATGTTCAAAGAAATCAGATCCCAACCAAAAATGTACATAGGTAATGAGTATACAAAAATTAGACCCAGGCTGAATACACAAGAAGATACCTGTAGGCTGCTAAAGTCTGTTTCTGTTGCATATCTAGTAAAAATATACTAGGAACTAGTGGCTGGGTGCAGTTAAATTCCGATTTTACACAACCTACGGTCAAAGTTTTGATCCTTACAGAGGCAACTACAGTAGTTTTCCTAATTTAATAATTTAGCAGTTCGAAGCACGCTGATTGTAGAATCAGTCCTATCACCTAACTAGGAAATAGCGTTTTTCCAGTTTTTCCAATCTGAAGTTCTGAACAATAGTTTGGTCCTGCTGTGAAAATGACAGCTGATGTATAAACGAGTTGACATGTGCAGTGGTGCATCATCAATAAACAATTGACTTGGCCATGGACATTAAATTCTGAGCATAAAACATTTCTTAGTCTCAAATAGAATAGAATAGACTAGACTAGACTAGACTAGACTAGAATAGACTAGACTAGACTAGACTAGACTAGAATAGACTAGACTAGACTAGACTAGACTAGACTAGACTAGAATGAATAATATATTTACTAAATTGATGAACATAAGAGGTGCTTGTTAACCTGGAGAAAGGGTTTGCGATTAAGCAGTTCAGCAAAAATACATCCAGCAGCCCAAATATCCACCCCAGATCCATACTGCTTCGAGCCAAATAATAATTCTGGAGCTCGGTACCACCGTGCAAAGACCTACATGTAAAAAAACAGTTAACATTAAGTGCCAGCGCCAGGACAAAATAAATCTAGTTAATGGAATGAAATATAAGGGAAACACAATTGACTTAATCACACTGAGGTAACTGCTCGGCACAGAGAACTAAAGTTGGTCCTTGATTTCATAATACATATGTAATGCTAAGATGAAAATCAGTCATGCTAATTACGTAGGAAAATGATGTCCGTCACAAATGAGTAACACATTTAGCATCCTTCTAATCAATGGCTGGAAGTATACTTCCCCAATAAATATTTTTACCATTTTTTCTCACAGTCATGCCAGAAAAACAGCAGTCTAAACGCTCACATATGAAGTAGGATGTCTACTGGGATATCTTGGAAGTACGGGATATCTTGGAAGTACAACAAGACTCTCGTCATGTATATGTACTAGCATAATGCCCGTGCTTTGCTACAGGTATAATCTAACATAAAATGTTTAAAACAAAGGTAGTATGCAATTTGGACACTTGTTAATTTTTCTGTGGCATATTTTGCAGCATCTTGGCAGATTATTTGTGTTATTTTATTTCGACGATTCCCATAACTTCAATCATATTGTAAGGTTGTTTCAGTTAGGTTGGAAACTTATCTTTTTAGCTTTTCGTTAATGTATAAATGTAAAAAAACAAAGCCCGAATGTGATCTAAGGCAACATTTTCGTGTGGTTTGTTGCTAGTGTCTGAACCGTGCTTGTGAATAAATTCGGATTTAGATTAGACTTTTAAAATCAACTTAAGAGAGTGACACAAAGTTTTGGCAGAGAAAAAAAAACGTTATTCTATTACTAATATATATAGCCCCTACAAGCACAGGGTTTTAAATTGATAAATTTATTTTCCATTGGCATAGCTATAGTTTGGCAATATTTAGTTGGATTGCAATGGAAAAAGGTTTAGACGTCGATCAAGGACTTAAAAACAAAAAGAATGAGGAGATGCTTTTCGTTGTGATTAATAAAAAAGCATTCGATACTAAACAGTCTAAATAAAGCATATGGTATTTGATGTTAAAAGAACTCACACAAACCGCACATGGTTTTCATGTGCCAAAAGCCTTGAGCGCTGTGGCATGCTACTATGCTAGGCTTTGCGTCCCACGTCAGGGGGCCAGACGGCCAGCCGCTAGCAACATGCTGCGCGTGGAATCGAGAGGGCAGCCCAGGCCGTCATCATGCTGCGCGTGTAATCGAGACGAAGGCCCAGCGGGCTACTGCAATTTAGGTGCGGGCATCCGGAAAACGCGAATACGCTATACACCAGGCCGTTGTGCGACGGTTCGGACTGGTTCAGAGTAGGATTAGAGACAGGAAGTAGAATTGAGAAGGACTGGTTTTATTACGGACGAAAGGGTGGACGAAAATTCGGTGGCAGAAAAAAAAACCCTTTCCTCTTTATTATTAGGTAAAGATTTGCTGCACTGTACAAGTAAGCCATTTTCACAGCTTAAGAAAAGAGACCTTTTCACAGCTTAAGAAAGACCCTACCTAGCAGGAAATAGGTGTTTTGTCATTAAGTAATAGGGCACTCAATTCGAGTTAAAAGAGGGAACGAACCTGGGTGTTTGGAATGCACAATCACACAGGTTGATCCAGTGCTAGGGCTGCCCTACCAACACGTACAGGAGCGCGAGCATGCACACACCACACCACCCCCACCGCCGCATGCACAGCAATGGTTATGCATGTGTGAAAAGAAGAGGAAGGTGAAAAAAATAGAGGTAGAAGAAGAGAAATAGAGCGGCCCCCTAATTGGCAATCCTGGATCCACAAATGCAACAACACCTCCTAGCCCAACTAGCTCGGGTAGGCTCACTACACTTTTTCACTGATTAAGAAAAACAGCAGTTGCCAGGATACTTTGCTGGCTTAGGATATTGCATCACTTGTATTAGCATTTAGCAGACAATTCCTACTGAAACAGGTACAGTAAACCTCCAAAATACATTAGACTAAGCACATTACCAAAAGAACTAAAATAAATTTACCTATCTGACACGGTTGCAACTATCATTGTTCTTTCAAGGAAATTGCATGGGTTAAGATCTACAGATATTGGCATGCACGTGCATGTTTTTTCTTTGGTAAAAGGAAAATTATAACCATTTATCTAAATATCCAGATGATTGGAATACACTGCATAAGAAAATACAATTGATACAAGGTGCTCAAATTGAAACTTGTTTCTGCAACAAGTTTGAGTTCGGGGAACAATTAACTAGATGCACACATACATAAGTCTAAAACAATAACCTGGTGAGTGAAGTTCCTTCCTGGACTCCCAAACATACGGGCCAAACCGAAGTCGGCAAGCTTGAGCTGCCCATCAGCACCAATGAGTAAATTATTTGGTTTCATGTCCCTGCAACACACCTCATCAAATGCTGTTTTCATCAAAAGGGAATTAGCAAGATAGTAGGTACCTGTGTAGCACCCATTTCTTATGGCAGAAAGCTAGACCTTTTAACATCATCTGGACATAAGATTTTATGTCAGCTGGAGTTAATCTAATGGTCTTATCTTTTATGACAGCTTCGAGATCAGTCTCCATGAACTCAAATACAAGGTGCAAGTTCTTCTTGTGAGGGAAACAATCAATCAGCTCTATAATATTAGGATCTTTCAGCTCTTTAAGCAGTTTAATTTCCCTCAGTGCTGTGAAGTTGACACCTTCCTTCGAGTCCTTCCCTATCAGGATTTTCTTTATTGCCACTGTATTTTCAGTCTGAAAAGGAACACCATCCAGCAACTCATCATGAACAAAACAAGTCAAACAGAATGGTAAACTGCTACAAATATGAGTGAGTATCAAAAACAGCTGGAAGGCTAAACTGTGACAAACACTAAATTCAAGCCGCTTATACTTCCTTGAGAGAAGAATAAGCTTTCTTAACACTAAATACACAAGTGCTGATACTTAAGACCAGTCATGACACACCACATATCTATTTCCACTCTTAAGTCACCTGGAATACACAAATACACTCAATAGAACCCCCTACCTATTCCTTCTCCATCAAATGAGATAACATCTGCAACTTTACAACTACCAAGACGCCAAAAAACAGAGCTAAAGCTCAACCCATTATAGTGTCAACACGGGCAGCTCAATCCATGCACAGCTGAACAAAGCAAAAGCAAATCACCTGGTGTATTCTCAACAGACCGAATCGCAGATGAACCACCTAGCCAATCCAGAGCGACGCCCCAACCATTCATCAGTGACGCCAATTTACAGCAGAACCCTCTAAACCCTAAGCTCGGTCCCACGACCGCCCTGCACTCGCTCCAAGCCAAATGGATCGGGCTAACCAAGCTATAATTCTCAAGCGGTGGCCGTCCGCAGATCAACGGGGAGGGTTTAGAAGAGGGATGTAGAAGGGGACCTTGGTGTCGATAGCCTTGAAGACGATTCCGTACGTGCCTTCGCCGAGTTTCTCGCCCTTCAGGTAGCGGTCCACCAGGAGCTTCCCGCCTGAGTCGTCGTCTCCACTGCCGCTGTTGCCGGCGCTCGCCATGGGGGCGGGTCCCCCACCACCTCCGCCTCCCCCGGGAGGGTGGCGGCGCGTCCAGGTGGGGCGGCACGCGCGAGGCCCAGCAGGTCGGCCCGCGCGGAGGCGACGGCGGGGGCCGAAGGGAGCGGCAGGGGCGGCGCGAGCTGGTCCGGGCTTTCGGCTCTGCGCTACCGTTCGGCGTTCAACACCGGGGAAGAATTGATTTTGGTTTCCGTTCACTTTACTGATTCCGGCTCTCTAGGTTTGCTTTTTTTTTGTTCGCCTCCCGTAGTCCTTCCCGTTTCGACCGTTCGACGGACGTCTGGGCCACCAGTGGCTGCGTTCCGTTGGGACCGGTTCTTCGCGGAGCCTGGGGTGCTGGCTGTGGCTGCTCAGCTGCTGCCGAGCCTCACGCGGCCATCGGCCATGCGCACCCCTCCCGGTATCCTTCGTTAATCCGTATACCAACGTCCGTTTTCCATTATGACCCTGACACGCAAAAATAAAATGACAAAAATGTTTTTAAGTTACCCTCGAGAAATCACATAATGCACATTTCAGACAACATTACAATCACGAAAATACTAATTTAACCATAAATCAATTAATAGTATAATAAATATTAAAAATATATCAATTGTGTAATTTTTTGAAACCACTGGTCATACCATTTTTAAAATATAAATTGAAATGTTTAAATAGATATAAATAGTCAAAACTAAAATATATTAAATATACATAAACCAATTTGGAGATGAGGTCAACGTTCCAAAGGGACCTCAAGGATTCCAATTCTATTATGTATGCAAGAGTAGTTTCCCTAACGAGTATTTATTCCCAATTGCTCCCATGACGGTGGTAAAGCAGTGAACATAGTTGTACGGCAAGCTTATTGAATGCATCCAGATGGTCGACGGTCATGTGCCTTCCTCCATATGCAAATGCAACTAAAATAGTTTACACTTTAACCCACCAAATTGTCAGTGCCTGCCATATAGGTACATACACATCTTTCATATTTTTTTAGTGAACTCTCCTCAATTACCATACCTTATCAAGGAGACAACCTTCTACTTCACCACATTCCTTTTTTTTCATCAGATGCCTTCTTTAGCTTGCTCCTATTGAGAGCATCATTCAATCCACCTTGGACAAGTAAATCTGTTGCTACGCATTTCCACAAGCTAAAACTCACTTTGGCGACAAAGTTTTGTACTTGATCCATGTTCCCAACATCATTTGACTTGATGTTTCCAACTACTACCAACCTTCTCACAAAATAAAAACAATTTGTACCAAGCTATAATTGATTTGTTAGGAAAATAATACCCCCTGATCACATGTAGTAGACTTGGATCTCGGGATAGATGGTAGTATGAGTAATGAGTATTGAATGAGTACACAATGTATTAAGAACGATGCAAAAAAAAACCTTGTAGAAAACCATATACATCAACGTTGAACCACGATATGATAATAAGGTTTTGGCAACTTTTTGAAGCACAACTCTAAAAGAGAACAACTGATTCTACTCAACCATGTAAGATTCAGATTCTTTCCCTATACAATAATGGCGCACTCCTGGCGCCTAGACGTCCGATGTCCAGGCGCGACGCTGGACGCCCCACTAACCATTTGATCAAAGAGACGTTGTATTTAATGTCGTTTGATCTAAATATAAAAAACTCCCACAGAATCATCCAAACCCGGTGTTGCCATGTTTTGTGCAACATTCCGTCTACTTTTCTTAGTTGAGAACTTGCAACTCATTTCATATGGGACATCACCAAGAAAATCCAACTTTTAACCAATCACGTGAAAAAATATCATAAATGACCGTATTTTGAAGTAAAAGCATCAAGTGTCATCATAAATCCCTGCTTGATAGTGCCACAAATTTGTAGTACTTTATCTTGGTGCAACAATATTGATAGATACACATTGAAACAAACTAAAATAAGCTCTTTCAACGTAATTTTATGCATCAAGAAAAACAACTGATAGAGATCCTCTAGCTAGCCTCTCTCTCACACATAGCATGCGGATCTCCACGGCATGCACAACTTCATACATACGCAGGTGAACGCTCTACATGAAAGTAAGCATAAGACATAGGGGAGCTAAATCTTGGTATAACTTTGCAATATCGTCATAAACAGTTTCAACATAAGCAAAATAATGTCTAAAACATTTTAGCTTGGCTATTGAAACATGAGGCAAAACAATGATGCAACGTCAAAAATTGATCACAGCACCCAAAAGTCACTGATTGCAACATCCAAGACTTAAATTTGCAACACAAAAAATAAACAATTACTAGAACATCTGATGAAATTGATTGATGTTTCAAAAAAAAAAAGAACCATTACAACAAATTAACATGCTTTCTGCAACATCATACTCAAGATCTTACAAAAAATTGAAAACTTAATGTTGGTGTCATATATCTCCGAGTACTTTAGGGATACGAAATATACCACTCTGCCAAGTGGACCGAGTGGTCTGTCTTAGATCCCATGGTGCAAGACGGTGTGAACTGTTAGGACTCTATATGAGCAATCATAGTCCTATTAGAACTCTTGCATGTAACCTTCACCCCGGACTATATAAGGAGGGGAGGGGTATCTAAGTTCAGCATCTCTCAGATTATTAGATCATCTAAGCCTAGGTCACGATGGCTTAGGTTAGATAAAAAATTATACGCATTATTGCGCTTAATACAATCCACATATCTCATACAGGACTTTAGGGTCCAACAATTTGACTACCTGAACCTGTCTAAATCGTTGAGTTATTAGTTCTATACATTATCTCGATCGCCTCGCCAATCCCCAACCGATCTCAAAACTATCACGTGGTCTATCCATAGTTATTAGGACCGGACCGGTCATCGAACTGGTGAGGCCGTCGGTTCAATGGTTCACTGGTTCGACCGTTAAGAACCGGTTGAACCGCCTGTTCAAATGCTTTGGACCGTTTAAATTAAACCGGCTGTAAATACTTGGAACCGGTGTGATATATAGTTGAATTAACAACATAGATTTAAACACAAATGAAAAATAATCCTATCTAAATTTCTAAAATAAAGAGAGTTCAATGAATAACATTGTTTCTCTATAACATAAGTTCAATGTCTCTGAGTGAACTGTGTGACCATGCGGACAATTACTTCCAAGAAGTAAAAATAGCGCTGAGTGACCATGCACACGTAGATAATTATTTCCAAGAAACAAAGGCAGCGCATACATTACTTAGCAGACTAGTCAATCAACTAATCAAGTTCCTGTGACTCGGCATGCAAGAGTGCATGGTGGAATTAATAAAATAATCATTACGAGTATTATACAATTTAATTTGCTGCATATCATAGAAGGCTTCGTACCACGCACCTACAAGCTGAAGCATTCACGCGTGGGGAGTGGGGACCATGCAGCCGAATGCAGCGCGGGAGTACTAGCCGCCCACTTCAGCACAGCAAGTGTGTTGCAAAACCTGACCGGTTCGATTTGGGACCAGGCGGTTTGCCAGTTCCCTAAAAAACCGACCGGTTCAAGCGGTTTTTACTGGTCTGATTGCATAGGCGGTCTTTTAACTGAACCGAGCCACTGTACTCTCCGGTTCCGGGTTTTTTCGGTCCGATCGCTGGTCC
Organism: Paspalum vaginatum; assembly: GCA_030272315.1. Taxonomy (NCBI): domain Eukaryota; kingdom Viridiplantae; phylum Streptophyta; class Magnoliopsida; order Poales; family Poaceae; genus Paspalum; species Paspalum vaginatum. The sequence goes on along the minus strand of CM059020.1, from coordinate 35,934,310 downwards.
GGTCCGGTTCTAATAACCAGGGGTCTATCCCTGGTGAGTTGCCGGTACGAAACACTGGCACTTAACGACATTGAGTCAAAAAATAATGCTACATCATCTTTAATGATTTGTTGAAACAAACATATCCACCTGTTGCAACATGAAGAAAGAAAAAAGACAAACCCAGAACTCATGGAGGAACAAGGATGGTTCTGTTTGCCGACAATAGAGCACAAGGGGGTGCACCTACGGAGGGAGGGGTACAAACCATGCACATAAGGGGAACCCTAGCTAGGGGTGTAATCGGATCGGGTACGGATGGATACCGCCGATATCGTATTTGTTTTTATATTTTCTCTCCGAATTCGGATCGAATGCGGATATTTTAAAATGTGTCGGATAAGGCTTGAAAGGCTATTGACATCGTATTTATCCATCTTTGAGTACTCGGATACGGATACGAATCGAATAATAAATATACAGATTCGGATACGGATCGGATCTCAACCCTTCTAAACGGATCCGGACTCGAATACGAACGGATAATATGCGTACCATTTACACCCCTACCCCTAACCCACCCGCCACACCACTAGACCCCTACCACGGTTAGTGCAGCAGATTCATCTTGGGTGCTGCCCTAGTACTTGTGGCGGAATCGCCGATTTAATCCGGGCTAAGCACACCTGCCACCTGGCTTGCAATGTAATTAGACTGAGCTAAACCCGGTCGTACATCAAGAGTCATTCGGCTCCCGATATTACCCTTTCCCAGAGTAACCGACATCATACACATCTAGCCCTCGAGAGAGCCACAACAGTTACACCATCACAGACAGTTGAAATAGAGTATAAATAGATTTACTTTACAAACCAATTCGAAATAAAATACAAGTTTCAACATGATGCCATACGAAAGGCAAGTTCGAATCAGATAGCAGAAACGATTTCACAAACATCTCGCAGCGAAAACGAAATACTTTAGTAGTCTTCATGCAAAGATGATCGAGGTGGGCGGCACCGAGCCCACCGATACTACCCTCCTGCAGGCACTTGTCCAGATGTCGTCGGTACCTGTACTTAAAAGGTGGAGGCAAACCCTGAGTACTAATTCAGTAGGACGTAATGGATTGGCTTACGGCTGACGCGAAGCTCGCTTGGATCCTTAGCCATAGATTTTAGACAGAGCCATAATATCATAAAGTAACAAGTCTCAACATTTGCTTATAACTCTATAATAATAACTTGCAGAAATATAATCAATACAACACGAACATGTAGTATTTGAAAACATGTGAGATAGATATAATATATTCAAATAATTATTACGTTGCCCGACAGTGATATTGTCATTTCCACACTTGGTGGGCATCAGCGATTCGAATCGATTTTAAATTCCTGAGAATAACTAACATGTCAGGGGTATATGCTTACTAACCATCGCGTTCCCACATATAGTCCCAATCTTAACCTGTCTCGTCCCAAATTCGATTCACTCCCACCTAGCCCCTGGATTGTGCTCCCATGGCAAGTCTGCCGACATCTCGGTCTCCCCATCATGAATACCAAGCTCCCCAAGGTCACCTTTCTCTCAACCAGCGGGTAGGAACGTGTATCTATGCTTCGGACGAGTCCAGTAAATACTTTACCGGTCCAATTTTCCGGTTAAGCACTCTAGCAATGTTATGCCGATCAGCAAACGAACAGCGGACAGGCCTTAAACGACTCGGGCGGAGCCAAATAGTACAACAACACACACCCCAAAAATAAAATTATTCTTCGTCCGATCTCCTTTTAAATCATTAGCATAATTGTTACTTTCTCAATAATAAATATTTTAGTGAATTTTGAAACCACCTACGCGACGAGTGACTCTTTTCACTCGTGTCTACTCGTACCTAGCAATTCTATTCAACTCGTCCTACGAACTCTAAGTATAGGTGCTACGGCCAGGGCGGCCAGGGAGTCTAATGCAAGGGTTTTCAATCAACTCCTAATGCGGATGCGTAATCATCAATCAAGATAATATTAGCTGGGAAATTCATGGTCCTGCCTACCTTTGCTTATTTTTATCGAAACCAACAAACTAAACTAGGTTAGTTTGCCGTGTTGTGGGGCTTTGCCCAGGCAACCCCTTGATCATTTGGACTGCTCCTCCTTCCAAATACGACTGGTGGGCTCTCCAGGTCATGTTTGGGGCTTAGTTGATCTTCTGGACACCGTTGCTTGAAGTAGTCCCACGCACTTGCTTCTCGAACACGTACCTGCATGAAGCGTCACTATATGAATGCCATGCACGATGCAGTGAATGAGATGCATGAATGTCAAGCACACGTTTGAGACAATCATCTTATGGATTGGCAGAAATGTGACTGATAAACTACTTAAGTCGAAGCACTCTTGTGAGCAAGGGAGTAAGCATACACTCATACATTCATATGCTCATAAGGCAACATATGGATTCATCATATGATCAAGTTTCAACTTCAATTGTCCTTTATCATACCACATGCAAGAAAAGCATCAAGCAAGCATACAAGTGGACACGTTACATATAATTTGACTTGTTTTGAGTTATTTTTATCTGTATTTAAACAATTTCATACTCTATGGTTAAGGATTTGCAACAATTTATATGAGAACATAACATGCATGTGGAGTACAAGGAATCATCCATACACAAGTTTGCATCTATTAGTTATACGTGGTAAGAGGAATCACAAATTAATCACCATGCATGCCCACTGCCTTTTTCTTTTTTAATTTCTTCAATTTAATCTTATTAAAGTGACTATTAGTGGATCCTTCATGAAACAGCAACTAAATTACTTGAATAAGTCACGCAAGCATGCTTGCACATTAACATTGCTACATGAATTTTGGTGGGATTTTTGAAGCATATTAAATGGTATTTTTCTATTCATCAATTATATATTAGCATAACACTTATCATTTTCAAATCACATAGCAAAAAGCTACTATAAATTCCCCAAAAATACTTTCTGGAACCTGAACATGACTATGATACACCATGATTTTTCTTAGAATTTATTAAATAAGCTAGAGCCCCTTTTTCCTATTATTTAGTTAAACATGCATTAAGTTGTCATTTTCAAACTACCATTAAAACTTGACATGCACAACTTTATATTTCAACAGTGAGCTATCTATACCAAATAGAGCATGTATAAATTCCAGGGAGTCATTTAGAGCATCCTTCCATATAGTAACCAGTTTCCATGTTAATAATATCCTTAAATGCATGACAAGGGCAAAACAGTAAACATATAGTCAATTCCAATCCTAACAAAAATCATAGCAAGCATACATACCCTAACCAAGCTACTGACCAAGTTTCACAATTTTTGGACTTCATATGACCCACATTTGCCATTTTCCTAGTTTTAACAAGCATGCAATAATCCAGGGGTAAAACAGCCTTTTCACACCCAACCATCATACCCATTCGGTAGATCTAGTAAATAGGAACACAACGCAACTGAGTTTGCATTTTTCTCATTTTTCTATGATTTTTAATGAATTTCCAAACTTTCAGCCGAAATAAAGTGTTTAAAATGTAAAAACCCCCATCTAAGGACCTATACGTAATTAACCCTAAAGTCCAGGGGGTAGCATGTAAGTTTCTCATGACTCATTAAACAGTGCTCGAAACTGAAACATAAAATATTAGAAATGCAGGGCCTAATCGCGAATATGACATCTCCTCCCTGGGTCTTCTTCCTCCTCGCGCCAGGGAGGAGAGAGGGCGGTGGCGGCACGGGCTCCGGCCTGCCGGGGAGCGGCAGCTTGGCCAGCGGCGGTCAGGGAGGGGGATAAAGGCGCGGGGAACCTCGCCCCTGTACCTTGGTCGGCGGGGAAGCGGTGGTGGAGGCCGGCGATGACGCTCTGGACGCGCGGATGTCCGGTGACGGAATGTGGCTTGGGCGAGCGGTCCTGGCGGCCAAGACCGAGGGGGAAGGGTGGAGCGGGGAGCGGCGAAGGATGGCGCGGCGACGGTGAGATACGGGGATGGCCAGGGACGCGACGGGAGCTTGCGCCGGAGCTGCTCCAATGGCGGCGGCGTTCTGTGCGCACGAGCAAGAGGCAGGGGAGGAGTTGAGGAACACGGAAGAGGGGAGCGACGCGAGAGCTAAGCGAGCAGAGGGAAGGGCGCTCAGCTTCTTGGAGAAGGGAGTGGGCGAGGGGTTCAGTCGGCCGGCGCCATGGTGGGCAGGCCGCGCCTGCCGCGTGGGCGTGAGGGAGAGGGGAAGGAGGAGGGGCGCAGTGCTTGGATTTGATCCGTGGACCCGATGAGACCGACAGGTGGGACCAGGTATATGATGGAGAGAGAGTGGTCTATGAACTGGGTGCACGAAGTGCGTGAGTGGTTTTCCAATACCGGGGCGAAGGGTGGTTTCCGGTCTGGCGGAATCCCAGGCCCGACAGGTGGGGCCCGCATGTCATACACTCAAGAGAAAAAGGAAATTTCGATATTGAAAAAAGGTCATTTGACTGCTACGAGTCTTGTCTGAATTTCGAGTTTTTTGAAACATTTAATGGCCGAATGAGTGGAAACTCAAAATACAAGAAGTGATCTAAACTTCATGATCTACAACTTTGTTTTAATTTGTGACACCACGTTATATTCAAATTTTTAGAGAAATTTGAATTCAAAAGCTGTGACCCCAGTTTGACCAACAACACCTTCCAATTTGAAAATTCCATAAGTCCATTTTAGGTCCACTTTCACATAAAGATTTATATACCAATGTTGGTCATAATTTCATTCCCTACAACTTTCATATACAAGGTTTTGTATGATCATGTCTTTTGCTTGCTCAAAATTTGAATTTTCCACTCAGGTCTAGTTTGACAGATTTCACTAGAAAATAAAAAATGAGCTAAAACACCAGGCAAACCTTTATATGCATGTCAATATACAAAATACCAAAATTGTTACTCATCAAATTGTCTTGAAGTTTGGTATAGAAAGTTTGAGCTAGATCACATTACATTTTAAACTATGAGCACAATTGTATTCAAGGGTTTGATAAAACCGCAGTTTCAATTTATGTGGAGTATTTCTTTTTCCCAAATTTTGAATTACCAAATGAAGTCCAATTAGATCAAGGTCTAGTGCATTTAAAAGGTAATAAGTTTAATTTCATTTCATACAAAGGAAGGTTTTGAAGTTGTATAGTCAAATCGAAAGTAATTTCAGAATGAAATTTGAGAAACAGTGTCAACCCTATGTGGCAGAACCGCCTAGATTAATCCGGATTTAGTGCTTAATTACCAGATCCGGACTAACCTCGGTAGTCCTTCAGGATGTAGGTATCCCGACTTGGCCTTCCCATCCGGATCGAGCTTGATTTTTGGGGCGACTCTCGAAGGAGTCCACGGGTTACAACATGCACATCACATTTATTACATAACTTAAAATATTACACATAAGTTTTGGTACTTATTACATTTCCGGCTGATAAGTTTCTCAGCCATTAAACAAAAGTAGCATAGTTCTCATGTTCCTTCAACTCACGCACACATCTAACTTCTTCATTCGTAGCCAAGCTTAGATCAGAAGAAAGGAGGATTCAGATAAGGGTCCATTCAAACCAAGTGTATTCTGCACCTGAAAAAGCATAGGCAAGAAGCCTGAGTACTAGTTACTCAGCAAGACTTACCCGACCACTGGGTCGAAACCCGACTTCCTAACTCAAGGTCGGGGTGATTAGGTCAACTCACACTGCGGCAGGCCTAAAAGTAAATCCTGAGCTTTAGAATTTAGTTCACCCTTTTAGTTATTACCTGATCATATAAGTTATTCCTATTCTACTGACCCACCAAGATCCACCCAGACAAACATGTTGTCAAACATTCATCATTAAAAGATCAATTCTCTTACTACGATGTGGTCGCGATCAGGCAGCTTACAACCGGCAAGCCACAGACGATTCGAATCGGTTTTCCACCTCTCGAGAGGGATACTCAGACACCCGTCATATGTGTGTACACCGACCCCACATACGACAACCCAACATCCAGTGCCACCTAGCCGGAACCATCCTCACCGAACCCGGGTGTCAGTCCTTCGACACCCGCCCAACCTCCTCCTTCCAGTTGGTCTCGTCTAGTTCCGCGCTTAGGTACAACAGGACGAAAGGCTTACCGGAGCCCGTTAAGGACGGTAAGTGAATGAGGCGCGTTCGGCCCAACCAGGCCACACATCGGACGGCCTTATGCGACACAGGCAGGATCAGGGTCCATAGCAATTAATCATAACATGTAAAGTATGAAAGCGAAACTAATCCCGCCGCATGCCTGTCAATTTATTATCCATCTTCTTATTCTCAACCAAAAACTTGCTGTAAAAGATTTCCTTCCTAGGCTTTTGCCACCTAAGCCATCTACTGAGCATAGGATTATATGCTGGGTAATTAATCATCATGCTCTAGGGTTTCAATCAACTCCTAACTCTAATGCACAAGCATAACTCTGATTTAAATTAAGAATTTAAGAAAACTGGGTAATGCACCGGGGCTTGCCTTGAGTCACAGGATCGGCCTCTGTCGGTGACTCGGAGTCTCCTCCTGCAGGTATGAAGGATGCTTCGGTCGCACCGACTTCCGGATTTTCCGTTGCAGTGGAAGACTCTTCAACTGGGAGCGGTGGGACCAACGTGCCTAAGTTGAGGACATGCAGGAGTTTTAAACATGAGGATGATCAACCTGTTGAAAAAGTAAAATGTACCATTTTCTAAAGAAAAAGGGTGGTTGGGGTTAAATATGGATATTTTCTTTTTTGAATGAAAATGATTGTCCTAAGCTTTAAATGAATTACCAGGTATTTTTAAATATTTTCAAATAATTTTTAAAGCTTAAATGAATTTTTTAGGAATTTTTGAATAATTAAAATGGATTTTTGAATTAATTTTCTATTTTTAATGCACTTTATGAATTTTTCTGCATTTTTAAATAAAGGCTAAATTTTTAAAATATATAAACTCTAATTTACTTTCTTTTTGGAATTACCAAATTATTTATATGAATTAATAAATAATTTTTCTAATTAAATTAAACATATTACATTAAAGCAAAATAGATAAACAAATTAAATTTAAAGGAAAAAGAAAAACAGAAATACTGTTGAAATTCGGCCCAGCCCACAAAAAAACGAAAGCAAAAAGTTCTAATTTCCCACTCCAAAAATCGCCTCGGTTTCTCTTTCGGCCTGGCCCAGCCCGAAGTGGGCCGGCGGCCTGCCTCCCCTTCGGCGCTGCCCGGCCGAAGCCTTTCGGCTCGGCCCGGCCGCTGCGCGGCCCGGCAGGCCGGCCTGCCAGGCGAGCGGCCCCGCTGGGCTGGCGGCCCAGCGGACCGGCCTCGCCCAGCTCGCCGGCCGCCCGGCGCGCGGCGCGGCGGAGGCCGAGAGGCCTCGCCGGCGGTGGCCTCGGGCGCGGCGCGAGCTCCTCTCTCTTTCCCTCCCCTTTTCCCCTTCTTTCCCCCTTTCTCTTCGCTGTGCGGTCGCCGCCCGCCGGCGCGACGCGCCGGCGAGGTAGCCTCGCAGCGGCGGTGGTGCCCGCGGCGGCCTATTTTCTACGGCGCGGGGTGCGCGCTGTCGCGGTGCACCCGATGCGCGTGCCGGCGGGGACCCTAGGGGCTGCCGCGCGCGGGGACCGCGGCGGCGACGCCGCGGTGGCCGCGGCGGCGACGCCGCGGTGGCCGCGGCGCCATGCGAGCTCCGAGCTCTGACGAGCTCGGGCCGGCGCCCGGCGTGGCGCAGAGGGAAGGAGTGGGGTGGGGGCGTGCTTACCGGCGCGGTGTCGCGGCGATGACGGCGGCGGAGGCGGCAGCGACGGCGCGGGGCTGGGGGACGGCGCGGCGCGGAGCGGGGGAGTGCCGCTCCCTGCGCGCGCCGCGGGGAAGAAGACCCCGCCCCCGCGGTCCCACCTGTCAGCGCCGACTGACAGGGGAGGCGCGGGTGGCGGGGGGGCTGGCCGCCACGCGGGCCGCCGCCCCCGGCTGGGCCTCGCCCAGCGGGCGTGTGGCCGCGGGCTGGCCAGCTGGCCCGCAGGGCTTCGCCCCGTTTTTCTTTTGTTTTTTTTTTACTTTTACCCTTTTCATTTTTAACCCTAAATTTTGACATATTTCGACAGGGGTCCAAATACAAAAGTGAAAGGGCTTAATTTTAACTACCCTTTCATATTTTTGCCCCTGGAAAACTCTAAATTTTTAAAAAGACCTCAAATTTAAATTTGAATCAAATTTTTGAGAGAAAATTTGGGTAAATTGCAAATGCACTTAAGTGTTCAGAAAATTACGGAGTATTACACCCTAGACTTAGCAAAATTCCTTGAGTATAGGCTAACCTAACTTGGTTTGAATTTTTGAGTCCCTTAACATCTAATTTGAAAATAGTCAAAATAGTATATTTGAATGCAACATTTTGAACTAAAACTTTTGTATTTGATATCTTGCATGAAAATGTAAGTGTTTAACTACTCAACCAAGCAACGCAAGGTTTTGCATATTCAACTCGAAAATTTTTGACTCAGTAGTTTTCTAGCATGGTTGTTGTTCATCTCTAAGCATGATTAAATCCAAACTCTTGATTAACACTAATCTAATCACGTGTCAAGTCTTTTGAGATGCCGTGGGCATCACAGTACTCACTGGCCTTTTGCTCCTACCATCCTCTCCAATGGCGTCGATCGGACCTGCAATGGATCTGGAGGCGAAGAGCAACATCAGAGTAGGGTAAGCTATGAAGATGAGGAGCATTGGTTTTGCGGCACGCAGGGCGGAGGTGCTTGCCCATTTAATGCGGGCCATGGCCGGATGCATTTCTATCGCTCTTCACTGAGAGGGATGGGAACGAGAAAACGAAGAGAAAAGATTGAGAGGCTAGCAGTGATGCGTATTTGAGGAGTGTATTGTGTGGAGTTGTGGACGAGCATGCACCACATTAGCGTCCAATACAGAAATGTAGCATCGGACGCCCGCGCCCTAGCGTTCTCGATACAATAATATTGTGCTACATAATACCTAGTATAATCCTCTCTGAGTACTCTTAATGGTGCCATCATGGCTTGTACTTAAGACCTTGTGTTGGTTCGAGTTGATTGCTATTGGCTTGATGCTAATACCTAGCTTCTTGTTTATATAGTCTCCTCAAAGTCTCTCCAACGTGCAAACATGAGTTTTATTATTGGTAGGATTCTACTCCAAGTACTCCCTCCGTATTTTCTCCTTATTTAAATATAAATCACAGTTGACTATTTTTCAAAACTTCAATCACTCATCTTATTAAAAAAATATAATTTATAATTTATTTATAATTTATATTTTTTATCATTATAGTATAACTAGTTTTTTATATGTTTACACGGTTTTTTTATAAGACGAGCGATCGAAATTTTAGAAAAAACTCAACCACGATTTATGTTTAAATACGAAAGAAATGCTAGTTAACTAGAAATACTAGGCGCCGTCTTTTCTAAATCCTAATTCGAGTTTTAACAGCCAGGAGCACTGTTGCTCTATGCCGCACCAGCGACACTAATGCTCACTGTCGTGCATTTTGCCTAAGGCCTTGGTCTAGCCTTTTTTTGCTTTAGTAAATTTTTCAAGCCAACAGCTTTAGTAATTTTCAAGCCAATACAACAGTAATATGAAGTCGTGAAAGACACTTCCGAAGCCATTCCTTACTAGTCACTCACTACTGCCACCAAAGAAGGCATGATATGAACTCTCAATACAATATTTGGGTAACTTTCAAATCAAATTTGCTAACACAAACAACGCCTTGTAGGTACCCGAGCGTAATTTTCAAATCAAATCAAAGTTTGCATTGAGTGCATGGAAATTTGCCTTCTGGAAATGATCTGGACATATAAATATAAATTTCTCCCACGCGAGTTTTTATATCTTGCCTTGCAATAGTCACATCATTCTGTGCACAATGGACGAGCTCCATCTCAAAGTACTCAGATGTGCAAGGTCAAAAAACCGAGCGCATCATGCGCATGTTGTTTCCTCTTGATCACTCCTCAGTTAGCCCCTTTCGCTGCCAACATTTTGACAAATGAAAATGAAATGCGACTCTGGATCTTTAAGAACATAGTCAGGTGGCAGTTGACCATCCTCTGTGAGTGCAACTTCCTCCATTGTAGGCTGTGGTGCACCTTTGTTCATTTTCAATTGGTATCCAGGTGTGGCTGTGAACAAAACGAATATATCTGTTGTCAGGTCTTTATAAATACAAAATTAGGGACTCCATTTGCCTTTGCTACCTTTTTCATTTTCATTCAATATTGTTTGTTGCAATCATGATTTTTTCATTGTTCAGAGGTAGTAGTATATTTTGAAATTTCCAAATGTTTCTTGAGCTTTAAGGACAAGAATAGAAGAGAATAAGAAAAGCATGTTCACTTGAGTATTTTCATCTGGTGAAGCAAATCACCAGAGATAAGGATCCCATGTGCCATGTTAGGTGTAACGATTAACGAAGGACAGCTAGTAAGAAAGAAGAAACTTGGACAGAGGGCTCTGGCGGAAGGGAGAGGTTTCAAACTTACGCATGATGTAAAGTGCTATATTCCAGCTGCATCCAGGCTGGTTCAGAAGTGGGACTCGTTCCTTAGGAGCACCATATGTTATCTGCCAGAAGACAATCTTTCTTCATATAATTATCTCATTAACATCCAGGAATAGAGTAGTACTTATTGAACTCAGAGGATGTACCAATAAGTAGATCCCATGAGGCGTCAGAAGCCTGCACAAACAAACAGCTCAGATAAATTCAGGACAATGGATGCATCAGTTGGAATTGATTGATAAGCAAAGAGTGAGGAAAACTTGAATATGTCTTAAAACCTTGCCACTTCTGCTAGCATTTTGGAAGCACCATGAGGAGCATCATCAGCACACTGGAACATTATAGCAATACCAATCTCAACACATGCCTAATCAGAAAGTTGATAGGTAGCTCACTTGGTGAATAGTGCTTACCATCATAGCATCCAGGGTTCCTAAAGAGAAAGGTTCAACAGACTAACCCATAATCAAGTAGTAAAACAGCAGATCGATTTGTATAAGGTTCATAAAAAGATTTCAAGAGCACTACACTATGAAACAACTCCAGTTTCATGTGCTTTGGAGTAAATGTGATGCTTATAATTTACCTTTATCAATGACACAATCAAATGATTTGTCACCAAAGAAATTCATGTCCCTAACATCCATCTGCATATCTTAAAGCATAAGAAAACTAAGTAAATAGATTGCATACAGAGGCATTAAGTTACAAAGGTAAAACTATCAGCAAACACTACATCTTAGCTGTGGAATCTCATTGTGCTTCTCTCTCATCTGCTCGATGACCACAGATGAAATGTCTACGTTTACAATGTCCTCATAACCATCCTTTACCATGTCCTCCGACAAAACTGCCCAAATCAAGATTAACAACAATATCATATAACACCATTAAGTCAATTGCCAGTGCACAAAATAGCAAAATAATAACCTTCAACGGCCAAACTACAAGATAGCTTCAGGGGGTTCTCAAAATTTTAAGCCCACACTGCATACCATAGCTAGCTCGCAGAAACACATGATAGAGCTAGCCAACATGAAAAGGTGAAATTCATGGAAGAAGGGGTATCAACTGTCAAGGGAGCACTGAGCGTAGCCATATCAGGGACAGACAGGGAGGGGCGGGCGCCGGGCAGGGACCTGGCCCCCTTAATTATGAACAAATTGCACTAAAAGTAACACTACTGGTTCCCTTAATAAAGAATATTTGAAGTTTCTATCTAGCTCCGTCTCCCGTACAACAACTGAAAACTCTAGCGGATGAAGGAATGAAAGGTGTAGACTTTTAGTTAGGGAGATAGCAACATACTGAGCCACCCACAAGTGAGCGTTCAAATTAATTGGTGAATCTGAAAAGGACGCACATTCTCTATGGCTGTTGGTTTGAAAGGCAGCTATGAGTGAGCTAGTTCGATTCGATCTCAGATCAGTTGGGTATTTCGGATCCTAGATGGAGCACTGCAAGTCTGCAAGACACCAACTAGCAACGGACTAGCTATTACTGCAGTACGGAATTGGCAGAGCGTGTGATTGAAGGCAAACGTACGAGAGTTGCCGCAGCCGAGCATGAGGACGCGGCATGAGGCGGGGACGCGGGCGCGGAGGAGCGGCCGCAGCGCCGGGTACGTCTGGTACCAGTCGAAGAACCCGCCGCCGCCGGCAGCGGTCGAAGCGGGGGAGCCTGAGGAGTAGCGAGCGTCCCAGTAGGCAGCGGCGCCGTAGTCATTGCTCTTGCACTCGCCGCCTCCCATCCAGGTCCGCCGCGCTCCCTGGGTCCCTTGCTCACGGGGAGAGGGGGAGCGGTTTGGTTTGGGGAGGCGCCTGGATTCCAGGCTCGCAGTCGCAGCCTTGCAGACTCGTGCGTGCGTGTGTGCGCTCGTGTCGGGACAGGGAGGGCGGGCTGCTGGCGGTCGCGGGTCGCAGCCTCGTAGCCTGTTTGACCAGAATCATGCAAGAATTTAAAAAAAATAGTTTAATTTAAAAAAAACGCAGAAATAGAAATTTTTTCTATGTTCTAAACAAGCAAACAGACCCTAAAATTTTACAAAGTTTAAGGGGCAACAAGTTACAACGGTGGGCGAAGTTGTGCGCGATCCACGCGGCCCGCAGCCTACCATGCACCATCGTCGCAGGTGAGCTTCACCCTAGGGGGTTATAGTTCAGCGGCCTGTTCGCTTAAGCTACTCTCAGTTTCTTTTCAGCCATGGAACAGTGTTTTTCTCTCACAACATTCAGCCATAGAACAGTATTTTTAACTGAAAGCAGCTGCAGCGAACAGGGCGTAGGATTGATGGGGTTCTCCGTGTCCAACGAGGCTAGAAGATGGAGGCTAGGGGAGGTGCAGAGGCGGTTGGCGGGAGCCGGCTGATGGGTGGTGGAGGTGGTAGGGGAGAGAAGGCCGGAACGACAGCAAAGTTAGCGATGGCCATGGCCACGGGAGCAGAGGAAGATGGTGGCCAAGGGCCAAGGAACGGTGAAGGTTAGCGGTGGAAGGCGAAGGTGGGCGACGAGTGAGGCAGCAGGAGCCACCTATGTCAATGACGGCACGGTCGGTAGAGGCAAGGAGGGTGATGCGGTCAGCAAGCATGGGTCGTAGCTTAGCGTCGTCCAAAAAATTTGTTTGGACCTAAGAGAATTTTTTATGTTCTTATTTTTTTCTGTGGGAACTGTTTTTTATAAAATTTCTACGACCCAAATAAACCCCCCTAAGATCGGATCCCAAGAACAGTTGCATGAAACTTAGGCCGCTAAACACCGAGTGGCAAGCACGAGAGACAACATACGGCAATCAATACTAACTTCCAACATAAACAAGAGCGAGCAATTTATACCTAGAAGAAAAGGATTTGCAATCCAAAGATCAGATCATGTGGATTCCAAACAAGTTAAATCAATGAGAACAGGTACCTGCACTTTCAACAAACTGAAGTCAATTCCACGGCGCCTATGCAAAAGATGACAGAAACCTACCTTCCAAGCTTGTATTGCAGCAGTTTCGTATTGCAACTCTGGGCATGTACACGTAAAACCATCTCCATCTGCAGCTATACGTGACAGCCACACCCCATTCTATTCAAAACTCTAGCATACTGATAGTTCTGTTTACATATAACGCCTAAAGAGTATGACAGTTTGGATGTTGTTTAACATTCTTCTCATCATTGACGAAGTTTACATGATTGATGGCACCAACTAGAAGCGTAGCACTACAGCTCTTTGTCCGTTTAGTTTATAACGTTATGATGTTACAACTGAAATACAATGGTGGGGTTCAAAAACTCTTTGGCCACTCAGGAGTAAACCAATGGATGTCGGCGCCCCTGGCGATTAATGTTATTAGTTCTTGATGCATCAGCACATCTCGCTTGGTGATTGGGGCAGAGTAAATTGTCAGCTCAATCATTATTTGGCGCAGCTACAATTGGGACCTGTGGATCTTACTCCAAGGCGGTTCGCATAGTCAGTCATGTCTATAAAAGAAGCTAGTCTGCTGCACCTGAGAGCTTCTGCACATGCAACGTTATGGCTTCAGGGCAAGGGGACTGGGAACGTAGCAGTTCTAGGCGGTTAAATGGATGTACAAATTGCAGAAGGTAGTCTTCATCTGTAGTACAAAGGATAAACAATAACATTTATCATAATTGAGTGGCCAACATTATGAATGTAGGAAGAATATCCAAAAATTGTCAAGTGCACTTCATGAAGGTGAAGAAATTCTTACTCTCTCTGACAGTCCCATACAGCCAGCATAAGACCTCATCAGCAAATGCCAGGCAAACGCCGCCCTAACATACAGTGAGATTATTATAACTATTCAAAGGCATGTAACAATTTGAATGCATGGAAGCAACTGAGCATTCCGTTTTTTCATTCAAATAAAACTAAAGGAAGTCACGAAAATTGCCCAGCTCAATTTCAAATTGTGTTTAAAATAGGGTAGTACCAGAAAAATGTGTATATTACTTTTCCTTTTCTACATTAGATGATTCACGAATTAGTTCAGCATGGCTAGACTCCTGCACTGCTCATATATAACCGAAAATCTGTTGAAACAAAATACCTGCCAGTAGTTCTTTGCTTTCACCTTTTGTGTAATATCTTTGGTTCTTAGTCTTTCTGTCCGTACAAGTATGCCAGCATCGTTCCTACACGCCAAAAGAAGTGCAGAGCAAAAGCAATGTATCTCAACGGAAGCATTACAGCCATGTGATAGCATCAGAATTTAGTTGGCAAAAAAATCATGGTAAGCAAGAAATTCAGTCTCAATGTCTGACAACAAACGACATGTTAGATATAGAACAGAAAAAATAGAACTGATAGACTTCAGCAGTACCTGAATCCCACGACAACATATGGAACACCAGCAAGGAATGATTGAATCTGCAACATTTACAAAAGAAAGGAAAATCAGTATAGTATTTTTAAGATACTAAAAAGTTATAACTTCTGAAAATAAAATGCCACAAGTTTGTACCAAGATTGCGCAGCTCTCCTGCGCATTCGAGAGAGAACAAAATGACAGTGGACAGACTTCTACCAAGATCGCTACGTAGTATTATTTACACTCACTATACTGACTACAGTGCAAGCACTATAGTTATGGCCATCACATAACAAATTGAAGGAAATATTAGAGTATCAATCGACATATAGTAAAAACACTTTTTCAAGAACATGAATCAATATCCAGGATAAAATTTCACAGGGCAAAACAGAATAAGAAAATGAATAGTGGCTATGAAAAACACTTCAAATTACCTGATACAACAGCAAAGAACAATCTAGCAGTACTAAACACGAACCTAATGAGGTTAAAGTGGGGAAAACAAGATGAGTGTAGATTACCCAAAATCTAAGCAGCTTTTCTTTCTCATATGCTTCGACTGTATGGTACTCCAGCTGTCACACATCAAGTTCAAAGATAAAATATTCATTCAAAAGAATGTGGTAGCAGAACTTAACAATTCATGCAAAAAAGAAAACCTCTCTGCTTGTTTTCAACTCCACATAGAACCGCCTGCCATCATCAGTTGCATCACAGCAGTCCATCTCAGCACCCATGATAATGCGATGGGCACCCAGTTTTGTCTTTATTACAGAACAGTACTCTATATTTGCATCAATACCTTTTCCATCGCTGGAGTTCTCAGTGGCAAGATTTTCAAAAGAATAACCCCAATAACATCTGAGAATCAAATATAGGGGGAGTACCGGTTCATCAGTATTATTGTGGTCTGGATTCTTTCCATGTTACCAAGAAGAAATTAGGAACACGTCATCACAAACATTAATGACCCTATTAAGCTATTTTGGCAGAACATCAACAGAAAATAGCGAGGAGTCACTGAATGTGTATAAATCATTAATAGAGGTCTATAGTTGGTTCCATACACAATGGTCTATCAAACTAGAATGCACATGAGCCTATTTTGAAACTTATGATAAACATTATTTTTTCTTTATATTCCCATCATGTCCAATCACCAGCACTCTGATTATTGATTCACAACCTGCATCCTTTTTAGAGTGGTCCTCTAAAATCCATGTGATCACATTTTCAGAAATAGTACAATCTGACCAACAAGGTTAAAACTAATCTAGATCAGACATATGAAAACTATATTGCTAGATTTATCATTAAATTACTCATATAATAATCATTGTACTAGTATGTAGCACGCAAAGTTTTAAAAAAGAATGATTTCAGATCTGATGTTGCATCTTCCCAAATTTCCAAACTCCCGTCAAGTATTTAACAATTGAAATAACTATAACTTGTTGCCTCATATGAGATATGACAACAAACCAAATCAGCACCATGAAATTAAGATTGGACAGGACAACAATTTTGCATTATAAAGCTTGTAGGTCGATATAGTATGCTCATTTACTTTCCTCTTCAGGTAGAATCACTTCAATACAACCCCTATGCAAACTCGATCCATCAACATATTTATTTACCAAACCTTGATTAACTTCGTTTTTATTGAACCTTCTATAGTCAGCAATATTAGCCTCGATGGCCTCCTCAACTCGGCGCGCACACACACACACTTGAACTGGTTGGATGAAGGAGAACAGAGTGCACACTGCACACACTAGAGAATTGGATGCAGCTGAACTGCTTCCTGCCTTGCTCCCTCTCCATTATATACATAGTACAAAAGACACCTAAGGTACACAGGTATGATTTATGAAGCCACAACTACTACTATGTGGCCTCCATTACCTACTACTGTCACCATGCTACTATTGTTAAGGGTATAATAGTCAACGGTATTAGTGTAATCTCCTAGTCTAGGGTTTCTCTCTCTTGTCTATATAGTCCCCATTGGGCCTCAATACAATTAATATATTCAGGCATTCAGCCTCTATTATGAGTACGCGTAACAGCTATTAGCTGCCTACCACAGCTATTACAGCCTCCTGCAGTCCTATAGACTTGCAAGGCATGCACAATGGAGCAGTGCTCCTAGCGAAAGAGGGTACAAGAGCAATCCTAATTATCTATCACAAGCAAGCACATTACATTCCATGCCATCATCATGTACTCATGCATCCAACTTTTGTGTATGCAATGGGGCAAAATAAGATGGGGAGAGGCAGGAAAATCACCTCCTACGCTCCATTTCACTTTTTGGTCTTTCAGGGAGCTTATGAACATCAAGATATACAACACCATTTCTTTTGTGAACGCCCATCTTCCATGGTTCTCTTAGGTAAGCAGTGGCCAATATCTGATGATGAATTAGTTCTTAAATTAGTCTTTCAGAACAAAAGCATATCAAAATTACCGAAACAAAGTTTTTGTTGCCAGGTGCTTAGAAATGTAAGAAACAAAGTGGGGTACAGCAAATGTGTTCCTTCAGACAGTATGCACTGGAAGCACCATACAACAATGCTTTATTGAAAAGTCACCAGAAATGTAAGTAACAAAAAGAGGGAAAGAAGTATTAGACAATTTACACTAGATGGATGATACCTTGTTAAGATTGTTGCGGTATGTCTGCAAGAAGAGCATATGTTATCACCATGGGCCAAGAAATTGTAGTAAGGTAACAAATAGAAGATTGGCATCAAAGTAACATTACCACAAAATGTATATTATTCTGAAGAGGTATGTTGCTATTTCTTATGCATGCGAGAAGATCGCCAAAACCTTCAGAACCCAAATCTGACATTGAACATATTCAAACACCATCAGATTCAAACAATGTAAAAAGGAAAGACTTAACTTCGAATAGCAGAATTACTGCTTTTGAGGATCCATATGGAGAAATAGAAGGAAAAACTGAAACTGAGTTTTCTTCTCCCTTTCTTTGCTATTTGAAAACAATTTCTACTTGTATTATCTATGTTGTAACTATGTAGACGACACCCCCTAAAGAAGTGGTCCATACAAAGTTATGTATATCATAATAATTGAAAAGAGAGGGAGAAATGTTTTAGGCACAGACAGCAACAGATTCATACACAGATAAAATTTGTTGTAAATATCAACTATGATGCAAAAAAGAACAGCATGAGTTCTAAAAAGAATGGACCTCTCTTCTCTATAAATGACTCGAATCCTTTATTAAGGTCTGCACCAACGTAGTCACAAATTTCACGTTTGAAGAGCCTCTAGAAAATATAATGACATTAGTACAACATCCAATATAACAAGATAAGCTAAAAGCAGACATTTTTGTAGCAGAGATTTACTGAGAAGGAAGAGGAATAAATGCCAGATAGCAACTCTGAGATCTTACCAGGCTGCTATCATCAAAGCACACAGCTCCGCCCTCAGCACGGCTTAAGCATGCAATCTCACAGGGCTGCATGAGTAGTAAAGAACATGACTAAACAGAAAGTAACAGTCAGTGGATGAAATGAATATTGTAATACTACGCACCTCCTGAAAAGCCACTGCTTTTCTAGACAATGTTTCTTCGCTCTTATTAAGCTTCATGTCTGAAACAAAGCCTTCAATATTACGACCATTGCCAAATCTCCCATAACCAAAGTTATGTCGCCCTGGATGTCCTCCTGGTCTTGGAAGAAGTGGTGGGCCTCTGCCACCTCGTCCCCCGAAGCCCCCTCGAGAATGGTTATTAGTGTTCCTTATTGCAGGAAGCACTGCATGAAATTACCCATGAATATTAATACTCCCATCTGCTACAAGCATTATGGTCACTCATCACATTCTTCCTCATAAAGCAAGGGCATGTTCCTTCTACAATGGAGTACCAGCATGTTCAATGGACGTGAAACAGTAGCTTTTGAGTTGTCACATACAACGCTTGTGTCTGAAGTACATTGCTATACCTCTCTCAGCATAATACCAGGAATAAAGCATGTAACTTTTATGGACGTTCTTGACAAAAGGATGTATAGTGTATGCCAAGATCTGTAATGTTCACTACACTCTGCATCTGTGATTGTGGCTTTATCCCAGTGGTGATCCTCAGGTAAAACCCTCAAAATTCATGTCTCTTGTGAACTGGTATTATTCACCCAAAGGCCAAAAAAATATGGAACAAATTTCACGAACATATTAAGGTTAATTCAGGGGCAGTATTCTTCATAGTCATAACTAAGTAATTTACAGTTGTATATGAAGATTAGAAATGAAAATGGCTAGCTGTATCCTACCCAAATAACAGCTATCCGATTTTGAGGCAAAACCTATTTGCACCAAACAGTGGAACTCAAATGTGTGCATTTAAGTATCCTACTCAACGATTTTGCTTTTCATGGTGCTGTAATTCAAAATATCTTGCTGCGTGCAAAAGCCTAAGAACCAACAGCCAGAAGGCGGTTGGTCATAACCTACATCTAAAAACTCTGCACATTACGCTCATGGGAAGTTGAAGTCAGA
This sequence comes from Paspalum vaginatum, assembly GCA_030272315.1. Lineage (NCBI taxonomy): Eukaryota > Viridiplantae > Streptophyta > Magnoliopsida > Poales > Poaceae > Paspalum > Paspalum vaginatum. The sequence goes on along the minus strand of CM059020.1, from coordinate 35,914,880 downwards.
AAAAAAAACGAACAGACAAAAACATCCTAAAGTTAGAAGATTCTACACTACGATTTAAGAGCCCACTCGCATCTCACAAGAAACTACTAACAACCTGCTCACAGTGAAACAATTCGAGAAAATTTGTGGATTTTGTAGAGGCCTCCAGTCTAATTCTCCTAACCAAAAACAGAAGGTACAACAGTACCATTCAGTCTAGAGACTGATCCTAGGGCATTGGCACCCACCCAACTTCAGTACCGACGAGAAACGGACCTGGGACAAGGTAGTGGCTGCGCGCCGGGGTTTTAACGTACTCCTCGTTGTCAGAGCCGAACAAATCTCTCTCCTCCTCTACCTCCTCGTCCTCATCCTCTCCCCTCCCCTCGTCCCGGTAGCCGGCGGCGCCCCTGGCAGCCCCGAGGTGGGACGAATCATACTCCTCGCCGTCCCCCTCGTCGGCGCCGTCCTCGCCCTCGCCGCCAGCGCCGCCGCTGCTGCTGCGGCTTGAGGCGCCGCTGGAGGATGAGGAGGACGCGGCGGCGGAGGACGACGAGGACGAGGATGGGGAGGAGGAGCCCGACGAGTCGCCGCCGCCGTCTGCCTCGGCATCAGCACCGCCGTCGTGGACGTCGTAGTCAGCGTAGTCCTGTTCCGAGAAGTCCATGGCGAGCGCGACGGTGCGGGGGCGGGGATGCCGGGCCGCCGGGACCGGCAAGCGGCAAGGCTTTTCCTTCCGGGTGTGGTCGGGGCTCGGCAGCTGAACGCAGAAGGGTTGTAGACTCGTAGATGTGCGATCCGAGTATCCGACACGGCTGGGAGCGAAAGCAACCCCAGGAGCGCAATAGGGTTTCACCACATGACGGATCGACGAACCACCGAGCTGTGGCATTTGCTGATAAAAAAAAAAGCTATATGACCGATTAGACCAGTGTGCATCCGTATCGTTACCACGCGTAAACAGTATTTTTTTTATTATATTCTGAGTACGCAAACAGTATTTTTTACGTCTATATCCGCTCACTGGTGACCTGGTCTTATGTCATTTCCAGCGGAGCGTCTAAAACGACTGCATACAGTACAAACGACACTATAGCGCTTCTGTAGACAGAACGAAACGACACTGTAGCGCTACCGTAGAAAAAATGAAAAGCAGATGGGAACAGTAATAGGCAATGAGGATAGATGGTTTGCTGAAGATGATCTTACCATGGCACGAGTTTTAACTATGGCGCGCCAAATTTTCTTAGCCACATCTCTCATATATGACAGAGTTTTATTTTCCTACCAAACTTTACTACGAGTGAGATTTACCAAATTTTTTTTGCCAAATTTAATGGTCACACTGTACATCTACTAACATTAGTTTAGAAAAAAGTTGTGGTCACTAACAAATAGGGTCTAATCTCCATTTGTATTAAGGCCATGTTTGGATCGATAACAAATAGTTAGGTAAAAATAGCTAGACATATTTTGATACTTCAGCTAATACATGACTGGATTTCTCGTAAATGGATCATGTTCTACAATTAACTACTATTAGCTAGGTTTTCTCAGCTGACAGCTAATTTTTAGCTAGAGTGTAAACTAAAAATTAGTTACCAAATAGCTAGTCTGTTTGGACACTCTATAACTAACTTTCAGTTGGATATATTGGCCTAAAAAGGTTGTATATGTATCTTAAAGGTGTTTTGAGACTTATTGTTGGAAAAGGACAATGGTCTCTGGTCTACTTCTATTCTGAATAGCAGCCCTTGTCATGTGGCGAGTACAAGAGAATAAACAAATAAACTAGCGAGCAAAAGTGCCTATGAGTCTATCGCAAGACGTAATGTACAAATGTGATACATAAACGTACGGTGTAATTATCCATCGATTGATAATAAAGGTTAAAACAACTGGAAAAATGACAAAAAAAATGAGACAATGGAATTGCTCGACCTCCAAAAGCTATAACAAAACAAAAAAAGTGAAAAAATACTAATCTGAAAAAACAAAGAACAGCGGCAGTGCTCTTGCTAATGTCGGTTCATGTCTTTACCCTGATACTAAGCCTTTACCACTACGCTAGAGTAGAAACTCGCCACAACCAAGGCCGAGGGGCCATGGAAAAGCCCGAGCCCGGCCCGAGCTAGGAAATCTGATGGGGTTGGACCATAGCAAACTCAACTGCAACTCCGGCAGCACGCAGTGGCACGCGTCGTGGTTTCACTCCACCCCTACACTGGTGGATTCAATATCATGCCAAAACTAGAGTTGAGCATTACAAACAATGCCTAACTCCATAAACTTGATGTGCAATGCTATTCTTTTTGAAACACATGGGTAAAGTGTAAAATCATCCATCATTTCTCTTAACCATGTTGTACTAGACTTGCTATATGTGTTCCATTTGGTCAATTGTCTCATAGAAGCTACCCATTGCTAATGAAACATTTCGGTGTTCAGATACATAAATATGACAACAATAAAATTATCAAAATCACTAGAAACATATAACCACTAGGGTTTAAAAGGGCACTAGGCCATTGAGTAGCGCATAGGGCACCTAAGTGACAATTAAGCACTACATGTTATGCATAAAAAGCATAATAAAAACATCTAAATCATCAACCATTATACCCTTAAAAACCATGTACTAACCTTTTTTGAATGATTTGCACTTAGCCCTGTGAGTGCATCTAAGCCTTACGCTCTTTATTTTGGTGACATATGACAATACAATCATTTGATCTAACATGTTCACCAAGCGTTTGACAGGAAGTGATGCAATAAAATTTGTGTAGTGTGCATTCATTTATTATCAAGTCTTACACAAGGTTGAGAAGACATGGATATTAATCTTATAAGATTTCATATGATATCTAAGTGGTGGTAATGGCTTGGAAGAGAAGATCTTGTGCTATTTGTTCTCATGTTGATCAAGTTTCATTCAAGTGCACAAGTCTAGAAGGTGACTCGAAATAAGTGCTTTATTAGTATTTTACTTTTGCTTTGGGTTAGGAAAAGTCGTACTATTAAGAGGGATCAAGTTTTGGAATGTGGTTGCCTCATTTTTCCCTAAAGCCATCCTCCAAATATTTCATTTATACACCATTCTATAATCTGCCAACTCAGAGTATCCAAGTCAGTATCTGACCCAGCTCCTCTGTCCAACTCAATGCTCTATATGCTTAGTCTGCCAACCCAGAGTATTCGAGTTAGTATCTGATCCACTGCCTACTCAGTTCAGATCCAACTCAGATGCTCCAAGTTAACCCAGAGCCTCCAAGTCTGCGCAGAATCTAAGTGCAACGGCTCTTTTCGTGAGGGGAGTATATATACTCCTTTCTTTCACCTCTAGCACTCTCTCTTGCTCATTCCAAACCAAACCCTAGACCAAGAGCTCAAAGAAAAATTCGTCTCCCCACTTTCTCCTCTTTGTGGTTGCTCTTGTGATTCTTGGGGTTGAGGAAGATGGTGAACATCCCAAGCTTGTGCTCCTCCTTTGTGCTCTCCTCTCTTGCTTGGGCTCCTTATGGTTCTTAAGGCAAGTTCATTCCACGACATCGATTTGTTACTCTTGGAGTGAAGAACTCCTAGACGACTACCGGTTGCTCGGAAGCTCTCAAGGTTGTTGTGAGAAGCTTTGTGAAGTTTGTACTTCCCCATCAAGCTTCAGTAAGTCTCTGTTGCTTTGTGCGATTTGGGGGTGAGGAAAGGGTTGAAGACCCATCCCTTTGTGGGATCCTCAACAGAGACGTACGGACTCCTTAGTGGAGTGCCCGAACTTCGGATTACAAATACTTGTCTCCTTGTGTTGTGATTTACCTTGTTCATATTTCATTGCTACACTTCAAGATTTCACCCGATCTACTTGTGAGCTTGATTCTAGGTGAAAGGATCACATGGGAACTAACCAAGGCGTAATTCTCCATCTTTTGATTCAAGTGGAATCATCAATTTCGGTTATTTATTTTGAATTCCATAGCTCTATCTATACAGGTCCAGACACTCTGGTTTATCTCAGAGTATCTGGGTTTGCAGACTTATCCGCTGCTTAGTTTGTTTAAATTTTCAGATAAACGCCTATTCACCCCACCTCTAGGCGACATTAAGATCCTCTCAATTGGTATTAGAGCCTAATCCTTGTGATTAACGCTTAACCACGTGAGAAATGTCGACCATGGCCGGAGGTTCGGGCACCAAGGGTGTAAACGACACCCACGTTAAAGAAGATGACTTTGAGTCAATCGATCTTAGCTCAAGCTCGGGTTCGGACATTGAAACTGAAGACGAAGCCCAAAAAGAGATGAAGAAGATGGCCAAGAAGCTCATGGTGAAGATGGAGAAGAAGATGGATAAGAAGTCAGAGTCCACTTCATCACCAAAGTAGTCAAAATCCTCTGACAACGAGAAGTTCACACAAATTCCATTTGATTACTCGAGTTCGACTAATTCCACTTCTGTTCTCATTGGCAAGGCACCTATTTTGGATAGGTTGAACTATGCCGATTGGGCCTGCGATATGAAGATGCATTTAATCTCTTTGCACCCAAGTCTTTAGGAAATTGTGAATGTAAGTGTACAAGTTCCCAAGGAGGGTGAGATGGTCACTCCCGAGTGGATGCAAGACCTTCACCGCAATGCTCAAGTAGCCCGTGTACTTAACAATGGGTTGAGTGAAGAGGAATGTCGTAAGATCAAAGGCATAGAAATTGCAAAGAAAATTTGGGACAAGCTCAAATTGGCTCATGAAGGTGATCGCAAGGCCAAGCTCGGGAAGATCGAGCTAGTTCAAGGTGAATTGGAAAATTTTGTCATGCTCAAGGGTGAGACACTCTAAGACTTGTTTGATCGGTTCATAACACTCATCAACAAGATAAGGGGTCTTAGAAGTAAAGAGTGGGATGATGAGAACAAGGTTGCAAGAAGATTCCTTAGAGCTTATCAAGTGAAAAATATGACTGTTGCAACAATCATTAGAGAACGCGATGACTTTGAAGCCATGGATACTCACACATTACTTGGAAAGCTCCAACAACATGAGATGACGGACCAAGCAGCAATTGCAGCCGCCGAAAGAATACCAAATGCAATTGTGCCAAATGAAGGTGAAAGCAAAGGGGTGGATCTCCAAACCACAAATGAGGTGGAAGCTAGCAAGTCAAGTAAGTCAAGCAAGAGCAAGAAAAAGATTGAAGAGTCATAAGTGATGATAGCTCAGATGATGAAAATCAAGATATGGCCATGTTCATCAAGAGCTTCAAGAGAATGATGAGAGGAGGAAGCAAGTACAAGAGAAGATACGGTGACAAGTACAAGAAGGACAAGTACAAGAAGAAAAGGTGCTATGAGTGTGGTGAGTTTGGACACTACATAGCCGATTGTCCCAAGAAGAAGGAAGAGTATAAGGAAAAGAAGAAAGACAAGTGCAAGGAAGACAAGAGCAAGAGCTATAAGAAAAAACTTGGCTATGCTCGTGTGGGTGAAGAATGGGACTCGGATGATGAGAGTTCAAGCTCCGATGAAGAAGGGGTAGCAAGCATTGCTATCCACAAGACGTCACCAACTCAACGTCTCTTCACCAACCTCTCCGACGATGAGGATGACTACACTCTCACTTGCCTCATAGCCAAAGGGAGAAAGGTACAATTCGATGACTCATCCCCTAGTGATGGTGATGATGAGCATAGTGTCGAACAAAACATGATAAAAGAATTTGAACTAAATGGTTATAACATAATCAAGAACCTAATGAAGAAATTAGAGAAAAAGAAAATGACTCTTAACAAGCAAGAAGACTTGCTTATCCCTGAAAAGGAAAGAAACCTTGCTTTAGAGAGATCATTTGTGGCAGAACCGCCTAGATTAATCCGGATTTAGTGCTTAATCACCCGATCCGGACTAATCTCGGTAGTCCTTCAGGATGTAGATATCCTGACTTAGCCTTCCCATCCGGATCGAGCTTGATTTTTGGGGCGACTCTCGAAGGAGTCCACAGGTTACAACATACACATCACATTTATTACACAAGTTAAAATATTACACATAAGGTTTGATACTTATTACATTCCGGCTGATAAGTTCCTCAGCCATTAAACAAAAGTAGCATAGTTCTCATGTTCCTTCAACTCACACACACACCTAACTGCTTCAGATGTAGCCAAGCTTAGATCAGAAGAAAAGAGGATTCAGATAAGGGTCCCATTCAAACCATGTGTAATCTGCACCTGAAAAAGCATAGGCAAGAAGCCTGAGTACTAGTTACTCAGCAAGACTTACCCGACCACTGGGTCGAAACCCGACTTCCTAACTCAGGACCGGGGTGGTTAGGTCAACTCACACTGCGGCAGGCCTAATAGTAAATCCTTAGCTTTTAGAATTTAGTTCACCCTTTTAGTTATTACCTGATCCTGTTAAGTTATTCCTACTCTACTAACTCACCAGGGCCGACCAAGACAAACATGTTGTCAAACATTCATTATTAACAAGATCAATTCTCTTACTACGATGTTGGTCGCGATCAGGCAGCTTACAACCGGCAAGCCACAGACGATTCGAATCGATTTTTCCACCTCTCGAGAGGGATACTCAAACACCCGTCATATGTGTGTACACAGAACCCACATACGACAACCCAACATCCAGTGCCACCTAGCCAGAACCATCCTCACCGAACCCGGGTGTCAGTCCTTCGACACCCGCCCAACCTCCTCCTTCCAGTTGGTCTCGTCTAGTTCCGCGCTTAGGTACAACAGGACGAAAGGCTTACCGGAGCCCGTTAAGGACGGTAAGTGAATGAGGCGCGTTCAGCCCAACCAGGCCACACATCGGACGGCCTTATGCGACACAGGCAGGATCAGGGTCCATAGCAATAATCATAACATGTAAAGTACAAAAGCGAAACTGATCCCGCCGCATGCCTGTCAATTTATTAGCCATCTTCTTATTCTCACAAAAAAGATTTCATTCCTAGGCCTTTGCCACCTAAGCCATCTACTGAGCATAGGATTAAATGCTGGGTAATGAGTCATCATGCCCTAGGGTTTCAATCAATTCCTAACTCTAATGCACAAGCATAACTCTGATTTAAATTAAGAATTTAAGAAAAACTGGGTAATGCACCGGGGCTTGCCTTGAGTCACAGGATCGGCCTCTGTCGGTGACTCGGAGTCTCCTCCTGCAGGTATGAAGGGTGCCTCAGTCGCACTGGCTTCCGGATTTTCCGTTGCAGTGGAAGACTCTTCAACGGGAAGCGGTGGGACCAACGTGCCTAAGTTGATGACATGCAAGAGTTTTAAGATATGAGGATGATCAACGTGTTGAAAAAGTAAAACATACCATTTTCTAAAGAAAAAGGGTGGTTGGGGTTAAACATGGATATTTTTTTGAATGAAGATGATTGTCCTAAGCTTTAAATGAATTACCAGGTATTTTTAAATATTTTTAAATAATTTTTAAAGCTTAAATGAATTTTCTAAGAATTTTTGAATAATAAAAATGGATTTTTGAATTAATTTTCTATTTTTAATGCTCTTTATGAATTTTTCTGCAATTTTAAATAAAGGCTAAATTTTTTAAAATATATAAACTCTAATTTACTTTCCTTTTGGAATTACCAAATTATTTATATGAATTAATAAATAATTTTTCTAATTAAAATAACACATATTATATTAAAGCAAAATAGATAAACAAATTAAATTTAAAAGGAAAAAGAAAAACAGAAATACTGTTGAAATTTGGCCCAGCCAAAAAAAAAAGAAGAAACCAAAAAGTTCTAATTTCCCCCACCAAAAATCGCCTGGGTTCCCCTTTCGGCCTGGCCCGGCCCGAAGTGGGCCGGCGGCCTGCCTGCCCTAAGGCGCGGCCCAGCCGAAGCCTTTCGGCTCGGCCCGGCCGCTGCGCGGTCCGGCAGGCCGGCCTGCCAGGCGAGCGGCCCAGCTGGGCTGGCGGCCCAGCGGCCCGGCCTCGCACGGCTCGCCCGGCCGCCCGGCGCGCGGCGCGCCTGCGCGAGCGCGACGCGCAGTCGCGCTCTGCGCGTCGCCGCGCCGGCAGCGCCGGCGACCCTCCGGCGCGGCGGAGGCCGAGAGACCTCGCCGGCGGTAGCCTCGGGGACGGCGCGAGCTCCTCTCTCTTTCCCTCCTCTTTTCCCCTTCTTTCCCCCTTTCTCTATACTGTGGGGTCGCCGCCCGCCGCGGCATGGCGCCCGCCGGCGCAACGGCGTTGTAGCTTCGCGGCGGCGGCGGTGCCCGCGGTGACATATTTTCTACTACGCGGGGTGCGCGCTGTCGAGGGGCAACCGATGCGCGCGCCGGCGGGAACCCTAGCGCGCGGGGACCGCGGCGACGACGCCGCGGTGGCCGCGGCGCCATGCGGGGCTCCGAGCTCTGGCGAGCTCGGGCCGGCGCTCGGCGTGGCGCAGAGGGGAGGAGTGGGGTGGGGGCGTGCTTACCGGCGCGGTGTCGCGGCGGTGACGGCGACGGAGGCGGCAGCGACGGCGCGGGAATGGGGGCACGGCGCGGCGCGAGAGCGGGGGAGGGGTGCTCCCCGCGCGCCGCGGCGGGGAAGAAGACCCCCCCCCCCGCGGTCCCACCTGTCAGCGCCGCGGGTGGCGGGCGGGCTGGCCGCCACGCGGGCCGCCGCCCCCGACTGGGCTTCTCCCAGCGGGCGCGTGGCCGCGGGCTGGCCAGCTGGCCCGCGGGGCTTCCCCCGTTTTTTTTTACTTTTACCCTTTTCATTTTTAACCATAGATTTTGACATTTTTCAACAGGGGTCCAAATACAAAAGTGAAAGGGCTTAATTTAAACTACCCTTTCACATTTTTTCCCTGGAAAACTCCAAAATTTTAAAAAGGCCTCAAATTTAAATTTGAATCAAATTTTTTGAGAAAATTAGGGTAAATTGCAAATGTACTTAAGTATTTAAAATTACGGAGTATTACATCATTAGCCGAAGTTGACCATAGGGGAGAAAGATGAAAATATTACTAGGGCAGACTCCTCCGTGGACAACCTAAAGAGTGCTAATGTTAAACTTCAAGAAAGCCTATCAAGCTTAAATGTCCAGTTCAAGGGTGTTGACGGCACTTAAGCAAGCCAAACCTTATACTGCAAGTGACAGTATCGTGGTAGCTTTTCCCCAGAATGAGTATCCTGGGTTTTGTCAATCCGTAGAAACAACTAATAGAGAATTAACTAACAAGAGCTTAAGGTAAACTAGCAATTAGATGATATCTAAACTATGTCTAATCTACGTCTAATCTATATCTAAACTAGTCAAAGTTAAATGATAAGCAATTAGAACTCAACTAGAACAATGATCAAAAGGGTATTAACCAGAGTCTAATCTAGCTCTAATTGGATCCAAGACAAGCATGATTAGGCACATCAAATAGATTAGAGCAACGAGATAACTAAGAGCTCAAGGTAAATATAAGCACGATCAAGCATGTACTTCATAGCATGATTAAACCAAGATTAACGATCAAACCCCCTAGATCAAGCTTAACCTTTCCCTCCAACCACTTGTCACATAAGTCAGGGTAATCGACGAGAAGCTCTCAACAGGCATACATGATTAGAGAACCGGCTTCTAATCACTCCGCATAGTCTAATAACATAATTAGCATAGCAAGAACCTCAAATCACCATGATCACAAGAACTAGCTACACAAATATATTACTAGTAAGCAAGATCGATAATCAAGATCGCTAGAAGAACATAACACTTAAGAACATGATCAAATTAACATGCATCTAGAACTAAAGCTAATTAGAGCAAGAACATGCATAATTAGACCAAGAATATGATAATTAGGCAAGATCAATGCTTCATTAATAAATTGTATCATACTTAGAACCATGGCCATACCTTCCCTTGATGATACAATTAGACTTCTGGAGCTAGGTAATTAGAGCACCATGCAAGGGCTCTAATCACCTCTAGGAATTAGAGAGGCTCTAATCCCTAGCCTAGAACTCGACCCTCAGCTCTCCTTTAGTTGGTGTCCCTCTTCTCTACATCATATCACCATGATAATGAAATGGATGCCCGATCTCGAGGCCTATACTCGCTATTTATACCATGGAGAAGACGTGGTAGAAAGGAAATAAGAAACCGACGTAAAAAGACCATGGGTCGGCTGACTTTGGGGGGTCTAGGTCGACCGGCCCCATGCCTTTTTGGCTCCTCTTGTGCTCATCTTTTCCGACGTCGGTTGATACTTGATTTGATGAATAAATGGCCACTGCATGTGGGCCCAAGGTCTTTGGAATCTTCGGTATAAGTCGGTTTGTGCCAAATATTCCATGTTTTAGTATATCTTTATGATTTCCCGAGATCCTTTGGCAAAACGCTTCCACATTTTTCCTTATAATGTTGAGTCAAAGCACATCCCCGAAGATCTCCTCCAGAAGCTTCAAGAAGGGGGTGGATCGGCCGACTTTGGGGGGGGGGGGGTAAGGTCGGCCGACCCGGACTCTTCCCTCGCCCGTTTCCTTCCATCTTCTGCGGGGACGTTGCTTATCGCCTAAGTAATGTTTTTGCGAGGGTTCCCGGACTATTGGGGTTCTGGAATTTTCGGTATTCTCCGAGAGTTGACGAACTCTTCTGGTTTTGGATAAATATGAAGTGTCTTGGCACCTTCCATGTAGACTTCTTCTAGTAGCTTCCCTTCCTAGTGTAGCATATGATGTCTTTTAGAAGTTCCCCGAATAAGAAGCCTTGATTAACACAGAGGGGGTCATGAATCAGCCAAGCCTTCCTTGTTTATCACCTTCTAGAATACCATCTCAGAGGTCTTTTCTCACTCGAGGTAGATTATGATGAATTTTGCGAAAAATAGCTCAAAACCTACAAAAATTAAGTATAGCAAAATTCCAAGACAATGTTGCAAAATCCACAATAATCGGTGATAATTGTTAGTAAAAGATATGATTGAAGCTCAAAATCAGTGAAAATCATATAAAATGATATAAAATATTAGTCTAAATGTCGCGTCAACAAAGGACCTTGAAGTACAATATAACATGCTTTGGGAGACCACTTCTTCTACTCCACTAGTAAAGGATGTAAACGGTGTTTTAATCATGATATGGATGCTTGCATCGCTAACCTTGACAAGGTAGGGAAGTTGGAAGAGCAAGTGAGGCTGCTGAAGTTCATGGTGACAAAAGAGATGCAAACCAACCAAGATGGTTACAAAAAAGAACTCACCAAGTGTCAACCTCCCATACCCAACTGAGAAAAGAATGATATTATCCTCTAGGATGTGGTGAATCCAAGAGAGATCATCAATGGGCAAGCATGCCCCAAGTGGAACAAGGGAACAACCTTGTTTGATGCAATGAACAAGATCCAATCACCCACATCTACTACATCCACATCGCAAGAGAAGATGAAGAAGGGCAAGAACGCAAGTGAGGAAGCCAAGTCAACCAAGTATGTGGGTGCCTCCACAAAGAAAACCTTGATCAAACGGAGTATGTGGGTACACAAGGCTCTTGTGACTAACTCTCAAGGACCCAAATATTTTTGGGTACCTAAATCTAGAGCATGATTTGTTTTGTAGGACTACTCATTCGGCGGATCAAGTTGGGTGCTTGATAGCAGATGCACAAATCACATGATCGGAGTGAGAAGCATGTTCAACAACTTGCAACTAACACATGATTAACAAGAAATTGTTTTGGTGATAGTGGCAAGGGTGAAGTTCTAGGTCTTGGTAACATTCCTATCTCAAATGATCAATACATTTCTAATGTTCTATTGGTTGATTCGTTGAGTTACAATCTGTTATCCGTATCGCAACTTTGCGAGATGAGTTACAATTGTCTCTTTACGGATGTGGGTGTGCAAATCCTTAGAAGGAAGGATTCCTCTATTGCTTTTATGGGTCATTTGAAGGGCAAACTTTATCTTGTTGATTTCACAACAACTAAGGCGATGCTCGAGACTTGTTTAGTAGAAAAATCTGATATGGGTTCACTTTGGGATCGCCGACTAGCTCATGTTGGCTTGAGGAACTTGGCCAAACTTCTAAAGGGTGAGCACATCATAGGACTAAAATATGTTGTTTTTGAGAAAGATAGGGTTTGTGGAGGATGTCAAGCGGGAAAGCAAATAGGAGTACTATACCCCACAAAGAACATCGTGTGGACAACAAGGCCACTAGAATTGCTATACATGGACCTCTTCGAACGCGTTGCTTACAATAGCATCTACGGTAACAAATATGGTTTAGTTATTGTTGATGACGTTTCTCGCTTCACGTGGGTGTTCTTTTTGCATGATAAGGTTGAAGTACAAGAGACATTCAAGAAATTCATGAGAAAGGCTCAAAATGAATTTGAAGAGAAGATCAAGAAGATAAGAAGCGACAATGGAAAAGAATTCAAGAACACCGGAGTTAAAGAATTCTTAGATGAAGAAAGAATCAAGCATGAGTTCTCGCCCCCTTACTCTCCTCAACAAAATGGTGTTGTGGAGAGTAAGAACCGGACACATTGAGATGGCAATGACTATGCTTGATGAGTACAAAATTTCAGATCAATTTTAGGCCGAAGCCTTCAACACCGCATGGACGCTGTGAGAACAGTCACCGCTGCCCCCTTTTCCCCTCCGCACACCGCGACGGCAGGCCTTTGCTCCCCCTTCCCCTTCCCTTGCCGCGCGACAGTGCCGCCTCGCCCCGACCCCCGGCGACAGATGCGCACCGCGGGGATGGCCGCGCTAACCTTAGGGTAGCCCACTGTCGGCTGCCCGCCTCTGAGATCTACCGCCGTTGCTACTCCCGCTTGCAGACGCCATTCCCTCCCCAGCCCACCAGCCGATGCCACCTCCCGGCTCCGAGATCCGCCGCCGCCGCTCGCCTCCGCGCCATTGCCGCCACCTTTTCCCCTTCACACGCTGCGACTGCTGGCCTCCCCTTCCGCCTTCCCCTTCCCCTACCTCGAGACAAAGCCGCCCCAACCTCGCACCAGCCCCCGGCGACAGAGCCGCCCCACCCTGCCCCCTCGCCCCGGGCCCGGCCGCCCGCCCCCCTGCGACCCCTCCCCGTATCCCCCCTATACGCGGCTCCACTGTCCGCGGTGGGTCCCCTGGTGCCCAGGGCCGTCCTGCCCTGCTGTTGCTGCCTAGGACCGTCCCGCCCTACTGCAACCCCTCATCTGCTCCTTATCTGGAATCCCATACGTTGATGGATCCATCCCTTTGGACAGATCGCCCAGATTATGCCACCATCTAGAGAACAGAAAGTGCTTTGCTGAATTTCTATTACTCTCCAGAAAACCCCGCCTGGAGATGCCAGAAAATGAATCAACTTTCCAAATTCATGAAGTTAAAGAGATCGAAGTATCCCTTTTGTATGCGGAAGGTTTGGCGACACTCCAGAGAAGAAAAGAGAAATGAAACGAAGGAGGGGGTGAAGCGACGTATGTAGTTGTTATCAAAACTCCACCTGCCATTCCTTGTGAAGAATCAAGCTACTATTGAAATTAGAAGTAGCTAGCTGAAGTAAAGCTATCCCTATAACCCTCTAAGTCGAATCTTGAGGACGAGATTCATTTTAAATGTGGTAGATTTGTAACGCCGCAAAATTTAGCATCCGGAATTTTCTTCTAATCTCTCCCTGATTCAAAATCAAATTTTCGAAAACTTTGAATGTTTGCTTAATTGTTTTGAGTGTGTTAATATGAGCTCAACAAAATTCTAAATATCGCAAATACGCTCCACCAAAATTACTTTCCAAAATTCAATTACAAAATCCCAAAGGAAAAAGGAAAAACTCCCCCTTCACTCGGCCGAACAACCCATTCCCTGCCACGGCCCAGCTCTCCCTATTCCGCGCCACTTGGACCCTCTGTCTCCTCGCTACTTAGACCATCCATCTCTGCGACACATCATAACAAGCCATCAGGCTTCTCCTCCACAAGCTATAAATAGCCCCCGCTGCCATGCCTCCATCCACACACACGCCGCACACCCCGCCGTGACCAGCCCCTGAGGCACCGGGCTTCGCTAGCCGCGAGCACCGGCCTCCACAGTCCAGTTCACTCGGCGGCGAGCACCTCCACGTCCACCACGCTGACAACCACCAGAGCTGAACCCTCTCGTCGTCCTCTCCCTCCCAGCGCTCTCGGACCGGAGAACGGTAGCTGGGAGCTTGAGTTGGGCGTGCCTCCGGTGAGCCACTGCTGCTGCTCACGACGACGCAGGGAGCCGAGCAGTAGTGCTGCTCGTGTTCCTCGCTTGTCTGGCTGGTTCATTCTGTCTGCTATTATGTTCTTTCTTTTCTTCTCCCGTGAGTGGCAAGTGGGCCCAGCTGCTTGTTTCTCCGGTGTCACGCCAGCAGTAGGCGTCAGTAAGTAGCCTAACCACGTGAGCTTGAGTTGCCATATAAAGTCACCAGCCGGCGACACAAGCAAACTATGTACCATTCTTTTCCTTCTATCCATTTATTCCCGAATTAATCTTCCAACCAAATAAACTCTGATTCTACAAATTCTTATTTCTAAATTCATCTAAAATTTATATCTACCATCCGAATTAATGTCATGATTTTAGAAGCTTCCAAGGCCCGTCTAAAAGCTGGTGCCACATTCGACATCGTATGCGTCGACCGTTGACTACAACGTGAAAGTCTGCTCGCAAGCAGTCTATAAATATTTTTTTCCTCGAGAATCCAAAAATACGATTTTAATCTCCAGTTTCAAAATATTCGAATTTTAGAATATTCCAAAAATATTTCCTTTTTTTTAAATATACAAATTTCATATCTTCTCCGTTTCAACTTCGATTTGAGTGATTCTTTCACCGAAATTTATCTAAAATCAACCTCTACCAACCCATATACTCCACATAATCTTTTGTCCTGACCAGAAGCCGCTGTAATGCCACCATGACGCCGTCCTACGCCAGTGATTGATGCCTTTATCCACCTACTCCACGTATATTCTAAAGGTTCCAGTACCAGTCCGTCCGAGACTTGAATTCGGATGATGACGATACTGAAAATTATTTTAACATCGTTGATCTCTCTACTACTCTAAAAAAGTTCTTCTCCAAAACAACAACATACGATCGCCATCCCTTCGGCGTTGTCGACCCCGCATATCGCGTCCACCACCCCTACTTTGGCATCTCTGTAACTGTCGTTGCCGAGCCCGCCAACTCACTCAAAATTCGCTACACCCCAACCACTTGCAATAATACCACTAGTAAGAACCCAGTAGACTTTTATCTCCGCAATCCAAGCTCTATACCAGCAAACTCGCTGAGCTCATATTATGCCTCGATTTGTGTATTCCTCGTTTGTGCACGTAGAAGGCCCCAACGAGACCAATCAGTCCAATCACTGGAACATTCAACCAGGAAACCGGAGAAAGCGTACTGACCGTACGTCAGCCCCTCACCCTTCGAATTGTAAAGCAAGCTCACCGGAATCCCCATTTGATGCATAAATTCCTATATTTTATAAACACAACCATTGGCCTGATGATCACATAAAAACTTACATGTTTTGCTTGCTAAGGTAACCCACCAAAATATACAGCTACCTAAACTTATTTTAGATATAGCGCGCATAGGTGAGATCGCTCATTTAATTATTTATCATAATTTTGATGCTATTTTGGATTATAGATGTAGAATATAAAGGGGACAGAAAAGTGGTTATGTGTGGTTTTGAAATAAAATGGGGAAGAACCCCGGCAATTAACTTTGTCAGAATACGGCCATGCGCCGAAACAGCCATAAGGACAGGGTATGAACGGGTATTTTAGCGACTCACGGTTACCCTATGTCTCGGTATCCATGAAGAAGACCAGATAGTTGCTCATAGTATCGAACATTGGAAAGTGGGAATGATTCTACCTAAGCTCTCTGTAAGGACTGTTATGATTTTCATTTTGCTTAATTTTTTTAGTACAACCACACGCTCTGTACGAGGCACTGGCTAGGCACGAGCCGGAGTGGATAGACCAGTAGCTTCTGTGTTGGCGCACGGGTGACTACGGAATGGGTGGGTATCAACAGAAGTACTGTGGGGGTATTGGAGTGACTCGGATGCCCGAATCCCTAAATTTCTGCTAGGTGATGAAACAAATGCAACGGCTTGCTAATGAAACAAATGTGTCGCTCGCCAGCGTGCGATCGTCTGCCGGAGCGCGCGCTTCCCGGCCATGGTCGATTGCCAGAGCGCGCGCTCTCACCGGAGCGTGGTTGTGGTCGCTCGTCAGTGCGCACTGGTATCCCTGAGAAGTTTCGATGGGATAGTGCTCGTGCGGGTTGCCTGGCGGGGCGTGCAGGTCGCTCGCCGGTGTGTGCTGGTGGTTGCACTAGTCGCGGCGGTTGTTCTCCAGTGTGTCCACAGGTCTTTCTCCGGTGTGCAGCAGTGGGTGCACAGGCTGCTCTCTGGTGCGAGACTTCGGTCGCACTGGTCGCTCTCCGGTGGTCATCGGTGGTCGCCAGAATGAGGTGTCGTTGGATGGTCGCTACCCCTCTGTGGCCACTTTCTTCGCTTCTGGTTCTTTAGACAGGCAGCCCACTCCACCACCACCTCACGGTGACACGTCGACGGGTTCTGCTAAAGAGGGTTGTACGCCGTCGCCTCCTGACAGTCCTCTAGGGGAGTGGGACTCCCTACATCCTCCATCACCGCCGCCACCTCCACCTACAGAGGAGGTTTTCTTCTTCATTCCGCATACCCCTGAGGTGATCACGAATGAGCAGATCCTAGAGCGGGCTTTGGTCACGACAGTCGCTGGTATTCGACATGAGGTTTCCGTTCGTGATGTTCAGCTTTATTTGATGGGGGCGCTTCAGGTTCAGGCAGGGACATTTATTGTGTCCCTTTTCCAGCCGGGGGACTACCTCATTGTCTTCCAGGACAAGGATGTCACGCTTCGAGTCCTCCATGCACCACTGCCCTCGGAGGGACCTCTGAGGCTGACCTTCAGGTGGGTTCGTGAGGCCAATGCCGGGTTTGGAGCCACGGGATTCAGAGTCACTTTGTTGATCAGAGGCATCCCGGCTCACTTGTGGAGTCGGAGCACAACGCAGATAGTGATCGGCAACTCTTGTGGCATCCTCAGCATGGCTTCAGAGACTGAGTCCAAGGCAGACTTGAGGGAGTTCAGGGTGGTCGGTAGGTGTATGCATCCCTCTCTCATCCCTTCTGAGAGGACGCTGCTTGCCCCTATTCCGGTGCAAGTAGTGGGAAGTCAGGACCTGCCTTTCTTCTTTTACCATGTGCAGATCACGGTTGTGGAAATTGTTGTGCTTCCACCAGCTGTCTCGGCATTCGGTGCGGTCGCAGGCGACCTGGGTAGTGGTCGTTTTCGGGTCCCACCTCGGCAGGGGGATCCGGATGGCACCTCTTCTCTAGGGGCCCCTTCTCGAGCGGCTCCACAGTTTGGTCGTCCTACGGTGGGAGCTGCCATAGGGGGTTATTCGCGACAGGCTCTTTTCGGAGCACCTGTGGTGGGAACCTTCCCAGTCCGGTCGCTACCTTCGTTGCCCCCATGGGGGCTTCAGGGTATCCACCTTCCTTCGGTCATCGTCAGCAACCTCTCTCCGGCCGCGGCACCGTTCTTCCCCGGAGTTGCTCCTTGTGATTTAGGGTCTACCTCAGCTACCCATTCACAAGAGGCTCCTTTGGGTAACCATTCAGACCCTGCTTGCCTGCTGAGGACCATAGCGGTTGCCGACGTTCGGGCAGATTGGGTTGATCTGTTGTTCGTGAGATCGAGCTGTGCAGTCCTCCCTCATCTCCCTTGTTGGTGCTGCCTTTGGAGGACCAGCCCATTGCGGAGGCAGTCACCCTCTCTCCATTTGGTAGCGGTTCATCATCTAGGATGCTTTACCTGGTACCTGTGAGACTGGCTTTCAGCACCCTGTCCAGGAGCCTCAGCCAGCTAGAGCCCCCTTTGGTCGCGGGGGGCACCACCCTTGTGGAGCCGTCACTGGAGATGGTTCACTTCCCGACAAAGGTTTCTCCTGCGACCACGGTGGAGCTGATTCGGCCACCCTCAGATGCAGCGATGGCTACCCTGAAGGCCCCCGGTAAGGGGAGACGTGGTCGCTCGGTGTCTGTGGCCTTTGACTTGGCCTCCTTTTGCGCTCCTGGGTCACCGGTTGCCACGGCTGCTGCGGATTTTAGTTCGGTCGCTTACATTCTGCTACCGTCACCAGTGATCTCCACTAGTCCACATGCTCAGACGGCGCGTGCAACTATTACTGCTTCTCCTCGGTGGAGCGTTCTCTTGGCGGAGAAGCGCATAGCACGGTCGCACGACACTGCACCAAACGTGAGAGGTCAGAACCATGTGTTGTGGCGCACGGGGTTGGTCCCTTGGGGCGTGGCGCCCACTGCTGCAGCCTTGCTTGCTTACGTGACTATGTTGGACGGTGGCATTCCCAGAGAGATGGCAGACATGGTGAAGATGTATTTTGGCTCTGTGTTGTCAGAGTTCGGGCCCTTGGTCCATGAGGTTGGGGCTTAGATGCCTCCTATCTTTTTCTGGTCATCTTTGTTGTCATGGCTAGTGAGAATATTCTTGTATGGAATGTGCGCGGTCTAAACCACAGGTCACGTCGCAATGTGGTTCGGGATGTAGTTTTCTCCGAGCGGGTCCCTTTGATTTTTTGCAAGAAACCAAGCTGGAACATGTTAACGACTGTCTTGTTATGGATATACTTGGGTCGGAATTTGGTTATTTCTTTCTCCCCGCGATTAATTGTGGTGGTATTATTTTGGCTTAGTGCAAATCTGTGTGGTCGGTTGTTGTTTCGGTTCTCCGATAGTTTTCAATCTCGGCCAAGGTTGCCTGTGTGCTGGATCCGAATGCTTCCTAGTGGTTCACTGGCGTCTATGGACCACATGGTGATGGGGACAAGATTCGATTCCTACAGGAGTTGAGAGATATTCGTGAAGCCCTTGACGGTCCTTGGTTGATGGGTGGTGATTTTAACCTTATTTGCTCCGCGGAGGATAAAAATAACCCACGCCTGCATAGACGCATGATGGGTCATTTTAGACAATGTTTGAACGATATTGCGGCCAGGGAGATTCATATGCATGGTCGTCTATATACTTGGAGTAATGAGAGGCTTCATCCCACGTTGGAGAGGATTGATAGGATTTTTGTTTCTGCGGATTGGGAGGATCGGTTCTCTAATTGCTTCCTTCACTCCTTGTCAACTTCTGCTTCTGATCATGCCCTCCTACTTCAAACGGATGGTCTTCTTTTCCCGAGGAAGAGGTTCCAATTTGAGGCCATATGGGCCAAACATCCCGGGTTCCTTGATGTGGTCGCTAAAGCCTGGGCAGAGCCTGTTGAGGGTGCGACCATCTTCGTATTGTGGATCAGAAGCTTCGAGCCACAGCTAAGGCTCTCAAAGCTTGGAGTGCGAAATTTGTGGGTAGCATCCGTACACATATTGAGGTCGCTAAAGAGCTTACCCACCGGCTTGAAATACAACAAGACCGCAGACCCCTCTCCGATGTCGAGCATGATCTCTGTTCCTTCCTCAAGCATAAGCTTCTAGGCTTGCTTCGCTTGAGCGGACCATTGCAAGACAACGCACTTCCCTTGCCTAGTTGTCGAAGGGCGATGCTGCAACCTATTTCTTTCATCTTCATGCCTCTCATTGAAGGAGAAAGAATCATATTGCAAGTCTGGTCGTGGATGGGGTCACAGTGACATCAAAAGAGGACAAAGGTAGAGGCAGCCTTCAATTACTTTGATGAGATCCTTGGTTCATGCATATCAGATCAGTGGCCCTTAACTTTGATTCATTGGGCCTGCCGTCTCTTCAATTGGGGCATTTGCCCCCTCTTTCTCAGAGGAAGAGATATGGTCTGTCATTCGAGAGTTGCCTCCGGACAAATCCTCGAGCCTAGATGGTTTCTCAGGTCATTTCTACCAGGTCGCTTGGCCTATCATCAAGCATGACATCATGAGGTCCTTTGGAGCTTTGTCCTCCCTTGACACGTGAAGTCTGCATCATCTTAATGGGGCAGTACTTGTTCTTCTACCGAAGAAGGATAACCCAGCTGCGCTTGGGGATTACAGGCCTATCAGCTTGATCCATAGCTTTGGGAAGATCTTCTCCAAGGCACTTGCTAACCGTCTTGCCCCACAGCTTGGCTATTTGGTTATCTCTTAGCAGAGCGCTTTCATCAAGGGTCGCTTTATCTAGGATAACTTTCGCTACGTTCAAGGAGCTATCAGGGCGTTGCATGCTAAGCGAGTACCTAGCCTCTTCCTGAAGTTGGATCTGGCCAAGGCTTTTGACTCTATTTCCTGGGTGTTCCTTCTAGATCTCCTTCATCACCTTGGCTACCCGCTCTTGTGGCGTGATTGGATCGCTGCGTTGCTCTCATCGGCTAGTACCAAGGTCTGCATGAATGCTCGCGGGCTTCGGCAAGGAGACCCGCTCTCGCCTATGTTGTTTGTTCCGGTTATGGAGTGCCTTGGTGCCTTATTCAAGTTGGCGGATGAGAAGGGGCTTCTCTCACCGCTTAGATGCCGAGGGGTCAACCATCGCATTTCTATGTATGTAGATGATGTGGCGGTCTTTCTGTCACCTCTTCGACAAGACGTCATAGTCCTCAAGAAAATCCTTGAGATTTTCTCTGGTGCCACTGGTTTGGTAGCTAATGTGTCCAAGAGCTAGATGTTCGCTATCCGCTGCTCGGAAGATGAAATTCGCCTCTCTCAGGATATATTCGCCTACCCGGTCGCTACCATCGCCTGCAAGTATTTGGGAGTCCCTTTGTCGATCCACAAGGCCTCCAAAGTGGATTTCCAGCCATTGGTGAACAAGGTCACCGCCCGGATCCCAAGATGCAAAGGCCAACCTCTTAGTAAGGGGGGAGGCTTATCCTTGTGCAGAACACCCTCTCGGCGATTCTAGTCTTCTTGGCGATGGCCCTTGGCTTGTTGCCTTAGGCTGAGGAATCAATTGATCGCCTGCGTAAGGCTTTTCTTTGGGCTAGCACAGATGCAGTCTCGGGAGGTAAATGTGCGGTGGCCTGGATTCGAGTTTGTTGGCCTAAGGAGTTGGGAGGCCTTGGGCTGCCTAATCTTGAGCTCATGGCATGGTCGCTTCAGATGTGGTGGCTCTGGCTTGCTCGTGACAGGTCGCGAACTTGGGCCTCCTTCCCAACGCGGATACCGACAGAGGACAAAGCCTTGTTTGATGTCTCTTGCATAATCCACGTCAATAATGGGGAATCTATGAACTTTTGGCTTTATAGATGGTTGGATGGTGCAGCCCTTTCAGAGTTGGTTCCTCTCGTTGTTGAAGCTATCCCAGTTAGAGCACGCAAATGCCTATTGGTTGCTCAAGCCTAACAGGTGGGATATGGCTGCTGGATGTCAGAGGAGAACTCTCTTTAGGGGCACATGTTTAGCTCCTATGGTTGTGGGATCGTCTTCGTTCTTTCTGCCTTAACCCCGACATGCAAGATTCATACTCCTAGAGATGGACGAGTGATGGATCTTTTTCCTCGGTGTCAGCATATAGAACTTTCTCCTGGGGACAGTCGTCTATTCAGGGTGCCCCTACCCTCTGGAAGGCTAGGGCCCCTAATAAGTGTCATTTCTTTCTCTGGCTTGCTCTTCTTGGTCGTTGTTGGACTTCTGATTGGCTTTTTCGACACGGTAATTGGGTATGTTCCTGGTTTCAGATCGACTTGTGGTCAAGCAAAGGCTTGGTGAGTCTTAAAACCACCACAACTGAGATAAGGCCATTATATTTTTTTTGTTCCATCGTCAAAACTAGGGCCCAAGTCAATTTTCCGGTTCCAAGGCTAGATCATTTCCAGTTTCCAGCGTAAAAACCAAGGACCATAGAGCGTTTGCCGGTTTCACCGTAAAAACCAGAGATGCCTCGAGAGTTGGACTACAGGACACGTGGAGGACATCGAGAGATTGCTTCGAGGCTAAGAAGATCGAGACCTTGGTGAAAAGCTTGTTGGCATTTCTTAGACTACTGAAATAAATCCGCAAGCGCACGGAAACATGTTGTAGCCTTTCACCCAAGAGTATTCTAGGGTATCGAAATCCACGAGGAACGAGGAGTAACTCAACGTAAAACGAATAGGACCAAACAGTGAAGCCAGCAATTGTAGAGATATATAACAGAGCAGAGCAGGATCATTACTTTAAATAAAACAACTTAACTTTAGTTGACAAACTAGTACTCTACTCAAAGGCGTGAAAACGGGATGGATACGGACGGATAGTGGGTCATCCTGTATCCTACCCTGATATATTTCAATCGGATAACGGTCGGATACGGATAGTTAAAAATGGGACAGATACGGATACGGGAATCGGATATTTATTCGGACGGATAACGGACGGATACGGATATTAATAGACCGGATACCGGATACTTGTCGGACAGTGAATGAATTGCAATTGCTTATCATTCACTGCAATTTAGTTCCCACATAAGATAGTTAAACACAAATTGTAAGAGGGTAACATCAAGTGCCCATATGTAAATGATAAAGTGAACTATTGATTATATTGAAACTTGAATAATTAGAGTCACTTCGCTTATAACTCAAACAACGAGTGCAAACCGTATCAAAGAAACATCGGCACCTTATGGAGTTCTTGTTCAAACTTTTTTTTATCATGCTACGTGGGCATATGTTGCCCCTCCGCTAAGTATCATGATTTTCTGAGACTATTTAGGTATTATTAATTTTTTTTCTGCACCAAATCATCAAAAATACAATTAAATTCATAAAATATTCTAGTATTGTCAAAAAATTGCAAATAAGTTATAAGAACCAATAAACATGATGTAATAAGGTAACTGCAAGTCCTCACATAAAAATGATAAGTTGAACTATTAATCATATTGAAACTTGAATAGTTAGAATAACTTTAGTTGTAACCCGCACAAGGAGTGCAAGTCGTATGAAAGAAAACGTCGGCACCGTGTGGAGTTTCTTGTCCAAACTTTTTTGAGGATGCTACATGGATATATATTGCCCCCCCAGCCAAATATCATGAATTTCTGAGGCTATTAGTGTACTAAATTAAGCACTGGAATTAATTGCATAAAATCCATAAAATAAATGCATAGGAAATAAAAAAAAAGAAAACAAAAGGAAAACAGAGGCCCATTCGGGGGCGTTTTTAGGGTTTCCACTCCTCCTTTTTTTTATTTTCTCTCTCTCTTCCTCTTCCCTTCTCTTCTCTTCTCTTCCTAGCTCCTGCAGTATGGCGGCGATGGCGGCCGGCGCGCGCCCATGGGGTGTGGCGGGGCGGCGGCGGCGGCCGGCACGCACGCCAGCTCGCCTTCGGGGCAAGGCAGCGGCAGCGGCGCCTGCACGCGCCTGCCTCCGGGGCGGCGGCGGTGGCAGTGGCGCCCGCACTCGCGTGCCTCCTGGGCGGCGGCGGTGGAGCCCGCACGCGCGCGCGCCTCCAGGGTGGCGGCGGTGCCCCTACGCCTCTGGGGCTCTAGCGGCGGCGCCTGCATCATGGTGAGTAGGTGCTCCAACAACCGGGTACCCGGTATCCAACCGAAAGATCCGGGTATTTGCCGGGTATCCGTTATGTATCCGGTGACATTAGCCATCCCGGGTATCCGTTCTGTATCCGGGTACTAGCCATCCCGTATCCGTTCTATATCCGGTGACATTTTATCCAGGTAGTTCTCGTATTCGTCCCGAATCAAAAACTACCCGTATCCATACCCGGAAAACCATCCCATTTTGCTACCCGTATCCGGTATCCGATCGGGTACCCGTCCCATTTTTCAACCCGATCTACTCAACAGGTTTACTTGGACACCGATACCGTAGAACCACTTCCGGGTATCAGAGTGCTAATAACCCAGACGAGAAAGGCGGGTGGCACAGGTCTCAGCTATGCGTCGATGACTACTTATCCGAACGACGGGGTTGGACTACACAGGACACACATCTGCTGTCACCAGGTGGGAGTACCAACCAAAACTGCGTCGGATAAGACACCTTCCAAGGTAATCTCTAGTCTAGACACCACGTCTACACGAACGAGTTTACTAATACACTAGTTTGAAGCTAGAGAGTAAGCACAACTGTATAGCTAAACTACACAGAGCACACTTGGCACCCGTAAACTATTAACCAGAAAACTAAGATTGTAAATAAAGCAAGTATGAAATAAATAAAGGAGGGGGCAAAGAACTTTATTGTATCCTGAAAATAGAGTAATAATTCCTCTGAGAATAAGAGCTCGGGAACAGAATACTAGAGAGAATTCCGACTCCTTCACACTACAACTCACTACTCACTCTTGATGCAATTGGCTCTCTCTACAATGCCAAGGGTAGCCTCACTACTATACTCTACACTCAATTACACAACCACACTATGCTTCTATTGATCCACCACACCTTGCAAGTGAGGGCATGGAGTCCGTCTCATTTTCTTATTTTCTTTCTTTCTTATCTCATACTTTTGCTCTCTCTCTCTCTCTTTTGAATCTCCATGCCTCTCTTTCTTTCAAACGGTACTTTGAATGGGATCATTGATATATCATTACACACCTTCTTTTGAGACTTTAATTCATGGAACATGCGTGTGAAGGCCAAAATTCTCGATTGATTCGAACTCTTGTAATTGCACAAAATTTGATAAGACTCAAAACAATCAAGGAAGCAAGAGTGTACGAAATCTCTTTTCATATGTGTATGGCACTGGTGGGACAGGGACTTAAGATCATCCAAGATGGAGCCCACTTTTTATTTTGCAAATAAAGGTCTTTACTCATGTGCGTGGTTCCTTTAGTATTCTCCAATTATCTCATATCACAAGAATCAACAAACTAAACAACAATTGGTTCCCTTTTTATGATAGTATCCAAAGTCAAGATTAATCTAGCATAAGGAATAAAAAGGTACAAGCACAAGTTGAAATTGACATTATGATCATGTAGAGCATGATTTAGCAATGTTTCATTCATAAAGCGCCAAATTTGAGGGGTATATATAATGAAACGTGCGAACCTGACCTCCAAAATGCGAGTTTGGGATGAGAGTGGGCCAGCTAGCCCAGGACCATGGTCGGCCGACCCTGTCAGTAGGTCGGGCGGCCATGGGTTGGGTCGGGCGGCCACACCTTTTTGGGGTTCGACCCATGCGCTTGTTCGTATTCACTAAGGGAGCCTTAGGGAGACGTGACAATGCGGCGTAACATGTTTTCGTGGAAAACACATGGTCGGACGACCTTAGGGCAAGGTCGGGCGGCCATGCATTGTTGTCGTTTCCCCTGAATTTTTCTGAGTAGCGAGATGGCACCGTACACAAGGTATTTCTTGCGTGGTTTTTGTATGATTAGTGACAGGAGGTCAAATGGCTTTGGCCATTCCACCCAAACATTATTGGAAAAAGGGAAACTATCCTACCTTTATTGAATTCAATAAAATTGGAGGCGCATATTACAAAAGGGAATTAAACAAAAAACTATTCAACCTAAGAATTAAAACTAATGCGCCTAAGATAACCAGAAGCATGGGAGTCTATTGTGCAGGTGGATCATAAAGATCAGGACGTCCCATGGCTTCTGCGAGGCGGCGAACTTTGGCAGACATCCTCTTTCTAAGGGCATCGTATTTATCATTAATATCCATCCGCCATAGTTCACTTTCAGCGCAGCGCCCCTCTAGGTTTTGCAACTTTGCCCTAAGCACTATGTTTTCCTCCGTAAGAGAGGCCACCGTGTCTTCTTCATCGGACGAATCTTGAAATTTCCCTGACGGCCCTCTTATGGGAGGTGGAACAGGTACCCTCTTCACCGTCCTCCTTGTTGGAGTTGAGTCAATGGACTCATCTATGGAGGCATCTGACTTCACAACCCTAGGGATGATCACCTTCGCATACCCACCTATGGCAGTTTTCACTCCACGGAGGGTATGCGTCGATGGACTAAGGAAAGCCGGCTCCTTAGATGGCTCGACGGCTTCTTCTTAGAAGAGACTATTGATGCACTTCACCGGGGCAAGGAGCCCTGATGTAGGACGAGGAGATGGGCACGCCATCTTCTTGGCAATGGCTCTCGCGAGGGACAGACCGCAAGGGGGCCTGTCCACACTGTGAGAGCACCGAGGGGAGTCTGGGCGACCATCTCGAGAGGCCGGCCGGCATGGTCGGGCGACCATCATCCATGGTCAAGTGTAACGCCCCAAAATTTAGCACCCGAGATTTTCTTCTAATCCCTTCCTAATTCAAAATCAAATTTTTGAAAAACTTTGGATGTTGCTTATTTGTTTTGAGTGTATTAATATAAGCTCAACAAAATTCTAAATATCGCAAATACTCTTCACCAAAATTCTTTCCAAAATACATTTCTAAAAATTCAATTCCAAAAAAATATCCCCGTGCCACTTGGACCCTCCATCTCCGCGACACTTGGACGCCCCATCTCCGCGCCATGTGGACCTCCCATCTCCGCGACACTTGGACCCCCCATCTCCGCGCCATGTGGACCTCCCATCTCGGCGACACATCATCGGCCTCCTCCTCCATCGGATATAAATAGACCCCTACCCCATGCCTCTATCCACACCAAGCTCACCATCGCCGCAATATCAGCCCCTGTTCAACCCAGGCGTTGTGCGCCGTGAACGCCACGCCCCTCCTCCTCCCTTGATGTGTTCATGCATGGGAGCAAAGTGTCTCTGCGTTCTTCGTTGAGATGCCACCATAGCTCGAATGCTCCGACTATGAGCACATCGCCACATCCCTCCACCATCCCTAAGCCGCGCTCTCCCCTTCTCGCTGCTGGTATCGAGCTCCCTACGAGCTACTAGGTCGCCACCCATGGCTGCCCGCGGTGAGCACATCCGCGTCCACCACGTCTACCGCGATGACAACCACCAAAGCTGAACTCCGGTGAGCCCCTGCCTGTTGCTCACGGCGGCGCGAAGCAAGCAGTCGAGCAGAGGCGCTGCTCGGGCCTGCCGAGCAGAGGCGCTACTCGGGCCTCCTCGTGCCCTCTGCCTATTAGAACAATCCCTCTCTCCTGTGAATGATAGGTGGATCCACTTAGTATTTTTTCCACGCCAACCACCAGCCAACGGTGATTAGCCCGTCACTAATCACGTGCCATTCGAGCTGGTAGGTCCAATTTTATACTATTCTTTTCTTCCATTCATTTATCCACGAATTAATTTCCCGACCATATGAGCTCCAATTCCGTTGTTTCTTCTTTCTAAATTAATCAAAAATCAATATCTACCATCCACATTAATTTCATGACGCCTACAAGCCGGTGCCACATTCTACACTGTAGGCGAGTACCGTTAACACCAGCCTAAAACTCTGCTCGCACGCAGTCTAGAAATATTTTCTATCCCTTCAGAATCCAAAACACGATTTTATTCTCCACTTTCTAAATATTCAGATTTTGGAATATTTCCGAAATATTCCTTTCTCTTTTTCTTTTCTTTTTCCGAATATACAAAATTCATATCTTCTCCGTTACGACTCCGATTTGGGTGATTTTTTTGCCTAAATTAATCTAAAATCAAGCTCTATTTATCCATACACTCTGCATAATCTTTTATCATGGCTGGAAGCCGCCGTCATGCCACCATGACGCCGTTCTACGCCTAGTCAGTGCTTTGCACCGGTCGCACAAACATTGTGAGTCTGGTTATCGATGCCGTTAATCTCTTATTCTACATAAATCCTAAAGGTTTCTATCTTAGTCTGTTCGAGCTCTGAATGCAGATGATGACGATACTGAAAATCATCTGAACATCATTCTTTCTCCACAACTCCAAAAAAAGATCTTCTCCAAAATACAAACATGCGACCACCACCCTTCGGCGTTGTCGACCCTGCATCTCGCGTCCACGACCCCTATCTTGGCGTCTCCGTAACTGTTTTTACCGAGCCCGCCAACTAGCCAGAAAACTCGCTACACCCCAACCACTCGCATTAATACCACAAGTAAGAACCCAGCAGACTCTCATCTCCGCAATCCAACCCTTACTCCACCAAACTTGTTGACCTCATATATATGCCTCGATTTGTGTGTTTTCTTTGTCTGTGCACTAGGCTTTACCGAAGAGACCGTTTGGTCTGCCCCTCGTGATATACTACGCGATGGTCTGCGCTCAATTCATCCAGCAACTACTATATCAACCACCTCAACAAAGTAAAATACAAGACCACTGGAATCTCCACTTGATGCATAAATTTTCTATGTTTTGCAAATACAGCTCTTGGCCTGTTAATCACATAAAAACTTGCATATTTTGCTTCCTAAGGTAACCTAGCAAAGTATACAGCCACCTAAGCCTATTTAGATATAGCGCGCATAGGTGCGATCGCTTATTTAATTATTTATCATAATCTTGATGCTAATAATGAAGAATATGAAGGGTATGTGAAAGTGGATGTGTGTGTAGTTTTAAAATAAAATGGAGAAGAACTCCGGCAAACGACCTTGTCAGAATACGGCTCATCGTTTGTCCCAAGATTCGTTGAGAATACCAGGTAGGTGGATTGCTCACGCTATTGAGGATTGAAAAGATGGAATGGTTCTACCTGACTCTCTGTAAGGATCATTATGGATGGTTCTGCTCGTGGGAATTAGTACAACATCTGATGAGGGTAAAATCTACTCAAACAGTCTATGTCCACTGGTATGGATGAGTTACGGCTTGGTTCTTCAGTTAGCAGTTTTTATAAAATAAAATGGAATTGGTTTGGGATTAGATAAAAATGGTTTTTTTTCAGCAGAGGGTGCTGGGTGTATGGAGAATGTGTTGGCTGGAAAGCTATGAGCCACTTTGGACCGGCAACCCAGTTTTCAGAAGGATAAAAACTTGACAACTACCATAAACCCTATATATAACTACTTTTCCGCAAAACTATTCTAAGGTCCCGATATATCCTTGCATATAGTGTTAGAGTTTCCCAAATTCCTTTAAAGGAAGGTGGATATATCCTTATTTTGTTGTTGTTTTTATCAGTGCTATGGACATATATTGGTTTGAGAACGAGTAGGGGTTACGACCTACTTCCCAACTGTGGCGTGAGGAAGATGGGCCTACATTTTATATTCCGCTACTTAGATTTCCAAGACCGCGCCCCTTTGTGGTCTGACCCGTTATGACAGATCAGTATCACTCTGATGTAAGAACGTGATTACCAAACCGTGGGATGGTAATAAAGCACATTTTAGTCCCATTGTGGAAACTGGTGCGCTTCATCGGGTGACCATTGGATGTGGTCGGCCAACCCTGGGGGCCTAGTCCCATCGGCCAGGGCGACTTCCTGATGAGTCTCTCGGGGCTCTCTTTCCTCGGGATGGATTGTAAAGGCCATGGTGAGTCCTCAGACGCTGGAGTGTACATGGCGGTGGTGCCCGAGTTGAGGGAGGTGATGGCCTTGCCATTGTTGTGTGGAGAAGGTGGTGCCATGGCTAGTGTGGGGATGAGAGGAGTGTAGATAGGGAAGAAGACGATCTCCCTTTCTTAAAACGTCACCCTCGTCGATCTCATCCACTCAACAGAACCGAAGAAGTTGGGAAAAAAGCTCCAAAACTCGAAAGTTGAATTTTGGATGGCCGGCGACCGTGGTGGGAGGTCGGGCGACCTGACCTAGGGTCGGGCGACCTGACCTAGGGTCGAGCGACCGCACCAGGGATCGGACGGCCATGCTCATGGGCCAGCCGACCACGCCAACTTGGCTGGGCGTGCCAAAAGTTGGGGGTATCCCTATTTGGTGTGCTTATGGCCCATTTTCGTAGGTGGAACATTGGTTCTATTGAGATTTTCAGCAAAAGGTGAGGTTAGATAGGATTTTAAGGTAGAAAGTGGTAGTGTACATGGCTTCTTTTAAGATCTGAGCTCGACCATGGATGTGTGATCAAGCTACCTCGTGTAGCTTGAAGACATCCATTTCTTCGAGCGGAGGCATTTCGGGCTCAAGAAAGATTTTAAGGCGTTGCTCATTCGCCTTAAAAACCCTTCCGTCATCGTCCTGGAGGGTGACGGCGCCGTGATCGGCGGCATCAAGAACCATAAAAGTTCCTTCCCACTTACTTCTCAGCTTCCCATGACTAAATAAACGAATGCGGGAATTAAAGAGTAATACCTTATCTCCCGGTTTGAATGTCTTGATCTTGATCCGCTTAACGTGCCATCTTTTCGTGCACTCCTTGTATAGCTTGGCACTGTGGTATGCCTTCTTCCTCCATTCCTCCAGTTTGGCCAGTTGAATTTGCCTTCTCACGCCTGCCGACTGGAGATCCATGTTCCACCTCTTAACCCTCCAGTGAGATTTGAATTCTAGTTCCACTGGAAGATCACAAGTCTTGCCGTACACCATCTGGTATGGTGTCATGCCAATGGGAGTTTTATATGCTGTGCAATATGCCCAGAGAGCATCGGGTAGCTTGGATACCCATTCTTTTCCCATAGCCTTTACCGTCTTTTGCAATATGTTCTTAATCTGTTTATTTGACGTCTCAGCTTGGCCACTTGTCTGTGGATGGTAAGGGGTAGCAACACGATGGTCCACACGGAGATCAGCGAGACACTTCCTGAAGCACTTGTCAATGAAGCGTGCGCCCCCATCACTGATGATGACCCGTGGCACTCCAAAGCAAGGAAAGATGGTTTCCCAAAACATCTTAATGAAGTGTCTTGAGTCCATTGCAGGACACGGTATTGCCTCTACCCATTTCAATACATAATCCACTGCGACGAGAATGTACTCCTTGTCTCCATTCTTGGGAAAAGGTCCCATGAAATCTATGCCCCACACATCAAATATGTCAATTTGGAGATTACTTGTGAGTGGCATAGCATCTATTGGATTTATGTTCGCTTGGTGCTGGCACCTTAGACACCGTTGCATGAACTCTTTTGCATCTTCATACATAGTGGGCCAGTAAAACCCACTCTGCCAAACTTTTGCATGAGTTCGATAAGCCACATAGTGACCTCCATAAGAGGATGCATAACATCTATCAAGGACCTACGGTGCTTCACAAGATAGAATGCAGCGACGTAGGAGTCCATCTGCGCAGAGTTTGTATAGGTAGGGGTCATCCCAAAGATAGAATCGGCTGTCGTGGGCCAATTTCCTCCTATCTGCACCTTCAGGGACGTAGCCAGTAACTATGTAATTTACCAGATTAGCATACCATGGTTGGGTTGTCGTCACTTTTAAGAGCTGATCATCTCTCATGTAGTCATCGATCGGCAAGGGCGAAGTTGCTTCAATTTTTATTCGTGAGAGGTGATCTGCAACTGAATTCTCTACTCCCTTTTTATCTCTGATTTTAATATCATACTCTTGGAGTAGCAGCACCCACCGGATCAGTCGTGGTTTTGCATCTTTCTTGGTTAGGAGGTATTTGAGAGCTGCATGTTCTATGTAGATGATGACTTTCGATCCTACCAAGTATGATCGGAACTTATCAATTGCAAATACCACTGCTAATAACTCTTTCTCAGTGGTCAAGTAATTTGGTTGTGGGCCAGAGAGCATTTTGCTTGCATAAGAGATGGCATGTTGATTTTTATCCTTGCTCTGACCCAGTACTGCTCCAACAGCGAAGTCGCTTGCATCACACATGATCTCAAATGGTAAGTTCCAGTCAGGCTGCTGAATAATTGGGGCTGAGACCAGTGCCTTTTTGAGCGTGTGGAAAGCTTTGAGACATTCCTCATCAAACATGAAGGGTACATCCTTGGCTAATAGGTTGGTCAGAGGCCGGGCTATGTAGGAGAAATTTTTGATAAATCTCCTGTAGAACCCTGCATGGCCTAAGAAGCT
Organism: Paspalum vaginatum; assembly: GCA_030272315.1. Classification (NCBI taxonomy): domain Eukaryota; kingdom Viridiplantae; phylum Streptophyta; class Magnoliopsida; order Poales; family Poaceae; genus Paspalum; species Paspalum vaginatum. Next base: position 35,883,113 of record CM059020.1, on the reverse strand, counting down.
TCGGATGGCCTTTATGTTGGTGGGTGGAGGTAGTTGTTCAATGACATCGATATTTGCATTATCTACCTCTATGCTTCTTTCTGAGATTCTGTGTCCCAAAACGATTCCTTCTCTAACCATGAAGTGGCACTTCTCCCGGTTCAAGACAAGATCGACTTCTTTGCACCTTCGGAGAACTTTTTCAAGATTCTCCAAACATCCATCAAAGCTTTTGCCATAAACTGAGAAGTCGTCCATGAATACTTCCATGATTTTTTCAATGAAATCAGAGAAGATTGCCATCATACACCGCTGGAATGATGCTGGAGCATTGCATAACCCAAACGACATTCGCCTGTATGCGAAAGTTCCGTATGGGCATGTGAAAGTCGTCTTACTCTGGTCCTCTGGGTGAATCGAAATATGGTGGTATCCAGAGTAGCCGTCGAGATAGCAAAAGAAGGAGTGTTTTGCCAGTCTTTCCAACATTTCATCAATGAAAGGAAGAGGAAAGTGATCCTTCCTGGTGACGGCATTGAGTTTTCTGTAATCGATGCACATCCGCCAACCGGTGACAGTTATATGTGGTATTAGCTCATTGTTTTGATTCTTGACAATTGTCATCCCTCCTTTCTTTGGCACAACTTGTACCGGACTAACCCATTCGCTGTCGCTCACAGGGTAGATGATTCCCGCGTGAAGTAGTTTTAGTACTTCCTTCTTGACTACCGCTCTCATCGCGTTGTTAAGTCGACGCTGTGGTTCCCTTGTTGGTTTGTGGTCAACCTCCATATGGATGCGATGAGTACATAGGTTGTGACTGATTCCTTTCAGATCTTGCAGAGAGTATCCAAGCACAGATCTATACTTCTCCACAACTGAAAGTAATTGCCGGCTCTCACTCTCCGTCAGCTTGTCACTGATGATTACCGGTGTGTCCTCATTCCCGTGGAGGAAGGCGTACTTCAGGCCAGGTGGTAGTTGCTTTATCGGAGCTTTGGGCCATAAGGATTCACTTAGTTCTTCGAACTTCCATGGCTCCTCTACCGTACTGAAGTCACTAACAGCCTCTTCCTCTAGACTATCATGACCCATTTCCTCAAGTGAAAGGCTCATCACTTCTTCTATAGGGTCAATCTCTGGCTTTGCTTCAGTTTTACCATTGAGTGACCTATCGATGTTGACATTGATTTCTTCATTGCCAAGCTGAAGCTGCAGCCTCCCTCTATATATATCTGAGCTGGTGAGGGTGACGATTGGGATCCCAACCACAATCAACGGTGTGGATCCCTCGGGGATGTCAAAGACATGGAAGTCTAAGAACACCTGAGTATCCCGCAAGGTTGTTGGAATTACCCGCAAAACACCTTCGCATTTCAAATAACTCTCATTTGTCCATTGCAGATGCATGGTAGACCTTGATAGTGGCTGTGTTGGGTAGTAGTCATCCATTACGTGCTTAGGGATTATATTGACTCCTACCCTTGGGTCATAGATAATATCTTGCGGTTGAAGCCTTGATACTTGGCCAGGGATGACACTGGGGTCTGGATAGAATTTGATTGCTCTTGTGTCCAGCCGTTTCTCCTCTAGCCAATCCCGATTAATAGCTGCTGAAAGCCAGAGCGGGTCCTCCTTCATGTGTTCTTTATGATCTGGTAATACGTATGCTGGTTTGGAGGTCTTGATGAAGCATTGGTCCTGCTTGGGCAACCGAGAGGCGTCGCAAAAGTCCATGAATATTTCATCCTCGAAAGAGAACGGAGGTGCCGACGGAGGAACCGCCAAGGCTAAACTGACCCTCTCAGTTTGCCATGACGATGGTTTTGGGACTTCCTCGATCTGAGGGGGTGATGGTGAAGATGGGTGACATGGTGTTTGTCTCTCTTCATGATCAAGTGACTTGGGTGGCTTCTGTGGAGGTGGTTCTTCTAATGCACCAAGGTCAGAAGCCTTCTCGAGGATTTTGTCGAGAATTTTTCTTCCCTCAGAGGGTTTTAGGTGTGAGAACGATCCTCCTGAGGCTAAGTCGAGGCAGAGATCGGCACCAGGTGAGAGACCTCGGATGAAGTGCTGCAACAACATTGCCTCTGGAATTACCAAGTCTGGTCCAGAGGAGACCAGATGGTTGAAGCGTGCCCAAGCTGCCCCCAAAGATTCTCTTTCTTGTTGTCGAAATGGTAAAACTTCGCAACGGAGATCGATAACCTTATTTGGCTGAAAGAAACGGAGACAAAAACTGGCCTTTAGGTCCTCCCAACTCCCTTCTACTTTACCAACTGCCTGCTTGCACCAGATTTTTGCATCCCCCGTTAATGCAAACAGAAAAAGCAACCATCGAAGTGTTTCGCCGGACATTCCCGAGATGACCAAACAGCTGCATAACTGTTCAAACTCCCGGAGGTGTGCGTAGGGACATTCTGATTCCAATCCCCCGAATGATTGGTCCCGAACCATGGCTATCAAGCCGGGACATAGCTGATAGCCTTCTGTGATGATAGGTGCGGATGATGGTGGAGGCTCCAAACAACCGCCCTTTGGAGCGGCGAGATGATAGATAGGCGTGGAATCCATATGATAGGGTGATATGTGGTATTTGGTGGGGATATATGTGGTGGTTGTGTATGGTGTGAGTATGGACGATCCTGAGTTCTAGTCAAATTAGCTACCGTACGATCCTGAGTTCTAGTCAAATTAGCTACCGTTCCCCGGCAACGGTGCCAGAAAAGCTTGTTGGCATTTCTTACCCTACTGAAATAAATCCGCAAGCGCACGGAAACACGTTGTAGCCTTTCACCCAAAAGTATTCCAGGGTATCGAAATCCACGAGGAACGAGGAGTAACTCAACGTAAAACGGATAGAACCGAACAGTGAAGCCAGCAATTGTAGAGATATATAACAGAACAGAGCAAGATCACTACTTTAAATAAAACAACTTAACTTTAGTTAACAAACTAGTACTCTACTCAACCGGTTTACTTGGACACCGATACTGTAGAACCACTTCCGGGTACCAGAGTGCTGATAACCCAGACGAGAAAGGCGGGTGCTACAGATCTCAGCTATGCGTCGATGACTACTTATCCGAACGACGGGGTTGGACTACACAGGACACGCACCTGTTGTCACCAGGTGGGACTACCAACCAAAACTGCGTGGGATAAGACACCTTCCAAGGTAAACTCTTATCTAGACACCACGTCTATACGAACGAGTTTACTACTACACTGGTTCGAAGCCAGAGAGCAAGCACAACTGTATAGCTAAACTACATAGAGAACACTTGGTACCCGTAAACTATTAAGCATAGAACTGATAATGTAAATAAAGCAAGTATGAAATAAATAAAGGAAGGGGCAAGGAACTTTACTGTATTCTAGAAATATAGTAATAATTCCCCTGAGAAAAAGAGCTCGGGAACAGAATACCAGAGAGAAATCCGACTCCTTCACTCTACAACTCACTACTCACTCTTGATACAATTGGCTCTCTTTACAATGCCAAGGGTAGCCTCACTACTATACTCTACACTCAACTACACAACCACACTATGCTTCTATTGATCCACCACACCTTGCAAGTGACGTCCCGGGGGGTATTTATAGCTTGGAGACCGAGGGGGGGTACTTATAGGTGCCCTAGGTCGGTTGTGGGTGTATGTCGGTGGTCGGCCGACCAAGACGGTGGCTGGCCGACCTTGGGGGAGGTCGGCCACCCTTTGGGGTGGTCGGGCGACCATCCGATGAACCGCCTTTGGCCATCCAACGGCTGATCTTGACTCCTGATGTCGGTTGGTGGTTGCCCAAGTCGGTTTGCATGTAAAACGGTTAAGCCACATGGTCGGCCGACCGCATGATTTACCGACTTAGTGCATCCGACGACTGAGAATGCTTCTCCAAATTGGTTGGCGGTTGGAGTAGTTGATACACATGCAAAACAAGGCCAGTGCATGGTCGGCCGACCATGGTGAATGGTCGGGCGGCCACCTGATTGGCTGTATGTTGTTCCCCTCGGATCGCTGATGTCATCAATCCTTTGTATGAGGGCCTTCCGATGCTTAGATGCATTATATACTTGATCCAACGGTTGTATTTGACGTGTTTTGTGTTTCTTTTCATGCAGGTCCAAGATTGGTAACGTGGCAGGGTCAAACGGCCATGGGCTATGGTCGGGCGACCATGCCTCTTGGGCCTAGGCTGCCTGGTGGGCTGCCCAACCCTCCTGATGGTCGTACGACCCAAGGAGGAGGTTGCCCGACCCTAGAGGTGGTCGGGTGACCCAGGGAGGAGGGCGGCCGACCCTGGAGATGGTCGGGCGGCCATGGGTGTTTAGCCCATTGCCTCTCCCCTTGCCTCATTGCCTCTATTTTGTTCAATTTTCCATTGTTTTGAATATGAAGAACTCCTGCGTACAACTTTCATGCATAGCTCGTGGAACTAGTTAGAAATAAGTGAAAACTTAGTAAAGCATACTCTAAGACATGAAATGTTGGTGGTCGAAATGGGTTTTATCGACCGCCAATAATCGGCTCCCGACGGCTTTGACCCATCAGCTCATTTCAACCGTCCGAGTGTCTTCTTGCGGGTTAGTATAGATAAGTGAAGTATAATAAGAAGATAATAAACCTATTTAGAACATGAACGACCAACTAACCTAGATTGGTGAACCTCCAGATAAGTTCATCTAGAACATAAAACACATATAGGACATGTAAAAACAGAATGCTAGGTGTATATCGATATCTCAAATTGTCGTATGCATATGTTACGACGCATATCGTGAATTGTAGCAACTGTACAAGCTATATACCTAGTTATATGCTATCGATCTATGATGTGAAGCGTAGAACAAGAAGTAGATCAAGCATGCGAGATAACTAGGTAGATCTCCCCAACAACAATGCTTAGCGAGATCTATCATGTTAATCGTAAGACGATGAGCAACCCTAACACAATCTATAAGAGAAAACATTAAGATAGCATGACGCTTACTTTAAAACCCTAGAATAGGAGTAGCGATGCGCAAAAAATGGTGGCGAGACCTGCGCCATTGGGAACATATATCGCCGTGTTTATTTCCGAAGGAAGATTACATATTTATAATCCATAGACTTGGACGTTACGTCCAACTATCCGAACTAGTCCACCGGGCCAATTGATGCTCGGGCGACCATGAAGTCCATTAGCCGATTCCGTTAGCAATACTAGATCCACAACAAGTGGACTGTGCGCAGTACATGCCGGACCGTCCGGTGTGTGTTTCCATCGAACCGTACGGCGTGTGTTTACTACACTATCGTGGCTCATTTTGCATCCATTCTATTGGTTGTTTGAGCGAGCGATTCCGCTAAACTTTCATTATTGCGTCCTATGGTCAGTAGCACTCTGGTTGCTACATGATCTTGCACCTGAGGGTTTTTGGTTTAATTTTTTTTAAAGCTAACTCTTTCGATATTGTGTATTTTTACTATATTACATATCTACAACGTAGAATACATCAGCAGCGATTGCCCCAACGCTGAAACCGGATGTTTGATGAGAACCATCACCAGCGAGTTTATTTGCTATTTGCCACCGGATACATTTGGCTTCTCTAAGGCTGTCTCCAACAACGTTTCTCATCCCAATTCCTCAAATCTCATCCCACTCTGTACGTCACATCATTTGCAGCGCAAAACAGTATCGAACAGTGTCGCTACAGTGTTTTGTGGTTCCCATTGGAGACAGCCTAAGTAGCCATTTTCGCCGTGGGCTTTGCAAAAATGCCACCTACGAGAATGCCACCAGCCACATGTATCTTCTTATCCAACCCGTGGCGCCTCCTCACCCATATCAAGTCAGCCGCCACTCCTTGCTTCCTTTCCCTCCGAGCGCCCCAATCCTCCATGGCCATCGTTCCTCCTCACCTTTGAGACATGGGCGCTGTCGCCTCCGTTGTTCCCTCCTATGGTGCCACTGGCGACGCGAGCGAAGATAAGGGCCACCGGGGGCCCTCCTCTCTAGTGTCCTGGTGATGTGTGTAGGAGCCGTGGCGGCCAACTCTTGCGCCGTGCTGCTGCTTCGAGGACAGGAGAGGTGTTGGCACTGGCGCTGAGAGAGAAGAATGGTGCCGGGAACAAGACCATCTGGCTTGCCTCAAGCTCGCAGAGGATGGATGGAAATGAAGCATAAAGTCAGATGTGCCATTTCCCGTGAAAAAGGAAGAGGAGAATGAATAAAAAAGACAAAATGACAATGCCATTACTGCGCAACCGAAGATGAAAAATAGTTACTCACAGGGAGTACTTGCAAAAGCCATATGCATACCATACGGTGACAAAGAACCAATGCTCTCTTTAGAACAAAGGAATTTTTTTCTATTCATGTGTTTTTTAAGTGATTCTTGCTCTCTTTAGAACAAAGGAATTTTTTTCTATTCATGTGTTTTTTAAGTGATTCTTGTAAAATTTCTATGTTAATTTTATGAAATTCCTGCGCTGCGCAAAGGCGTCTGAACCCGTCACCAACACCGTTGAACACACGCGGCAGCCCCGCACCCCAGCGCACGAAAAAGCGGGCGGAGCGGGGAGAAGAGCACTGCCGCACTGGACTGGAGCAGAAAGGAGGGGCAACGCGCCGCGCTTGCTTGTCGTCCCCTCTCAGGGCTCCCAGCATTCCCACCGCATCACCACCAACCCCGCTCCCCTCTTCTGCCCCATTCAGAAAATCCCACGCTCCTCACCGCCCCCCTCCCCACCCTCCCCAAACCCCCGGCCCGGCGCCCAGATCTACCCCATCGCCTTGCAGCGTCCTCCCCCGCCCCGCGCCCTAGGGCACCGCGCCGCCCGGAGGAACCCACGGCGCCGGCGCGATGCGGGTGCCGTGTTGCTCGCTGTGCAACTTCCGGTACGACGAGGAGGAGCGGACGCCGCTGCTCCTCCACTGCGGCCACGGCTTCTGCCGCGCGTGCCTCTCCCGCATGCTCGCGGCCGCCCCCGGCGCCACGCTGCCGTGCCCGCGGTGCCGCCACCTGACCGCCGTCGGCAACTCCGTCTCCGCGCTGCGGAAGAACTTCCCCATCCTCTCGCTCCTCTCAGCGTCCCCCTCCTCCCCGTCCTTCCTCCACTCCGACTCGGGGTCGTCGTCCGACGGCTCTGACGACGAGGACAACTTCTTCGCGCGCCCCAGCCGCCCCTCAGCTTCCGCGCCGCCTGCCGCTGCGCCGCCCGGATGCGGCTCATTCGACCTGGCCTCGCACCCGGACCTCAAGCTCGCCCGCCGCATCGGGAGCGGCCCGCCAGGGCCCGCCGGGCAGGAGGTGTGGGCCGGAACGCTGTCCCGTGGCGGTGGCGGTGGTGGGGCCAAGCGGTGCAAGCACCAGGTGGCGGTGAAGAGGGTGCCTGTTGCCGCGGGGGACGGGCTCGAGGGGGTTCAAGAGGAGGTGGAGCGGCTGAGGCGCGCCTCCACATGGTGTCGGAATGTATGCACCTTCCATGGCGCCGTCAGGGTCGGTGGCCACCTCTGCTTCGTTATGTATCGCTACGCGGGGTCTGTGCAGGGGGAGATGCGGCAGAATGGTGGGCGTCTCACGCTGGAGCAGATTCTCAGGTGTGGCATTGCGTAATTTGCTAACGTGCATACCTAATAGTATTGAATAGTTTCTTATTTCTGCGGCTGTCTTACCGTTGATCACTGGAAATGGGCTGTGCTGCAAACATAGATTGTATCGCAACATCACATGAGCACATACATCTTTTAATATACGTGTTCATGTGCATGAGTTTTTGGACCTTCAACCCAGTATAAGAAGCATGCCTAGCTCGAGCGTCCACTAAAGGTGACGTCGTGGTAGTATGATAGCTTGATTTGTGCCGTGTAAAGTGGTCTATTGATAAATGGCGTTATGCAATTTGACCTTGTTGGGTCTTTGATGTGGCTACCTGGCTACATGTCCGGTTATGGCTGGGTGAGTGCTTCTTGCTTCTTTGTTTGTTTTTGTCATCCGTTTGTTGTCGTGTTATAGGGTACGAACTTCGAAGAACGTCACCACAATAGCAATTAATGCTCGTCATATTAGTTGACTTTTCTGCACAACATATTTTGTGAGTAACATAACTTTGTCTTGCATTTTGTTTGTTGAGTCAATTACCATCAAGTTACCAAGATGTGCAACTTCATTTATGCCTACTATCAGTTAACAGAGCGACCAAAAGTCCACAACGTATGCTGAGGACATTAAAGTACCTATGACATGCATTCTTGTGAGTAAAATTTTGATAATGCGTGTTGGTGCCAGCATATCATGAAGCACTGCAGTTTTCCCAGCAATGTTAGGCACTGCCACATTTAACATTTCTCCACAAGACCGACTTAGTCTTTAGAATGGAAGTCCTGAAGCAATATGCGATCATCATTGTCAGCTCTAACTTTTGTTCAAAGGTTCTATATGTTACATTTCTGCGCAAAGGAGGCAATTTCTGTATTTTTTGACTGTTGTTGGATTTCTTACAATATGTTGACAAGGGCAATCCAGCTAACATATCAAGTAGATTGCCTGTTTTGGATGCAACCAAATCAACAATGGTGCATATTTCCAAGATTTTGTATACAGCTAACTGTTTATCAGGTGATGACTACAAATATAGTTTAGGTTGGACAATGCTTAATTGCATGCCATTATATGCCAAATTCTTTACTTCCTCAATTATGGAAACCTGTCCTTTTTCACTTTCTTAGATATGGGATTTCTTTATAGCACTTTTGAGCGTTTCCGGATTCAGAGGATGTTTCAACTGTGGATTTGACCAAAGTTGATAATTAACATTAACAGTGTGGTAGCGATACCCTACTCTATTTACTCAACTGCACCATCTCTACACTGAACACCATGTGAATTTTCTAAACTTCTTGAGTTAGCTTTGCTGACAATTTATCTAAATAAACCTATGTTGGAATGAAAAATAACAACAACAAAGACTTTTATACACAAACAAGTTGGGGTAGGCTAAAAAGGAAAAATAAATCTATGGTGGTGTATTATTTTAATGCTTCAATGGATTGGAAAGTTACATTACAGGCAATTCTGAAGTTAGAATGATAGCCTACATCAAACCCCTGCCCTTAAAATAAAAAACAGTTCTACCAGAACCATTAAACCATCTTGGGTTCATCTTCATTCTTAACCATCAAGGTAACAATGTAAATTTGTTCTGAGTATGCAGTATTGCTGAGGTACATTTGATGAAAGCTTTTATAATCTGTCCAGTGTCCTCGGCTGATGGACAGAACCATATATAAATACAACTGAGATTTGTAGAATTTCATAACCCAGCATTTCTGCTTTTTCTAACAGTCTAAGTAAGCAACAGATTCTCATAAGCCTACACTGAAGCTACCTTTTGTATTGATTTTATTTTTTTATGCTTAGTGCATGAAACCGTTCATCACATTAGTAATATTAGTTATCTACTATCTTTCAAAGGCACCCATATTCAGTTTTTTTGCCTTTGAATGATAGTCCTCAGCTTTACCAATAAGTCTATTTTTGTTGTAATTGTCCAGTGTTTTTAACATTCTCTGGCATTCTTAATCAGCTTCGCACTGTTTGTTAATCCTTTTTTCAACTGTGTCGAACTACTGATGAGTTTTTTCATGTACCTGACTTTGCAGGTATGGAGCAGATATTGCCCGTGGAGTAGCTGAATTGCACGCAGCGGGTATTGTTTGTATGAGCATAAAACCATCAAATATTCTATTGGATGCAAATGGACATGCGGTCGTTTCAGATTACGGACTTTCAGCAATTCTAAAGAACCTTACTAGTAGGAGAGTACCTGACGATTCCAGTGCTGGCATTGATGCTACACTGCTTAGCCCCAATTATACAGCTCCAGAGGCATGGGGACCCTTGAAGAAGTCGTTGAATATGTTTTGGGATAGTGCAAACGGCATATCACCAGAGTCAGATGCATGGAGTTTCGGTTGCACACTTGTGGAAATGTGTACGGGCGCTGTTCCGTAAGTAGCATGATTATTTCATTTTTTATCCTTAATATTTTGTGAATGATTCGATTTGATGCTCATTGAAATGCAGATGGGCTGGGCTAAATGCAGATGAAATCTGTAAGTCGGTTGTAAAAGAAAAGAAGCCACCACCTCAGTATTCAAGAGTAGTAGGTGTAGGTCTTCCTGGGGAGTTGTGGAAGATGATTGGCGATTGTTTGCAGTTCCGACCTTCAAGAAGACCATCCTTCCAGGATATGCTCAAAACTTTCCTCCGACATCTTCTGGACATACCGCGGAGCCCACCTGCTAGTCCTGAGAAGTAATTCCTTCATCTGACTTTGCATTACTTTATGGTGAAAGCATAATACTCCATTCAAACAAGGCGTATAAAAAATTGAATAGATTCCCAAAAAACAAGGCACATGGGCTCATGGAGAATTTGGTATCTTCGATACAAATACCCTTGCCCACGTGATTGATCGCCTGCAGATTTAGATTGTTAATGGGCATCCTTTGCAATGAACACATGGAGGAACACACCATTCTTTTCGCGGGTAATACGTGTGGCAATGTGGTCAATCGTTTGCGCTTTCCTCCCATGCAGCATCAAAACAGGGCCATGCCTGCAGATTCCCTTCTGCTATGCAACAACAGGATCCACTAATCATGCTGAAGTAATCCTGCTGAGGGGTAAAGGTGTGAGATAACACTGTGCATGCCGTGTGCTAATATTCACGCTGTGTTTTATGCGCCCTGTTTTTTGGGATCGATGGAGTAAATGGAGGCTCAAAGCTTTGTAGAATCATCCCCTGAAATTGTAGCGGCAAATAGCGGAATATCTTCAAGCTAACAGTTCCTGAAAATTCTTATATCTTCAATTATATATGCATATTATTTTACGAACGTATTTTTTGACATAGTTACTTGCTTATGCAGTGATTTCACAAATGAAAGCTTGCCCAATGGCATAGAACCTGAAACAACCTCCATCCTAGAGAAGGTTCATGATAATCCAAATGCCTTGCATCATCTTGTATGTGAAGGAGATGCTGCTGGTGTTAGGTTTGTCCCTTACAACACTTGTTTAGTTGCACGTACATCATAACTGTTTCACACTAAACCTTTTGCAAATACCAGGGATCTACTTGCAAAGGCTGCATCAGAGAGAAACGGTAGTTTAATTCGTTCTCTCTTAGAAGCACAAAATACCGACGGGCACACTGCCTTACATTTAGCATGCAGCCGAGGCTCGGCAGAGCTTGTGGAAGCTATTGTGGCATACCAAGAGAATGTAGACATATTAGATAAGGATGGAGACCCTCCTATAGTTTTTGCTTTGGCTGCTGGTTCTCCACGATGTGTTCGTGCACTTGTAGGCAGGTCTACTAGTATCAATTCCAGGCTCGGAGAAGGCCTGGGTCCTACTCTTGCCCATGTCTGTGCTCATCATGGTCAACCAGAGTGTATGCAGGTATGTCATCATGCTCACCTCATACTGTTTGAGCTTGCTGGTTCCTATTTTTTTGATTTTGTACGTGTTGTGCAGGAGCTTCTGATGGCTGGAGCGGATCCTAATGCCATAAATGGGAAGGGTGAATCTGTCCTGCATATTGCCGTGTCCAGGAGATATACTGATTGTGCTACTGTCATACTGGAAAATGGAGGTTGCAGATCGATGGGCATACGAAATTGTGATGATAAAACGTAAGAAATATCGAACTAGTGTCTAGTGGAGTGGACATTCAGTGATTCAGCTCCTATTATCGTGTTCTTTAAATGCTCATCAGCCACTTCAAAAAGTTCTGTTAATTTATTTAAGCTGTGGATGCCTTGAATCTTCTCCCTTTGCATCTTTTATCTGTCTAGTGTTTACTAGTTAGTTCCTTGTTGTGACATTTCACTATCACGTTAATAGGCCATTGCATCTATGTATTGAGACATGGAACACGGCTGTGGTAAGAAGATGGGTTGAAGTTGCATCGTTAGAGGAGATAGCAGAAGCGATTGATGTACCCAGCCCTGTTGGGACAGCTTTATGCATGGCAGCAGCTCTTAAAAAGGAGCACGAGGAAGGTAACTTCTGGCTTTGCTTCTATTGCATTCAGGAGATATAAAGACATAGTTCTATAGTTCTGTGTTTGGTTATACCGCTCTGAGCAAATCTGTATAACAGTTCCCAAGTCTAGGATATCTGGACAATCCTGTGTTTCTATTTATTGCAGATTCTGTTTTATTCTAATAGTACGATTGACTTGCATTTGCTAGAGGGTCGTGAGTTGGTAAGAATATTGCTCGCTGCTGGTGCTGATCCTACAGCACAAGATGATCCACATTGTAGAACTGCATTACATACTGCTGCAATGATTGATGATGTGGAACTGGTTAAGGTAAAGGCCATCTTTCTTGGCTTGATTTTTCCCCTACACTTCTCTTCTGTTTCATACGTACCATGATATGACTTTTTTTTCCTTTGTTATATTTTTAATAATGGCAGATCATACTGGAAGCAGGAGTTGATGTAAATATAAGAAATGATCAAAATACAACCCCACTCCATGTTGCACTTAACAGAGGTGCAAATTCGTGTGTTGGTTTGCTTTTAGCAGCTGGAGCAAACTGCAACATACAGGTTTGCCATCTTACTCCTTTTCCTCCTTCATATAATATTTGTAGAGAGCACCTGGTAAATTAGTATAATAAACTACTCTTGTCAACTCAATATTAGAAGATGTACATACTGTAGTGATACTAACTACTAAGTGGGACTTGTGCTGAACCTCTTCGTAATTTATTGTCCATTCCGATTCACTTTGTACTGAATCATTTTTGCACTATATTTTATTATCTTGCCATGGAGTTTCTATAAGAATATAATATATATATACACCTATAAAATGTGTGATGGCATTTAGTGTGTCACATTTATTTTTTATAAGCAGTATAATATGTATTCATTCAATGATCATAATTTGCTCAAATGCTATGGTTCTCAGGGTCAGTATGCACTGTTGTAGTGTTATATTTTTGCATGCTACACACAAATATGTTTCTTTTTGCTGTGTTGCTTTTTATCATGGCAAGTAGAAAACTGAAGCGTTTAGCCAATTAGATATATTATACGGAAATCTAATTGCTCCAAGGATTGTTTTCTAATAAGAAAAAACAAAATGAAAGGAAAAAGACAAGTAAAAAGACTAAAAACTCATCCTAAACAACTGGGATACATCAGTCTGTATAAGAAGGTAAGGTCTGACTTAAAATACTTCGGCAGCCTCTAACCAGTGAACACAGTTTTTTCCCAAATAAACCTAGCTATTAGGAGACGCTTTGTCTCAAATGTATTGTGCTGAACTCAATGTTATGTGCCAACAAAGATAGAGCTACTCCTGTACGCCATCTGCATCCAGAGTGTTTTGTGTCTGTTGGCATTGTAGCCGCAGCTGCAGCACAAGCGGAAGCATCAGAAGTGATCAGTTGAATTATCCCATGTCATCCCTATAACCACTGGGCTCCAGCACTCATGGCTGGATGTATTGAGGATAGACTGGAAAAATTGAAGCGCCCTCTTGGGTGCCTTACCAGCTATAAACATCGAGAATAATAGAAATTTGATTTGGCAACATACATAATGCTCTAATGTTTGCTACTACACATAAACCAGTTCAAGCGCCACAGGGCCTGAGGCCACAATGCACACCCCCCCTCACCTCCGCCTGCGTGCGTAATCAGTCTCATGGACAACCTGCTTCCCTCCTTGCGTCGCTGCTTCTGTAGCTGCACAAGACAGAGCCCACCAATCAGCCCTTAGTAACCAAGTTCCTGGGTCGACAGGGTTGAGGAACGAGGACGTGGTATACTACTAAACTTGGATTTTAGTAATGTGGAGACGAGATTGTTCTCGCGTTCTTGGAACGGAACGAACGTTCCTGGGACGAGGAATGTGGCATAGTTCTATGTTCCTGGTTACTAAGGATCAGCCTCACTCCATGCCGTGTGCGGGGAGCACGAGGACGTGCTGTGTCACATGTGAAGCCCCCATGCCTGGAGCCACAATCCCGTCCCTGACAGGGCCGAAACAAAGCAGGACCCATCGTCATACAGCGCTCGCCCTTCACATCGCTTGAGACCTGGATCAAAGTCCGACGCAGGCCGCGACACTCATGCCGTTTCCACGCGTTCACAACGGCCCAAGGCACACACAGCTACACATCCCTCTTACCTGCCCAATGTGGCTGCCCATTGACCTGATGAGAAGCTGCTAGCTGCCCCCACTGGTCATGTACGTCTGCGCCTCCCGGGACGAGTTCGGGCCTGACTACCTGACTCCCACGCGAGAAACCCCACGAGCACGCGACCCTCCCGCATGAGAATCCGCGAGAAACCCCGCGAGCATGTGCACCGCGTGCCGAGACGTGGAGATGTCCGGAGGCGCGTCGAATTGCGGCTGTGCGAGCAGAAGCACTTAGGTTTTAAGGAATAAGGCACCTTAAAGGGCAGCCCGGTGCATATCCCGCTTGTGCGGGGTCCGGGGAGGGGTCGGACCCACTTGGGGTCACCTTCAATTCCCAAAATGTTATAAAGAGCACAGCACCACAGACTGATACTAGTAGTGTAAGACTATGTTTAAGTGTTGGGAAAAGGCTATTTTGCTATTTGACGATCACAAAACTAAGATGGATTGTTTTAGTGGTGGGCATATGATGCGTAGAAAAATGTTAACTTTTCTAATTTTGTGAATTCAATCGGGCCTTCTAAATTACTTTGTGCAATGGAATGGTGAACCACTCATGATCAGTGATGCTATGGCCACCCAAAAAAGAATTAGGATGTAATGAGACTTTTTTGGTGTCATGTTCTAGAGGGACACTTCTATGCTAGTCATTCAGCATGTTAAATATGAAAGTGTATGCTGATACTTATGAATGAGATCAGTCCACATATTTACTTTTTTATGTTAGTCATTCCCTTAGAAGACATATTCAACAATTAAGTGTTGCGGAGATGCGTATGCTGCGTTGGATTTGTGAGCATATAAGGATGGATCGAGTTCGAAACGACGAGATACGGGATCGTCTTGTGGTAGCTCCAATTGAAGAAAAGCTTGTGCAACACCGACTAAGATGGTTTGGGCATGTTCAACAAAGACCTCCAGAGGGCAGAGGCACCAGTGCATAGCGGCATCATAAGGTGGAACAATGATGTGAAGAGAGGTACGGGCCGGCCATATTTGACCTGGGAGGAGGCAGTTAAGAGAGATCTAAAAGATTGGAATATAATGAGAGAGTTAGCCTTGGATAGAGCTGCTTGGAAAGCAGCTATCCACGTGCCTGAGCCTTGATTAGGCTCTTCCTTGTGCTTCTTTCCAAAATTTTCTAAAACCCTTGTTTTTCTTGTTGAAAGCAACTACTCAAAATTTTTTTTTTTTAAAAAACTTTCCCCTTTCTAGCGGTTTGGTCTGGGTTTCTACTCTAGCCTACCCCAACTTACTTGGGATTAAAAGGCTATGATGTTGTTGATTTGTTCCCTTAGAAGTTGGAATGTGGTGTAGGAAGGCCTTACTGTCAGTCTTCTGCCTGTTTTTTATTCCATTTTTTGGGTTATTTTGGACTTTTTTCAAGTCTGTAGTTATGGTACACTGGTCTGATTCATTATACCATTTTCAGTACACCCTTATCACTTTACTCGACCTAGTTTTACTGCAATGTATTCCAGAACTAAATTGTTTTATGTATTTAATGTTACACTATTTGGTTAATCAGGATGATGATGGTGACAATGCTTTTCACATAGCTGCTGATGCAGCAAAGATGATACGTGAAAACCTGTCTTGGATTGTTCAAATGCTACAACAGCCGTCACCTGCAGTCGATGTTAGAAACCACCGGTAAGCAACTAATGAAGGAATTCAGTTTCCTTGGTTTTCACTTTACATATGTTATTTGTTGGGTTAGTCCCACATTGGCAGTGGGGGGAGTGATGAGCCAAATTAAATAGTGGGGGAGTCCCTCACCACTTGGGCTAGCTTTTAAGGATGCAGAAAGGCTCCCTCCCCAGTCTCTGAGCCAATAATTGGTATTATAGCATGATTCACTATCTTCGCCCGTCATACACTCGGATGGTGTAGGCCTAAGGGCCAGTGGACTGTGTGTGCCTGTGATGGACTGGTCAGTGCCGAGGGACATCAATGTGTAACAGGGGAGTTTGTTGGATTAGTACCGCATTGGTAGTGGCGGGGGGGGGGGGGGTGTTGAACCAAGTTAAATAGTGAGGGAGTCCTCACCTCTTGGCCCTTTGGGGCGCAGAAAGGTTCCCGCCCCAGTGTTTGGGCGAACAGTTTTTAGGTTTGGGTACTCTTTGGAGATGATATAAATATATGTAGGGAGATAGATGTGCACATGAAGATATGGGAACCCAATTTTAGATATGAAGATGAAAATATGAAGGATCCTTCTGTAGGGTACACCAGACTAGTTGTATGGTGATGCCGAAGGAAACAAGCAATATGAGGCAAAATATGATTATTGCTTAAATATGTATATTTTTAATTTGTAACCTTCTCTTTGCAATGCTGTTTGAAATTTTCCCTTGAAATTTGGTTGCACGAATGAAAAAAAATCCATGGTTAATCTGTGTTTATTTACTATATATTAACAAATTTGAACAATACCCCTATAAAATTGCAGTGGCTGGATGCTACGAGATTTTCTTGAGAGGCTTCCACGAGAATGGATTTATGAAGAGCTGATGGAAACACTTGAGAACAAAGGAGTTCATCTTTCCCCAACCATGTAAGGAACTTGTGTTTCTTTTTGAGTAACTTGCACGAAACTACACATACTTCTGTGAGGTTTTAACAAAATGATACTCGGTCATATGTTTAGCTAAACTACACTTTTTGACAATTTTTCACACTAAATAACATACTCTAACCATCTACCAGGACCACCTATGAGTGATATTCATGACACAAAAGGGGGTAAAGGCGTTTGCTCCACCCCACAGCCACAAATCCGTTGTATCACCCAGCAGGCTATAGCTGTTTGGTTTACCCCCAGGGCCTGGCACAGGCATCAATCCCAGGCGTAGGATTTTGAGCGCCTAGGGACAGGATTTTGAGCGCCTAGGGACAGGATCGATGACTGGCCAGCTCCTTGCCTGGGAGGACACGAACCAAACATGCATGCTCCCATGCCTGGCCAGCTCTTTGCCTGGGAGGACACGAACCAAACATGCATGCTCCCATGCCTGGTCCACATGACATAAGATTACTACCATGTATCTGTTAGAGGGCCCCATTGAGAAGAGTAATTTGTACAAATTGTCTTTTCCTTTGATAGGCTTGCCAAAAGAATCAAGCTTTCGTAGAAGTGTAGGTTTTTTATCAACATAATTTCATGAATCCACTCTTGCTTTTATTTATCGTTTTGCAATACATTAGGTTGCTTTAAAATGTTAGTTCTAGCTGGGCATCTTGAATACGCACATCCCTTTTTATAACACACTCTTTGGACATTAGTAATCTCCTGAATGTTGCCTTCCTGATTATATGTTCGATTTTTTTTGTAAATAGGGTATTCACATATTTTTTGAGTTTCCATTACAATTCTAGAATTTGGAAAGTTTGCTTTGCACATTTTAGAATGGCAAGTAAATAGGAAAGTCATGTTATTTGCAAATGATCTTAGTAATTCATTTGTTTTATGCTTTAATCAGATACGAGATTGCAGATTGGGTGAAATTTAGAAGAACTGTTACTTCACCGTCTTTTGGCTGGCAAGGTGCAGGACCCAGAAGCATTGGTTTTGTCCAGTCCATTGTAGACAATGAACACCTTATTGTGTCATTTTGTACTGGAGAAGCCCGTGTTTTGGCAAGTGAAGTTATCAAAGTCATTCCACTAAATAGGGGCCAACATGTGCAGCTCAAGCCGGATGTTTCAGAACCAAGGTAAATCAAGTTTGATCCTTCATACTTTTGATACTACAGTGCCTAACACCTCACTGTGAACTGAATAAATCAATGCCTATTATGTTCATAGGAAAGTTTTTCTTCTTTATCTGCTATTCAGTACATTCCATTATCCTGTTCCTGAATCACTTTATTATTTATCTGGAAACAGATTATTAAATTAGCAAAGACCTGATATTTAATCTACCCTGGTATTAAAAAAAAGGCAAACTGGACTGGAGATCAACAATGTGTCTTTCATCTGTAGATACAGTAGAAAACCCAGAGTGTTGTGCTAGCATATAGATTTCCTAATGATTTATTGCTTATTTAATCTAGCATTCTATGAACTTGTAGTTCAGTCTCAAACAAAACTTGAAGGAAGCCTTTCAATCTCTGTTCTAGGCTCCTCATTGATCCTATGTGGTTCAAGTGATGATAGCCCACAAATGTTGCTTTGCCTTTGTCTGATACAAAACTTGAAGTTGCAATTTCTTCCTACTGCAAAAAATGAAGTTCAAAACGGTGGAAACTGGAATATATAGGTGCCATTTTCATGCTAATGGTACTGGTGTGATCATTCAGCTGAGATTGTTTTGTATGCCATGTGGTAACCTAAAAATGTCTGGAATGCCTAAAGGAAAAAAGAACTGCACTAAACTTGTTGGTCAGCTGTTTGGCATTTGAAATTGTCATTTGGGATCACCATCTAATATTCTCTTGTCAGATTTGGATGGCGTGGTCAGTCGCGGGATAGCATTGGGACGGTTCTCTGTGTCGATGATGATGGAATCTTGAGGGTTGGTTTCCCGGGAGCTTCTAGGGGATGGAGAGCTGATCCTGCTGAAATAGAAAGGGTTGAAGAATATAAGGTTGGTAACTGGGTTCGGATTCGTCCCTCACTGACGGTCGCTGTACATGGCATGGAGTCTATTACACCTGGAAGTGTTGGTATCGTATACTCCATCAGACCAGATAGCAGTCTTCTGTTGGGCCTTTGCTATTTGTCCAATCCATGGCTTTGTGAACCAGAGGAAGTTGAACATGTTGACCCATTCAAGGTAGTTTCTTGAACTATCTACCACTTAATGTATGGCTTCTTTGTAGTTGCTTCCTGTCCAAGGTTATTATTTGAAATGTCAACTGTTTAATATATTATCCATCTGTTCTCTTGTGTTTGCAATCCCTTGTATCTGTCCCTTTGGTACTGCATGGCTTTTATCTGCACTACCCTTTGGTTATATAATCATCTTTGTAAGAGCCGTATCACCAATGTTTTGCTATTGGTTTGTCAATTCCAATTAGATTCAGCAGATGCAGATCTGTACAGCAATAGGAACTCACCTTTCATGTATCTGTGCTGTGACATTTTGGTCACCTGTTGGTCTTGCTTAATTTGATGTTCTTGTTTTTTATTTTTCCCCAGATTGGGGACCAAGTATGTGTAAAGAGGTCTGTTGCAGAGCCAAGATATGGATGGGGTGGCGAGACTCATCACAGCGTGGGAAAAATAATTGACATTGAGAGTGATGGTCTGCTCATCATTGACATTCCTAATCGGGATACAACATGGCAGGCAGATCCATCGGACATGGAAAAGATTGAGAACTTTAAGGTATAAACTTCTTAATATTCACATTTGGTTCTATTCTCATTTTTTATCCTTATCTCCAATTTCTATTTGCAGGTTGGCGATTGGGTTAGAGTCAAAGCAACAGTACCTTCACCCAAGTATGGCTGGGAAGATGTGACTCGTAATAGCATGGGAATAATTCATAGTCTACAAGATGATGGTGATGTTGGTGTTGCTTTCTGCTTCAGAAGCAAGCTTTTTCTTTGCTCAGTTGCTGACGTGGAGAAGGCACAACCATTTGAGGTAGGTGAAAAAGTTCATGTTTCACCTTCTATATCTGAGCCACGCCTTGGATGGTTAGATGAAACTGCAGCAACCATTGGTGCAATATCAAGGATTGACATGGATGGGACTTTAAATATCAAGGTTTCTGGTAGAAAAAGCTTGTGGAAGGTTGCTCCTGGTGACGCTGAGAGGCTTTCAGCTTTTGAAGTTGGAGACTGGGTCCGTATGAAACCAAGTGTTGGGAGCAGATCTACTTATGACTGGAATAGTGTTGGGAGAATAAACATTGCAGTAGTCCATAGCATTCAGGACTCTGGTTACTTGGAGTTGGCTGGTTGTTTCAGGAATGGGAAATGGTTAACTCATAATACAGACATTGAGAAAGTGCAGCCCTTTAAGATTGGTCAGCATGTTAGGTTCCGTGCCGGAATTTCAGAGCCTAGATGGGGATGGAGAGATGCCAATCCTGATTCTAGAGGCATAATCGCTGGTGTGCATGCTGATGGAGAACTAAGGGTTGCCTTCTTTGGTGTGCCTGGGCTGTGGAGGGGTGATCCTGCAGATCTTGAAATTGAGAATATCTTTGAGGTTGGGGAGTGGGTTAGGCTGAAGAACGATGCGGATCAGTGGAAATCTCTCAAGCCTGGTAGCATTGGTGTGGTACATGGGGTGGGATATCAAGGTGACGTTTGGGATGGAACCATTCATGTGGCTTTTTGTGGTGAGCAGGAAAGGTGGGTAGGGCCTTCTAGCCAGCTTGAAGGAGTTAACAAGTATGTTGTTGGGCAGCGTGTCCGAATCAGGGGCTATATCCGACAGCCAAGATTCGGTTGGTCTAATCATAGCCATTCAAGTATAGGGACAATCTCATCTATTGACGCCGATGGAAAACTGAGGATTCATACTCCAGCTGGTGCCAGGGCCTGGTTGATAGACCCAGCGGAGGTAGAGAAAGTGGAGGAAGAGGAGGAAATCTGTGTCGGGGACTGGGTGAAGGTTAAGGACTCCATTGCAACCCCCACATATCAATGGGGTGATGTGAACCACAACAGCATAGGGGTAGTTCACCGGGCTGATGATGGAGAGCTCTGGATTGCTTTCTGCTTCTGTGAGAGACTATGGTTGTGCAAAGCATGGGAGGTGGAGAAGGTGAGGCCCTTCCAACAAGGTGACAGAGTACGGATACGACCTGGTCTTGTATCCCCTCGGTGGGGTTGGGGGATGGAGACCTATGCGAGCAAAGGTAAGGTTGTTGGTGTTGATGCCAATGGAAAGCTGAGGATAAAGTTTCGGTGGAGGGATAGACTTTGGATCGGGGACCCTGCTGATATCGTTCTTGATGATGCCCCCTCATTGGTGGAGGCTTCTAATGGCTTTTTTTCATAGGCTTGCGGTATCCTTTTGACCCCATACCTTATTTCTTGCATCCATCCATTTTGCAACGTTTCAAATTTAGTAAGATCTCAACCTGCAGTGGAGTTGCAAGTTGCACATAGTTATCACCGCGTAGGCTTGGCAGGGTCTATTTCATGTTGATAACGGGGGAGTGAAAAGAGTCAGCAATAGTGAAATAGAGTTGATAACCACCACCTAGGTTTTTTCTTTGGTTTACATGTATAATTATGCCACCTGACACCTTTTTTTTTGTTTGTGTATCATACCAGTGTACAGGTTTGGACCTGAACATTAATTTAATTGATAGTGGCCTTGTATGTTTACTCGATTGGTGCCTTTGCGAATATGTTTTGTAATAAGCTCTGATTCGGTCTGGACTGAGTGCATGATGGACAGAGTGTAGATGGAAAACAAGAATACATATTTTGAATACAATTAAATCATTATAAAACGTGGGAATAAAGATGTCTTGAAAAGTGACTATATTAAAATAGGCCACATCACGATCTCAATTGTCATACGTTTGTGAACGGAGAGAACGGAGAGAGTATAAAGCAATCCTAGCTGATTAACGAAGTACTAAGATGATTAGGACTATGCTATATACAGTATCATATACTACAACAGATAATACCGAGTGCACACCAATTTTCAAGATATACACAAATGGGCCCTAGGCGTTCCACGTCTAATCTTCTGGTCTTACATATCACAATTTATTCTTTATCACAATAAAAACAAAATCATATATACATCTAATGAAGTCAGCTTCAACTCATACAACAACCAGTCTAACAAAACCCTACCAGTACTCACCTTAGTGATTTTAAACGAGATGAGGATTAGATCATATGATTTGATTGGGTTGGGGTTTGGGACAGGTGATAACGGCTACTATTGCTATATTTTGTCAATGATGTTCGGTTGTAGGCTGCTCTTAGTGCCAATTATCTTAAGAGTCAATTTATATGCTTTAAAATTTGAATTCAACTGAAGCCAAACAATGTTTCAATTTTTTTGATTGGGTTGGGAATTCAATTTTTTTGCCGCCGTAGCAACGCCCGGCCATGACCTAGTAACGTAGACAAACAATGTTTTGTACACTAAGGTTAGGTGTTTGGGCTCAGCTTCTCTACCTTACCGAAGCGAAGTCACCGGAGCCAACAGGAATTCGGTGAACAGTACTCCCTACCATGAATGATCTACATCCATCTAAAGTCATGTGAACAGTATTTTCCTGAGTCAGAATCCCGAGCGAAAAAGTTTGCACCCAAGCACCAATTATTTAGTTTATAATATGATCCGTGGTCAGGTCTTTTATAGCACCTATGGCGGTAGTTAATTGGTGGCTAGGACACAATTTCCTAGTTGTTAATTAGAAGGTTAGGTCTCTCTGTCCTGAGGAGGGACAAAATACAGGCCACCAATTGCATATTCCTTTGCGAAAAGCAGAGGCCATGCATGCACGGGAGGCCAGATGGAAGAATCAGCTGCATGAGGACACGGTTTTCTGGTCTGATCACTCTACCGAATCCTTAACGCGACGGAATACTTGTCTGAAAGGCGCGCTGCAAATTTGCATGTATACATAGCATGGCCACATACGTAGTACTCTAGTAGGATATATACAATATGAACAAATCTTATTGGGGTGACAAAGTTCGAAATTTTAAACGCCGGCCGCATGTCAGTGAGACATGCATTCAATGGCGTTCTCCAAAGGTGCACGCTTCATACTGCCGTGCATCCAGCTTGCAAGGTGCCGGTGGTATAGTAGCTGCATGCCAAATTGGGGGCGACAGTCCAGCACGATGAACATGCAAACAATCTGAGCCCATTTGCTGGCCAGAGCAGAATGCACTGCCCAAAACACGTGAGACTTGGGTTTCACTGCCCTTTACAGTTTGTTGCCTACACACGAATTAGTAGTGTCATCCGGTGATGTATGCCCTCCCTGGAGCTTTGCTTCAGTTATGGAGGCAAACATGCAAGCAGAATGTTAACACGCTGGCGGACGACAGACGCACAGGGTGTGCTGCGTTAATGCACAGCCACAAGCATGATTACCCTTTTTTTAGATAGTGGAAAAAAGCATGATTACCCGATTAGCCATTCCTAACAACCTGGGCTGGCCATCCAAAACAGACACTTTACTTAAAACTCTGATCTGTTTTGGGACAGGCGTTGATCCTTCTTTTATCCTTTTGGGCATTCTTTACCCCTTTTCTGTTGCTGCAAAGATGGCCAGTGCACATGCACGCCCCAACTGAATGATAGAGTAGCTTGTACATCAATCAAATGCTCTGGAATTGGAGCATCTAGCGACTATGATTTTCAGGTTTGACGCCTGGAATTGGGACAGGCTGTTATTATGTGCAGAACTTTCCATGCTGCTTCTGTGTCAGCTCAGCTCTTGGCTGTATCATGTCCCGGCCTTATCTACAATTTATTGTCCCTGTTGTTGTGTAGACACCTTAGTATTATTTAACGTTGTATTTTGACTTACCATTATTGTGGTTAGGGTCAATGACCTCATATCATCGCAAAAACACCGAAATTTGACAGGAGACACAGCACAAAGCTAAAAAATGGATATCCTTCCAAACAACATGGCGGTTTCCCTGATCCGATGAAGAAGGCCAAAATGGAAAGAAAAAAAAGGCTCAGTAAAACCATTTGAGATTCCTGGCTCCTCCTGTACCTTGTGAATCTGATCATAATGGAAGCAGCAATTGAGCCGAACATAACGTAGCACCCTGATTTTTGGTTACCAGCTTCGTCTGGCTCCAGTACCAAAACCTGATCTGAAACTACCTATCCCATGTTGTCAGCAGGTAGTGTAAAATGTCAAATGGCCAGACACACTGTTGATTTCTGATTGAAACATGTCCCCCGTTATCCATACTTGTGTCGATCGATTTTGTGATCGCTTATTTACATGTGTACTACTCCCATTGTCCAACGTACTCATAGTTTTACACAAGAAGATAATCTTCCTTATAAAGAAAACCAAGAAGGATATCTTGATTAGTTTGTTGTCTCAGACTCGGAAGGTTCAGAGACCAACTACTCGCTCCTACGCCAGCCACCAACTTCGCAGCAGGCATGCAGTTTCAAATCTCATACAGTACTCCGTAGTTGGTAAGCAGAGAAGCTTCGCTCACGAAATCATTGCTCCTGGTATCCCCTTGAATCAGCTGTATGCCTTTAATTTATTTTCGACACAATAATGCATTTCCGGCCTGACTCGTGTTAGCTTACCAAACATTTCTGATTGCCTTTCAAAGGAAAAACATTTCTGATATTATTTAAGCTTCTTGGTGTACCTAGCTAGGTGCAGTTGGTTATGCATATACTAGTATATACTAGCAGAAGAACATGACAAATATATACTCCTAGGAGAGCATACAGTTGCCGGCGGCCTGGGCCCTCGATCCACGCACAGATGAGCAGCACGGCAGCACCCACAACCACAAGCTTACAAAATATGATCCGTTGACAGACTCGTGCCTCCAACTATAGAACGAGCGCGCGATGCATGCTGCGCAACCTCCGGCGTGCCTTTTAGCTGGAACGCATGCAACATCGCAATGCGACGATCAAAATCTTGGACGAAGCCGACGCATCGCCGCATCCGTCGCCGTCGCCGCCGCCGCTATCGTTATCACGCATGCATGCATATGCGTCGCACGGTAGCAGCCCCTGGTCCCTGGCGTATAGTATATGCTCGACTAGCTAGGAGATAGAGCGTGACTGCTCACCGGCAGAGACTTCATTTCAGCCTGCAAATTAAGCTGGCCGGTGGTCACGGGTAGTAAGAGTGCATTGGATATATCGATCGGATGGTCTCGTAGCTGGAAATGGATCCATGGGCAGCATATAAACTTGCATTGGAGGAGCGAAATTTATATGGGATCCCCGGCCGTTGCCACTCACACTATCTCTCTCTTTCAATTTTTTTTTAAAAGGAATGCCTAAAAAAACAGAAAGGGCTGCCTACTTATTTCACGTGCTGGCAAATTGGTAATGGTCTTCTTCCTCGTTATATATGATATACATGCGGTGCGGCACGGTGCTGGTGCACAATACGTGGCGAAATACGTAGCGGCCTGCCCGGCCGGCAGCAACCCAATAAACAACGCGACCACCAATGTAGCAGAGAGCACATGCATGGAGCCCCCCATTCTTCTTGTATATATACACACCAAAACTGTCCCCAGCTCTCTGTGCCGCCCGGCCGTGCTTCACCTTCACTGCAAGAAGTCGTCCGTTTGACTTGACACCTCTGCAAAGAAAATACTGTGGTAATTAATTAAGGCGAGGTCGTCAGTCACGACGTACTCCTCCTACTACTACGCTTGGCCAATGGCCCCTCCCGCTAACACCGGGTCGTGGCATCTGTCCAGGCGCGACCTGTGATTCCCGCCCGAGCCCGAGGTAAATAATCTGTCGGTTGCAAAAACAATCTCATACTGTACATACACTATGATGGAGCGAGCATAGAGAGGTACTCCAGCCCAGTACGATGACCTGCTGTGCCGGCACGAGGGCCTTGCTTGTCGGCTTATGATTGCCTTCGGCGCTGCCGGCCGCTAGGTACTACGTAGCTATTTACGTACCTCGCTGGCCGCCGGCCGGTGCATGGCGGCAGGCGGCTGCAGATCTCCCCGTGCCCCGCCCGGTGCCAGAGCACGCATTTCGATCCGGGAGGCCGCAACGACGACGGGCGGGCAGGGCTGGCTGGCTGGCTGGCGTGCATGGTAGGTGTGGGTGCTGGCCGGAGCGGACAAGGACGGACGGCGAGCACAGGGAGCGGAGGGAGGGACTGCGCGGGGGGCGAGGGAATATTATATTTCACGCGTTCGAAAAAGAAAAAGGTGGGGGATGGAATATTTTACCGTGAGGGCACAGCGCGGCCGCCTGGCACGCAGGGGCCGGTCGGGTGTGCATGTGCCCATTCCCTGCAGCATCGTCATCAGAAATGCAGCATCGTCATCGTCGTGACCGGTCCAGCAGCAGCAGAGATGAAGAGCTTAAAAAATGCACGCTTTGGTCCCCTCGGACTCGGAGAGTGGCGGCATGCAACGTGCTGTATATCACCGGTGTTCTCTGTGCGTATCGTCGTCAGATCGTGTTCCAGGTGCGGTTGTCACGGTGGAACAAGATCGATCACTTTGAAGTTTCCTTTTGTTGTTACTACACAGGGGGACTGGGAGAGACGCATGCATGGGACACTCAAGACAAGATGGCTATTCAATCTACTACAGTATCAGTAGTACGTACAGGCATTAAGTCGAGACTTGAGAGAGAGAGAGAGAGAGAGATGATCAGATGATGGTACACTGAATGTGCAGTAAGATCCGGACCGTAAAACTGCCGTGAGAGTGAGATCGCGGGGATGGCAACAAATCCAGCACTTGCCGATGGGTCTCGCCCGACCGGTCGGTCCTGTGTGTACCGGCCGGCCGGCAGCTGGCTGCCTGCGCCAACCGCCCAGCGCCAAACCGACCAGGTGCGCGCGGCGCCCACGAACCCCGCCCAGCGCCCACCCACCCCACCTGGAATTTGGTACCGGTCGGTGGTGTGGTGTGCGGCCGAAGCGAAAATCATGTGCCCTACCACAGGTCCGTCCGGCCGGGCACGCACCCACAGACCCAGCTAGCGTGCAAATGCAACGCATGGCCATGCCCATCAGCCCATGCACGCGCGCAACGCAACCACCGTACCGGGAGGGAGTCCGGCACCTGCATTGGCGTCCGGCCGCCTCGACCGAAGGAGCAACGAACGCGGTGAGCCCTCGCTGTCGCCGCGACACTCCGGTCGTCGTCGTCGGCGTGCAGGTCGCGTCACTCCAACGTAACACAGCGGTGAAACGAAATGAACTGGCCGGGGCGGCAGCCACCAAGGCACCAACCGCTCCTCCGTGCCGCGCGGTTAATTGCCCGTGCCGAGTCGCCTTATCGCCGGCTTGCTCTCGATCTCGACGGACGAGCGCGGCCGATAATAATTCCCGCGCCGAGCCGCCTGCGCCGTCGTCGGCACCCTGCGGGAAATTTGGGCCACGCCACTGTAGGAGAGGAGGAGGGGTACGCTAGCAGCAGTGCGCGCGCAGATGGTGAGGCCGTCACTGACTCACCGTAGGGGATGTGCAGCCATGCATGCATGGGCGCGTCACCATTCACCAACTCGCCACTCCACTGACGATTATTCTAACAAGCCGATCGATCACCCTATATCCCACTACATACCAGTATACATTGATACTGCCTCCCCCGTCGGCCATCGAGCACGACCGACCCGAGAATCTAATCCGGCCCCGGGCTCCCGTTCGCCCCCAGCGTAACCACCACCCGTTTTATAATCCCTGCGTGCCCTGCCCGCACCCACCCACCGCTCGTACTAGCTAATCACCCGGCCATGCATATCAAATCATGCATGTTTGTTTTTTCCCCTTCCAAAGGCCGGCCGGTGCTAGTGCTACTACTACTAGTCTTCTAGGCACGCTTCGCTTTCCCCAATTATCCGTCGCGCGCGCGCGTGACCCTGCTGCATGCGGTGGAGCGCACGACGCCAGGTTGCCGGCGCCCGGCACGCCACCTCCCTCTCGCGCACGGCAGGCACCCCCGCTGCTGTGGCTGGCGGCTGCCGCTGCGGCAAGGAAACCGAACGATGCTGTCGACGCAGGCGGCGCGCTGCGATGCCTGCGAACGCGATTCCGTCCGTGCATGGCAGGGGCAGCAGCAGCAGCAGCGCGCCCTAGCTTTCTTCCGCCGGAGCAGAACGCCCGCCCGCCGAAATCCAAGAATTTCCGCGGAAAGCCGCTTTTTCTCGCCGTTCCTTTCTTCATTTCTTGGG
Source organism: Paspalum vaginatum (assembly GCA_030272315.1). NCBI lineage: Eukaryota > Viridiplantae > Streptophyta > Magnoliopsida > Poales > Poaceae > Paspalum > Paspalum vaginatum. Next base: position 35,855,095 of record CM059020.1, on the reverse strand, counting down.
CGCCCGGCGGACGTGTGCCGCGTGCGGCGTGTCGTGTGGAACGGGAAAGGGATGGCGTGTGCCGCGGCGCGCCGGTCGCCCGGTCTCGTATGCTTTGCTCGGGGCGGGGCACCGGGCGGCCGGGGGCGGAGGCGGCCGTCCGCGTGGCCCGCATGCGACCGGGGCCGGTTCCACGTACGGCCGCACCGAGGGAAACGGCCGAACCGGGGGGGCCTGGGCTCTTTGACCGGACGTGATCAAGCGGCCGTGCCTGCTGCTGCTTCCTGTGTGTAGGTCGGGACAATACTGGCTTTGCCATATTTGTAACTGTGCGTCTGGTCACGGTCATTGTCAGTGTCGCCTGGTTTATTTTGTGCTTGCTGGCTTGGCGGGTGCCTTCAGCGGTACTCGCACGCAGTAAGCTTTCGCCTCACTGGTCTACTATGTTTTAAACTCTACTTTATTTTTATGGAAATAGTTATAGTTTGTCACGGCTGATCAGGGGCGGAGCTAAAAGGGCTGGAGGCTGCAGTCCCGGTTGCAGCTCTGAGTATTTTTTGTCAAACAAATGGAAAATAGCCTATTAGTTCAAGTTATTATATGCATTTTTTTAACAAACGAAAAATAGCACAATGGTTTAAGTTTTATATGAATTGTACCACTTACTTGTGTAAAAAAAATATCTCATACATATTACGAAATACCAATTATTTACTCATTTAAAATTAGCTCCCTCTTTGATTTATTTCTGGCTCCGCCACTGCGGCTATATATATACCTCAATCTAACATGCCAAGAGAGATGGGTGCTTACATTTAGTAAGGTGGAAACCATTGTGCCGCTGAACTAGAAGCGGTGGTTTATTCTAACGTATGTTATTCAACGTGGGCACTTTACATCAATCTCATTGTTCAATGAGAGGTATCCGACCTCACGTAAGAAACAAAAGGTAATCTTAAAAAATTTGAACATAGTACTATTTATTTTGTTTCGCATGATTCATTGGATTGGTACTTCATTGTTAAAGTAAAATAATTGATACAATGCATGTTCAGTTTTAATTTCTATTTATTCTATTTAAATTAGGCATGCCTTTGGTTGTGCATGTGTTTCTTAGTTGTCTTTCTTTATTCAACGACTAACCTAAAGTTATCCTTAGGCCATTCTCAACCATCCTTGACACATTAAACTACTGCCGCGAAAATTTCTGATGGAGATTTGCAATATGTGTCTAGGACACATGACTATGATAATTATGGCTTGAATATTTTTGGTATAGAAAAGTAATTAGAAAAAAACAATGAAATATATATCTTACCTTAATATATTTATGCTCTGATCTTGTTGAATTGGATCAACCTGATGCTCGTGCGACTAATGTTTTCATGTCTTAAATCAATATCTTCAAGCTGGTTGTGTATGCTACCATCTTACAGCTGCAATGGCGTACCTAGAGAAAGAAAAGATATCTTAAATAAAAACAACTATGGTAAACTGTTAATGTGGGAGGCTAATAATTCAAAAGATAATCAAGGAATATACATCTTTTTTGAATGCATGTCAGAAATAGATGAGTATAAATTTATGTGTTCGAAATGAAGGCATGAAAATGAAAGATGATGTGTTTTGGTCTTCTGTACTGAGAAACATGTCCAACAAAACTTTTCCTACTTTGGGATGAAAGGTAAAAAAGTTTAGTTTGAAGCATAAAAAGTTACCGATAGTATCATGTATCAACAACGAACCCTTCCTTTTAGAGAGAACTAGTCACCACGGGCTAAAATTTTAGATGGTACTATGCATGTATTAAATTTTGATAGATAGCTTTAGTACTAGAAGCAATTAATAATTTAGAGGCATATACATGTATATTTTTTATTTAAATTTTTATAATATTTTTTGTAGTTTAGAATTTATATATTATATTTTTATATTTAGTAATATTAGTGTTGATTATTTTAATTCATCTTCCATAATGCCGTGTTGGGTAAATTTTATGTAAATTTACGAGTTATTTTAATTCATATTATAAAATGGCATGGTGGGTAATTTGTATGCAAATTTAGGAGTTTATTTTAATTCATCTTTGTCGGTACCCAGCTAACCGGGTACCCGCTTACACTGGACGAAGATCACTAGGGAGGTAACTACTGCAGTACAAGGAGGGCCTAAGGCCGCGTCAAGATGGGCCCGGCCCACTCCTTGGGAAAGCTAGGGCCACGCACCCGGCCCACAGGGGAGGCCCCGGACCTCCTTGAGGACCGAGCCTCCCCCAGCCACGCGAGGAGAGGTCCGGACCTCTCGGACCGGAGCCCGGAGCCCGTACCTTCGGTGGCCCGGGGCCGCCTCGTGCCCACAGAGCACGGGGAGGTCCGGAGCCGGCGCCCTGGGTGGTCCGGGGCCGCCACGTGCAGAAGCGCGTGGAGGTCCGGAACTAGCGCCCTCGGTGGTCCGAGGGCGCCACGTGCCCGCAGAGCGCGTGGAGGTCCGGAGCCAGCTCCTTCGGTGGTCCGGGGCCGCCACGTGACCACAGGGCAAGGGAAGGTCTCGCGTTGCCACATGCCCACAAGGCGCGTGGCGGGGCCTTCAGACGGGCGCCTCGCCCACCTGCCGCATTTATTGCGGGCAGGTGGGCGTGCCCGATGCCGCTGACACCGCCGCTGTCAGGCTGGCACGCCCCAATGCCGCTGACACTACGAGTGTCAGGCAGGCGTGCCCCCGTTGCCCGCCGCCGTTGTCAGACAGGCGTGCCCCCGTCGCCCGCCGACGCCGCCGCTGGCAGGCGGCGGCAGCGAGGCAAGGGAGCGCGCCTTACCAAGGTGCGGCGGCAATGACAGAGCACTACAGTTGATTTCCCCAGCTACGCTGGGATCTATATTGAGAAAACAAGTACGCTGTACTCATCATGGGCCGCGCCACGCGCGGCGGCCGCGCTCAGCCTAATACTAGGCAGCGGCTCTACAACGCTGCTACGGGCGCCCTGTCCTGTCGCGCGTGCGCGTCCCCTGCCCCTCGGCCTCTGAAGCCTCTCGGCGGGTTTAGCAGCCGATGGGACAGGACGGCGTGAGGCAGGACGGCGCGGCGCCGTATCAGGGCGACAAGACGGTATGGCGGATCTCCAGGCCATACCCGGTCACGACGGTGGTACAGGCACGAAGCATGGAAGCGTTGGACATCAGGCACAGAATAGAACTGTAGCATAGAGAAAATGGCCGGGACCACCTGTCGGGGCCCGGCCACCATGTACATGCCCCCCTTGGGCTATAAAAGGGGAGGCATGCGCAACACAAAGGACAGACTCAGACAAGCTCGAACTAGCCCACGAAATACAAGAACACACCCACAGTGGACGTAGGGTATTACGCTCCGGCGGCCCGAACCACTCTAAATCCTCTCGCCACCATCGTGCCGCCACCAACTTAGCTAACAACGATTGCTCCCCCTAACTACTCCCAGTACTTAGGATCTTGGCCGGGTGCACTCCGCCACCTGACCAGGAGCACTCCCGCTCCGACACTTGGCGCGCCAGGTAGGGGCCGCATCAGTTAGCTTCATCCCTCACCGCATGATGGTGCGCATCCGCGATTTCCATGAGGAAGCAGCCGCATCAGAGGAGGTGGCCTCGACTGGGTCGCAGGCCTCCCCCCACCGTTCTGAGGACGCGGCGCGAACGCCGCGGCTCCCTCGACGCCCCGTGGGGGGCGCCGCTGCTGCAAACACTGCAGTAACAAGTGCTGTAGCGGCAAACGCCGCCGCAACGAACCCCGCTGCTGCTAGCGGCCCGCTCGCCGCAGCCAGGGAGTTGCTGCGTAACCCTCCGGGGCCGACAGCCTCACCTAGTGCCTTGGCGCAGTGGCGAAGCGATGTAGATCGCCTGATCCACCTAGCCGAGGTCACCCCTGGCCCGGCTAGGACTGGGTCACGACTCCCTCCCAGCAGCGGGGGGAGGTCGAACCGCCGCAGGCAGCACAATGCGGCAACATCCGCGCGCTCCCCCTCAGTAAGGAGCGCGCAGACGGAAGACCTGCGAGCCGAGCTCAACCGCCGGCGAGCAGGCACCCCCACCACCGTGGAGCAACCACAGATGCAGCCAAGCGCCGCCAAGGGCAAGAACCTTGACGCGGCGTTCGCCGCTGCAGCGCCTAAGCCCCCGGCTTACGCGCCACCCCCGGTTGGCGTGCAAACGCCACCAGGGGTCGTATCGGCTGGAGTTGGCTGCGCAGCACTCGCGGACAGTCTCCGCTCCGCGCGCTGGCCGCAGAAGTTCCGGCCGCACCTGCCGGAAAAGTACGACGGGAATACCAACCCGTCGGAATTCCTGCAGGTGTACGTCACCGCTATCACAGCGGCTGGCGGAGACGACGCCGTTATGGCGTCATACTTCCATGTCGCCTTGTCTGGGCCGGCCCGGACTTGGCTCATGAACCTCTCCCCCGGGTCAATCCGGTCCTGGAAGGAGCTCTGCACTCTGTTCCAGGCGAATTTCGCGAGTGCATGCCAGCAGTACGGCGTGGAGGCCCACCTCCATGCAGTACGCCAAGAGCCTGGCGAATCCCTCCGAGCGTTCATCGCTCGTTTCGCCAAGGTGCGGGGGACAATCCCTCGCATCTCCGACGCGTCCATCATCACAGCCTTCCGGCAAGGCGTCCGTGATGAGAAGATGCTGGAGAAACTGGCGACCCGCCAGGTACAGGACGTCGCCACCCTGTACGCGCTGGCGGACAAGTGCGCTAGAGCTGCCGAGGGGCGTGCATGGCACTCCCCACAGCAGGACAGGACTGCCCAGCCAGGCGCCTCTGCCGGTGCTGCCCGAGAGGGCGGCAAGAAAAAGAAGAAGGGCCGACGCCCTGAGAGGTTCCTGGAAGGGGCCCCTGTCGCTGCGGCAGGACCTAGAGGCCGCGACACCAGTGGCAAGCGCCCGAGGCAACAGGCGCGGAACGGTGGCGGCTCATGTCCTGTTCATCCCAACAGCGGTCACAGCGCCGCCGACTGCCGCGAGATACAAAAGCTCGTGCAGCGGCGTCTCAGTGAGCGCCGAGAGCGTCCGACCAAGGATGACTCGCCCCCACGCCAGCGTCCTGGCAAGGGGAAGGCTACCAGCGACGGTGGGCCCGCCGCTGGGGGCAAGGAGATGGGCTACCAGCCCCCGGAGCGGGAACTCAAGAGCGTCTACGCTCTAGGCCACTCCAGCTCCGAATCTAGCGACAACGAACGTCGCAAGAGGCTGTACGTCATGTATGGCGGAAGCTGGGCAGTCTCTTCCCGGCGGGACGTGAAGGCCCTGCGCCGAGAAGTCCTCTCGGTCAGGCCGAGTGTCCCTGGGGTGGCTCCACACCACAAGTGGAAGGACACCACCATTACCTTCGGACCGGCCGACTGCCCAGAAAACATGGCTGGGGCTGGCGTGCTGCCGATCATCACATCTCCAGTGGTCGCCAACATACGGCTCCACCACGTGTTGATCGACGGAGGGGCCGCCCTCAACATCATCAGCCACGCAGCCTTCAAGCAGCTGCAGATTCCGGAGTCGCGCCTGGCTCCGACGCGTCCATTCTCCGGCGTGGGTCCAGTGCCGATCTACCCGAAAGGGAAGATCGACCTGCCGGTCACCTTCGGGACCCCGGAGAAGTTCCGCACAGAGAACGTCCAGTTCGATGTCGCGGAAGTCAACCTGCCGTTCAACGCCATCATTGGCAGACCGGCACTGTACCGCTTCATGGCCGTTGCCCATTACGGGTACTTGGTCGTGAAGATGCCGTCCCCGGCGGGTGTTCTCACCGTGCCGGGAGACCGCCACGCAGCCGTTGTCGCAGTAGAGAAGCTCCATGCTCTCGCTACTGACACAGCGAACCCGGCGGGGCACAACCCCTCGACCTCTCGGGCCAAGGTTCCTGTTAAGGAACCAAAGGTGCCCAAGGTACGCCCTTCCGACCCCGAGGACGTGCCGGTCAAGACCGTCCAGATCGGGGCGGAGCCCTCCCAGACCACCCGCATCGCAGGGAATCTGGGAGAGAAATAGGGAGACGCGCTCGTTGCTTTCCTCCGGGCAAATGTCGACGTGTTCGCCTGGGAACCGTCGCAGATGCCTGGGATCCCTAGGGAAGTGATTGACCACCGTCTGAAGATCAACCCAGACGCCAAGCCGGTGCGGCAAAAGCCGCGGAGGCAGTCCGTGGAGCGCCAGGACTTCATCCGTCAGGAGGTCCGGAAGCTCGTGGACGCAGGCTTCATCGAGGAGGTCCATCACCCCGAGTGGCTGGCCAACCCGGTGGTCGTCCCCAAGGCGAACGGGAAGCTTCGGATGTGTATCGACTACACCAGCCTCAACAAAGTATGTCCTCCAGACCCTTATCCCCTCCCGCGCATAGACCAGATAGTAGATTCCACCTCCGGGTGTGAACTCTTGTCTTTTTTGGATGCGTACTCTGGGTTTCATCAGATCCAGATGGATGAGGAGGATAAGAGGCATACAGCCTTCGTAACAGTAGATGGTTTATATTGTTACGTCGTAATGCCATATGGTCTGAGGAATGCTTTACCTACGTTTCTGCGTGCCATGAACTTCACGTTCCACGACCTGATCAGAAACATAGTAGAGGTCTATGTCGATGACATTGTTGTCAAGACCAGGGTAGGGTCCACCTTGATGGAAGACCTAGCCCTCGTTTTCGATAGGTTGCGCACAACGCGCACGAAACTGAACCCCGAGAAATGCGTCTTTGGCGTCTCGGCCGGTAAACTGTTAGGGTTCCTAGTGTCACATCGCGGCATTGAGGCAAACCCAACCAAGATCAGGGCGATCGAGGCTATGCGGCCGCCGGCCTGCATTAAGGACCTCCAGAAACTCACTGGGTCCTTGGCAGCCCTCAGCCGTTTTATCTCAAAGCTAGCTGAGAGAGCCCTGCCCTTCTTCAAGCTTTTGAGGAAGTCCGGACCATTCATATGGACCGAAGAGGCTGAGCAAGCCTTCCAGGAGTTGAAGCAGCATCTCACTACTCTGCCCGTTTTAGTGGCGCCAGAGTCTGGTGAGACCCTGTTTCTCTACCTCGCGGCGACATCCGAGGTAGTAAGCATGGTCTTAGTCGCCGAGCGACCAGCCCATCCCCACGAAGGGGACACCGGGGTCCCCCAAGTAGAAGGTGGTGGTCCGCCCACCACGGGAGCTGCAGCCGGCCCCGATATCGGAGGTCCGGTTGGCACGTTGCCCTGCCAAGGCGATAAGCCACCAGAAGCTGGAGGCCAAGCCGTCCATGGGGCCAGCCTGGCAGGGGGAGATGGTCTCGGACCTGCCACTAGGGTCCGGACCACCCAGAAGCCAGTCTATTACGTCAGTGAAGTCCTCCACGGGGCGAAGGCCAGGTATCTGGAAGCTCACAAGTTCGCCTACGCATTACTCATTGCTTCCAGAAAGTTGCGCCACTATTTCCAGGCGCATAAGGTTGTCGTGGTGACCTCTTACCCATTAAGAGCAATCCTGCGCAATTCTAACGCTACTGGGAATATCGCCAAATGGGCTGCGGAGCTGGCAGAATTCCAACTCGACTTCCAGCCCCGAAATGCTGCCAAGAGCCAAGTCTTAGCCGACTTTATCGCAGAATGGACTCCCACCGCCTCGGAATCTGGAGGTCCGCAAGCCGAGGCGGAACCTTCCCAGCCGGACAGGACCATCCGGGTTTTCACCGAGCCACACTGGACTCTCTTCTTCGACGGGTCCGCCCGCGAAAAAGGGTCCGGAGCAGGAGTGGCCCTCGTGGACCCAAACGGGGATCAAGTAAAGTACATAGTATGCTTCGAATTCAAAGCCACTAACAACATGGCGGAATACGAAGGCTTGATCTTTGGGCTCATGATCGCTCATTCACTGGGAATCAAGCAGCTCCTGGTTAAGGGGGATTCCCAGTTGGTGATCCGGCAGGTCCGGGGGGAATGCTGCTGCAATAACCCCCAGCTCGCAGCATACCTCATGCGAGTAAGGGAGCTCGAGAAGGACTTCGAGGTCCTGGAACTGCAGCACGTTCCCAGGAACCTCAACTCAGTGGCAGATGACCTCTCCGCGAGGGCATCGACTCGGGGCTCAGTACCCGAGGGCGTCTTCAAAAGACAGCTGCTGAGACCAACCGCCCAGCCAGCCGAACTGGGCGAAGGGGGCAGAACTAGCACCTCGAAGCTAGCAGTCCCAGTGGTCCTCCATCTCTGGAGCCCACCAAGGATCGTGTGGACTGATGACCCCGGCATGTCATCAGGGACACATCCAATGGCTCAGGGCAGTCCCGATGCACGGATCTCAGAGATCCGGGACTACCTGAAGGACAAAATCCTTCCCGAAGAACGTGTGTCCGCTGAGCGCATAGTGCGGTTGGCTAAACGCTACACGCTAGTAGAAGGGGATCTCTACAGGCGTGGCGCCAATGGCATCCTCATGCGATGCATAACCCGGGAGGAGGGCCGCGATTTACTCGCGGAGATCCATGGAGGCGAGTGCGGGAATCATTCAGGGTCCCGTACGCTGGTCGGTAAAGCCTTTCGGCATGGCTTTTACTGGCCGACAGCGCTCCAGGATGCAGCTGAGCTAGTAAGGTCCTGCAAGGCGTGTCAGTTCCACGCAAAGCAAATACACACACCGGCTCAGTCTCTGCAGATGATTCCACCCTCTTGGCCCTTCGCGGTATGGGGGGTGGACATCCTGGGACCTTTCCCTAGAGCTGTCGGTGGGTACCGGTACCTCTACGTCGCCATTGACAAATTCACAAAATGGCCTGAGGTAACCCCAGTAGTAAGCATCACCCAAGGAACTGCAACAGCTTTCCTTAAGTCCATTGTGTGCCGATTCGGCGTCCCTAGCCGTATTATAACGGACAATGGGACCCAGTTCACGAGCCAGGTCTTCCAGGACTATTGCGACGGCGTAGGCATCCAGTTATGCTTCGCCTCTGTAGCACATCCTAGGAGCAATGGACAGGTCGAGAGAGCTAACGCAGAAATCCTCAAGGGGCTCAGAACCCGCACCTTCAACTGCTTGGGAAAGCACGGTGCGAAGTGGGTTGATCAGCTCCCCTGCGTGCTATGGGGGATCCGGACCACACCCAGCCGAGCAACCGGGGAAACCCCATTCTTCCTGGTATACGGGGCCGAGGCATGCCTCCCACCAGAAATACTCTTGGGCTCCCCACGGGTCCAAGCTTTCGGTGAATCTTTGCAGGAACAAGCGAGGTGCGACGACGTCGACCTCGTCGAGGAGCAAAGATGGCAGGCTGCAATCCGGAACGCACGGTACAACCAATCGCTCAAACGCTATCATGAGCGAACCGTGCGGGGCAGGGTGCTCCAACCTGGAGACCTGGTCCTGAGGCGCATCTTGAGCCGAGAAGGGCGCAACAAGCTCTCCCCCAGCTGGGAAGGCCCCTTCAAGGTGACAGAAGTTAGTCGCCCCGGTTGCGTTCGCCTCGCCACGGAGGAAGGAGTTCCGCTACCGAACCCTTGGAATATAGAGCACCTCCGTAAGTTTTATCCGTAGACAAGGAATTCAGGGCAACTCCTTTTTTCTTTTTGTAAGGTAAATAGGACCACCATGTGGACCAGAGCGGTGAAGGTCCGCCCTTGTAATCCCGACCTCTGGCTGACATCACATGACACCCTGTACCGCTTGATTAAAGAAAAAGTTTAGCCCCGAAGTTCTTGTCTCCGTTATTACTACTTGTTTCAATTTTTCCTAACCCCTATGTGGAATCCTACTCTTGCCGAAAATCTCCTCGGAACCAGCAGGACTTAGCAGCTTGAGTGTGAAGCGGTTAGCACAGAGGCTAGGAAGGAGGTCTGGAATACTAGGTGCCAGGTCCAGAGAAAAGGGGCTCGCCTTGGTAGCACGGAGCTGTCAGCTGCTTAGCCTGGTCTCATACCCTAGGCACTGAACACTCCCTACCACGCCGTGAGTTCCCCCAGTATCAGGAACAGTGCGTCTAGCGCTCCGGACCACCCCCTAAGCTAATGGCACACCCCCTAACCTCAGCAGCGAGGTCCGGCTGCGACTCCGAGGACTTCGAGGCAGCACGGTTACCTTTTTATTTCGCTAGGAGAGGTCCGAACGACCGACTGCAGGACCGGGCCAGAGCTAAGGTGTTTTGGTCTAAGGATAGTCCAGGGCTGTGTCGCAGTTTTGCCTGGTTCTGTACCCTTAACTCACACACCCTACTATCCCGCGAACAAATATCCTAGCCCCTGGCCCGGACAGCAAACGCTCCGGACCTCGAGTAGCGGAAAAGGTCAACTCAGAGTGGGTCCCGTAGGTGCGACATTGACGTTTGCCGTGAGTTGCATGCAGGTCTGGCCTCTGACTTAGTGGTAGCCAGCCTCAAAACTTAGAGCCTACCTACCAGGGGGCCAGGGGGTCAGGTAACAACGCACCGACATGCAGCAGGGAGCAAATAGAGATAAGTCGCAACTACCATTCTTATATTACTTGGCATACTAATGTTTTACATAAAAAAAAAACAAAACAGCAAAAGCTGTTGCCCTACGGCGCTGGAGAGGCCCCTGTCCCCGGTACATCCGGGTCCTCGTCTGCAGGGGTCCGCTGGAACCGGGCGGCGACGACCTCCACCGCCTCCTGCACGCTGACCCGAGCGGCGGCCTCCGCTTCCTCCACCGGACCTGCGATGACCGGGTCCAAGGAGATGGCGGGGTCGTGGCTCCGGAAGCAGACCAGGAGGTGCTCCACCACAAGGCGGCACAACTCGCGGCCCTCAGCTTCAAGGCGCTCTCCGAGCGTGGAGTCTAGGCGCCGGAGTCGCTCCACCGCCGAGTCAAGGACAGGGAGGGCGTCCGCAATAGTAGACGGCGGCTCTGTCACCCGGATCGGACTCAGTCCGAGCGGTACCAGAGCCGAACTCGCCTCCCCGGCCCAGTCGGCGATGCGTTGGAGGCCGGCGCGCATCTGCTCCCGGTCCTCCACCGCCGCCTGCTGAGCAGCACCCTGCTTCAGCTGCTCCAGAGCGGCCCGCTCAGCCAGCAGCTGCTTCTCCTGCTCCGCCAGCCCCGCTTCACGGGACTTCACCCAATCCTCGCGGACCTTGAGCGTGGCAGCCTGGCGAGTAGCAGAGTCCCTCAGAGCCTTGGCCGACGCCTCCCGCTGAGCGGCGGAGTCCTCGCGAGCCGCAACCACTGCCTCGCGCTCGACAAGCCTCGACTTCATCTTGTCGAGCTCGGAGTTGACGGCAGCTTGCCGCTCAGACACCTCCACCAGCTCTTGCCGGCGCTGCTCCACACCCTTCCACGCGGACTCCAGCTTCGCCTGCTCGAGCTTCAGCCGTGCCTCGGCCACCTCGGTCTGCTTCTCGCGGAGCCCAACCGCGCGCTCCCGGCTAGCGAACCTCTGCAGGTCCTCTTGCAAGGCTGCGCGGTCAGCATCGAGCTCGGTGCGGGCGGTGGAAAGCTCCGCACGGGTCCGTGAGTGCTGGGCGGTGGCGGCTTCGATCTGCTCCCCCAGACGGGCCCGCCAGCCGTCCAGGCCCTCGCGCTCCTGTTGCAGCCGGGCCCACTCCAGCTGGAGCGCCTCCTGGGCGTCGTCCAAGGCTCGGTGCGCCCGACGTAGCACGCGAGGGAGAGGGGCTCCACCCGGCTGGGGCAGGGGCAGGAGCGGCCTACCCAGAACCTCCTCCAGTTCCCCATCGGTAGGAGGCGGAGATCTGGGGCTGGTCGTCTGGGCGGCGGGCGACGAAGGCTCCGAGGTCCGGCAGTCAGGAGCTGCCCCCGGCGCAGGCCCTTGGGTCGCGACGCCCTCCGGCACCGGGCTGCCTGGTGCCTGGGGCTGCGCGCCCGGAGCTGCCCCCTCAGCAGGCACTCCGGGTACGGTCTTGACCCCCGAGGCGCCCCCCCGGCGTCGGTCCACCTCGGGCCTGGGGCCGGACAGACGGGGTGGCCTCCGGTGCAGGCCCCTCGGTCGTAGCCCGGGCCCGCGTGGCGTCTTCCGCCGCCGGACCACCAGGGGCGCGCTTCTCCGCCGTGGTCGCCCGGCCACCAGAGCCGCTGGGGGGAGGAACGCCGCCCGGGCGTGACGGCCTAAACAAGAATGCACGGCGAAAGGCTGAGGAGCCTGAAAAAAGCTAGCCGTAGTACCACAAAGTATGCGAAGCTGATCCAAAGGGCTTACCTCGAGGAAGGCGCCGACCAGCGGCCACGAAGGCCGGAGCCTCGCCGCGGCTGCCGATCTGCGGTCGACGCTGCCGATGGCTGCTGCTGCCGCGGGCCCGAGGACGGCGCTGCCGGAGAGGGTCGCCGCTGCTGGTCCGGCGTCGGAGGAGGTGTCCGGCGCTGAGAGTGCCGCTGGCCCGGAGGCGGCGGTGGCACTCGCTCCCCTTGCCCAGAGGAGCTGCCTTCCCCTGAGGTCCGCTGACGCTTCGGGTCGGGCTCCGAGACAAAGGTCCCGTCGCCGCGGGCCAGCCTTCGCCGCGTCCCCTCACCACCCGCCGGCGGAACGGCGGGGGACGCTGCCACCGGCTCCTTGCCCTTGTCAGCAGGGGCGGTGCCTCTGGCACCAGAACCCCCAACCGGGGCGTCGGCGATGTGGATCCCCCGGTTGGGATCGCCTCCAAGCTGCCGCGCCGCGAGGCCGCCGTCGTCGAGCGTGGGCATCTCCCGGAGCACCGCCGTCCGCAAGGCCTGGTCGCGGCAAAGCGGCACGATAGCGGACGGCAGGCGCAGCTGCTCCGGAGGGAAGTTCACGTCCGTGACGCACCGCACCCATTCCTCCAGCAGGAGCGGCGTCAGGTCGTGCTCTTCGCCACGAACTACCCGGCTGCAGTCGTCGGGGCCGGTGTAGTTCCACGCCAACCTTGGCCGCATCTGCAAGGGAGCGAGCCTCCGCCTGAGGAAGTCCGCGAGCACGTGCAGCGAGGTCAGGCCGCCGCTGACGAGCTCGGCGATCCTGGCCAGCACGGGGGAGAGCTCGGGTGGCAGATCCGTCGAGGCACCCTCCGGGAGGGGTGCGTCGGGGCTGCTGTCCGGGAGCGCCAACCGGTCGTTCGGCTCCGCCTTGAGGATCACCCAGTCATTGCGCCAGTGCTCCCACTTGGCGCTGGCGAAGGTGGGGAGGTAGGTCGATCTTCCCCCGGACCCCTTCAGCAGGAAGTAGTACCGGCCGATCTCCGTCGAGCTCCGCCCGGAACACCTCACTGAGAAGAAGTGGCGGAAGAGCGTCACGCAGGGAGGAACCCCCACGAACATCTCGCAGAAATGGGCAAAGATAGCCGCATGGAGGATGGAGTGGGGGGTGAGGTGCTGAAGCTGCAGCCCAAACGTCTCCAGCACCAGCATGAAGAAAGAAGAAATTGGAATCCCCAACCCACAGTAGAGGTAGGGGACGAAGAGGACGAACTCCCCCAGCTGCAAGTTGCGGTGGGGGGAGGAGCCCGTGCGAACATTATCGCGGCGCTCCGCGTCCGTCCAGCCGAGCAGGCGGCGGACGCGGGTGAGGTTCTCCTCAGTCTCCCGGGGGGATTGGTGGCTCGGACCCATCGCTGAGGAAGCTGGCGATGGAGAAGGCGAGGAGCACGCAGCGGGCAAGGAGCGAAAGCTCTGCTGCGAGGAAGATGAAGCGCCGCGGCGGAAGCGAGGGGTGCAAAGGCAAATGGCAGAAGGGCGTGCTCGGCCGATGGCCGAGAACCCTATTTGACGGTTGCCCCCAATCCTCCGCAAGCCGCGGACGACAAGTGTACGCACGCTCGGGCGCACCCACGGGCCACCAAGTCTATGACAGCAGGGGCCCGAGGAGACAGTCATGACAGGTGGGTAGAAGAGCAAGCAAGGCAGGAAGGCGAACCGGCGCCGCTCGCGGACGCGCGTCCCGGCGCGACGTGCGGGGCCCCTGCCTTTTCCGCTTTACGCACGGCTGCCCACGTAGCCGTCTGCCCCGCCTTAATGGCAGGAGAAGAAGTAGGTGAACCGCTGCGCGGTTTCCGACGCGGGCCTGCCCCCACGTTTCCCGAGAGATTCCCACGATCGCGCGCCCCCAGATCATGGGAACCCACGGGGCCACCCCGCGGGGTCAGGTGGCTGCCCAGCTATGAGCTTAACGGCTAAGCGCCGGTAGCCACACACGGCTCCCGGCGGCTTGTGTAGTAAGCGACGGTGGGCTCACCTCAGGTTCGAAGAATTCACCAAAGGCGAGCCCAGGGGCCACTGTCGGTACCCAGCTAACCGGGTACCCGCTTACACTGGACGAAGATCACTAGGGAGGTAACTACTGCAGTACAAGGAGGGCCTAAGGCCGCGTCAAGATGGGCCCGGCCCACTCCTTGGGAAAGCTAGGGCCACGCACCCGGCCCACAGGGGAGGCCCCGGACCTCCTTGAGGACCGAGCCTCCCCCAGCCACGCGAGGAGAGGTCCGGACCTCTCGGACCGGAGCCCGGAGCCCGTACCTTCGGTGGCCCGGGGCCGCCTCGTGCCCACAGAGCACGGGGAGGTCCGGAGCCGGCGCCCTGGGTGGTCCGGGGCCGCCACGTGCAGAAGCGCGTGGAGGTCCGGAACTAGCGCCCTCGGTGGTCCGGGGGCGCCACGTGCCCGCAGAGCGCGTGGAGGTCCGGAGCCAGCTCCTTCGGTGGTCCGGGGCCGCCACGTGACCACAGGGCAAGGGAAGGTCTCGCGTTGCCACATGCCCACAAGGCGCGTGGCGGGGCCTTCAGACGGGCGCCTCGCCCACCTGCCGCATTTATTGCGGGCAGGTGGGCGTGCCCGATGCCGCTGACACCGCCGCTGTCAGGCTGGCACGCCCCAATGCCGCTGACACTACGAGTGTCAGGCAGGCGTGCCCCCGTTGCCCGCCGCCGTTGTCAGACAGGCGTGCCCCCGTCGCCCGCCGACGCCGCCGCTGGCAGGCGGCGGCAGCGAGGCAAGGGAGCGCGCCTTACCAAGGTGCGGCGGCAATGACAGAGCACTACAGTTGATTTCCCCAGCTACGCTGGGATCTATATTGAGAAAACAAGTACGCTGTACTCATCATGGGCCGCGCCACGCGCGGCGGCCGCGCTCAGCCTAATACTAGGCAGCGGCTCTACAACGCTGCTACGGGCGCCCTGTCCTGTCGCGCGTGCGCGTCCCCTGCCCCTCGGCCTCTGAAGCCTCTCGGCGGGTTTAGCAGCCGATGGGACAGGACGGCGTGAGGCAGGACGGCGCGGCGCCGTATCAGGGCGACAAGACGGTATGGCGGATCTCCAGGCCATACCCGGTCACGACGGTGGTACAGGCACGAAGCATGGAAGCGTTGGACATCAGGCACAGAATAGAACTGTAGCATAGAGAAAATGGCCGGGACCACCTGTCGGGCCCGGCCACCATGTACATGCCCCCCTTGGGCTATAAAAGGGGAGGCATGCGCAACACAAAGGACAGACTCAGACAAGCTCGAACTAGCCCACGAAATACAAGAACACACCCACAGTGGACGTAGGGTATTACGCTCCGGCGGCCCGAACCACTCTAAATCCTCTCGCCACCATCGTGCCGCCACCAACTTAGCTAACAACGATTGCTCCCCCTAACTACTCCCAGTACTTAGGATCTTGGCCGGGTGCACTCCGCCACCTGACCAGGAGCACTCCCGCTCCGACAATCTTCAATAATGGCATGATGAGTAATTTATATGCAAGTTTAGGGTTATTCTAATCTATCTTTTATAATAGCGTGATGGGTAATTTTTTTAGAAAATATAATAGATCTAATGGCTATTATTATTAGAGCTACATGATAGATGGTTAGATATTTCTATTTTTTATGAGAATTTCTAGGATTTATATTTTTTCCCTTGAGTGTATGGTGCTTGAAAAAGAGCCTCCAATTAGTAATAGCAAGACATGAGGGACTTGGACCCTACCGAATATATTAAATAGATAAGTATTTACAAGCAACACAAAAAGAACAAAATGGTTACAATTACAAAGACAATGTATTAAATAGACAAGTATTTACAAACATGCGGTATTGGGATTATGGGAAATGAGAGATGTCATAGGAAAATGAAGGATTGTTTGGATCGGTGGGGATACAGAAATATGTATCGATTGGCATATCTTATCCCACACCTAAATTCTACCCTATTGCCTGTTCTTATCTCCATCCCTATTCCCATCTCAATCGGAACACCACTACAGGGGAGAATAGCAAAATGATTGCAATTACAAGACAGAATCTAACCATTATCTCCTAGTAGAGTTTATGAGGTCTCTTTATACGATGGACAACAATGTCAAAGTTATGTACAAACACCTGGCTTTTCTCTTCTCTATTTTGGCCTGGCCCTGGTGTTTTGGATCAGCTGTTTCAAGGTCAAGGTCAGGCCCAGCCCGAAGCCCTACCGGCCCTCAGGGCCCTGTGTGAGATGCTATCCCCAATGGCATGCCTCAAATGTGTTCCTCAAAATACTGTTCGGCACTGTTTGATATAAATGTTGTACTGTAAACAGAGAGGGAGGTATGTGGAATAGTGATAGGAAAGAGAATTTGAAAAGTGTTGTCGAAAAAAACCTAATATATACAGTACACATACAGTACTTGGTAGGAGTAGTAATGTAGACTTTAGACAACCCATGTTTCTGTCACCGTATGGTTTTGACCGGTTGGAACTATACGGGATTAGCTGCAGACAGAGGGGAGGAAACGGAAGTGGGAACTCCTCAATTAGCACCCGAGGGCGCACATAATGAAGGCCATCAAAACACCCTGTTTCCCCTTGTCGTCCATGTGAGCCCGGTGTTCTGTATTCCTCCTCTTCATTTCCTCCACCGCCCACCTCTTGTCCTCCCCACTCCCCAACTCCACCCCATGAATATGATCGTCAGGAGCCGCTAGCATCATCTCCCGCCTCCACCTCGTCTCCTCCCCCGCCATTCTATCCCGTCAGCTCTCAGCTGTATATATCCCCGCGCCCAATTCGGTCCCCGGTGTGTGAGGTCAGCTGTTTTAGCTCAGCGCGCGCGCGCGGCGTGGCAGCAAGGAAGCAAAGGAGGAGAGCAGCGCGGCGGCGGCGGCGGCGGCGGCGTAGCATGCGGCGCTGAGGGAGGCGCAGGAGGAGCAAGGGAGCCGAGAGAGCGAGCGCCAGAGGATGATGCCGCAGCATCACAAGCCCAGCAAGCCCTCCGCCCCCTCCTGCTGCTCGTCGTGGATCCGGAGGTCCCCTCCGCCGTCGCCGCCGCATAAGAAGCCGGGCGGCGGCGGGAGGAGCCGGTACGCGTGCCGCCTTGTGCCCCTCCTAGTGCTCACCGTGTACAGCGTCTTCACCGTGCTCCGCATCCCCAGCTCGTCGCTCGTCGTCTCCAACGCCGATTCAGGTAACCGGCCCGGGGCTTCAGCTTCTAGTCCCGAATCCTTCTCGCGCTCGCCGCCACAGATTGCTTCCGCTTCTCCCCCCCTGCTGCTTGATTTTCGTCTGCGTGCGCTGAAATGGCGACTCGTTCTTCTGCAGAGCGCGTGGAAAGGCGGGAGGACTTGGAGGCGCTCAAGACCCACCTGCCGTCGAACCAGAACGGCCTCGAGGCCCGCGAGGAGACGCGGTCCGTCGCCTCCCTCCCCTGCTCCGCCTTCATCAACGGTGAGTAGATAGAGAGAGTTGCTTGGGTCGTGTTCGAGATGGATGCTCGCTCGCTCGCCGCTGCTTAATCTTCAATGGAACCGAATCAGGTGGAATTGAAATTGCTGGCCTGGGCGTGCGTGCAGGTGAGGCGGGGCATGGCGAGGGGGAGGGCGTGCTGTGCTGCGACCGGAGCCACTACCGCAGCGACGTGTGCTACCTCCGCGGCGACGTGCGCACGGACCCGTCCACCTCGTCGGTGCTGCTGTACAACGCGCCCCGCGGGAGCGGCCCCGAGAAGGTGCGGCCGTACACGCGCAAGTTCGAGGACGGCATCATGAGCACCATCGACGAGGTGACCATCCTCCCCGTCCCGGGCGCCTACAACGCGAGCGCCAGCGCGCGCGAGGGCGGCACCCTGCGGCGGCGGTGCGACGTCCGCCACCCGCGCGGCGTGCCCGCGGTGGTGTTCTCCACGGGCGGGTACACGGGCAACGTGTACCACGAGTTCAGCGACGGCCTGATCCCGCTCTTCATCACGGCGCAGCGGTTCGCCGGCGAGGTGGTGTTCGTGGTGCTCGAGTACCACTACTGGTGGCTCGGCCGCTACGGCGCCGTCCTGGAGCGGCTCACCAACTACAAGGTGGTGGACTTCCGCTACGACCGCCGCGTCCACTGCTTCGACGAGATGATCGTCGGCCTCCGCATCCACGGCGAGCTCGTCGTCGACCCCAAGCTCATGCCCAACGGTACGCCCCCGCCCCCGCCCCAGCCCCAATTGATTGATTCTCCGCTCCCCCAAAATTCCTGCTGCAATCTAGTATCTATCTGCCCATTTCATTCCACATCACATCAGACGCTGATTGCATTGCGATTTTTCTCCGCGTTGCGATGTCGATTTGTTAGTTAAATTTCGTTAGGATTTTGGGATCCACCGGAGGACGATTACCGGTTCGCCCCGCTTAGCTTGCTGGTGAAGAAGGGGAACGGCAAAAAGGCGTGTGAAAATCCGCGCGCCTCGATCGAGATCCGTGCTGGCTAACACCGGTCGGGGAGGAGAAATCATTTGCCCCTACGTACACCTCGAGGCTTCGTGCTTAGCCATTACTCATCCCTCCCCCTCGCTCCCCAATTAGTGGCGCTTAGCGCCATGTCCTAATCATTCCTTGCCTCCCCTAGTCTCTCGTTCCGCAGTGGAGTGGTGGTTACACTCACAGCGGTGGTGGTAGTGGCTCGTTAGGGTGGTTAGAGGGGGGAGGGGCGGTAGATTGCTGCTGACGCATCCGACGCTTCTGTCCTCGCCGAAACTCATCTGCAATCGCCAGTTGACCAGTTCGCCACCCATCGCGCCGCTCCTTCCATGGTCCGTCACTTGATGACGCTCTCGCCCTCTCCTATGCTCGCCGGTTCCTTGGAGGCTTAGATCCTTCGGAAGCGGCGGCCACAGCCGCGAATCGCTGTCCCGTTCCGCCTGCGCGACACGGCGCGCGGGCACGTCGCGTACGGCGCCGGTCGGGCTGCCTCCCGCAGCTGCCGCTCTGCGCACAGGCAGGAGCATTTGCTGCGCCGGCGAAACAAAAGATCGTCGTCATCGGACGAGGAATAGAAAAGGAAGAAACGGGGCGGCGAGCACGACGCGCCGCTCGCCCGCGAATCTTGCGGCGGCGGGTCATGACTCATGAGCGCGAGATAATGGCGGAGATCATTGCGCGGGGCAGGGGCGTGGCTTTCGCAAAAGCGTCCGTGGAAAAGCGGGTGTGCTGTGCTCCCGCACAAACGAGGGTCCATGCCGAATTGCCGATGCCCGCGACGCCGACCCCGTGGGATCCGGCAAACAAACCCGGCGCTCGCCACTTCCAGCGTGCTCCTGCCCCTGCCGTTTTCGTGCGCGGATGGGCCGGGGCGGATCGACCACTAACCGACGGGCACCGAAAACGGCCGTGCATCGTGCGCCACCACTCGGGCAGTAGCATTAACCAGGTCCTGCTTCTAGTGCGCGGCAGGTAGCTACTGGTAGTAATAGTAATTTAATGGAGTTCCTATAATTTAATAGGGATGCGGTGATCGAATGACGGGAGCTACCGTTTGGGTTTTGAAACTGTCCGGCCGCACTAATTCGGCGAGACACCGCAGAGATTTAGTTAACGGATTCACGGAGCTTTAGGTCAGGTTTGCACATCAATCTACCCATTGATTTATGGATGGGGCGGTACAGCTCGGTTGCGCAGTCCATTTGCTTCGGCCGACCAGAGTTATTACAAGGGGTTCACATCCATTCATGGCCCATTAAACCACCCCGTGTACTGAAGGCAGCAATAAAAGAAAAAACGCCGATGCCGCTACGGCGCCGGATCTCGGAGAATGATGCCCCCGCAGGAGCAGGCTCGGTAAACTAGTGCTCCGACACGGTGAATCACGCGCCCATTTGCAGCACGTTACCTCTTGCGGATGCAGAGCGCGGGTAGTATAATATTGTAGCAGCAGCAAACTGGAGCGAGAGCGGCATGTGCGTAGAATTCTTTTCAAGTCGACCGGGCGTGCCTCAGCCCCTGTCGTCTCGCGGCGGGACATGTCGCGGGGCAGCCGTACTTCCTCATTGCAGAAAATAACAGCCGGCGCTTGGTACCTAGACTGTTTGCCGCTCTTAAAATA
Organism: Paspalum vaginatum; assembly: GCA_030272315.1. Classification (NCBI taxonomy): domain Eukaryota; kingdom Viridiplantae; phylum Streptophyta; class Magnoliopsida; order Poales; family Poaceae; genus Paspalum; species Paspalum vaginatum. The sequence goes on along the minus strand of CM059020.1, from coordinate 35,834,910 downwards.
CAGCGACACTGGCTCATGGGCATCGCATTCCTGATTGGCGTGAGAGTTTTTTTTTTATATCGCTTTTTACGGCCATATTCCACATGCATCCATATGCCCTCTTTAGGTAGCTGTCCGGTTCTAGGACTGAGTGGTTTATGCCTGTCCTCTTGTGCTGAAGTATAGAGCTGCACGAAGCAGGAGCAGCCATGCCCTTTTGATCCTGATCACCATCTGGAGCTCGATGGTCCTGGCTAGGACTGTTTCCTAATCCCTCAGCTTCACACTTGTTTGTGGTGACAGCACGATGCTACAGCATCCTGCGTACCGCACATACACCAATTAATCTGAAACAGTAGTGTGTCTTAGCTTAGTACATCACCGGAATAGCGAGCAGGATGCCTGTCATTGTGGCTCCGTCTTTTCTTCCTAAATGCAATGGTTCCATGTTCCAAGTAGTCGTGACCAACTTTGTGCCTGTCTGGATTTATGCACTCGAGTATCTAAACCATTTGAGGGGACGCCGCCACCACGTAGCAAGACACCAAGTTTTGTCAGTGTCCTGCCATTGTTTGTAGCTGTGGAAGAATGTGTAGGAGATATATGTCGAAATGCTGGGTCCTTCCATGAGGTGATAAGAGAGGATATGTGTTCATACCCTGGGTTTGACTAGGACATGTAAGGACTCGGCGCTGGCCCGGGCAGCTGTACCATATAATCTGAGCAGGAGCGCTAAGGCTCGCGTCCTAATCGTGCCAGTGGATTTGTTGCTGCCTGTTGATGAGTGCATGCTCGGATGGACACTGGCAGCAGGTTGGTGCCACATTACTGTCAAGGGAGCGGGGCATCAAGAGATCTTTAATTTTGACACGCCTCTGATGGCGTGATGTGTGCGAGCGTGGGCGGCCAGGACGGTGACCAAAATTTTCTGGGACCATGCGACTCGTTGGATACAATCTGGAGAGAGAGAGCGGGAGCGAGAGAGGCGGTTAGTTAGCAAAACCAGCACACAACGGGTTGAGCAGTCATCCTTGCTCACCTTTTCTACGGGGATGGGTGACGCCCGGAATCCTTTGGCTGACGCTAAACTGCCTCACACAACCACGCGTTAGGAATCACTGAGCTGTGCGGTGACACCGTGACAGGTACTAGTACTTGGCTGTTATTATTCTGGCACCAGTCCCTAGATAAAACCATTTCCAGAAGTAGAACGACACACGGATTCTGTTTTTGCATGCACAACAGTGAGTCAGTGAGCAGATGGAGATGACGTTTGCATGGCGTGCTCAGCTGGGTTTAGTTAGTACTAGTACTCTGCTCGATGTCTCCGAGCGAAAGCACAGTGTTTGAAATGGTGTATCTGATGAGGGTACTCCACTAAGTTTGGTACTCTCTCATTTTGAAATGATAGTAGGCATATCTTATTTCTTTAGGACAAGCCTCTGACTATAAATTTCTCCTTTAATATATACTATTTTTAAATACAAAATTGATACAAATATATTTATACTGATAAATAAATGATATATTAATAGAGTTATTCTGGTCAAAGTGTATAAACAAGATAATCTATACTAATTTCAATCAGAGGGAGTTTGGTGCTCAAGTCTAGAAATTGATGTACTTTGAGTATGCAACTAAAGTTAACTGAAATGGAACTGTTAAATTCACAAAGTTCATGTTGATCCTAAGGCTATCCTTACCATCCGTCCATCCAGCCGTCCATATTTCAAAATTCCTCTATGTCTAAGCGCAGTAGCGTACGGTGCGAAATGGAGCACAGCCTAAGCGACAGAGTTAAATCCGGGGTGCCAAAAAGCAAACGATCTAGAATTACCTAACCCATCTTTAAGAGGCTGGGAACTTGTGATTGCAACATGAAGGGAAACTACCTAAAAACGCTCTGCAAAGCCCAAAAGTAGTCTCCCCCCAAAGGGTAAAGAGGACAGGAGAGAGGGCTCGGAGTGACTGATAGAGTAATAATGGTTTCAAAGCAGTCATGTTATGGCCATTGTGTCGGTGGGTTCGAGTCGGCAGCCAATTTGGTGGGCGCTGATCGCTGAACAATCCTAGTATTAACCATCATGTCTAAAGAAGGGTCCCGCTGGTTCACCACGTTGTACAGTACATTGCTAATTAGGCTAGTTGCACTCCAAAATGCACTATAATCATAGGAATTTGTACTAGTGGCACGTGATTAAGCTAATATACTCCACCTCCAAATCAGCAAGATATACGGTGCTAACCATCTGCGACTTTGCGAGCATTGGTGAATAAGAAAATGAGTACGCGGGACGGGTGAGCATCATTTGGTTGACTTAGTCTGATCACTGGCATAGCTTTGACATTAGGCAATTGTGGGTTGCTTTACCGGGACCTTGGATCATTGATGCTTTTTTTTACGGAGAGTCATTGTCGGCTTTGGGAAATGCACCTGTACTTCTTTATTTGGTGCATTGCATAGGCAAATTCGGGTCATCTATTTATCTCATCAGCTGACTCTATTAACCTCCTGTCCTCCTTGCCCCCACTCGTTTCAAGACACTGGCCCAACTATCACGTTGGAACGGGTCCCCCGTTGGGGACTTTATGAAACTACCAAGCCAATCACGACCGCATCTAGTGTTGCACTGATTCCTGGCTCATTGGTTGGTGGCAACAGTTCTCTGGCATGTCCGCTGAGTGAGTTGTTGGACGGATGGATCCAGCTAATCCCAGGGACTCCGTGGGGCTCACCCGGTTTCCGTTCCCCGGAGCCGCGCGTGCGTGCGCGCCAGAGCCAGGTTGTGGTTGCGGAGCCCGCACCGTTCGTCGCTAGGTCATGGCACCACGGACCCATCGCCTCTCGTCGTGCGGGAGGCTAACAGGGCACGCAAAGCTCACGGCGGGCCTCCTCGGCAACGCGGAGCTTAGCTGTCCGTTGTCGGCATCAATCAATTGGGAGGGAGGGCAGCTCGCACGGCGCGACGCGGGGCGGGGGGTGGACCACGGCACGCGCTGCCGGATCGCGGGTGGCTGTTCGCTCATCTGACTATGCAGTGGAGGGGTGGTGTACTGGTGTCGTGGACTGGTGTGTGGTGGTGGCCGATGCGCGAGTGAAATGACCCGATCGGCAGCTGCTGGTGGGCGGGGTCTGGGATAGTGGCTAGTGCCTGCCGATCGATTCCGTGGCCTTTGCTGCTGGACGGACTGCTGGTAGCGGTTCAGCCGGTAGGAAAGGTGACCTGGACCTGGAGTGAGTAAAGGCAATGCCCCGGCGCGTTGCGTTATGCTGAAGCAAAACCTTTTCGAGAGGTCCATCTCCCAAAAGTCCAAGCAAGGATGATCTAGACAGGACGTCGAAAGCGACAGGCGTCCGGATGTGGTCGGAACACAGCCTGCGTCATGGAAGAATGATGCGTTTCTGGTTCCCAACGGTTCCTACTCCAAAACGGGAGAAAGTTGTGAACTCGCAAAATAAAACAAAAGGAATCAATTTGCATTGTTTTTGAACGAATGAGCACAAATATACTTTGTCGTGGGATTACCCCGTGGATTAAAAGGAACGCGGGGCTGCACCGCTGCTAAACTAACGCAAGACGCCGTTGGTACGCAGGCAAGGGCATCAAGGATTTCCAGGCGCTGCTCCACCAGGGCTACAGCCGGACGGCGGCCGCGGCCGCGGCGGCACCGGTGCCGCTCCCCCTGGCGCCGCCGTCCCGGCCGTGCCCGCGCCCGGCCAAGCCGAAGCTGCTCATCTTCATCCGCAAGCAGAACCGCGTGCTGCTCAACCTCCCGCACGTGGTGACGGCCTGCCGCCGCGCCGGGTTCGCGCCGCACGTGATGAACCTGCGCCGGCAGACCCCGCTCCCCGTCATCCACGCCGCGCTGGCCTCGGCCGACGCCATGGTGGCCGTGCACGGCGCCGCCGTGACCCACTTCCTCTTCATGCGCCCGGGCTCCGTGCTCCTCCAGATCGTGCCCGTGGGCCTCGACTGGGCCGCCGACGCCTTCTACGGCAAGCCCGCGCAGCAACTCGGCCTCGAGTACCTCGAATACAAGGTGGCACCCGAGGAGAGCTCGCTGGCCGCGCAGTACGGGCTCAACAGCACCGTTGTGCGGGACCCCTCCGTCATCAGCAGCAAAGGGTGGTGGGAGATGAAGAAGGTGTACATGGACCGCCAGAACGTCACCGTCAACATCAAGAGGTTCGGCGACCTGCTCAGGGCGGCCAGGACGCACCTCAAGAACACCACGGCGTGCGCCAAGGGTGCCGCCGCCGCCGCGGCACTGAGGTAGAAGATGCTGATTGAGCTTCACGTTAGGTGTTAATTACTTAGCCACAGGTGTCAATTTCATTGTGTTTCTTTCTTTTTTGGCTGGGGGGAGAGGTGGGGTAAAAAAGGAGATGAAAGATCCTGTAAATATGATTGGGTTTGAGAGATTGGTAGGGATCGATCACCTACGTGCACAGTGCATTCGTTCAGTCCATGGTGGTGTTATTAGAGCAGAGGCAGAGGAACAATAATTTATGGCAGGGGCGGCTCTCCTTGAACACCGTGTTGTTCACAGTAGTTGATAGGAGTATCAGTTTCTTTTTACTTCTTTGCCTTTTCTTCTTTTTTCCCTTCTCATTCTTTGGATGTCCAGATGATGTATAAGAAACTACATTATGAGCAATAGAAAAATCCAGATTCTCTTTACAAATGCTCGAGTGACATTTCTCACTTCCAGCGTGATGTGATTGTACGAATCAAAAGAGGCAGCACGAAAACTGATAAACGTGGTCTGTACTGTTGGCAAAATTGGCATCTGGATGCTCGCTCTTGCCACATGCAAGAGAGGAGCATAAACATATCTGCACAAATCAGTGGTAATTTGTTCCTAGACACCAATTATCATATTCAGTTTAAGTGGTTTAGCAATAGACTTCGCTAAGGCTCTTTTGGTCTCCTTTTTTAAGCATTCGTTCTTTAAGAACCATAAGTTTTCTTTCGCCGTGGATAAGTAGAAACCGGGATGTTTCTATTCCATCATTGTTACTCTATTTATAGTGCATTTACGGTATTTTACAATTTTTTTACACACCCCTAGTAACAATAACTTTAGATCAGTTGTCCTACAGCGTGCCGTGCCGTCGTGCGGGCCATAGCTTAGCTGACATGGATCCTTTTGATGGGAAAAGAGAGAAAAGCAAAAGCAGAGAGGTCCACGTGGAGAAGATGGTCTAAACCCTAGTTTGTCTCACGAGGCAGCAGTGAGTGAAGGCTAGTACTCACGGGGAGCACGTGGCGCCGCGATACTCACTGCTCACTGCTGTCCAAGGACCAAGGGCAGCTGTCCCCGGAAGCCATGCTGTCGGCGAGAAAGGCGTAGGGTCGGGGGCCACGTGCTGCTCGTGCTCGGCGCCTCGGGATTCACGGCCGCGGGAGAATCTGACAGTACTTCACGACCGTTGGCACCCGGAGGCCTGGCCTGGGCTGGTGTTTGCGTTTCGTACGACGGTCCAGTGGGCCTGCCGGAGGGCGTCGGTGGCAAAAGCGCCCGGCGTGCAATTTGAGCAGGGCCAGCGTTTTGCCCGTCAGATCGCGGGACTTGTCGCTTGTGGTAGAGTGCTTGGTTCCTAGCATGGCCTCTGGACTACTTGCGCTCCCGGGCCAGGCTAGCGTGAGCCTGGGCTCCCTCGTGCTAGCGGATGCGTTTGATTTGCATGGTCTTTTTCAGCTAGGTTCTTCATGTTTGGTTAGCTGAGCAAAGGATAGATGGTAATCACGGATTGCTCTGGCAGGCTACAACACGCCCATGTGAGCTCAAGTGTGCATGCCATCAGCTTGACTCGCGAGAAACGTATCTTGTTTTCGTTTCTGAAGAGCCTGGCTGAGAGACCTTTTTGCATCCGCTGAACCGTTCAGTTGCTTGTCCAGCCATCCAAGCGCTTGGAAGTTGCAGCCCCCCGTCCTGGCTAGGCCAAATGCACCTAACCAATCACGCCCTAGACAGCAAGCACAGCAGCTGCAGTGGAAGAGCACGATCACGTCTGGCACGCCATCATGTTTTTATAAGTACTCTATGTCAAATTATAAGGAATTTAACTCACTTTTTTATATGGATTTTTTAGCCACGTTGAAAACACATATGAAGTAACAAATGAATTTAATATGGTGCTAGAACCCTTTCCAATTTAGAATGGAATAATAATTAGTTAAACCTAGCTTCACTTTTTAGCGCCTATTTGGTTTCAAAGTTTTTTCACGGTTTTAGTTCAATACCACGACATTTGTACTATGGTATTTTAGCCTAAAAGAAATGTTTGGATGGTCTTTGCAAAACACTATTTTGAATGATATGAGTAAAACTATAGTATTTTTAGAGTTATGGATACTCCTCCAGACCAAAGTTTTCACCTCGCCGCTTCAATCCTCCCTCCGTGCCTCTACGCCCTGCGGGCCCTTCTTCCTCCCCGCGGCTGGACTCGTGCCGCTGCTCTTCCCCCACTGCCGGTTGCGCCACCGCCGCTCCCACTCTGTTGCCCTCATCGCGTCGCCACCTCTCCCTTCTCGGCCTCGACCCGTCGACCTCGCACGCCCGAGCTCCAGCGCGCCGACCTCACCTCCCCACGTAGCTCCGCCAGGGCATCACATAACATATACGTAGAACATCTCCAACGAAGAAAAATACAAGAGGTAACGACGCCATCAACCCATAGTAACCTTTAAATTATCCTGTGCTACCACAACAGACACGATATCATGTCTGCGCCTTATTCAGTAATCAGTATGCACTTATTTACACGGATCCTGCTCATGGTCACGTCTCAGCAGTCAGCAGACGGACGGGATTCGGCTCAGATCATCACGGCGTGGTCCAGGTGATGGTTCCAGCCTCTGAGGACGACCCTGGGGCTGGACCCCTGCGGAGCCTCGAACGAGATGTCAATGGCCATCTTCTCCTCTGGTGTCAGCGAAAAGTAGTTGTCCGAGTAGTGGACCGGGAGGATTCTCGTGTCGTTGTATTTCTCCTTAGCTGTGGATGACGCAGAGGTGTGCACTGAGAAATGGAGGAAGAATGCAACGCCCGAGTCGGTCCCCGTCACCTCGAGTGTTCTTAGGTTGCTACTTGATCTTGTGACGTCGTGGCCGCTGCGTATTTTCCTCCACAGCCCACCACTCTCGTTTCCCTCCTGAGTAGTTTCTTTGCCAATGCTGCGGGAGCCACTTGCAACATTTAGATCCATTGTTGATACTGAGCGTGTGCTTTCTGCGACTGACTTCTTGGACACGTTCTCTACTGTCATTCTTACTTTGTGCCTGGTGCCTGAGACCGAAACCTCCGAGTAAATTTTTAGCGGGATATTTTTCTGCTGATACTGCTCCAACAACTTGTAATCTTTCCCAGGGAGATGTAACCAGTAAAAGTTTCTCGAGATTATTCCATTGTCTGACAGTCTGAAGAGTTTGAGGAGCAGAAAATACACAGGCTTGGCATCCTTCATCTTTGGGTACTTCATCTCGATGATTTGCTTTACTTCCTTTGGTGGTACAACAATTTTCTCAGTAACTTCGTAATAGGGGGATGCACCAACGAGATCCCACACTGAAATTTCCACAGCCATGTCTTTGAGCTCATCAGCTGTAGTGTTTACCACCTACAAAGTCACTTTCATGGATTAATTGCTACTTCCTCTGTTTGAATTATAAGGCTTGTTCCATTTCATTAGGACAAGCTTTTGACCAATGATTATGCAAAACTGATGACAGTAGATTCGTATTGAAACATAATAACATATGAGTATAATTCTGTATCATATAAATGACATTAATGGAGTAACTATTGGTCAAAGCATTGTCCTTAGGAAACAAAATATGTTTTGTAAATTAAAATGGAGGGAGTATAAATTTAAGACTTGGATCAAATTCTCAAGACACAGCACATACCTCTACAAAGTAGCTGGCCAAATTCAGTTGTACATGAATAGGTTCAGCAGCACAACGACAACCATAAAACCCAGCAGTTTGGTCACAGAGGTGATCATAGAACTGCCCTCTTAGTCCAGTCCAAGGATTTTGTGTCTTCCAAATTAGAACACCTGTGAACTTTCTCCACATGAAGGAAGTCCATCCTTCCAAAAGTGCTCTGTACTGAACATAGTTCACCAACTGTGCCTGGGAGGTAAATATGCCATTAGACAAAAGCTACAGTGAGCCAGTGATTCAGATGCCTAGAGATGAAAGGTTATAGAACTAAATTACCTTTTCACAGAAATCATCCAGGTCATTTGGGTGTCCATATAGTTCAATCTGATCATGGACCTTGCCTGGTTTTGAGTAGGGAATGTACTTGTGGTAGTCCCATATTGGATTTGGTACTTCTTCGATATACCCATCGATTCTTTTCTTGAAAATTGGAATGCTCCATCCTTCTGGAGGCATTGTGGCCCTAATTGTTGCAGCAACTGGAACCCCCACAGATCCAACTTCAGGGTTGAACCCGTATTTGTAGAAACTGTCTTTAAAAAAGCTCTCTGGATACTGAATCTCATATGGACCATCAGTGAAGTCACCTTTCCCATCTGCAAAACCATCCCACAATGATCCTTGGACATACACCCGAGTACCATCAAGGCATTTACTAGGGTCAGTCGATTCTTCTGATAAATATTTTTCATGGCATTTTGATGTCTGGTGACTTGCAAACATTGGATGTAACTTCAAATCATTCTTCAGTGCTTTGTTAATGTCAACCGGTGGGACTTGCTCATTACCACCAACCCATAAAGCTAGACTAGCATGATTCCTTAGTAATTTCACAGTATCTCTAGCACACAGAAGGAAGAGATCATGGTCCAAAGGGCCATTAGGGTTTGATACGGGAATTCCTCGGCCATCGACATCTCCAGTTATCCAAAATTCCTGCCAAACCTGTTGAAAATGGTTCCATCCTGTAAATAATCTTGCAGACATGGTAGTAAAATTGGGTGAATCAAGAATTCGACTAGAGGATGAGGACCCAGCACTAAAATCATCAGGTTTGACACCTAATCCTTTACGGCTTGTTTCCCTCCCAATACATGTGGAATGGAGTGGAAAACGAACTAATTTCCCCCTTAATCCCTCCCAACACTTATGGATTGAAGGGAAGTATTATGTTTCCAAATGTGGCCTTGCGGTGAAAGGAAATCTCAGAAACCAGCTGGTTACTTACATTTGACAGAATCCTAAGTAACTAACAATTGGTTGACACTATTTGAAAGGAATACTTTAAAAAACATTTTTCATCACCCATATATTGACAGGGAGATAAACTCAAGCTTACCATCAGACCATAGACATCGCAAAAATGGTAAAAATCAGGTCTCTCTGCTAATCCGCCACCCCAACAGCGAAGCATATTGAAGTTCATGTCAGCATGGAACTTGATGTCAGTCATATATCGCTCCTTTGTTAAGCGAAGAAGGCCATCTGACAATATCCAGTTCCCTCCTCGGATAAAAACAGGTTCACCATTTACCTTGAAGATCCTGGAGACAATTTGAATTTGCATCCACGGGTTTTCAAGAGGTTAATATTCGATAGACATGTTTTGGGCATTCCAGTGAAAAGTATTTACCTCCCACCAGTGGAATCGTCAATCATACTCTCGATCTTGCGGAATCCAAAATAATGGCTCCAGGAATCAGACTCTCCAAATCCTTTGACATCCACACTAATCTCGACATTGTATAGGGACTGCTTGCCCATGCCATTTGGCCACCACATGTTTGGCTTATAGAAGAATAACTACAAATGTCCATATTTCATATAAAACAATGTCAACCAATTTGAATACTTTGACCATTTTAGAAGGGCCTGAATAACTAAAGATTTTTATGTTTCATGTATATAAAGCTAACCAAGTTGCATATTTGAGGTTTTTAATAAGGCATCCTAAAGAATATTTGGAGGCAATATGCTGACACCTACGTTCTTTTACCTTCCTACAGATGAGAACGTTAAGAGGTAAGGCATTAAGTCTGGTGTTGTAGTGCTGTAAATGTGTATCATTGATTGGCAACAAGCATAAATGCAGTTTCTGATGTTTTACTCTAGAATCTAGATCAAGTAAGTGGTAGCAACAAGCTCATGGGCTATTATATCATCTGGTCAACACAGAAAAAACAAATTCGTCAACTAGCTGTGTATATGATGCCTCAGTACATCATCAAAGTAAGAAAATTACGTAAGTAATGCCTCAGCACAGAAGTAGCTCGAAAAATAAGAAAACTAACTTACAGAAGGAATGGTGTACTCTAGATCTGAGTGAGGAGGGACTGTTATTGCATAGCTTTGAAGGTGTTCCAGCAAGCAAATGTTCCCTTCAAGTTCAGTTGAAACCTGTATTTTCAAGGCACAATCTGCAATCGAGGAACTTTTGTTCTCTAACTGAAGTGTACAATGTAGGTACGACCTCTTAAAATCATCATGAAAAGTAGAAACCAGATGGGGGTCTGTTATATTCACAGGCTGCAGTGAAAACAAAGCCGATACAAGTCCTTAAATTAATTTAAAAGATACTCACAGATAAAATAAGAAAAAAAAGGAGTACTTTAAAAGAAAGTCAAGAATAGTTTCTTGTTTTTGCATCTTCGCTTTGAATATCCATGGTGATATCTGATGACAAAAGTAGGGTAAAATACTATTAAAAGGGAACAAGGATTCATGGACTCACCCCTGTTATGGATATTGATACCTCATCCCATATACCCGTGTTTCGATCCCTAGGACGCCATAAAAAGAGAGAAACGTCAGAAAGTATTGGTGTTGCAAATAGTAGAACCAGATCGAAAACAGGAAAGGAAAAACATGTTGCTGCAAAATAAGTAAAGAAATCTATTGTGACTGGTTTGCATAATTACAGGAGAAACTAAAGTTAGCAATTAAGCGATATCAACTGTTTTTTTAACTATTTGTAAAAGGCGAACTGAAAGCATAGCAAGGAATCAGATATTGACAGTAATCTTCAGTTCAAACTTCAAACTAATTGGAATAATTTTAGAAACTCAAACCATGTGATAAGACATCTTAGCTGAGCACAGATCAACTAATCATTCATGTAGTGTTACCACACAGAAAGTACCAACTACCTTATTGGGCACATCCAATCCCATCCTTCAACATATTGTGTAGCAACATCTTTCCCTATCTGAAATGACCATATTGAAATGCGCAGTCAAGCATTAGTGGTCCCTTTAAACAACAATATTCATTTCCTAAAAGGTAATTATAATAAAGAAAATTTTGCTATTAGTGTAAATATATAAAAATGGTAAAGCATTATAGTCAATTGTGCAAGAGGATCATAATGTCACTTCTAGATGGGAGAAGGGCTTCCCAACAGCTATTCCAATTCACTTTCCACAAGTGCAACTGCCTAGTTATTGCAGCCTGTACAGCTACATAAACAAAACGTAAAAATTGTCCCAAATTCATCAGCATGGGATGATCCAAAATCAACATTAAGGAGGTTCTGGACCTCTTGTGATTGGGCTAAATATGCACTAAGGCTTCCTCCAGCAGAGCGTGCAAATGGCCATGCATGTGCAAATTTGCACTGAAATGAGTAGGCTGCTGGAGCCTGGATATAGTCTAACCCCCTGTGAATCTGCCACTGCTCTTCAGAATACCAGAAAACATAAGATGGCATCTGAAAACAGAGAATATGCAGGGCATTGTGTGCTGCACCTATGCTTTCAGAACTTTTTTTTGAAACTAATGCTTTCAGCACTTTTAATGAAGTTAGCATCAGGTAACTTGTTATCAGAATTCAAGAAAGCTGAATCAGTTATGTGCATTATTACATAACTGAACTGTAACACCATGAGGAAAAAGACATGGGCAAACAGGCAATGCAAATCTTGATCAAGCTTTGATTAAAAAAAGGAACAAAAGGCAACCCCAATCTTGCACATTATAATAGGGTGGCATATCTTCCTTCTGACAAAAGGTTGGGATATTCCATTTTCCACAATATTCCAAATCATGCACGAAAAGACAAAGCTACATTAAATTAACCTGAAGGACATGAGACTGACCTCATGATCACCACCCTGGCCTCCCTGAGGAGGAATTCTGCCTGGGTGATCAGGAGGATGAACAAGGACAGCAAGCAGATTGTTACCATCAGGATGGAGAATATCTGTAATATCAATGGTGTGCCTTCGGAACATTCCTTTTGGAAGTACCTCCTTGTTCCCATTTAAGTACATTTCTGCTGAGTAGTTTATTCCGCGGAAGTTCAAAGCCACATGCTGATTTTCTGACTAAAGATAAAGGTAACAAGAAAATATCAATATGTTGAGTGGTTTAGCACCAAGGTTGCAAAGTACATGTGCTAAAGTGTACAAAAATACCAGTTATAAAAGGCAAAAAATCATATTCTAAAACAATTAAGAGAGCTCTCAGTATCTGGCATTCATTAAAGCTAATATTTCGAACAAGGGAAAGGCAAAGAGCTGTGCTACCACGTCTGTAACATCACATCCAAAAAGGCTTCTGTGCAAGGTTGAAGTGAATGAAAAGTGTATCAGCTGAACATGTGCTGTTAGGTTGGACGGATTTGATTTGAGTTTAAGTAAACTAAAACATATCTTGCACGGTAGTTCCAGTGTATCAGGTTACTAGAGTACTCTACCTACACGCGTACTGCAATTGTTGTCTCTACTTCAAGGAATGCTATTCTGGCAAAAGGGAAAACAGACTATAAGGCAATGCAGCAAGAGAACTAGAGAAGTCCATCGACATACACAACTATTCAGTTAAACCGCAGACAACTTAAAGTGCTTGATGAGGGAGCAGACACAGTCAACACTACAGTACTACAACTGTGATGAATCAAAACTGCCTCCAGTAAAAGTGCAGAACAGTTCCCTTTTTAACGGGAGGAGATGGTAGGATTGATGGTACATTCTTCGTTACAGGACAACACGATGAGCAAATATTCGGAGAACTGGTGCAGCTCTGCGTACCGGGGCACACTGGAACGTGGTGAAGAACCAGAAGGTGTAGTACTCCCTCCCGGCGTCGGCAATGTCGACGATGGCCTGGTTGTTGAGCCCGTAGAAGGGGTCGGGGATCAGGTTGTTCTTGAGCAGCGTCCCCAGCACGCTGCGCCACATCCCGAAGCACCCAACAGTATGTCAGCTGAGCGACGAGGACGAAGCTCGCAGCAATTTACTCTGGGGCCGAGAGCACAGATCCCCAGCGCGAGAGTTTCAAGGGAGGAGAAAGCACGTACGTGCCGGGGACGGAGGCGCTCATCCAGGGCGCAGCGGGGTCGGGGTCAGCGGCCGGCGGCTGGGTGGTGGTCAGCTCGACGCCGGTGAGCGCGACCTCGGTGGAGCGCGCGGCCAGCCAGCCAGTGTCAAGCACCTGCTTCCCCACGGGCATCTCCATGATCGGTGCGGCGTGCGTGCGTGCACCGCGAGGTGCGTGTTGAGTCGAGGGAGTCGAGGCGCAGCGAGGCGGACCGCCGTGCCAGGTGCGTGGCCGCCCGTTAGCCGGCGTGCCTTTTTTCTTTTCTTTTCCCTCTCTGGAATGTTGCGGGCAACGGGGAACAGGTGGGGCCTCGGCGTCACGGGGGATGAGGATGCGTGGCGCGGGCCCCGCGGTGGTGTGGTACGTCCACTTGTACTATGGCGACTCCGTTACGGGATCGGTTGAACCGCGCAAGCGTGCCGTCTCGAGGTGGGGGAGCGAGGGATACATGAGAGTCAGAGACAGGGAGTGAGAGACAGGGAGTGAGGTGATTGAAACAATGATATACAGATATACGATTCGCTGGAGATGATCCGAAACATATTTAGATGGTTCAGTAAAAATGAGATAATAAATGACTGTGGGGACCGGACATGACAACACGTCACTCTAAGAGCTTGGTTTGCCTTTTGCGAACAATGCATATCTAAATATAAATGCACGTTTTTTCTAGGGGTCAGTACTCTCAATGCACGTTTTTAAGTCCACAAAACTTGCTACTAATATGTTCTATACTGGTCCAATCTCTATAATGTGTGCTAAATTATCGGATAACATGGACCAGATGAGTGAGGCCCATATGTCAGTCATACATCTCTCCTCCCTTTCCCTAGTCGTTGTTGGTATCTCTGCCAGCCGTCGTTCATGTCAAGGTGTGGTGTGTTGCCTCCCACGCTCGTCGTGCCCACCGCCATGCCAAGCTGCCCCACACTCTCACTATACCGGCCACCATGCCCATTGGTTGCCTCGTCGTTGCCCGTGAAGAGAGAAATTAAAGAGATGTGGCTTTATGTAGACCCCAAACGTCACAGCTATGTCATCGAGCAATTCAGCACAAGTTATGGAGATCTGATATATGTAGAATTGACCCACACACATGTCTATGAGGGCCACCGCACATACCATATACCGTTGGTCAACCATACACGCCACCAAAGACATAGTAGCGCTTGTAAAATATGGCTGACCAGCCACAACTCACAACGTGTTACTATTCTAGATAAGGAGCTAGAACTTGAGCATCGACGACAAGAAAAACCTTCTCATCAGAGACACATTAGTCTAGTCATATGGCTAAAGAGACTGACGCCCATGCAAATGAATCTATGGTGTAGCCAGATGCACCACTAATGGAAGTGAGTAGTGCAGACCGCCTATTGAGATGAAGGTGAGGAAAAGACCTACTAGGAACCCATAACAAGTTGTTTCGCGGATTGAAAGCCTAAAGCGAGGATGAATTGCCTTCGTTTTGGGTGCGCAGAACAATCGTGGCCAAAAATACATGACTGATACAAGAACTTCTTCATAGCAGGAAAAAACAAGTTTTAGGGATTGATTTACGGTGTTGTCGGAGATGCTTTAATATCCTTCATATCCAATGGTTTTCTTTCCTAATTTCACCAATATTCAATCCCATTTACCAATATCCAATCCCCTTTCTCTTCCTAGATGTCGTGTTGTGGTTGACAATAAGAGGGAGGTGGACTAGCCCAATCAATCCCCTAGCTATATAAGACTTATATAAGCTACTTGCTTAAATAGGTGCTTGTCTTTTTCCATATTTGCATTGATGCTAATCGTTGTCGCTTTTATTGCTAGAACCATCATCTTGTCCGCCGCCAAGCCTTTTCTCATGACTACAATAGGCGGGGGGTGCAGGCGTGCATAAAAATTCATGATTGTTTCCTTCTTATCGTGTCGATGCCACCAAAACTAGTGTTGCAGCTCCTGCAATTGCTAGCTCCATTCAAAATGTTGAGGGAAGGAAGGTTTTAGTTTAGATATAGATGTCTTACTCTCAAGGGCGGATCCATCGTGATGGTTGAGGGGGGCTGGTTCACCCCTCCCCTATGCGGACATTGGCCGCCCTGAAGCCCTAACAATACGTGAAGAATTAGAAGCGAAAGAGCACCCCCTAACCCTAGTTCCCAGATGTGCCACTGTCTACTCTCATCTAGGGAGGGCCTTAGTGGTCATATGTATCAACGATTCTGAGCTACCATTGGTGGTGTCCGACACTTGCCCGCGTCTACGCAGCTTCTCGCATAGAGGGATTGGCTCTCCGCCGACTTTTATGCCTGGCTCATTAAGGAGGTCACGGAGAAATGGTTCACATGCCATACGCACATGGTGTATATGTCTTTACTCTACATCCATGCTCATGTCCACAGTCTATAAATATAAATTTAAGATATTATTTCATATATTGTATTTCATAGTGACGTGTGCACAATTTAGATGTAGATTTAGATAATTACTCTATGTCATGTTTTTATAAAAGCAGTGGTGTGTAATTATTCTAAAAATAGGGTAGATCCGATTCCAATCTCTAGTCTACCAAACTAGTAGGATGATGGATGATGTTTCTAATTTTTATGATTAATATTTTTCACATGCCTTATGAAGATTAACGTGAATGTTTAAAAAGTCTTGTTCCGATAATAAGATGATGGCCTTTCTAGACTAACTTCGAGGAGTCCAAGACTAGTAACCCTTGTACTACCTTTAACTCATCGTTAGGCATCTCCGGTGGTTGCCTCAAATGGATACTCAAAACACTATCATGACACTATAGATAGAGTGTAGTTTGAAATATGAGAAATGTAATGGGTATGTTGCTAGAGATGGCCTTACAGATACAACATATGCACTAAGGAATTGACTTTTTCTAGAACACAATGCTAAGAGGTAGTCCCCCAGATTTAAATATAAGCCACGTTTGAATTATTTCTAAAAATTTGATAATTCGTATTATTCAAAATTTATAAATTATTATTTATTTTGTTATGATTTGTTTTATCATTACAAAGAGTTTGAGCATGATTTGTTTTTTATTTGTTTACGATTTTTTTTGAATAAGACGAACAATGAAATTGTAGAAAAAAATCAACCGCGGCATATATTTAAATACAGAAAAAGTATTTATATGTCTGTGTATATAATGTGGAAACTTTGGAGAGAGTGACATGCTGTAGACCGAGAATACTTAACTGCATCGACATGTTCTCCTAGATGTATTTTATTTTTATTGTTCTCCGTGGATACAACCAAGGTGCAAGTGATGTGCTTTTGCATTACGATAAGATTAGTGTAGCCTTTGCTAATAATAGGGCTCTAGCTACTTAGATTCACGATGTCAGAATGTGTATAAAAAATGCAAAACATTGTAAATGCACCATATGCATAACAGAGTTTGAAACGAAAAATATAATCGAAGTTCCGATGACAACGGTCTTAGAATAGCCACTGACTCAGCGAGTTCAATGCGGATCACACATCCTGACTCGATGATTGGTTGATGACAATTGACCCTATCAAGTGGCTCACTACTAAGTTGCCCCACACTCACCGTTTTCCAAGCATCTAGATCTGCACTGATCTGTAAACATCAGGCCACAATTCCCATGTGCACCCGAAGCAAAATCAGTGTAACCATTCTATAATCATCCTTGAGATCCCGCGGCAAAGAGCTCGTCGGCTCGCCCAGCCGCTCTCCAGCCATCCACGCCAGCGGCGGCGGACTCCCCTCTGCTCCTCTCCCACCAACCGCTCCAACCACTGGACTCCTCGCTGGAGTAACGCACACTCCACTCCCCGTCCCCGTCCCCGACCGACACACACCGCCCGCGCGCCGGCGTCCCAGACCCCCCGCGCGGGCCGATCGCGACGCCCCACCCCACCGCGACACCGATCCCCCGCCCTCCCCCTCCGCGCTGTCTGTCGGCGCCCACCGCACCGCGCCCAGGCGCCCAGCGAGCCCAACCACCACCCCAAATCTCCCGTCGCGCCGCGACTTCCCCCCACCCGCCCGAAATCCACACGCGCGCGCGCTCCCCGCCTCGTGCCCCCCAGATCCACTCCACTCCGCCGCGGCCGAGGAGGAGATGCTCGTCCAGGACCGCCCGTCCCCGCACGCGGCCGCCGCGGGCCAGAAGCCGTCCGCGTCCCCGCGCGCGGCGCGCCAGGGGCGGACCGGCGGCACCCGCGGCCCTTCGCCAAGAACCTCGATTTCGCCACCTGGGCGTCCGAGCACTCCTCCAAGCTGCTTCTGCTCCTCTTCGTGGTCGCCTCCGCCGCCGCCGTCTTCCTCCTGCGCGGCGCCGCCCCCGACGCCGCCGCGCTGCTCTGCCTCGACCGCTCCGCCCGCCCGGGCTCGGGGGCGCCGGCCAAGCTTCCCTACCCGGACGTCGCGTGGTCCAAGGTGCCCCCGCTCGCGATCGCCGCGGGTAGCCCCTTCGCGTCGTTCCGCGCCGAGCGCTGGATCGTGGTCGCCGTCTCGTCCCCGCCCACCGCGGCGCTGGCAGCCCTCGCGCGCATCAAGGGCTGGCAGCTCCTCGCCATCGGCGACTCCCGCACGCCCTCCGGCTGGGAGCTCAAAGGCGCCATCTTTCTCTCCCTCGAGCTGCAGGCGCAGCTCGGCTACCGCTCAGTCGACTTCCTGCCCTATGGCTCTCACGTCCGCAAGACGGCCGGCTACCTCTTCGCCGTCCAGCACGGGGCCAAGGTGATCTTCGACGCCGACGACCGTGCCGAGGTGCCGGGCAACGATCTGGGCAAGCATTTCGATGTGGATTTGGGATCTGGAGTGACCAACCACCCAGTGCTGCTCCAGTACAGCCACGCGGACCCCAATCGCACTGTGGTGAACCCCTACGTGCACTTTGGCCAGCGGTCCGTCTGGCCGCGGGGCATGCCGCTGGATAGGGTTGGGGAGGTGGCACATGAGGCCTTCTACACCGAGGTGTTCAGTGGCCGGCAGTTCATTCAGCAGGGGCTGTCGGACGGGTTGCCCGATGTGGATGCCGTGTTCTACTTCACTAGAAAGCCACCAACTTCGGCATTCGATCTAAGGTTTGATTCGGAAGCCCCGAAGGTGGCACTGCCGCAGGGCATGATGGCACCAGTGAACTCGTTCAATACATTGTTCCAGTCACCAGCCTTCTGGGGGCTCATGATGCCGGTGTCCGTGAGCTCAATGGCGGCAGATGTGATCCGTGGGTACTGGGCACAACGGATCTTGTGGGAGATTGGTGGATATGTGGCTTTCTATCCACCAACTATTTACAGGAAGGATCATATTCAGGCATACCCATTCGCAGAGGAGAAGGATCTGCATGTTAATGTCGGTCGGTTGATCAAGTTCCTGAATGAGTGGAGGTCAAACAAGAGGTCACTGTTTGAGAAAATTCTTGATTTGAGCTATGCCATGGCCGAGGAAGGGTTCTGGACAGAGCAGGATGTGAGATTAACAGCTGCTTGGCTGCAGGACCTGCTTGCTGTGGGCTACAGGCAGCCTCGGCTCATGTCACTGGAGATTGACAGGCAGCGGGCAACCATTGGAGAGGGTGACATGAAGGAGTTTGTGCCCAAGAAGCTACCATCTGTGCACCTTGGGGTCGATGAGATTGGCACAGTTAACTATGAGATTGGAAATCTGATTAAGTGGAGAAAGAACTTTGGGAATGTGGTGATGATCATGCATGTTAGTGGGCCTGTGGATCGCACGGCACTTGAGTGGAGATTGCTCTACGGAAGGATTTTCAAGACGGTCATCATTCTTGCTGACCAGAGCAATGCAGAACTTGCTGTTGAGCGCTGCACGCTTTCACATGCTTACAAGTGAGTGTTACTACCCCCTTTAACTTTTTTCTTCTTGTTTATACTTTATAAATTTTCTTTAAACACTTATTTCCACTGACAGAGAAAATGAACCGAATGAATGCCAATCGAACATGCCAGAGTAGTGATGTTTAATTTCTTAAACCATTCGTCAGAAATACGCTCCTAATCAATGAGTTATGGTGTCACTTATAGTGAACCTTAACAAACGATTCGTGAGGTTTTAACCTACATGGTTTCTATTCATAAGCATGTGTCCACATTTGGAAGATGTTACCTGGCATTCTTTAGATAACCTATGAAATTAGTTGATGATGATAGTGTTGGCCTCATGCCCTTCTCTTATAAATATAGATGTTTGACCTCATACTGATTGCAAATGAAGCAATAAACTTGCTTACTAATACATATAATACTTCAAGCCATCAAAATTTCTGTAGGCGGAAAATGAACTTAGCTGAGGAATATATGCAGAGAAGAATTTTGTTTGTTAGATTTAAGCTTTAGGCATTGTTTATGATCCACAATTCTAGCAAGCTAAATCCACTTTCTTCATCATCTTTACATCAAGACATTACCTTTGATTGTGTGGTGACCTGATTAGACTAATTGTGGCGTGGAATGTACCTTTTTACTGGAAAACCTAAATAGAAAACTAAGGCTAGCTTTTGAGTGTTTGTACTTTTTTAGTACGGATACGGAACCTAGCAATAAAATGGTGCGTTATTGGAAGTTAGATATCAGTGAGAGCAATTTTCTTGATCTTCTTCGACTCTTCGTCTATGTGTTCTGTTAGTAATCTAATGAAGCTAGATAAATCAAGGGGCCAATCAGGAATCATGAAATGACATCTGTTTGTACAGTCACCCTCCCCTGACCATGTGCATCTAAGCAGATATACAATCATACTGGAGGATGCAAAATGCATGAAGCTGTGCACAGCTTCTGAAGCCTCAACCCTTAGATTCAGCACACAAGAATTCCTTTTTATGTAACATTAGTTGACTGGGTCCTGGAAAATAATCTGTATTTGATTATGCATATTAGTTTTCTTAAAGAATAAATATACATTGCTAACTGCATATAGTAAAATCTCTAGGCTTAATGAGACGAGATAATTGTATAGAAGTGGGCCAGCGTACACTGCAGCATCCATGAATTCTTTTTACTGCTTTTCTGACAATTGATTACTTATTTGTGCTACTGGGAGTGAATCATTTTGGTCTTCTTCCTTAAATTAAGTTGATGCTACAGAATATACCACTTAGTCTCTCTGCAATTTTATGTAAAACATCAAACTGCATAAAACATACTGTAATATTACCGCATTCTTTCATTCTGTCTTGATCTTTGTCATGATTGACTCACTAGTCAGTTATATGACTTGCCAAAACTTCATCCTCATGGCCTCAATGTTTTTAAATCGTCTGGTCGAACCTAATCGACAAAGTCTCGATAAGCGATTAGTCGCGATTAGTCGTCGATCAGGCTCGATTAGTCGTCCCTAGTCGACCCTAGTCGTTTGTATAGTCGTCCTGTATAAAATACCAGGATCGATATGCCAGGACTCGTATTTCCATCCTAGGTAAGAGGATTTAGTCTTCCTCTTTCGATCTTTAGCCATCTCTTGTAGATCTGGTGGTAAAGCAGCTGCACTGCAGGTCTGCAGCTATGGAGCTAGAGAAGTAGAGGTAGAGAAGCACCAAAATAGAGAAGGGGTAGAGCGGAGCAGCAGAGAGAAACCGGAAGAAAATGCAGCACAACACTAACCTTCTCGGAGGAGGAGCTCATCTCCGACGCCGGCAGGCAGAGCTGCAGCCTTGAGGCCATGTGCGCAGGCCGCTGCCGCTGCGTGCGGGGCCGTGTCATGCCGTGCCGTCGGCACCCGCTCACTGATGCGCCGAGGGCGGGCCGCGCCATCCCTGTGCTGCGCCGCTGCAGGCGTCTCGCACCGATGGCCGGCCGCACCACCGTGCGTCGCGCTCGGGTGGCCGCCGCCACCGGAGTGAGAGGGAGAGGAGAGAAAAGAAAGAGAGGTTAGGGTTTGGTGGAGACCGGCTGTTGCCGGTTTGAGCCGGCCGCTCCATGGGCAAATGGGTCGGAAAGGGAAAGTGGCGGGTGTGGGCTGCGCCAACTTTGGCCTAGCTCAAAGGTACAACTAATCGTTTTTCCTGCCTGATCGGACGACTAATCGGCCTGATCGGACAACTAGTCGGACGACTAGACAACTAATCGGTCTGACCTTATCGAACCCCCTAATCGGTGTTGGAAAAACGATCAGGACGATTAATCGTGATTAATCGCGATTAGTCGGACGACTTGATAACACTGGGCCTCACTGACTTGTGGCTTTGGGCCAAACCTATGTGAGACAAGGGATTTAGGAAGTATTCGGGGCGTATCAGGAATCAGCCTTCGGAACCTGTTTTCTGGATGTTTACTTGCCATTTTTGCTAATCATGTTTGAAATGTTTTACATATTCATTCAGGTATCTGCCCAAGGTTTTTGAAAGATATAGTGGTGCTGATGGATTTATCTTCCTCCAAGACCACATGATTCTAAATTATTGGAACCTTTTGCAAGCCGACAAAGAAAAGCTTTGGATAACAAATAAGGTTTGTACGTTATATCTTTGCCATTCCTCCCATGAATCTTTCATCAATCAGTGCACATGTACAGTAGGATTCATGTTACGTTTCTCATGCTGTAGATTGCACATTCTTGGATTACTGTTCCATTGGAGAGCAATAAACAGGAATGGTTTGTGAAGCAAGGTGCCATGGTCAAGCAGGTTATAGGCAATTCCCCAGTTCATTTCCAAACAAACTATAAGGAAAGCATGGGCGAAGATAAGATTGCGTTCTGTGGCAGTGAACTATTCTATGTGCCCCGGCGGTTTGTTGAGGACTTTGGTGATCTTGTGGGTCTTGTTGGTGATCTGGATTTGCATCACAAGATTGCGGTGCCAATGTTCTTCTTGGCAATGGACTCACCTCAAAATTTTGACTCTGATGCTTTGGCTGGAACGGTGTTCAAAACCCAGTTGCCAGCCAATGCGACGTTCTCGACTATTTATACAACTCAAGCACCAGCAGTTTTCCCTGTGAAAGTAATGAATGAGATTGATTTCATAAAGGTGATCCGGCTGATGTCCGCTGGAGACCCTCTTCTGATGGAGTTGGTATGAAGATAATCTGTAGTTGAAGTGCAAATTTATCCTTGTGGCCACGAGGACAGAGTAGACAAGCATAGTTTTGTGTTTTCTGGGGGTTTCTCCATTCCTGTTGTAATTTCATTTATTATGTTCATTCTGTAGTTCATTTCTCAGCCGTTGTATATTGGTGTATCATTAGTGACAAGGTTACTGAGGATCAGCTCGGTCCAGCTGCCCTGCTGAAAGAAAGGACCGCCTGTCGGTGTCAGCTACGAGTCCACGGAAAAGAGGAGCTTCAACCTGGCAACTGCTGTTTTGCAAGATTTTTGGGGTTGTCAATAGTAAAGATGCACACTTGAGCAATTTGTTGTACCATTCAAATTTGACAAATGAAACTGATTATACAAACTCTTTCATGGGAGCTTCTTGTGTTCATCACAGAAAGCATGATACTATAATGAAATTTGGCTGTTGTTTGCAAGTTTGAGCTAAAGTTTTTTCTGCGTTGATGAATGATGACGATTTACTGCTTATTTCTCTCTTCTGCCCTCGTAGGATTCTGTATTGCACAGCTGGCTTAGTGCTGTACTGCTGTCTGTTGCTATGGTTGGTTGATTGTTCCTCGGGCTGATAGTTATCAAACTTTTTATTCCAATATTTTAAATTCTAGTGTCTACCGACCTCCATATACACGTTTTGGTGATATCAGCCTCAGATCCATATACACGTTCTGGTGATATCAGCCTCAGCAAATCGGCACTTATGTTATTGTCGGTAAGTTTTCTTGCAGAAGATAGTGTTAGTAAAAGGCTATTTCCGGGACATTTGACATATGTTCTGCTTGCTATACGGGTTTCTGTTATCTTGAATTAACTGTGCCCTCTATGCTCTGTAGATTCATGTGTTTGGGCCAATTTGCAGCGAATTGGAATGGTTTGAAACATGCGGGCCAGCATTTGATGCCTTCGATTTCGTCGGAACGAACGAATGTATTCTGCCCAAGGCCCAAATATGGAGCTCCGGATACATCCTAGTTGTTTGTTCGGCAAAGTTTGTTTCTGAAGGCTGGACTGGACACTCCCATGAACGTGGACCTTGCGAAGTTTTGCTACTTTCAGGCCCATTTGGACTGCGGGAAATTTTTCCAAATCATGTGTTCTTAAAGCCCTCAGAGTGACGGTGATTCCGTGGTCGCATGATTGGAGGACTGTTACCAGATGACCGAAAAACATGTTTGGAGGACTCCAGCCAGCCAGTCAGTGACTAGTGTGTTGGGTTGACATCTTACCCCGAAAAGTATACTACTGTACAGTACAGATGACCGAAACACGCATGATTGGAAAATGAACTGCCAGGAACGAAGCTGCTCGGAGGCTTCTGCCGCTACCTATATTCTATTATGCACACAGTGACAGACTATAGAGGCAATAGAGCCTTTACCCTGTCCTGAACAAATCCAAGTGCGTAACATCACGATCCCAGGGATATCCCGGTGTTGGATGGTGCCCCGCAGCGAGATCCGGCACAAAATCCCCGCGTGCAGTGCACCACGCACGCAAAAGCAAAACCAGTGATGCTGATGCCACCCAACGAATTGTGCTGTACTTGGAGGGAGCTGCGGCACCGTCTCACAGTCTCACACTCGCACGGCGACGTTCTACTGAACGCAGCCCCA
This sequence comes from Paspalum vaginatum, assembly GCA_030272315.1. NCBI lineage: Eukaryota > Viridiplantae > Streptophyta > Magnoliopsida > Poales > Poaceae > Paspalum > Paspalum vaginatum. The sequence continues at coordinate 35,810,995 of CM059020.1, read as the reverse complement.
GTTGATTGATCTCGCACGCAGCTGTGTCCTGCATGCTGCAGGTGCAGGAGGTCCCGCTGTCGTCCCCTCCTGCCGGGGAACAGCTGAACAGAACAGGCTCGGCAGGGGACGACGACGGCGAGCCGGCCGGGCGCCCACGTCACCACGTGTCGCCGCGCCGCGCGGCTCACCGACATGTGGAGTCAAAGAGACGTCGACCCAGATCTACTCGGCTCGGCTCTCACTGACGATAGACGATATGCGTGCATGGTGCACCAACATGTGCGAACGTGCACTGTGCAGGGTCTGGGCGCTCGCGAGCTTGCTGCGTCGTCGGGAGTTGGGGACCACACGGCCACGTCGGCGAGCGACGGCATCCTAGGACATCAGAGTGTCAGACGGCCACGCCGCCGGCCGGCCGGTCAGCTGCCCACCTCCATAATTTGATGCATCTTCTGGGGTAGACTAGCTCGTGTTAATTAGTTTATACACGTATGTATGATTGGAGTAGCACATAATATATGCTGGGATGAATCAGGTATTAGGGTGCCTAAATTTACATCCAAATTACCCGCCTTTGCTACACGATAGGTAATCCAATAAATTAATCCCTAGCTAAATTTGCTTGCTGCATCTTTTATTACTAGACATAAACTCAGACAACCAAAAATATCATCTATATTTCCCGTATCTTATATGGAAGGGTGTTGTTCGTCCCTTTAGCTAGAATGGAGGATTCGTGCGTACAAAAAGAACGGAAGAGAGTCTTTTACGGTGCTAATTTCACGATACCATAGGAAGAAAACATCTGGCCCGGACCTCTTTTATCTTTCCCGTCTCATAGGATCGAGACAAATTCAGCTTTGATGCTACTAGTGCAAGGGTTTAAACATCGCCCCTACCATTCTTTTCACATATAAGAGCATCGTTAACTCCAAAAACTGTGGTTCATCCAAACATGTATTCTTACAAAATTCCCATGTTTCCTGATGATCTTCTGTTCTGTATATATATGCACTCCCATCATATTGATGCATGTTTTCTATGGTTTTGTTTTTTTAACCCTATGTGTTGAAGCCTGCATACAAAGAATCTCGCTACAAACGGAAATTGTCAGGAGAGGTTTTATAATCATCCGCCTTGTTTGGAACTTGGGGATCTTGAGAATGACTTCGTAGACGCTGAAAGCCAGGCATCGTACGGTGGAGGAGATGCAGCAATATATTGGTGCTTTGGAGCTCAAGTCTAATGAGTTGCTGAGGATAAGTGGCGACCTCAAATATCAGATTTGGGAGTTTACTTAGGATTCAGCATGGGGCTATGATCCTGCCAGGAAACTTGACAATGGAGGCATTGGTAAGTGAAAATAAGGAAGAGTCTAAGAGTGACAAGCTTTTCAGAACGGTTTATCCAAGAATAAATGTACCTTTAGGCGGCGTACGTTTGCGTTGTAAACTCGTCTGGTATAATATGCTTCATTAGTTATAATAAAGTGGGTACTGCCCTTTTATTAAAAAAAGCTTTGTGTTCGTTCCTTTAGTGATGTTAGCTAAAATGGATGAATGAGATTAAATTTCTACCAAAACACATCTCTTCTAAACATGCGCTCAAAATTTGCAAAGCCTTGAAATCAGGGGCATGCTGATGACCTATATCGGATGCTTTGGCTTTGCATATTAGCCAGCCATGGCATTGGCCTTAGGTTGTCTGCAACCGTTTCGGTTTGCTCATGAACCGATACTTTTGGGAGCTTTTGCTCCTTTATCCTAGGGGTGGATTCAGCGTGGGGCTGTGGGGTGCTCTAGTACCTCTACCCCTGCGCGGACAATGAGAGCCTCTTAAGCCCTCCAATAATATGTATGCATGAACAAAAAATGAGAAAAATATGAAAAACTAGAAGAGAAAGAGGGAGAAAAGGAGGAGAAAGAAGAAAAATAAGCACTCCATAGTCCATAGTTCTATATCCTAGATCTGCCATTGCTTTACCCTATGCAACGATTCTTCTGATGGAACTTTTATTGCATGCCAACATGCTCTCTATATTGAGAATTTCTCTTCTCTAAGCATTTTTCATATGTTACTTAGTAAAACTAAGATAGACCAAATATCTAAATGTCATTTGAGGTCGTAAAATATGTATATAAAAATAAGAATAAAAAATACATTACTACATATATGGGTTTTTAATGTGTAGAGCAATATAGAGGATGTGATGGCTCAGAAATGAGTCATGAGAGAATTTTATTAGAGGAGCTTAAAAAGGTGTTACAGAGGAGGATATAGATGACAAGTTGACTACATGCAATGGTTCGATATAACCTTTAGTCATTTCATCAGTTAAATTATTAATAATATCTAAACTCCGTTGACGATCTGATGCGAATACGAGATTTCCTTCATACTGAAACTTTAATCTGTCAAGATTGGATTTATCGACCTCACAAAGAACTCCAATTATAAAAAAAAATATATAAAAATAGAACTCAACCTGTGATATATACTAGGTGCATGCATGAGAAAGGCTGTAGCTGTAGTTGTGCCTACAAAATAAAGTAGTGTGGATGCAGAAGCCCATCGTCGCATCCCCATTTCCGGTCGATCGTCGAAAGACGGCTACGTGGTATAATCCAAGTACCATCAGTTCAGGACAATTATCTGGATCGAGTTATTGAACCTTGCTTGAATCACTTGCCAACCATTTTATGCAGAATGAAATTATTGCTGTTTGATTCCAGTTTTGTTGGTACCTAGCCCTCAAAAGGAATTGGCGCCAGTTAGTTAAATAATCTGCAGTTCATCACGAGCTCGATTATGACCTTCCAACACCACATGTCCATATCTGGCACCCCTATATAATACGAAGAAGAGAATTTGAGTTGTGGCCAATCATACAGCAAGTTCACACTCTCCGTACACATTTTCGTCTAAAAACTCAATCACTCATCCAAGTACTACGATGGGGCAGGGAATAACTCAAGTCTGCTGGGACAAGATTCCCTTACCACTTTTTAGTCTTTATTACTTGGTATTACTCCCCTCATCTGCGAAAGAGTGCACTTCTATCACTGTCTTAAGGTGAATTATCTTTTTTATCAAAGTTACAGAGAATACTATAAAAATATATTTCACCGTAAATCTAATAATACTCTTAATTTATTAGAAATATTTATCCTTCCATTTTACAATCTATAACTCACTTTAGTTTTATCAGAAGTCAAACTCCGTACAATATAAATAAATGCATATCGACATAAAAATTTGTAATTTTTTTTTCATTTTTTATTGTTTTAAGATCAAGAATATTTTATACAAGTTCTCAAATATCATCAAATGACCCCATATATACATATATGTTCTATGTTAAAATTATATTACTCAATGAGATATACAACATCATAGTTAATAATCTTTTTTTTCTTAAAATTGTCTAAATTGTCAGATGCGTGATATAAGATTTAGAGATATGAAATAAAAAAGAATAGCTTGAGGTCATGCGAATCTCATGGATTTGAGTTAAAATTGTCTAAATTGCCAAATGTGTAATATAAGATTTATGCATAGGATGGCAAGCAGGTTACATGTGGGGGTTGATGTCATGCTAATCACATGGATTTTTAATTGCGACGCATGTCCATGTATAAATTTTTATCGAATTAATATATTTATTGAGGTTCTTTTTTCTGGCAAAAGTATAGAAAAAGAGGGGAAAACTCATGTTTAGAAGCAATCTTACTAGGTCTAGTACCTTTCGAAATCAAGTTTTAGGCTTCCTTTGGAAGAAAGAATAGATAAAGAAATTTTATAGCATTCAAATCGAACATGGAAATTTTGTCCCTTTGGAAAATGAATTGAATTTATACCAATTCTATGAAATTCCTATAGAATACCTCATTGCATTGAGATTTTAGAAGAACTCTACTATGAGGTCTAATCTCAAAACATTCCTTTCCGTATATATCTATTCTAATTCATGTGTTTTTTCTACCTTTATCCAAACACTTTATTAGAATTTTCTGCATTTATAGGATTGCAAGTCGATGTAACTCTACTTTTTTCTTTATATTTTTGTGTTTTAGAAGTCTAATTAATGTCCTAAAGGAGACCTAGAGTATATTGCATCTACGTCAGATAGCAACATACCGTTTGAACGGGGTTAGCTGCAGCATCCAGACGAGGGGTCTCGTGCTCCCGGAGCGGCCACCACAATTCACGCGTCGACACTACCATTCACTTTGGTCTTGCCAGCCCTCGGTTCGGCGTGCTTGCTCCTCAAGTCTTGCCTCAGCATCATTATGATCTTATGGGCCTGATTAGTTGCCGGCATTAGGCTGAGCCAAGTTTTCGGGATACAAATTTCCCTTGTTTGGTAGGTTGGGCGGGGTTTTGGGTCAGACTGACGGGATGCAAGAGGAGGCCTCAGGCTTGGCTCGGCGGATGCAAGAAATTTGGGTGTATCTTAGAGGCCAGGCTCGCGAGATGCAAAGGCTACGCGTAGGTAGGCAAAAAGTGCTTAGGCAAGTGCATTATGCATGGAACCAATCACCATCTCCACTTAGCTAGGCTTTAGCTCATGCAGGCAACCAATCAAACCCCTTTTGCATACATTGGATCAGGATTTGTAAGGCTTAGCCAGGCTCCGCGCATGCGGCAACCAATCACAATCAGGCCGTATAAGGCTGTGTTCAATGGAGTGATGAAATGATGAAATCTATATTGTAGCAACATGATAGACTAAAGTTTGAATTTGAACGGTGGGATGATGCTCTTGATGAAATTAGCCTAACTCCCCTCTCTTGAGAACTTTCAATCTAGCGTTTAAAAAATAGTATCATAAACAATGTTAATTTAGCTATTTTAGACGCATGGTGTCTTGTAATACACCATGGCTCGTAGAATATATATACTTGCTGACCGATTCAGTAATACTAATCGCGTGCCATAGTTGATATATTCTAGTACATCAACCATGTGCTTCTTCATGGGTAGTTCTAATATAGATACATGTTAGAAAAATTATATATAAAAATTTGAGAATCACAACTAATCAAAATTATTATTCTCATGTAAATCTGTATTTGTACATGATTCATAGTTAGCACCTACTATTTTGAGTTAGTTTTTATAAGTGAGTAATATATGAATATATTTTGTAGCTATCAAATTCTCTATTATTCTAAAATAGTATATGTTGGTAATTTAGACAATTATTTTAGAGGATATTTTTATTTTTAGCAATGATAAAGTTTGATAGTTTACAACAAACTTAAATTGTTATATACATTAGCTGTTATAAAGACAAAGATGAATACTTTAGATTCAAATTTCACCAGAATATATTTTTAAAAAAATTAATCATTCATAATAATACTTTGCTTAGTTTAGTGTTTTACTATATATTGTTATAGTGATAGAAATGGATAATTTAGAAAAATGTATAGACACATTTTGTATTGTTGTAATAGTAATTGTCGATAATTTAGATGCATATTTGAGGGGACATTTTGTTTATTCTTAATAATGGTAGGGTAGCGGTGGTTAAATTTTCTACAAACTCAGCCAGTTACATAGTTGAGCTTTTATAATGGTAAATATGAGTAATTTGGATGATTATTTTAAATTATCTAACATATATCTATGTGGTGATGCACCAATGCCAATAAACACGAGTTGAACATCGTAGCAATCGCGGGCTATGCCCCTACATCACAGGAGCATTGCGCTGTTCTTTCATATTTAGAAAGACATTTTCTTAGCTTGCTTCTACGTTGTAGCATTGTTGTACAAATCATGGAGTAGTAGATGAAGATCGATCTTCACACCGGTGACGGCATACGTCCCATGTCCCTTGTCACCATGCAGAGAGGCAAGGATCCGAGACGATATATGCAGATGTGGACTTTTTTAGGAAAATCACATAGTCATTCTCTTCTCTCTAGTATTTATCCATTTGATTTTTCTCTATGTTTTTCGACCTCTAAACCTAAGTATGTTTCTATATTTTCTTTACATCGTAGTTTACATCAAAATGTTATGTGGTAACTTTGAATGTCAACTTTAAACTTATAAATGTATATTGTGCAACAACTATAATTATTTTTTTTCATAACGACATAGTGGGTAATTTATATACAATTATAGGGGTTACCTTAAATCATATTTTATATTAATAATGGGTAATTTATGTCTAAATCCAAAAAGCTAATCTAGATTATCTTTTATAATAACACATTGGATAATTTATATGCAAATTTAAATAATTACTTTAAATTATCTTTAGGAATAGTATGGGTGGGTAAATTTATATACAAACCTAGAAAGTTACTTTAAATTGTGTTTCAGAATAGCATGTTGACGAATGTATATACAAATTTAAGAGGGTTACTTTGAATCTCCTCTCATATGGCGGTTAATGTTTTAGAAATTGAAATACTCCCTCTGTCCCAATTTATAAGTCGTTTGCTTTTTTTGGCATCAAGTTTAACCGCCTCGTCTTATTCAAAAAAATTCATAATTATCATTTATTTTTATTGTGATTTCGTGTGGCATATAATATACTTTGACTATGAATTGATTTTTTTTGTATTTTCACAAATATTTTGAATAAGACGAGCCGGTCAAATTTAGTGTCAAAAAAAATCAAACGACCTATAAATTATAATAGAAGGAGTACACCCAATGATTATTGTTGTCAGAATCTGCTGGGTTGACGGCCAAATTGTTATTCATATAAATTTGGTTAAATTTTGAATGGTTAGACTTAAGGAGCGGTAATTTTTTGGGCGCGGGAACTACGAGGGACTAACCGTGACTTAGGTACGGAGTGCATTGTAAAATCATCCTCGAAATAGGCAAAGACACTAAGACCATCCCAACGCCTTGTGCAAATAGATTGCTTTTCTCTGTTCATTTATTGTTTTTACTATCTCTCTATTTACAGTAACGCTACAGCGTTAAATAGTATTATAGGTAGTCTTTTTTACTCTACTATTGGGGATAGCCTAAGAATTGAAAGCTGAAGTTTCACTAGAAAAAAAAAGCTGAAAGTAAAAATCAGCAACCAGATCATCGCACGTATTGATGCCACATGCCAGCACGGAGGATCCGAAACGAAACGAGGCCATGAGCCCATGACTACAGCGCGCGTCAAGGGGACATGCAGCATGGACGGCGACCCCTCCACATGGTGGCTGCTGCCCTCTGCGCAGCGCAGGACTGTAGAGATGGAAATAGGAAGGGGAGACTACCTACTACTATGTGTATAATAAATAGTAAAGCCAAATTTGCATCACCATTGATGATAAATAAGTGTGCAATGTTCATACAAAAATGGGCACAATATGCAAGAGTTTATTGGGCAATTTTAAACATACAACCACAACCTAGTTTCCACATTTACCCTATCAATCCTATCAACAATTATTCCATTAAGACACTAGGGAGTTCCTTTTAGTTACTATGCTATATCAGTGAACCGTTTATATGACCGGGTGATTAATATTACATCAGTCAAAATTATGATTATTGGACTTAGATTAAACTTAGAATCCCTGAATTTCGAGATGGAGGTACCAGGCACTGAGTAAACCGACAGCATGATATCAGTTAATTCCGGTTGACATTTGTTGGAGCGTACGAAATGTCAAAATCTGTCCACGAACAAAAATGATTCTACACTTGAAGATGCAATCACTGCCGTTCCATTGTCAACAAATGCACCACCAAGTCTCAAAGAAAAAAACAGCCTGGAAATGAAAATTAAGAAAAAAAAACCCACAGAAACTCTTATCCACATGCACAGTGAGATCTAGCCCAGTCAGAGTCAGCTACCTTGCCTTGCCTGCTTATTGACCGAGCCAAAAAAAAAAAAAAACTCATCGGTCATCGCCAAGCCATCCGATCGTGATACCGAAACGATCGGACGGCCGCGGAGTCAGCCCTCATCACATGCGGCCACCGTCCCCGTCGGCATCTCCTCTCCCCTCTGTCCACACTCCACATAAAGGCGTCAGGCTCGTCACTCCCGAAAAGTTTTTACCTTTCGTCTTCGTCCCACCATCTCCTCCTCGCTATGCTGGCCACCCCCAGGCCCCATCCCCCCACGCCCACCGCACCTCTCCATCACTCCCCCGCCGGCGCCATGAGCCTGTAGCGTTACAAGCGGCCGCGAAAGCCACCATGGGAAGGTCGAGAGGCACCAAGGGCGCCGGCGACGTGGGCGGCGTGAAGTCGTTCCCGTCGCCGGCGTCGTCGTCCTCCGCGTCGTCCTCGGAGTTCGAGTTCACGGTCACGATGTCGCCGGCGTCCAAGCAGCGGTCGGCGGCGCAGCTGTGCCCCGCCGACGAGCTCTTCTACAAGGGCCAGCTCCTGCCGCTGCAGCTGTCGCCGCGCATCTCCATGGTGCGCACGCTGCTGCTGTCCTCGGCGTCCACGTCCTCCGCCTCCGCGTCCGACTCCACCTCCACGTCCAACTCCTCCCGCGACTCCAACGGAAGCACGTCCTCGTCCTTCTCTGCCGACTGCGCCGCGCTCCTGCTCCCGGACTCCGCGGCCTCCTCGTCCCGCCCCAGCTCCGCCACCGAGGACGACCGGCACCTCAACCCGCTGTCGGCCGCCGCGGCCTCCTCCTTCGCCGGGCTGCCGCCCGCCAAGCGCACCGGCAAGCAGTACCTCTCGTCCTTCGCCACCCGCTTCTCCTCCGTCTTCCACCGTGGCGGCGGCCCTCCGGCCGCCAAGAAGCAGCCGTCCAAGTCGCTCGCCAAGGAGGTGATCAAGAAGTACGCCAAGAAGGTGAAGCCGCTGTACGAGAAGCTCTCCCAGCAGATCCCCAAGAACCAGAACAACGCCAACGCGAACAGCCAGCCGCAGCAGGGGTTCAAGAAGCCCTTCACCTTCTCCATCCGCAAGAAGCGCGGCGACGACGACCACGCCGTCGCGGCTGCTGCCGCGGTGGTGGATGCCGACGTCGTCGGCGGCGGCAAGTACGCGCACTCCAACTCCTTCTCCGGGAACCTCCGGTTCCCGCGCCAGAAGCGGTGCGCGGCGAGCTGCCCGTCGTCGATGCGGTCGTCGCCGAGCCACTCGGGCCTGCTCACCTTCGGCGGGGCTGGTGGCGTCGGCTTCCCCGACGTGCCGGCAGCCGCGGCCGCTGCCGTGGCGGGCGGCATTGGAATCGGGCCGGTCTCGCTGTCCACGGCGTCGTCGATGGAGGAGCTCCAGAGCGCCATCGAGGGCGCCATCGCGCACTGCAAGAACACGATGGGCGTCGCCGTGTCGGTGTGCCCGCCGCGCAAGGCCTGCGTGGCGGCCACCGACGAGATTTGGGCGTTCGGAGCGCGCTAGGATTTAGGCGGGGAGCTAAGTAAAAGCAGCCTGTTTAATCGGTAGCAGTACTTATCTGTTAATTTCAATTTCATTCGTCTCCTTTCGGTAAGACTATGATCATGGTGGTAAATAAGGGTAGTTCCAAGGGTTAAAATGGTGATAATCGGAGCCTTTGAATCCCTCCCTTTCCTGGGTTTGGAATTTGCATTGGTGCCCTCCACATTTGAGCCATAATTGCATCTATCAACCACACCCAACCAAAGAAAATGTTTAATTTGTAGGGTCAACCTAAGTTTATCTCCTAGAGGCAAACCTTCAATTTTGAATTGTCGACAGTATGCATGAAAACATCTGCTATGAAATGCTGCATCTCAAAGGGTATGGATTGGGGCTATATATATAGGCTTCATTTTCCAAGTTGAATTCTATCTCCTAGAAACCGGAAAAATCATCTTGTTGGGTTGTTTCACCTGAATATTTTGAAATCAACTAGATAGAGTATATAAAGTTCCCAACTTCACTGATGCACGGAGGGTGTTGATGCAAATTTCATTTCCTAGAGGAGAGAAGGGCTGTCAAAGCTCCTTACTACTAGTTCATTAGGCTGAGGGTTAATTTGGATTCTGATGTGGCCGTACGTCTGAGCTAGTGTTGTCAAATTTTGCTGTGGTTTTCCCCCCAAGACAAGTGTTTAATACTAGTACTATATTAAGCTAATCCTAATATAGTTTGGCTTTTTAATCTGTACTCGTATGATTGCTTCAAAAAGTTCTCCTTGTCTGCTTCCCGCCGCTCAATGTACAGTATTTGTTTTGTTTGATTGCCATTTGTCAAGCATCTTTATTGTTCTTACCGTCCCCGCCTGTGTCCCTGATGAAAGGGAAGCGCTCGTGTTTATTCGCGTGAAGACTTTGATTTCGGTGACGTATATAGTAGAAAATGAGATAGATGCATGTTCCAAGAAGGAATAGACAGTTTTCTTGGAGTTCCATAAACCCCGAATTTTTCGTCTATTTCCTTTCGGAAGCCATAGGCAAAAGCTTAGGGACTGTTTAGACAAATAAATGGATCACCATTTTCAGAGGGAAAGACGCTTCCAATAAGGATCCTCTAACGTTCCTGGTATGGCCTTGTGATTCCTCCTCTCAAAAAACTCAAAGGTGGTTCAACACCAACACCATACGTCCATACATATCTGCCACAAGCAGTTAAAAGTGGTTGCAACAACTGGGCTCGCTAGATCTGGCTGACGACATATATATACTAGATGTCGTTGGACGTCCACATGGTTTGCTTGCCCTTTGAAAACCTACAGTTTCCCGGCCAAGCCAGCAAATGCCCTTGTCTGTCTGTATGGCTAGATTAGACACGCTGACTGACTGTTTAAACAGAGGCAAAGGCCGAGTTGGTGAGGAGGTGGTCCGTGGTGGAACCCAATCTCTAGTACGTTGGGGGTACGTGTTAAAAGTTCCTCACCTACGTCGGCACCCTCCCCTCCCATGATTGCATACGCTTCGTCCTGCTAGTTGTACGTCCATTGGTGATGGAGGAACACAGGAGCAGATGCGATCGGTCCACGACACCAAGGACAGGGGCAACCACTGCCATGGATGGTCGCGCACACACACCGCATAGGCGCATAGTATGCATACATACATCTGACTGATACAGGCCATCAGTCCAGGGCAGTCATGTGCAAAACTGCAGACAGATCGATCTGCGAATCGATCGGACCCGTGGCCGGGACGAGACGCGCTGCACCTGCAGATCCCTGTAGATTATTAGTACAGTAATTGGCTGGACTGGACGACCGGCCGGTCAGCAGCACGTCGATCGACCGCGCGCCCGTTGAGAGTCATGTGGGCGTAGGTTAGGCGTCTGTCAGTGTCGACGATTAAAGTATGCGTATGTGGGGGGTAGTAGATCATCACTAATTAATCGCAAGCTATATATATAGGCTCCCGGCCGGCCGGCGCGCTTGCCTTGCCTTGCATTGCCATGCATGGATTCCCTGCGGACGGAGACGCGCGGCTGCCGAGGCGCGAGAGATGCCCACATGCATTGCCATGCTGGTGGCTGGCTGGTGGTGGTGGTGGCGGGAGGTGGCCGTTTCCTTGCCACGCGGTGCAGTGCAGAGACGACGGTGCAGTGCACGCTACGACGGCAGCGTGGCCGAGCAGAGCATAGAAAAATGGGGGGCAGCAGTTAATGCTACTGTGTGTTGACGCTGCAATAGTTTATGGATGGATGGAGGGAACAGCTAGCCGAACCGAGAGCCTATTGAGAAGGACAAGGACCGCTCGATCGGCATTGAAATCTCGACGGTGTGGACTGTGGAGCGGAGTGGACTGAAGGCCCCGTACTCTGCTCCCATCTGGCAAAATTGAAGTCTCGCGACGGCGTCCGGAGGGGTCGCACCGCACCAGCTGCCTGCACTGCAAAGCGTGTGGACAGGTGGATCGCGCATGCATGGCACGGGGTTCGTTGTCCTGTGACAGCGAGCAGGCTACGCCACTCGATCAAACTTCACCTGGCGCTGGCAGGAGATGCATGCATGCAGGGAGACGGCAGCTTGCCCAGAGCCAGAGGAGGCAGCAGGAGCCATGCACTGGGAAGTGTTCGCGCTGTGCTTCAGCGACTCGTCCTATCATCCAATCCAATCCAATCCACCGTCTCTCCATGGGTGCTGAAGCCAGCAGGCAACCACTCGGTGGGTGGTGGGCGCTGCCATCCGGCATGCCATGCCGGCTTCGTAAAAGCGCAGCTGCTTTCTCCGCTCGGCCCACCGTAGCGTTGTGTTCTTGAAATCAGCTGCCCTGCTCCTTTCGCAAAAGGTGTGCGCAGCGGCCGTCATCGTTTTTTGTACTCGATCCATGTCCGTTCTCCACCCAGGCACCGAAGTTTGAGGCGATCTGCTTTTTGTCCCTTTACGCGAGTACAAGAAGTGAAGCTCGGCCGCCGCTCGGGGATAGCGTTGCTTGGTGGTGATCACATGCAATGCGATGCGTTTGACCAGCCATCAACGGAATAATGTTGGTGTGTCCACGGAAGCGACACGCCGTTGCCACCATTGAGCGAGGGCCGCTTCGGCCCGTTTCAAAAAATTTCCGACTACTAGGTACTAGCAGTGTGACCACCTTGTGTCTTTGTTGTCAGCGTCTCCACGATGCCGATGAACGAACGAATGTTTCACGAGCCAGCTGGGATCACAAAACACCGCGGGTTGTTTTGACAGTAAAGTTTTTCAATACTGTCGTTTTAGACTCCCTCCATTCTAAATCGTAATGGATTCCAGATCTCTCAACTAGATTCGGATTCCAGACCTCTCAACAGATTTATTCATTTCTCCACGTATAAATATTTAATATGTATTACAATTTGGGGCAGAAAAAATAGTTCACATATGTACTGTTTGGGTCGCTAAAAACTTTTGTCTTTTCTATTTGCCATCTACTTAACTTTTCTTTCCTGGTCCGACACTACCGTTGCCATGAGCCAGGGGAAGGTTCACATAGAGCCCAGATCATATCTTTGCGTATGCCACACCAGAACGGAATGTGAGCTATGTGACGAACTCATATCAAGAATAAGGTCTGGTAACACATGACATTAAAGGTCAAGAGATACCCTGGCCCTGATAAAGCGAGAATCAAAATCCACACCACAAATAGCAACCACATCCCAGAAACAAAGGGACAGCAATCCTAGGCATCCTTCCAAACCCTTCATAACTTTAAATGAACAGCCTCAGGACTCATAGCCTACTGTTCCATATCCTATCGCGTGGGTGTCGCGGAAACAAACGGAGCCAGACAAGCTCATTGTAACTTTGAAAGAAAGGAAAAACAGCGAGACAGATGGCAACAAGCATATCACACTTGACTAATGATACAGCATGAAAACTAGATAGATTGTTTAAACATATGCTTGTTCCACAAACCAGTCCCAGTGGCCTAGGGGATAAAAACACTCAGAAATGTGACAAATTTCAACACCCGTGAACCATAGTACACCCCTAAAACTAGGGTAACAAGCATCCCCACTACATCAAAAACATCTGCTCTCACATCCTATCCTCTCTTCTGCGTGGAGCGCAGGTTATGATCTGATCAACCCTGAGGATCATCTCTGCCGCCTCTGTCGCAGACAGAAGGATAGCCTGCTTCACCTTAAATGATTCTTGGATCCCCAGCTTTTGCATGTCTCCGACCTGCAGGATCATACAATATGATGAATTTCAGACTCTGGAACAATAGTTCTTATGAGCGGCAAACTATCGTTCTTGTGAACTTACAGCTCCTGTGATAACATCAATTCCAGCAGCGCAGTTCTCCTTGTGGTGCTCAGCTCGGAGCTGAGAGATCAGCTCAGCACTATCCAGACCGGCATTGTCAGCTATGATTGTTGGGATGGCTTGCAAAGCACGCGAGAAGGCGTCGATCGCATGAGATTTCTTCCCAGGTGTCTTCCTTGCAAGTTCATCCACTTCTTTGGCCATCACCATCTCAGGCCATCCGCCTCCAAACAAGACACGGGTATCATTTACTGTCTGGGACAGCACACACAAGGCATCATGCAAGGACCTCTCAGCCTCATCAAGAACATGCTCACTGCAGGCATGAAGAACAAAAAGATTCAATGCATGGCAAGTTGAAACGCATAGGTGCTACATAATGTAATCCTACATGATAAAGTGCTAAAAACAAGACATACCTAGCCCCCCTTAGGACAATGGTGCAGGCCTGCCCCATCTCAACCCCAGAGAAATGAATTAGCCTGTCCTCCCCAATCATTATCTCTTCAATGACCTTGCAGTGCCCAAGCTTAACAGATTCCGGATTATCAAAAGTTGATGCAATCTCACCACCAGTAACAAGAGCTAGTCGTTCAATGCCCTCAAAGTCAGCATGCTCAATTGCAAGTATGCCAGCATCAGCAAAGAGTTCTTCAGGGAAGTTATAGATTAATTGCCTGTTCACAAAACAGTTGATGCCATGAGCTATGATCTTTTGGACTTTCTCTCTCATTTTCTGCTTCTCAGCAGCCTCAATATCTGCAACCTTGGACATTGAATCCACCCGGACCCGTGCTCCATAAATCTTAACTTTATCTGTATCCATAGCAGTGTTCGCAACCAAAATTTTGGCATTCTCAATTCGCTTTGGCTGCCCAATGCCGATTTTCTTGTCAAGAATGAACCTATGGAATAGAAACAAGGATAAAAAAAAGTAGATATTAGAATATTTGTCTACTGTGACTGTTACATAGATGTCTGCAAGAACCCTAAATAATGAGCACTTAAACTATATAATAGGTTAAAGTCCGTCAATGTTGAGATAAACACAAAGCCATGAAAAAGTTTTTCAAAATTCAGCTAGTGGAAGAATGCACCACTGATAGCAAAATCGATACTCTTAATTTATTTGGCTGGTAAATAAACAATTGATTAATTAAAAATTGTACTGCTAATTGGTTAGATTATTGATCAACTGACAGCAATTAAATAGTTGAGTTTGGCTCCTAAGTTGGAACTGATCAGTTATCATAAAGAAAGGGAGAAAAATGATGCCAGGCGGGAGAAGCCCAGTGATGTCCCTTCAAAAGAATCAATTGCCAATTTTTACCGCGAGCACATACCCTTCGTCCAAAAAGGAATCCCTAAGAGATCCTCCAGGTTTCTTCAGAATTTGAATAGCTTCCAAGTTGGTGCTACCCTGCCACCATCAAGATAAACCAGTTAATACAATAACATCATCATGTAACAGCTTGACTGAGTAGCTATGAACCATACTTTTTCACAAGTCTGCATTCTACAGATAACACAAGTTTAAGGTAAGTGATAATCAACTTCTACTAAACCATTTATATACCTTAAGCCTCAGGACAGCGTCTACTGCAAGTTCAGCAAAGTACTCCTTGTCTTGGGAAAGTATTTTTGAACTAAGAGTTGTCATAGCAATATTCATGAGATCTGATCTGAACTTCTCTGCATAAATGAAGGATATAATATTATGAGATCGATGTGAACGATGAATATTTTTGAGAGAACATGAGAAGAGGAAGTGAAATTGAATATATACACATCAGACCGAATATTACTCCAACATGACAATATCATAATGATGTCAAATCCCACGTGCTATGCAAAATTCATATCCATATGTTATGGAAAAGATTAATTGGATAGTGAACTACGAATAGTGAAAAAGTTCAAATGCAGTTTATATCAACGAGGGGTTAAGAAAACAATTCACCTGTATTTTCTTTGTTGTCCATGGTCCTGTGTAGCAAAGCATTTCTGGCACACTCAAGAGCCATTCTGTAACCTAAAATTTACAAAATAAAATAACTGTTAGAGACGTTTCAATAAATCAATAAAGAACAATGGTAGCAGCTTCGCAGCAGTGTTCCGGAATGCATATTGTCGGTATAAGACAGACAAACAAAAAGGGATAAGAATCAGAACACCAGCGCACTACCTTTACATTATTATTAAATGTAACAGAAGCTGCAGGTCCAATTTTAAATGACTAATTACCAACGAAATCCATCTACAGATCTTGTATGTATATCTGATCTATTTAATTTTTACTATGCAATTGATGCCAGCAAAGACCAATTAACATCACACGTAGTTACCAAGCTTTCCAATGTGAAGTGTGGAAAATCATACTATGCCTGAACAAACATTTTACACCTCAAGCAGCAAGGAATACCTGCAATGATAGTCATTGGATGGATTTTCATGTTAACCAACTTCTCAGCCTCCCTCAAGAGTTCTCCAGCTAGAACAACGACAGAAGTTGTCCCATCTCCAACTTCATCATCTTGAACTTTTGAGATGTCTAACAATCATTAAGGAGTAACTGCCCTTTCTTTCATTGAGAGTAAGAAAAATACTTGTACAACATAGGGATCCAATAAGGCCACGAGAAGATGGAATATGATGATGAAGATAAATACCAAGAAAGATCAAGAGAATTATACAATCTCAACCATGAGTTACTGGCACCTTAGCAACCCTATCATCAAGCAGTAATCATATTAACAAAGGATACCAACAAGAACCTTTGCAGCAGGATTGTCAATGTGAAGAGACTTCAAAATGGTAGCGCCATCATTTGTGACAGTAACATTCCGCCCTCTGCCTGTTGACTGGAGGATCTTGTCCTATACAAATAAAAACGGCGCTTGTAAATTTCAGCCAAAAAAATCTATAACAAGTGAAACACTGCTACCATTCATCCATAGTGCACAGTTTCTCTGTAACAAATCAGCAACATGCTCCCGACGTACCATTCCCTTTGGTCCCAATGTGGTTTTGACCAAATCCGAGATTGCCATGCCACCAACAAATGATGCCTGCAAAGACACAGCGTCACTCAGAGAAGGAACCAAAACTAACCTAACCTAAGCCACACGGATCAGATAGAATGAAGCCTTACCATCCGGGCGCGCTCGCCCTTCTCCTCGACGGCATCATCCTTGAGCACCCTCTCCATCTGCGCAGAAACAAGCAGAGATGTGAGGAACGCATCGAGCACACATAGACCTGATCATTTCTCGGGCCGGGTCGGGCCAAGAAAAACCCGATAGAAAAATCCTTGGCCTGAGTCCACCCATGCCCTGAAGGAAAACTCAAACCCTTGGCCTGAGCCCACCCACAACCCGACCTGGTGGCCCACGAGTCAGCCCGACGACCCGCTGGAACAGGGAACACAGAGAGCATGCGTGCAACACAATTACACAACAATCAAAATGTACAATGAATCACAGCTATGAGACATGATTACAAAATACAAATAAACCATTCTCAGCATGATGTCTGCGCATGCATTTCTCAAACTGTCAAATAATAGGGAACGCAGTCTATATCTTCTAATCTCCCTACGGATACAACATCACCACGTAACTAACTACGCACTCTACTGCTGGTCAGAGATTCCAGAAGAATGGATTCGTAGCCATTCCAAATCCTATCCCAAAGCAATGGGCCAATGGATATGGATCCACGGCAGCACAGGTTGCACAGCTTACTGGAACGGAGAATGCGAGATGCGCTGGTTACTATTTCCCTGCACGGCACGCCTTGGCACTTGGGCAAAATGCGGAACGCCGGGATCTCACCGTCGCCCCTAGCCCACAGCCACAAGCGTGGTCACGACAGGATCCAGACTCAGAGTGGTGGAGTGGTGGTGTCGCCTTGGAGCTGTGGAGCGGCGGCTGGGAGATGACGGGATGAGATGGGAAGCAGTGGGGAATTTTAGGGTTGGGAACTGAGATTGAACATTATATGAGGGCCAGAGAGAAGCGATTTTATTGGGCCAGGCCGCGCGATTCAGGGTGGCAACGGGGCGGGTCGGAGCCGGCGAGGTGCTCCCCGTCCCCGCCCCGATCCCAAAATCATTCCCCGCCCATTGGAGGGGATTCAATCGTCAAATTTGAATAGAGAGGGATTCAATCCAGTTCATTTCCCTCCGATACTCTTGCATCCAAAGAAGCCCTAACGGGGCAAAAACCTGCCCCGTCCCCGTCCCCGTGCTGTCCCCCGAACCCCGCTGGGGACCCGTGGCACGCAATGTAATGAAGCAAGGTCAGCAAGAACAAGTAGACGATGCCACTCTAGTTTCATGCCTTACCAGTAGAGGATGGGAGGCGGAGCTCGGAGGCCGGAGGCGGCGTCGGGAAGCAGAGGCGCAGAGCTGGGAGGCGGCGTCCCGCGTCCGGGCGTCGGGATCCCGGGAGCACGGGAGACGGAGGCGCAGAGCCGGGAGGGCCGGCGCGGCGGCGCCCGGAGCGGTAGGCGGCTGCGGGAGTGCGGGTGCGCTGGTGCGGCGGGCGGCGGCTGGTGGTGGAGGGAAGTGGCGAGTGGGGCGAGGACCGAGGAATCTTAGGGTAGAGTTCTCTTGTTAGGCTGGGCTAGTGGGCTGAGACGGTGTGTTCCTCTTTGGTCTAGTAACCTCGGGTCACATGGGCCTCCACGGGGCAAAATACTCCGCCCCCGCCCGGTTTGAATTCGGGCCCTGCCTTGTTGTCCCCGCGGCCCGCGGGGGCAACCTCCCCTGTCCCTGCTGTGTTCCGAGGCGGGTCCCCACTCCTCGTGGTGCGATGATCCGAATTTTTTTTATTTTTATATTTATTTAATTTATTTTTTGCAGAAATAAATTCACGATTCAAAAAATTGCAAATATATACAAATACCGCCGGACCATCTGGCGGTATTTAAAAAACGCCACCTATCCGGCGGTTTAGTGACGTGGCATCCTGTCTGCCACCGGATTTGAACTCCTGTCATCAAACCGCCGGCTGGAGCGGCGAAAAATTAAAAACGCCAGGCCATCCGGCGATATTTAAAAAACGCCGAATGGGCCAGCGTTTTTTAATTCCCCATGGTGGTATTTAAATCTTTTTGGCGTTTTTTAAATAATGCCTGCGGTATTTAATCATTTTGGCGTTTTTAAATAATGCCGGCCCATCCGGCGATTTTTAAATAATGCCGACCCATCCGGCGTTATTTTGCTCCATGTGCATTTTTAAAAAACAAGAGCATGGTAATTTGTTAAATAACCAATACGAGTATACGTACAAGCAAAATGGCAATTACAAAACTATTTTAATGTGGCTATGGAAACTATTGTAATTTGTACTGGTAAATTTGTATTTTTTTTATTTTATGACATAAAATATTTGTTTTCTTTTTCTTACTATGGACGACAGACAAAAACAAATTATGAGAGTACACGTTACATTAAATTGAAATCCCAGCGTTACATTGAGTACGTCATGAACAATTGATGCAGAAGTTAAAACGCAACATAGATTGAACTCAGATACATAATTCTCAATGTTGACAGCGTGGATTAACGACATAAATAAAGTTGGACACACTTGCGATGCCTTGTCGTTGTAGCGTGTAACTCGCGTTACACAATTGATTTGGCTTAGGTAATTTGAAATGCTAGAAATGTAATAATAATAGCAAGTTCGTATAAGCGAATTGGTTCGGATAGTACTGCGATGGGCCTCCGAGATCATAGTAGCCGTAACCTCTGGATGGTGGAGACTTGGGGGGCATACACTGCCGCGGGTGGTACGAGCATTTGCAGAAAGGGTCAAGGCACAGGGGATCATCTTCGAGTCCAACCACCATTGCGTTAGCGTCAGCCTCGTCTTACAGAGAGTTGACGTGACACTCAAGGTCGTGGATCTTGGTCTTCAGGTGATTGATATAGTCTTCGACGTAGGCATGGTGTGGAGGATCTACCCACTTGGTGAAGCGGCATGCCATGTCAGTGGAATCCTGCAAACATATATATCTTTTTTTAGAAACAATTTGAGTTATGTCAGAAAAAAGTGTGAGAGCGAGTTTGAGCACACACATAGCCAAAAGGGCATTTGTAGAAGCGACGACCTCTATCGATGAACTCATCGAACACCTGCAAGACACAATACTCACCACAACGGCACTTAGGCCACACCTCCGTGCGATCATCGTAAGGCCTAAGCTTGCGTTCGCCAACAAAGGCGTCTTGTCCCTCTAGCGGGAAGTCCTCCAGTGGATATGGAAATATGTCTGGGCCTTGAGGACCTCCCCAGAGGAAGTGGTGGCTACGACGTCCTCCACCCCTCCCTCCTCGGCCTCGGCCGCCGCCACGACCCCTTCCTCCCGGCTCGGCCATTGCTCTCTCGCTCTGGTAGTGTGTTGTGTGTGTTCTTGGAAAGTGTGTCTTGTTTTTTATTCGAGATGGGGGTTAGGTGGTCTTCTGAAAACGAAAAAGTTGTCATGTCAAACTGGAAATGGTACTGAAAAGGCTACGCAGGTGTTGTCACGTCGAACTGAAAAGGCTACATAGGTGTTGTCACGTCGAACTAAAAAGGCTACGAATGTACCTGTAACTGAAAAGGCTACGTCTTGCGCTGTCACGTCAAACTGAAAAGGCTACATAGGTATTGTCACATTGAATTGAAAAGGCCACGCATGTACCTGTAACTGAAAAGGCTACGTGATGCGCTGTCACGTCGAACTGAAAAGGCTACGGAGGCATCTGTATCTGAAACGATTGCCTACGTGTTGTCACGGCCTACTGCAAAGGTGAAGGTCATAAAATACATGTTGACGAAAGTACACTGAACTAATGCAAGTCAATTCTTGAACTATGATCTAGCTACGGCCCCTCTTGCTACTGCGTGCAGCTCTCTGGGCAGCCCAAGTGTGTCGTGACCCATGACTAAAGGGTCGGGTGCTTGTCGAGTACGTCAGCCAGGGACTGCATCGTGCGCTGGTGGCTCCTGTGACTGCTGAGTTTCGTGAGATGGCGCCTCCTGTAGCTGTGGGTAACCAATCTCATCACGTCGCGGCGGCGACGCGAACAAGGACTGCGCCATCTGCTCTGCTGCGCCTGGTGGACAGTGTGGAGCGTGGGCGGCTCCGTAGCTGTCGTCAGGGGTCGTGCCAGGTTCATATTCGGCAAATCAATCGCATGTATTAAAATTATAAAATAACAGTGTAACAGACATGACGAGTCTGCTGCATGTATGTGAATATCACTTACCCCACTCAACGGAACGAGTCCGTGATGTCCCTGCAGCCAAGACGTCGTGGTGGTAGGTAGGGTGACGAGACGATGACCCAACATGGGTGCCGTACTGCGTACCTGTTGCACGGAATATGCATAAATATTTGGCGAACTCGTGTTTAAAAAAATTGACCTTTACAAGAAATACCTGGCGGCGGGTAGGTCATCGGCGGAGTCTGCACAAACAGTGGTACCGGAGGTCGTACCGGAGGGGGGTGTGGCGGGGTCGGGGTAGGGGCAACAAACATCGATTGCGGTAGTGGATGGCCAACATCGTCGTCACGGCACGACAACGACCTAGTCACTCTTCTGCACAGCTCTGTTATCTTGTCGTACGCCGCCTTGTGATCTTGTGGGGCCATGGTAAGGGCGGTACGGCTGTACGTCACGACGTTTGCATGGATCTGCCGGAGCACGTCATACTGTTTCAAAAAGTGTGTATTAGTTTGCCATGAAGTATGAACTTGGATGTCTTCTAATGCGGAATCGACAATCAGGAAAGAAAATTACAGCTATAGACGTCCCCTGGTCTCGCTGTGTAGGGTAACTGTCCGTGACGGACGGTGTGCGGCGGGGCAACTCCTGTGGCGTCGACAAGACACGAAGTCGTGTCCGTGGGAGGTACCAACGGAGGTAGTGACCCCAGGCTGCATCGTTATGTGGCCTACCCTCCATGACGAGGTCATTCAAGGCCGTGGACCACTTCGCCACGAACTCGGCAAGACGTGATGCCCAGATCTGGCAACGTTCTGACCCTGTCTCGTAAATCTGAAAATAAAAATAGTTTTGTCGGTGGACTGGGCATGTGAATTATTTAAAAGAAATAACTTTGCGGTAATACACAAGGTCGGTACGAACCGGAGCACGTATGGCGGCAGTAGGCTCTGAGGGACGACCACCTCCTGCCACAAGCCTAGCTGACGGAGCCGTAGATGTTGAACACAAGTGGGCTGCGCGTTCTCCAGTACTCAGCGTCGCGTACGCACAACGACGACAGCCCGTCAGGTGCAGGACTCTCCACTGCCTCGTGAGAGTAGGGCGTCCAACGAACGTCGTCGTCACGGAGGACGTCGAACTGACCTATGAAGTCAGGGTAAGACTTCCTAGTCTACACGTGAGCGTACGCGAACTGCGAAAGCATTCAATTACACCGTTAGTACAGAAAAGTAAAGACACCAAATAAGTCAAGGAAGAACAAGCCACGTACTCGTCGGTCGCACCACAGAGAGCCCATTGTAGGGCCGTCTACGTCGTCGCGTATATACGCGTTGTACGGGCTGTGCACGACCGCGGGCCGACCTATCTGAAACCTCTCGTGTACCCAAAGCTGCAGAAGTAGCGGGCATCCTCCGAAGATGTGCTCCGCTGACGAACTCTTCAAACAACTCGTGCACAGTCCCCGGTACGTCGCAGCTAGGACAGCGGACCCCCAGCTGAACTGTGGGATCGCCTCTAGTGGGCTGTCGGCGACGTGACGCGCGAAAGGCAGCAAGTTCTTGGGCACAAAGTTGCCCGCAGAGCTGCAGAACATCATCCACCCCATCAACCACAGCACGTACGCCTCCAAGTGCTGCGCAACCTCGTAATCTGTGGCACCTATTCGAATGTTGCCAGCCTGTAAATAGTTACACATAAGTAAGAACCGTATCATTTTTAACTATGCCGGTTGCGATCGAATCTACTCACCTTGAACTGAAGAATCCACCACTTGGTCGGTCCGCCCGTTTACCTCGGTGGAAACTCCCTATAGGGCTGTGCGTTGCCGATACGCTCGACGGCACCGAACCAAGCGAGCAAGTCCTCACGCCAGCCGGGGCCGACGTCCGTGGGGCCCATGGCATCGCCCCTCAACGGCAACCCAAGCAGGTACGACACGTCCTGCAACGTGTGTGTCTCCGGTCTCCACCTATCCACCATTGAAGCAAGGAGAGAGAAGTCGTAGCTGAAACGCAGTCCGTCTTCCTCGACCATGCGATCAAGTGGGAGCAGACCAGAAGCGCGCAGCCTAAAAAAACGATGAGCATACTATTGTATAAATTTCAATGAGATTGAATATATCTGAACAAGAGAATGAAGCACGTAAAGCGAACATCGGTAACCAACGAGGGTCCAACGCCATCGTCTCCATCGGAACACGTGCGCGAAACTGTCCAAGCGAGGTCCCCAATACCGCACTGAAGTACGACTGGTGCTTCTTGTCCGTCGCTGCATCGAGCAAGTCGGGGGTCACGTAACCCTGTGGGGCATCCATCCCTAAAAAAAATTGATATCGTTAGTCCACATTATAAATCAAGTATAAACTAACTAATACATTAACATAAAATTGTATGGAATTCAAAATAACAACACATAACAGTAACATAACATTGCATACCATTCCATCGAATTCAAAGTAATAACAAACTAAATGCCATAGTAACATAATATTATTACAATCTACGATAGCAATTCCACATCCACTGAATTACAACTAAGACAAGAGTTACATAGCAAAGAAAGGTTCCAAACATGATGTTATTACAATCCATGACACTAACTAAAAATCATTAAATGACTTCATTGGTTCCTCCACGATTGCGTCGACCGTGACTCGATGATCCTGGCTCAGGTATGTTCGACACGGTTCCTTGAGGTGTATTAGTGCATTTTTTGTAGCTGTGCCCGAACTCATTGCATTTCGAGCATATTACAATTCTTGGCCCAGTTTCGGCGTCATCCATGTTGTTACGAATGCGACGAGTCTTGCGTCGCCCTATGTGTTGTTTCATGTCAGGGTGAGGATTGTGTATGAAATCAGGAGCACCATCTACAGTACGAGTGAAAGTCACCGCAATGGCGAAACCATATATCTCAGAAGTCCAGGTATGATAGATTGCATCCTTCATGTAATGAGGGGACACAAACATACGAGCGTTCAAACCTCCAACTTCCTGACATGCAGCTATGACATGTGTACACGGCCTGTGGTATAACCTCGGCTTGTGGCAGGTACAAACACAATGGTTATTGTACAGGACACATTCTTGCACGTGCCTCTCATGATTGCCTCCTCTTCGGCCTTTGTCCCGACAAAGGACCTCAAATGGATGCTCAGCGACACCCATGTTCTTGACACGATGTCCTACGGCTTTTTTGTTTGCTTTGGCCATATACTCAAAGAATTTCTGCCCATATACGAGGCGGTGGTCTAGAAACATCTTCTTTGCTGCATGATGACGTTCCCGAAAGTATTGTGTTGTACGGTATATGTAAAATTCCACAATCCCGACAAGTGGCATGCTTCTGCTTCCACGTAACACTCAATTGTACACCTCGCCAAGGTTCGTAGTCATAATACCATAACGTGCACCTCCTTCATCATGCAACAAAGACCACTTCTCCTTTGGCTCATGCTCAATCCACTCCGAAAATGACTTGATCGAACGATCAGGCCTCCGTCGCACATTATGACCATCAAGGCCCACATTTTCCATTGCAATTGGCTCATCATCTTCTAAATTCACACCTCTAGTACTTAGTTCCGTAGCCTTCTTCTTTGTGAGCTCATCAAGCTTTTTCCACAAAACATTGAATTTCCTTTCTTGATTCTGGCTACACAACCTATTAAAAAGTTTTGTTAGTTTCTTGTTTTGAACTGCTTCTGAAAGTTAGCTCCCATGTGTCTCATGCACCACTGACTCTTCAGATCGACCCACTTTGGTGTTATTTGACGTTGTACAGATCCTTCCTTTAAATCTTGCACCGCTTGCATAATGCCTCCATGGCGATCATGAATCACACACACATCTCGCCGATCCTGAACAATACATGACTTGATCCGCTCTAAAAACCAGTACCAACTGTCCCCATTCTCACTCTCAACAAACGCAAAAGCCAGTGGGAGCACCTGATTGTTTCCATCTACCGCAATTGCAGTCAGAATTGTGCCCTTGTATCTCCCTGTTAGGAAGGTCCCGTCGATGCATATCACTGGGCGACAATACTGGAATGCATTGATACATGCCCCTAAAGCAAAGAAAGCATGCTGAAGAACACCCTTTGTCCGGTCCTGAGGCAAATTATAGTGCCTAATCTCAAAGTAACTACCGGTATTCCGGTCAAATAGTGTGTTCAGCACACATGGCAGGTTGTGGTACGATGCTTCATACGTACCCCATCTCATTTCCAACGCCTTCTGTTTTGCCCTATAAGCTTTGCTGTAACTTATTTTGTACTGAAAGTCATCATCTATGCTATTGATTATTGCCCCGTGAGCTTTCTGGTTCAGCATTCACCTTCTCGTATGCTTGCAAAAAAGAGCCAGAGGTAACCCATGACGCAAGCTAACATCAACAAACCTCCTCCATACGGCAGTGCTTTCTATTTGGACTAATTCATAATAAACAGGCGATGAACTCCTAGTTGTTACTGCTGAGATGCTCAATTGACATTCATCATAATCCAACTTAAAACACTTCATAAACCAGTTATACACTGAACGGAATGGCCTCTCAATTGCTTTGTCCAGCCCTTTTGTCACTGACCGAAACCCACTCAAATCTACCCCGAACTGACCGTAACGTATCTCCCCTTCACCAAAATATATCTGAAAATATGTTTTCTGTGACAAGCCTGACCACAAATGCGACAACCAAGACAGTACTTAGCACATATGTGACCACATTTCTATATAACACTAAATTTTCCATATATCGTAATGATTGAATATTCTATCTAAATCTAAAACTGGTAAATGTGCTAATGTCAACTAAAATAGTATGAGTATTACATGAAACGAGACTAAATGCGCTAATGATAATTCAAACTAGTGCTAATATTATATAAAATACCACTACGGTTACCTAAATTATTAATATTAGTATCTAAACTACTACTAATATCATAGAATACTACTAATGATACCTAAATTATAAAAAAAATACATGTTTCAAAGAAGATTTACCTGCAACCTTGGCCTACTCTACTCTCCCTCTCTCTCCCTCTCCCCTCTTGGGCGGCGCGCCGCGCCCCTCTCCTCCTCTCCCATCTGCTCTGGCGCGCGACGGCAGGGGCTCCAATGGCGCGGGCGGCGGAAAGTGCCGGGGAAGAAGAAGAAAGAAAAGAAGAAAGAGAAGGGGGCGGTGGTGTATATGGGCTTAAACCGCCGTCCCCGCCGGCGTTTTTTAAAAAACCGCCGATCCCGCCGGCGGTTTTTGAATATCGCCGGCCAGTCCGGCGAGTTTTTAAAAAACGCCGCCGGACACTGCGTTTTTTGTCCGCGGGGCCCACCGGTGGCAACGTCTGCCGTACTGCCAACCTATAGCATCCTGGTCTAACGGTTTCTAAAAAATGCCGGTTGGTCCGGCGATTTTTAAATACCGCCGAGTGGGATGGCGGTTTTTATATACCGCCGAGTGGTCCGGCGGTATAGGTCTATATTTGCAAATTTTTGAATCGCCCATTTATTTTTCCAAAAAACGATTTAAATAAAAATAAAAATAAAAAAATTTCCGATGGCCCTGCTGCCGGCCTGCTAAGGGTGATTGTTATTTGTTGGGCTGCTGGGCTCACCCGTGGGCTAAAATCTCAGCTTGAGCCTGACCCGAAATTTTTACCGGGCCGAGGTTAATGACCTGCGCGCCACCCATCGTGCTGGTTGGGTCAGCTCGGGTCTGGTATTTTTTCTGATGGATCGGTTTCGGGTCGACCAAGTTGGGCGGCCCATGCTCTAGTCTAAGCACACAACATGCCCAAGCTTTGCAGCGGGAGCAAAGCGTATCAGATCGAGTAGCGGCTATGAAAACGTAGTGACCTAATTAAGATTCAGCACTCTGGTTCCCGGTGGCGACAGTGGGGAGTAAGTGGAGTAGGGTTTCCGAATCTTTGCTGCTTCTGACGACCCCATTTTTTCTTGATGTTTCTCCCGCAGTGCTGTTGCTTACTAGCTAGTCGGGTTGCCACTAGGTCACGCCATCGCGCGTGCACGCCTGGCTAGGCCGATGGCTGAGATACCGCTGTCGACACGGGAGCCGGTGGGGGAGACGAGGTGGGGAGGCCACGCGAGGGCGGTGACGCAGGTGAAGAGGGAGGCGGGCGGCGGTTGCGAGTGAGGATGGAGAGAAATGAGAAGCTAGGCTTTGAGGGCCGATTTTATTTGATAACACGGTGGAATCGTAGTCCTCAATTTAGCATCGAAAGGTGTAAATTTTTTTCTTGACTATGTTGCTATGCTGGGAACCCGCCGAGGCGCGCAATGATAGTCATCTGATATATTTTCATGTTAACCAACTTTTGAGCCTCCATCGAGAGTTCTTCGGAAAGAACAACGACAAAAGTTGTCCCATCTCCAACTTCAAATCATCTTGAGCTTTTGAGATGTCTAACAATCGTTAATGACTTGTTTGGTTAATCCCCTCATCCAAGGGAATTGGAAAGTATTGGGCGTTATTTTGACTTGCAAGAAATTTAATCCCTCTCAATCTCGCACAAGCCTTTCAATCACTAATCGAACAAAGCCTAAGGAGTAACTGGCCTTTCTTTCATTAATAGCAAGAAAAATACTTGTACAACATCAATATCTAATAAGGCCACGAGAAAGTGGAATATGATGATGAAGATGAATGCCAAGAAAGATCAAGAGAATTATACAATCTCAACCACGAGTTACTGGGACCTTAGCAATACTATCATCAAGCAATAAATCATATTAACAAAGGATCCCGAAGGACCTTAGTAGCAGGATTGTCAATGTGAACAGACTTCAAAATGGTAGCCCCATCATTTGTGACAGTAACATTCCGCCCTCTGCTTGTTGACTGGAATATCTTGTCCTATATAAATAAAAACGGCGCTTGTAAATTTCAGCCAAAAAAAATCTATAAGGCTAGGGTCACCAGGGAGTGGAAATAGGTGTGAAAAATACTGTTTGCGCACTGTACACAGAGTGGAAAAGTAATGATTGTGCACTGTGCACAATATGGATGTACAGCCTAGTGACCATGGTCTAACAAGTGAAACACTGCTACCATTTATCCATAGTGCACGGTTTCTCTGTAACAGATCAGAATGATGCCCGTAGACGCGATGTCACTCAAAGAAGGAACCAAACCCAACCTAACATAAACCACACGGATCTCATATAGAATGAAGGCTAAAGCCTTACCATCCGGGTGCGCTCGCCGCCCTTCTCCTCGACGGCATCATCCTTGAGCAAATGAGCACCCTCTCCATTTGCGCGGAAACAACCAGAGATGCGATGAGCACATTGAGCACACAAACAGGTCCAAGCGTGGTGGCGGGAGTGACGTACCGGATCGAGTAGTGATTGTGAAGGCGCGGTGACCTAGTTGAAATTTGGCGCTCTGGTTCCGGCGGCGACACGCGTGGAGTGAGTGGAGTCCTCTTGAAACACTGCTTGACCCCAAGTAGGAGCAAAGGGAAACTGTTGGCGCAGGTGTTCCAGATTCTCCTAGGTAGCCAACTCCGGAAGCCAACCAGACCACTGTATGAGAACTTGGTCCAGTGAATGGTGACCACGAGAGACGGTGCGACGATCCAGCACCACCTCGGGAACACGAGGAATATCCAACGCATCAGGAAGCTGTGGCAGAACTTCAGGCACTGGAGCATGATAGGGCTTGAGTTGGGATACATGTAACACCATATGGATGGATGCCGTGGTGGGCAAGAGAAACTTGTAAGCAACTGTACCAATCTTGGCGACCACACGGTAGGGACCAAAGTACTTGAATGCCAATTTCTAATTAGCACGCGGTGCCAATGAGGATTGCACATATGGCTGGAGCTTCAACAGAACCTGATTGCCCACAGCGAACTGGCGCTCTGAACGATTCCTGTCCGCCTACTTCTTCATGCGCTGACCGTTGACGGTCGTTATTTCACCATTTCGACCGTCAATTCCTGGTGAATAAATGGGGTATAGTTAAAGTTCTTTGTATTATTTACCTAACACTGATGAATTCCACGAGTTTTGGTGGTTTTCGATGTATCACAGGGAGATGCTCAAATTCCATGTAAAAGTATGTCATTTAGAGCAAGAGAGAATCAGCACATAAAAGGGCTTGAAAAAGTACCTCAAATGCCCTCAAGAACTACACCATTATGAAGAGCTCGTTGAGACGATCAAAATGGACATATTATTTGTCTTGTTTGGAGTTCGTACGGAAAAATTGTGCAAGTTTGAAATTAAAAAGGTAGGTACCGACAGCAGGCGGGAAGCGCCCAGCACGCGCCATGTGGCGGCGGCGCGGCTAGCCAGGCAGCGGCACGACGCGCCCGCGCGCACTCGGCCTGGCTCGCCCTACCAGGCACGGCCACGTGGCGGGCCCAGGTGAAGGCGGGGGCGGACGTGCCGGCCAGCCACCGGATCGGCCCCTCTCCAGTCCACGTGGCGCGCCGTGGAGGCTCGCCCGCCGGTCCAGCTGCCCATGTACCCGGTTTTGATCCAGAAACACCTGTAATTGCCGGTTTTCCACTCCAATGGCCGGTTCAGGCACCTAGGGTCCGGTTCTTGACCGGTTTTCGACGCCTGCACATGTGGAATAGTCCCACCGACCTTCCTATGTCGGTTGGGAGGCTAGGTGGCACCCAAGGAGTGTTTTGGGGGAAGAATCATGCATATGATGCCTTGGAATTTTCCATCTCCTCCACCTATCAATAGAGAGGCACCCCCCTCACTTCACTTGTACCTTTCACCATGTGAAATCTCTCTTTCTCCTAGAACCTCTAGGAGGTGCCCCACGGGAGGTCCCTCCACTCTGAAAGTAGTGTTTAGGTAGGAGTTAGAGGTAGGGCTCTGTCGTTACGGAGTCGTCTGCAGGAGTTCGGTATGAGTTTTCTTGTATCTTTATTTTTCTGTAAGACTTGAGCTATTTTATATATTTATCTTTCTTTACTTATGTGAGCATTTACTTTACTTTTGCTTTCAGTATTATTCATGCCTTAGCATAGTAATGTCTTTTAGACTATACTTAGAGTTGCTCTGGCAGGTGATGA
Organism: Paspalum vaginatum; assembly: GCA_030272315.1. NCBI lineage: Eukaryota > Viridiplantae > Streptophyta > Magnoliopsida > Poales > Poaceae > Paspalum > Paspalum vaginatum. The sequence continues at coordinate 35,781,125 of CM059020.1, read as the reverse complement.
ATATTTAGTTTGTCATGCTTATAGATTTCTCATATGCTATTTATAGCATTTGACTATACGGTTGTGTATACTTCTACCTGGTAGCCTCAGTAGAAGTAGTGCCAGCAAACGTAGACGTGGTGTCTACAATTGCAGTCACCTTGGTTTCGCAAGTGATTAGACCCCACGCAGTTTTGGGTAGCCGATGTGCATGTAGATTAGGCGCACTCGGCTTTGGTAGGTCCTCTTGGTGACAGCAGGAGTGTACTCCGTGTAGTCCACCGCCATTGTTCGGGTCGCTTGTAGCCGCATAGCTGAGTTACCGCGTCACCCGCCTTTCTCGCTTGGGTTATCAGCACTCTGGTGCCCAGAAGTGGTTAGCAGGCTCGGTGGCTAAGTGTGGCGGAACCGACGATTTAATCTGGGCTAAGCACACCTGCCGCCTCTGGCATACAGTCTAATTAGACCGAACTAAACCCGGTCGTCCGTCGAGAGTCATTCGGCTCTCAATATTTACCTAATCCCAGATGAACCGACATCATACACATCTAGCCCTCGATGGAGCCACAACAGTTACATCATCACAGGCTAGAGTATAAGTAGATTTATTTTACAAACCAGTTCAAAATGAAATACAAGTTTTAACATAATGCCATACGAAAGACAACTTTGAATCAGATACCGAAAGCAATTTCAAAAACGTCTCACAGCGGAAACGGAATACTTTAATTGTCTTCATGCAATGATGATCAAGGCGAGCAGCACCGAGCCCACCGGTACTATCCTCCTCCAAGCACGTGTCCAGATGTCGTCGGTACCTGTTCTCAAAAAGTGGGGGGGCAAACTCTGACTACTAATTACTCAGTAGGACTTAATGGATTGGCTTAAGGCTGATGCAAAGCTTGCTTCCTAGCATGTGAATCCTTAGCCATTGATTTTAAATAGAAGTATAATATCATGATGTCACATGTTTCATCATTGGTATATAACTCCATAACAATAATAATAACTTGCAGTAATGCAAGCAACACAATAGTAAAAGCATGTAGTATTTGAAAACGTGAGTAATAATTATAAAAGATTTAAGTAGTTTCTACGTTGCCCGTTTGCATTATAAGCATTCCCATACCTGGTGGGCATCAGCGATTTGAATCGATTTTAATTCTCGGGAATAACTATCATGCCGGGGGTATATGCTTACTAGCCATCGTGTTTCCATATAGTCCCCATCTCCACCGGTCTTGTCCCAAGATTCAAAGCGTCCCCACCTAACCCCCGAGTTGTGCCTTGTCAGGAGCGTTACCACAGTGCCCTGGGTCAGCGCTCCCTCGAGTACAAGCGCCCCCGGGCCCATCAGCCTCCAGCAAGTGGATGGGCGGCACCTCGAAAACTTCGGACAAACCCAGGTAAGACTTCATCGGTCCCATACCCCAGTTAAGCAATCTAGCAATGTTATGCTGAACAGCAGGCGAACAGCGGTCGGGCCTTAAACGACTCGGGCGGAGGCAAATAGTACAACAACACACACCCGAAAATAAAATTATTCTCCGGCCGGTCTCCATTTAAATCATGAGCATAATATTACTTTTTTAATAATAAGATTTCTGAAATTTTGAAATCACCTACGCGACGAGTGACTCCATTCACTCGTATCTACTCATACCTAGCAGAGTCTAGGTAACTCATCCTACGAACTCTATATATAGGTGCTAGGGCCAGTGCGGCCAGGGAGTCTAATGCAAGGGTTTTCAATCAACTCCTAATGCGGATGCGTAATCATAAATCAAGATAATATTAGCTGGAAAATTCATGATCCTGCCTACCTTTGTTTATTTTTATTAGAATCAACAAACTAAATTATGTTAGTTGGCCGGGTTGTGGAGCTTTGCCCCAGGCAACCCCTTGATCACTTGGACTGCTCCTTCTTCCAAACACCACTTCAGGAGCCTCCAGGTGGTATTTGGGTCTTAGTTGTTCTTTTGGACATCGTTGTTTGAAGTAGTTTCACACGGTACCTCCTTCAATCACGTATCTACAGAAAGACGTCGCTATATGAATGACATGTACGATGCAGTGAATGAGATGCAAGAATACTAAGCACACATACGAACAATCATTTTAGAGTTAGACAGAAAGGCGATGGATATACTACTTATGCAAGCTCTATTTTATTGCTTCAATCACTATACCATTTGACATTTTGAGAACACATAGCAAAGAACAATTATAAATTGCCCAAAAATACTTCTTGCAACTTACACACAACCATCATGCTCTCAGATTTTTCCTGAAATCTATTTTGCACACTAAGTCCACATTTTTCTTATTATTAATTTAACATGCAACACTTTGTCATTTTCAAATCAGTAACAAAATCTTACATGCAGGGGTCCAAACATGTATACCAAGCTACACATGTAACATAGAGCATATACAAATTAATGTGGAATATTTGGAGCATCTTTCATGTATCAAGTATTTTCATTCTTATAAAATGCACAAAATACGCACATGAGGGTAAAACAGTAACTAAGCAGTGCATGCTAGGGTTATCAGAAATTCATATGAACACATACACTAAAAACTTGCCACTGCCCAAATTTCATAATTTTTGGAGTTCATTTAGCCCACTTTTGCTAGTTAACTTTCTAAAACAATGCGCGCACACCAGAAGGAGCAAAACAGTCATTTCATGGATCACCCTCTTTTCCATTCTGTAGATCTACTCATAAGGAACACAATGCCACAAATTTTGTATTTTTAGCATTTATCCTTGATTTATAATAGATTTTTGAAGTTCTCAGCTCAATAAAATGCATTTAACTCGAAAATTACTTGAATCAGGGACCTAATCGTAAATAAATCTTTCTCTCAGGGGCCTGAGCAGAAGAGACAAAAATGTAGGGGGCTATTCTCTATTTCACCTTCTTCTTCTTCCTCCGGCCGAACGCGCAGGGGATAGGATGGCGACTTGCGCCGGCGGCGTAGAAGCTCGGCCTTGGAGCCGAGTCGCCCCGGGGAGATGTTCCCGGCGACGAGGCTTCTTTCTCCCCCAAGGCGGCGTCGCGAGAGGAGGCGTGGAAGAGCGGCGCGGAGGCGGTGAACCGGTGATGGACTAGATGTCGTCCCGGGCGGCGCGGAGGCTCGATTTATGCGACCGGAAGAGGAACGGTGACACCAGAGGGCGCGTTGGACGCGCGGGACCGAGGCACGGCCAACGGGTGTGGTCTGCAGGCGTGGGGGTGAGCAGGAGAGATGGCCTGAGCTTGTCCGGAGCTCGGTCGCTCCAATGGCAGCGCGGATTGGGAGGGCGCGGCGGCTATGGTGGGGGTGGAGCGAGTGGAGTGAGAGGGAGACTGGAGGAGAGCGGTGAGTGCGAAGGCGAGTGGAGAGGCGCTGGGAGGCCAGGGGCGTTGTGTGCTTGGCCTTATGGCCGGGCGTCGGCCTCGGCGGGCATGGCGCAGGGCCTTGGCGTCGCATGGGCTAGGTCCGTGGACCAAGAGCGACCGATAAGTGGGACCGGGCGAAGAAAAACATAGAGGTAGCCTATGGACCGGGTTCGCGAGGGGGTGTAGCAATGGGACCCACGCAAGGATGTCGTCATCCTCCTCTGGTCTGAATCCGACGGGTGGGGCCCACGTGTCATAGAGTCCGGAAAGAAAATAAACTCCTAAAATGGAAAAAAAGGAGTTTGACCAGCTGGAGACACATTTGAAATCCGCCATTTTAATCGATTTAGGGGCTGAATTTGGGAAAACTCCAATTACAAGAAATGATCTAAACTTTGTGATCTACAACTTCTTTATAAACTTTGTGGTGATGTTATGTTTAAATATTTAGAGAATTTTTGAATCGAAATGTCTGAGCCAGGTTTGACCAACTCTACCCCTCAGTTTAGAAATTCTAAAAGTCTATTTTAGGGCCACTTTCATACAAGGAGTTTTATACAAAAGTTGTTCAGAATTCCATTATACACAACTCTCCTATATGAAGTTTTGTATGATAAAGATTTTTGTTTTACAAAACTTTGAATTTACCCGGCAGGTCAAATATTGCTAGATTCATTATTTTAAGAAAAATCAACCCACAACACTATGCAAACCTTTGTGCATGTCAACACACAAATTCCAAAGTTGTTCCTCATCAAATTGTCTACATGTTTAGTATAGAAAGTTTTGGCTAGATCATGCTATATTTTGAACTACAATCACATTTGTATTCAAATGTTCGGTAAAACTGCAGTTTCAATTTATGTGGAGTATTTCTTGTTTTCGACTTTTGAACTACCAAATGAAGTCCAATTAATCCAAGGTCTGATGCATTTGAAAGGTAATAAGTTAATTTCATATCTTAAAAAGGAAAATCTTGAAGTTGTATAGTGAAATCAAAAGTAATTTCAGAATGAAATCTGGGAAAGAGTGTCGACCCTAAACTTAGCAAAATTTCCTGAGTGTAGGCTACCTGGGTTTGGTTTGAACTTTTGGGCCCCTTAACATCTGATTTTGAAAATGGTCAAAATAGCACATTTGAAGGCAACAATTTGAACTAAAACTTTTGTATTTGATGTCTTGCATGAAAATGTATAAATGTTTAACTAATCAACCAAGCAACGCAAAGTTTTGCTTATTCAACTTGAAAATTTTTGACGCGGTGGTTTACTGGCCTAGTTATTGTTCTTCTCTAAGCATGATTAAGTCCAAATCCTTGATTAACATCAATCTAATTGCATGTCAAGGCTTTTGAGATGTCGGGGGCATCACACTAAGTAAGTATTCTAGACAACTAGATAAGTCATTACCTCCGTCAGAGCAACATGTTGGTCTAGCTTAGTCTAACTGGCTCACTATAGTATAGAAAGTCCTCATCTAGAATCCGAGCTCTCACCTCATTGTCCTCCTATCTATACCTGCTTTCTTGCCAACGGTGCTTGGCTTGTATCCCATGCTGCTTGGTGTCAATCGTTCCTAGCTATCGATTGACGTGAAAGAGTAGTAATAGCTGGATGAATGATAGTTTGACATCTCAATCTCAATGCTTCCATGTGGATAAATATGATACCTTGGAATACTCCCGGGTGAAAGGCTACAGCGGTCTCCGTACGCTTGCAGAGTTAAATCCGCTAGGCTAAGAGCCGCCAACACTGATGCGAGCGAATGAGGTGTTGCTGAATAAGAGCATTCATCACTTGCAAGTCTTGAAGCTAGGTGGATAGATCAGGAGTAGCGATGGCGTCGGTCAATGAGATACCAAAATGGCGGGGAGGATGACCATAAAGAGCTTTGAAAGGTGAACGGCCAATAGCTGAATGAGGAGCAGTGTTGTACCAGTACTCTGCTTGAGAAATCCAGTTAATCCAACTTGAGGGGCATGCATTGACAAAACAGCTGTTATCACCCAAATTTGACCAAGACTAGTAGGCCAAAATGTCAGAAGAAGCCCAAGGTGAAGGAATCCACTTGGCTAGGCCTATTTCATAAGTTTGGCCAAATATAATGATGACTGGGTGCCCAAGGCCCAAGCTGAGACGGAGTCATAAGCCTAATCCACGTCGAAGCCCAGTTTACTCGCGATGCTGGTTCGGACTGCAGGAGTAGGACGCACGAAAACGGACGCTCAGGCCACATACGGACTCCATTTTGGACGTTCTGCATATGGATGGAAAGCTAAGGAGATAAGCTTTCCAATGCCGCAGGAATCACATCCAAATTCGCTCGGAGTCCACAGGAATTGCTGAAACAATAGGACGACCAGAATCTACCTGGATTTATATGGTATATTTCAGCTGATATTTGGAAGCTTGACGAGGATCTGTGCCGATGCAAGGAAGAGTCTAGATCACGTTATCAAGTCATAGAGTCCAAGTTGAGTTGTAATCTTTTAGTTAGGAAAGAGTTTGAGTCTATCTTTAGGGAAGGTTTGCCTTGAGGTTCAAGTCTACGGACTATAAATATGTAACCATTCGTTCATAATAAAGCAGCCACGATATCGTTACCAGACAGCGGTGTCTCGGTCATCAACTCTCGGCGCATCGCCACCGTGGCTCCCAGGTTTATTCTCTCCATGTAAGCGTGGCGCTGCCCTAGCGGGTTCATCCAGGTCGGCTAGGGCAGCAAAGCGTTTACTGGATCCATGGTGAACCTCGTACTGAAGCGTTTTTTATGGCAAGGTTTGCTAGTTATCCCGCATAGCATTGGTATGCCTTAACGTTTTCTCTAGTAGATTGTGTTAGGGCTGCTTGATGTCTTGCGTTTATCTCGGTGAATCTCGTACTAAGCTTCGCAGATTGCGAGATTTGCTAGTTATCTCGATGAATCCCGCAGCAAGCTATGCTTGGCGCGAGATCCATCAGTTATCCCGCGTGATACCGTTCTGTCTTAATATTTTCTCTAACAAATTGTGTTAGGGCTGCTTGGTGTCTTGTGTTTATTGTGCACTTGTATCGATCTGTTATGTATCTATGCTTCATGTTTAGTAGATCTGTTCATGTGTAGCTTGTTGTACGTTAACTAATCGCTTGTTACAATAAACGACGCGTCTTGCTGCTGCGCGTGCACGCGACATGTCGTATCTCAACCACCCTATCTATCCATGTCTTAATCTGTATTTGTTTATCTAGATGGGTCCCTTTGGGGGTCTTAGTTAGAAGCCACTCTGGCTAAGCAGGTCTGTTACATCATGCGGTTAGATAGGGCTTTTACCTTCTTTATGCCATGGATGTGGTTTATCCTGTTATTATCTTTGTGTCTATGCATCCACTGGACGAACAGAGCGTCGGCTCCTTAGCCGACGGGATCTCACTGGCTCCCATGTTGCCAATCCTAGTGATCAGGCACGTATTTAACGCTTTAGATCTGTTATGTACGCTTTTCAGGGTCAACGGGAGACGACCACCACATCCGACGCACAACCTTCCTAGCTATAAGGTCAAGCCAGGTGGCACGCCCAACCACCTTCGCCAAGGCGATCGGCTGAGTTGTTCGGCTGATCGTGGGTCACAGCAAGGAGGAGAGACCCTATGTCCACATACACCTCCCGGCTCTATTGTGCTATCTCACCCGGGATACCCCCAACGGTTTCCTGGTGTGACATCAAGTAGCCCTAACATAATCTACTAGAGAAAACGTTAAGACATACTGATGCTATGCGGGATAACTAGCAAACCTTGCCATAAAAAACGCTTCAGTACGAGGTTCACCATGGATCCAGTAAACGCTTTGCTGCCCTAGCCGACCTGGATGAACCCGCTAGGGCAGCGCCACGCTTACATGGAGAGAATAAACCTGGGAGCCACGGTGGCGATGCGCCGAGAGTTGATGACCGAGACACCGCTGTCTGGTAACGATATCGTGGCTGCTTTATTATGAACGAATGGTTACATATTTATAGTCCGTAGACTTGAACCTCAAGGCAAACCTTCCCTAAAGATAGACTCAAACTCTTTCCTAACTAAAAGATTACAACTCAACTAGGACTCTATGACTTGATAACGTGATCTGGACTCTTCCTTGCATCGGCACAGATCCTCGTGAAGCTTCGAAATATCAGCAGAAATATACCGTATAAATCCTGTTAGATTCTGGTCGTCCTATTGTTTCGGAAATTCTTGTGGACTCCGAGCGAATTTGGATGTGATTGCAGTGGCATTGGAAAGCTTATCTCCTTAGCTTTCCATCCATGTGCAGAACATCCAAAATGGAGTCCGTATGTGGCCTTAGCGTCCGTTTTCGTACGGCCTACTCCTGCAGTCCGAACCACCATCGTGAGTAAACTGGGCTTCGACGTGGATTAGGCTTATGACTCCGTCTCAGCTTGGGCCTTGGGCACCCAGTCATCATTATATTTGACCAAACTTATGATATAGGTCTGGCCAAGTGGATTCCTTCACCTTGGGCTTCTTTTGACATTTTGGCCTACTAGCCTTGGTCAAATTTGGGTGATAACACATGCCCCCCAAGTTTGGCCAAATATATCAGAACCTCCTCCATGCTGTAGCTGCGAATCCCTCAAAAATAATTGGCTTTTCACCTTGTATTCTCATGCTTGTGATCTTTCCCCCCGAGCCGATGCATCGGCTCTTCATCAGCTGACATTGTTGATCCTCAACTTGAATCCTTAAGCACCATTATTTTTTTTATGGCCGATTGCGCCCCCGACCTTTTGCTTCCCGTTTGGACTGGCGGATGACTCACAGCCGTAGATGGCAGCCATGCCACTTGCAGCCATCCTTGCTTGTTAGTTGTTCAGCCAGAGGTAGTCCTTCTGCTAGCTGTAATGTGGCCACAGCATTTGACAATCTTCATGGCGTAGCATCGGACTTCTGGAAACATCTGGCATTATAGGAGCATCAGGAACAATAACTGATTGGCTGAACATGCATGCCGGCCTTCCCTTGATGGTTGTCGAATGACGAAAGCAAAATCCTGCAAAACAATCAATTGCCAGGACCAACACTACAAAGAATATTGTGAATTGGCTAAAAGCCGATGAATCATATTTGGTTTGGCAAAAAAAAATCGATGCAAGCCAAACCAACATCAGTGATAAAAAATCTCTCCCCCACAAGATATGTTATGTCATGCAAGGCGTGTAAGTGAAAGCTTCCAGGTATGTCTAAAAACATTTACAAGTGCTAGCATGTATACACAGCGAGGGTATAGCATAAGACACCGGTATAGCATAAGACACCATATAGAAAATCTCTGGAGAATATATCTATATTAGAAGATGAGCAAACAGTTTTAGGATTTTCAAAAAGCATCACCACTTAGCCCAGCCAACTAGCATGATAAAGCATGATAAGCAAAAGCTAGCAAGTAGCTTTTTACGACACAAGGATCTTTAAGCAAGCTTGATTACTCATGCCCCCAGGTTAAAACATGTTAATTTTGAAATTCAAGCAAGCCTTTCGTTGTGTGCTAGGGTTATTTGCTTGTCATGCCATTTCTTGCCAACCAATGCTAAGCCTAGGTCCATTGAACCATCAGAAGCTTAAAGTAAGGATTTGGTCATTCACAGCCTAGTCCAAGTTCATGCCAAAGTGCAATAGCGAGCAGTCTCGGAGACAAAGCAAACCCGACTGGATCTTTTCATTTAAACACAACATGGATATATATAAAATTTTAATTTAGCATAAGATTACCATATAAGCATTTAGCCTCAAGTCACGTAATTGATTCATAGCAAAGGATTTAGCTACCAAACATGTACAAGATAGCAAAAGCAAAATCAGGCTACACATACTAGTAGCCAGATAAAACGGTGACCATATTTCAGATTTTCAAACAATAAAAGCTATGTTCAGCATTGGATATTCAACATATTCAAATGAGCTTAATTACACATGGTCAAAAGCATACACACCTCAAAGCACATATATGAAGCACAAGTAAAAGCTACTATCCATACCAGGAAGCTAGTGTATAGTGTAAGTGACATGTGCATGAGAACATGACAATGTAACGGTGGATTTGAATATTACCGATTCAATCGGCTGCTAACAAGCCGAAGGTTGGCATCTCGTCTGGTCCGTGTTTGCCATAATGCAATCTCATCACAACTATCGGCTGCTGGGAAGCCGACCATCCATATCCTGCAATATACAAGTGAGGCATATAATAGAAACAATACATGCTGACCTTAGGATGTAGTCGATCTAAAGTCCAATCAGCAGGTTATAGTCTTGGGGATCCTCAGAACGCCTCGTCGATGGAGTCAGCGTAGCCGGTAATGATGGTACCGGAGGAGCATGGTGGCTGAATCAATCAGCTGATATAATGGACGCTCTAGCATGGGAGCCGAAGTAGGCGATGACACTGGCGCTGTGGGAACATACACTTTGCGTGAGAGCCAGAGCAGCTGAAGGTGAATAGCATCGTAGGGACGGATGCTCCGGCGTGTGGGTCAGAACAACCGATGGCATTGGCGTCGTAGGCACGGATGCTCTGATGTCGGCGACGCGGCGGGAACGGACGCTCTTGTGCAGGAGCCGGAGCAGCCGTTGTTGATGGCGTTTTGGATGCCCTGGTGCGGCATCCAAAGTAGTCGATGACGTCGTGGATACATCGGCGCAGCAGCCGAAGGAGTCGATGTCGATGATGCCGTAGACGCCTTGGCAATCAGATCGATCAGCTGCAATGATGGTTTCACGGTCACCTTCCTTGTAGTTTTTTTATTTGAAGTCGATGGTCAAACATCGGCACCATTATATGTGTCGCACCTTCTTTATAATACTTGTGTTCTTTCGATACTTCGGTGCACGGCTGATAGCATCGTGGCGTTCGTTGCACTAGGTTTTATTTTCTTTCTTCGGACGCCACCATGCGCGTATGTCAAATAACTCCCGATACGACGACCTCTGATTTCTGGGCCGATACACTCCCTACTCTGTTGTGTCTTCAGCCTTTTTGCACTTAATCGTGGTACCTTGTCTCTCACCAGGCGGTTTGGCAAAATCATCACATGTTAGATATACATGTTGGAATTGATCTCGGAACGGTCATGTGACCGAGTCCGAGCGGATCTCGCGCCCTGATCGGGGGCGCGGCCTTCCCTTTTGGTTGTGGCCCCCGGTCACAGTGCGCCATATAAAAGAGGGCCTAGGGGCCGGCACGGAGGCCAACGCAAACGCAGCCGCCGCAAACCCTAGCCCTACAGACCGTGAGGGACCCGATCTCCCGGCGCACCAAGTGACTGGAAGTGCCACCGCCGACCCTCGCCGCCGACACCATGGCCGACCCCGTGAACGGCAATGACGGCGACCCCCAGGAGCTCGAGAGGAGACGCGAGCAGGAAGCGAAAGAGGCGGAGGAGCGCCGCCTCAAGGAACAAGAAGGCAAGGACGCGGAGGACCTCCGCCTACGCGAACAGTCCAACACCGTTGCCCATACGGCACCGGTCGCGCCCTTCCCCGGCACCGAAGGTGAACTGCTATCCCTCTCTTCCTCCCTCTATTAGATCTATATGAATGCTAAGACCTTTACCGAAGAAATCGCTAGTGGTGGGTTCTTGGGCCTAGATCCGCAAGAAGAAACCTACATTTGGTATCAGTTTAGCTCGGGCATGGCCCGATCCCGAACCCTAGCGGTCGATTTGGACTTAGGTTCAACAGAAATGGGGAGACTCAAACCCTAACCCTAAAAAAATCCCCAAAACCCGCGAATCGAATGCCCAGAGGGCTTACCTGACTCCGCCGGCATCACCGGCGATGCTCGCGGTCGCCGCGTCGGCTCGCCGGTGCGAGCGCTGCGGGCGACAGCGCACCGCCGCGGGGCCGTTCGGCGGCCGCGCGTCCTCTCTCGGAAGGGCGCGCGCGCCGGCGAAAGGCCGCGCGGGCGGCGCCGGACCACGCCCTCGTTCCTGTCCTCTCTCTTGCCGGCGATGGTGGAGAAGGCGGAGGCGTGCGGCGGCAGACAGAGAGACGCGCGCGGGAGGGGAGAAGAAATGGCCTAGGGTTTTTCACCCCGGCCGGAAAAAGCGGGTTTTTATACCCCGCCCGGACGATGCTGGCCGTCCGATCGGTTTGGACGGCCGAGATCGAGGCGGGCGGGTGGCCGCGCCGGCAGAGCTGGGCTGGGCCAGATGCGCGGCCCAGGCCCAGGTTGCCTCGGCCTGGTGCGCCCCGCCGCCTCTGCCAAGAAGGCCGTGGGCCTTGATTGGGCCGATTGAGCCGATTTGACCAGATTCGAAATGAAATTTTTTTTTCCTGTATTTACATGTTTTTGATCTTATTGATAAATGCTTTTTATGCATGAAGAAATAGATTTATGTGCCTGGAGTTAAATTCACAGAATTAGATCTTCTGATTTATACCGTGTTTCCGCTGCTGATATGTTTTTTAATGTGTATTATCTCTGAATTCTTTGAAACCAACTGAGATATGCATGTTATTAGAATATGTATGACTTTATCGTTATTTATTTAACCAACGTTAAATTCAATAATGAGTCATGATTATCTTTCTGAATTTATTCTATTTTTATCCAACGATGAATCTAGAATAGAGATCGTTTTTTTCTGCATGATTTAATTTCGACCAACGTTGATTTTAATTCATGCATGAGGATTTCATGTTACTTTTGATCATAATCTAATTTGATTTATGTTTTATTGTTGACGAAGGGATTAACGCTGCGATGCTCCTCACTCAGATGGGGAAGATTGATCCGCTCAAGGGGAATAACTATCCCTCTTGGCGGAAGAATATTGACATGATGCTCACCTTGAGTGACTTGGATTATGCACTCCAGACTGATAGACCCACTGAGCCTCCTGTAGGCGATGCTCATTATGAGCAGAAGATGATGCAATACAGCATCGAGAAAAGAAAGTGGGAGATTTCAAACAATAAATGTTTGAAGATTATTCGACACCTTATTGATGACTCCATTGAAGGGTCTATACCAGAGTGTGCTACTGCCAAGGAGCTTCTAGATAGACTGAAGACTCAGTTTACTGGATCCTCTAAGGCATATGCTAGCGCTTTGGTAGATGATTTGACCAATACAAGGTGTGATAGCTCTGGAGTGCGAGCCTACATCCAAAAGATGACTAGCACTGAAGCCAAGCTGAACAAATACTTGGGCAAAGATTTGCCTGAGGATTTTGTGGTGCACATGATTATGAAATCACTTCCAAAAGAATATGAAACTTTTCATGTGCACTACAACACCACTGTCAAGGACAGATGGACAATTGATCAGCTGATGGCTCAGTGCTTGCAAGAAGAAGAGAGGCTCAAAAGTCACAAGAATGACTCCATCAACTATGCATCGCATCAGTCAAAGAGAATGAACAAGAACTCCAGGCCAGTCTTCAAGAAAGGACCTAAGGGTGATCTTGGACAGTCCTCGAGCAAACCCCCTGCCGTGAATCATAATCATGGCAAGGGGAAGAATCCTCACAAGTTCTTCCCTGTGCCCTACAATACTTGCTTGCACTGCAACCAAGAAGGGCACCACAAGAAGGATTGTCCAGATTGGTTGAGGTCTCTCATCCCGAAAGAAAAAGGTACAGATCAAGTGACCTTTATCGATGAATCCCTGTACTTAGATTTTTCCACTAATGCTTGGTGGATTGACTCGGGTGCAACTGTACATGTTGCGAATTCCTTACAGGGCTTCCGAACAAGGAGGATGCTGGAAAAGGGCAGAAGAAACGTTAGAGTAGCTAACGGAAAAGAAGCCCCAGTCAAAGCCATTGGAGATCTTTCTCTAGAATTAGATGATGGTTTTGTACTGTTATTGAGAGATGTTCTTTTTGTTCCCTCTTTAAAGAGGAATTTGATTTCTGTCTCTAGACTTGATGATGAGATGATACATTGTCATTTTGGGGATCATAAGTGTGTTATTCGTTGCAATAACAAGGATGTTGGTCTCGCCATCCGACGAGACATGCTTTATCTGCTTTCCCAATGCAATGTTGTGAATGAAATTGATGCATCCGATTCTGTACCTGAAACGATTACGACAAAGAAACGTAAAAGAAACGATGGAGAAACTTCGTCGAAATTATGGCACTGTCGCTTAGGCCACATTTCGAGGGGGAGGATAGAACGATTAATAAAAGAAGATATTCTCCATCCGTTAGACTTTACGGATTTAGACCGATGCATTGATTGCATCAAAGGAAAACTTGCGAAACAAATTAAGAAAAACGCTAAGCGTAGCTCGGGAGTATTGGAAATAATCCATACAGACATTTGTGGTCCTTTCTCAGAGAGGACTGTGGACGGTTATGACTCGTTTATAACGTTCACAGACGATTACTCCCGATATGGCTACATTTACCCCATAAAAGAAAGATCAGAAGCGTTAGATAAATTCAAGATATTTAAAGCTGAAGTTGAGAATCAGCTTGATTTGAAAATAAAGATCGTAAGATCTGACCGTGGGGGGGAGTACTACGGTCGACATACGCAGTATGGACAAATTCCTGGACCTTTTGCAAGGTTCCTGCGAGAAAATGGAATAGTAGCCCAGTATTCTACACCGGGTGAACCTCAGCAGAATGGAGTAGCAGAAAGAAGAAATCGCACCTTAATGGACATGGTACGAAGTATGATAAGCTATTCGACTCTTCCGGTTAGTCTGTGGATGGAGGCATTAAAAACCGCCATTCATATACTTAATCGGGTTCCCAGTAAGTCTGTCACAAAGACTCCATACGAGTTATGGACTGGAAGAAAGCCCACATTAAATTATTTGCACGTGTGGGGCTGCCTAGCTGAGGCAAAGATATTTAACCCCTCACAAGGTAAATTAGACGAAAGGACAGTGAGTTGCCATTGTATTGGCTATCCTGAAAGGTCGAAAGGCTTTAGATTTTACTGTCCAGATAGAAACACGAAATTTGTTGAAACAAGACACGCAGTGTTTCTTGAAAATGACATGATCCGGGGGGGTACGGCACCTCGAGAAGTGAACCTTCAAGAAAAGAGGACGTATGTCCCATTTCCAATGGTGGAAGAACCATACTTCTCGATGCCGGCTGAGGAAGCACCACCAGTTCAACAAACTGTTGTTGCGACCCCTGCTGTGGATGTTGGTTCATCGAGCACGACAATAAATGAATCGGAAATTACACCGATCCCTGAGTTACCGGTTCCCGAGTCTCCATCTCCTGTTGCAATTCCTGAGCCTGAGGCCCCTGATGCAACTGAGACTATGGAACCAGAACAAGACATTGTGCCCGATGACCCACCACCAGAGCAGCCTCAAGTGGATGAACAAAATGTGCCTTTGAGAAGGTCACAAAGAGTAAGGAAAACTGCGATTCCTGACGATTACGAGGTATATGTTAGTGAGGACATAACCCTGGAGGGCGATCCTACTACATATGAGGAAGCCATGAAGTGTCCTGACTCATCCAAGTGGCTTGCCGCTATGGAGGATGAAATGAGATCTATGGATACGAACAAAGTCTGGGACTTAGAGGTGATTCCCAAAGGGGCAAAGAAAGTAGGTTGCAAATGGGTCTATAAGACCAAAAGAGACTCCAAAGGGAACATCGAAAGATACAAAGCCCGATTAGTGGCGAAAGGCTTCACTCAAAGAGAGGGAATCGATTACAACGAAACCTTCTCACCCGTTTCGTCAAAAGACTCCTTCAGAATTATCATGGCACTAGTTGCTCATTATGATTTGGAATTACACCAAATGGATGTAAAGACAGCATTTCTGAATGGAGTGCTTAATGAAAATGTTTTCATGGCTCAACCCAAAGGTTTCGTCGTGGAAGGAAAAGAAGATATGGGATGCCACCTAAAGAAATCCATTTATGGATTGAAACAAGCTTCAAGACAGTGGTATTTGAAGTTTGATGAGACCATTCGAGAGTTTGGTTTCAAAGAGAATGTTGAGGATAATTGCATTTATGCAAAGTTCCGAAACGGAAGGTATATTTTCCTAGTCTTGTACGTGGACGATATCCTACTAGCTAGCAGCGATATGGATTTGCTGCTAGAGACAAAGAGATTTCTATGTTCGAATTATGATATGAAGGATCTGGGGGAGGCATCCTATGTCCTGGGGATTCAAATCTCCAGAAACAGAAAAAGAGGCACGCTAGGATTGTCTCAAAAGACATACATTGAAAATGTCTTGAAAAGGTATCACATGCATAACTGTAATGCAGGCCTTGTTCCGATAGCACATGGTGACAAATTTGGGAATTTTCAATGTCCCAAGAATGAATATGAAAATGATCAGATGAAAGCGGTTCCATATGCTTCTGCGGTTGGAAGCATTATGTACGCACAAGTGTGCACACGACCTGATTTAGCATTCACAACCGGGATGCTTGGAAGATACCAGTCAAACCCAAGAAGAGCTCACTGGGCAGCTGCAAAGAAAGCCTTGCGATACCTGCAAGGGACGAAAGACCTCATGTTGACGTATAGAAATACAGACGCCTTACAATTAATAGGCTATTCAGATTCAGACTGGGCAGGGTGTAAAGACACCAAGAAGTCCACGTCTGGATACGTGTTCACTCTGGCAGGAGGGGCAGTATCATGGAAAAGTTGCAAGCAATCCATTGTTGCATCGTCAACAATGTACGCTGAAATTATTGCTTGTTATGAGGCAACGGGACAGGCCATGTGGTTAAAGAAATTTGTACCCGGATTGAGAGTGGTAGATAGTATTGAAAAACCACTCAAGATATACTGCGACAATTCGTCGGCAGTAGATTATTTTCACAACAATAGATCTAGTGGTGCATCGAAGCACATTGAAATTAAGTTCTATGTTGTGAGAGAAAGAATCCAGAATCACACTATTGAAGTGGAGCATTTAGGAACCGAAGAAATGCTTGCGGATCCGCTGACTAAAGGCGTTTCACCCAAAGTGTTTGACAAACACTTAGCCGGCATGGGTTTATAGAAAGGTCTATGATTCTGGATTGAGGGCTGTTGAAAACAACCATCTCATAGAAAGCTCTGTTCTAAGATAGAAAGACGTACCGTAGTCAATGAGTTCAATCGCACGTAACTGGCTTTTCGGACGCTTTGGTCTCGGTATGTTGATCTGTCAAGGGATGAAGCACAGAATGATTTTGAAATGAATGAGACGAGATCAATGGGGGAGAATGTTAGAATTGATCTCGGAACGGTCATGTGACCGAGTCCGAGCGGATCTCGCGCCCTGATCGGGGGCGCGGCCTTCCCTTTTGGTTGTGGCCCCCGGTCACAGTGCGCCATATAAAAGAGGGCCTAGGGGCCGGCACGGAGGCCAACGCAAACGCAGCCGCCGCAAACCCTAGCCCTACAGACCGTAAGGGACCCGATCTCCCGGCGCACCAAGTGACTGGAAGTGCCACCGCCGACCCTCGCCGCCGACACCATGGCCGACCCCGTGAACGGCAATGACGGCGACCCCCAGGAGCTCGAGAGGAGACGCGAGCAGGAAGCGAAAGAGGCGGAGGAGCGCCGCCTCAAGGAACAAGAAGCCAAGGACGCGGAGGACCTCCGCCTACGCGAACAGTCCAACACCGTTGCCCATACGGCACCGGTCGCGCCCTTCCCCGGCACCGAAGGTGAACTGCTATCCCTCTCTTCCTCCCTCTATTAGATCTATATGAATGCTAAGACCTTTACCGAAGAAATCGCCAGTGGTGGGTTCTTGGGCCTAGATCCGCAAGAAGAAACCTACAATACAAAGTACTGGCTCTGCTTCTGATGGCTAACCTGATCCGTGTGAGCATCGGCTATGTATATATCTGTCTTTTTTTTAGGAAAAAGAGACGATAGTAGAATCCTCAGGCAAATAATTCCCAGCTCGTGACGTCGTTGATGCCGAAAAAACAAGAGCCGATGATCATTGGCCCATCGGCATCGGCAGCATGGGCGTCTTCTTGTTTTTCCCAGCCGAACGCCGCCATGCTCCTGCTGTGCATCAAGGCTCTCGAGACGAGCGACCACTTGTTGTTGGCTCCGGCCGGTCTGGTCACCTGCCTCAGTAGGCCTTCCATGGACGACCGCTCCTTGGCGGCAGCGAGCCCGTCCCTCACCGTGCCGCATAGATCCAGCAGCACCTCCGTCGTCTTCAGTGTCGCCCTTGACCAACCGCCTGTGCGTCTCCATTGATGGTGCGACCTGTGTCCAAGCGCCATCGGCGATGCTGCCGGCGCTCACCTTCGCTGCTCGCACACGCCTCACCTCTACCAGCGCCACCGTGCACGCCTGTACCATTGCCGCTGTCTGCACACACAGTGCAGCCTGCCCTTCGCGCTGCCATGGTGTTCGTACGTCGCTCGTTCCAGCACGCAGCCGCCTGCATCGCGGCCTGTCCGCACATCGAGTCAAGCTCAACCCCGCCAGTGCCTTCATACGCGGCTCTGTTCTGCTGCTCCCGTCGATCTTCGTCCGGCTCCGTCGTTCAGCTGGAAGTGGAGCTGGCCCCGGCGCTTGTGGTCGCGTCTTCCGGCGACCTGGTGCATCTCGTCCGCCGCCGGCCATACAAGGCCGTCATTGCATGGCCGCGCCGACGCCCGTAGGAGGCTACATCGGCGTCGCTGTACGACCGCACGAGGCCGTCATCCTGCCGCGCCTGCTGATGCTTGAACGGGCCTGCGGAGGAGCTCGAACTGGCGGAGATTGCGGCTGCTGCGCCTCCCTTGCTAGTGGTAGTGTGCATGCCGCTGCTGGAGGTGTTCGTGCTGCTGCTGCTTGACCTCCTCTTCCCTTGGCCGTAGGGGTGAGCCACCTGAGATCGGCTCCTTGCCACCCGAGATCGGCTCCACATACAGGCACATGCATGTATAGGGCCATTAATATATGATGCGGCTGTTACTTTCTTGATTGCAATAGAGCTGATTGCACGTCCCTCCCAAGAGAGCCGATTGCACTTCTTCTTTATCAACAGAAAAGACCCGATATAGTAGATTTAAATGATTAAATCCAATCGGCCGTTGATTATCGTCCTCGCAGTTTCAGAATTTCCTTTCACCAAAACTGATTTTCCCTTTTTTTTTTATGGATGTGCTCGTTGTGATCTTACCGTTAGACTGCGTTATTTTAGATAATAGATCGGCTCTTTATGTTCCGAACAGAATATAATATGTATATTTTTTAACAAGAAGCCGATTCTTCTTGTTGATTTGTTTCGTTGTAAGCCGACACTACAAATGTTGTCTAAATCTTCATGTCTTTGCTGTCGGCTGACGTAGATAAATCGACTTTTCCTGCGCGTGTATCTGCTTGGCAACTCCCGATGATAGCCTGATTCTTGAGCCGATGTCGATGTAGGAGCCTCTCGATGGGGAGTGACTGCAGGTACTGCATCAGGAGCCTTCCGACAGGGAACTTGGGATGCTCGTTCTTGAAGCAGATCTTCACGAGGAGGTCGAAGTGTCCGATCTCATCCACCATGCTCGTCTACGTGTACGTCCACATGCAGAGCTTGCCATTGATGTTGGCGCAGACAAAGATGTTCTTGCCGATTGGGTGACCGAGCACCTGGCCGGAGGACGGCAACACGATGCGGAAGATGCGGACGTCCCGCGATAGCACCCTCTTGCCGATGAATCGGCAGCTGATCTTCTCGTGCGGGTTGCAGCGTGGCGGGCGCGGGCGCCCTGATGGCCTCGCTCGCGGATGCATGGGCGCAAGCTGTAAAAGCACGGAGGAGCCTCCATGCACGGCGTTGTCGGAAATGTAGCCGGTGCTGGTGACGATGAGCTCGCCGATGCGGTAGGTGTCGAGCATAGCCTTGGCTTTGTTGGGGTGAACGGCGTCGACGCATCAGCGTAGTATGGCACTTCTTCCTTCTGGAGATGGATTTGGTACGTGGCCTTACATGGCCTGGCGTGGTCCATGTACGAGGGCAGCACGTCCAGACACCATAAGAGCCGATCGGCTCATATGATAAAATATTAGCCGATCAGTATTCCTCATGCAGTACGTGAATCATCCTTGTTGCCTGCTAGCTTCTTGCCTGCCTTTGTATCGTTGCATGGCCATGCATGGTTATACATGTACATGGATTATTCCTCTCGTACTACTTCCTCTTTTATTCTTCCAAGCTTGTACGAAAAACACGATCGGCTGGGCATCAACTCAACCAGTGTGCATCGGCTGATCGGAACGCAGGGCAGAGAGCCGATACTAATCCAAGACGCGATCGGGAGTCGCCGCTCGTACCAAGCGTCAGTTGAATAAATCGGTTCTTTCTGCCGTCCGAATACGATAAAGTCAGAGACGATTTTTCTGCGTTGTTTTAGATAATAGATCGGCTTTTACTATTCTCAAAACAAAATAAAATATTTTTTAGCAAGCCGATCTTTCTTGTTAACTTGCAAAGAGCACGCCGTAACAGATTCGTACATACCATCCCTACAGTCTGAACCGACTTCGCGAATAAATTAGTCTTCAACAAAGTTGGGTTTGTGACTCCATCTTCACTTGGTCAAAGATATACACCTCCTTGGCCGCTCATTAGACTCATTGTGTGTTCTGTTCTTTCTTCAACGATTATTCCTTTATAAGCCGACGCTGCAGTTGTTGCCTGAGCCGATTTCTTTTGTCGACTTACAAAGATGTACGCTGTTCTGACTTCTAATCAGGTTAACTGATTATGGTCCCACCGGGCGTGCCAAAAATGTGTTGCACCAAGAAACCGTTGGAGGTATCCCTGGTGAGATAGCACAATAGGGCCGGGAGGTGTATGTGGACGTAGGGTCTCTCCTCCTTGCTGCGACCCACGATCAGCCGAACAACTCAGCCGATCGCCTTGGCGAAGGTGGTTGGACGTGCCACCTGGCTTGACCTTATAGCCAGGAAGGTTGTGCGTCGGATGTGGTGGTCGTCTCCCGTTGTCCCTGAAAAGCGTACATAACAGATTAAAACGTTAAATACGTGCCTGATCGCTAGGATCGGCAACATGGGAGCCAGTGAGATCCCATTGGCTAAGGAGCCGACGCTCTGTTCGTCCAGTTGATGCATAGACACAAAGATAATAACATGATAAACCACATCCATGGCATAAAGAAGGTAAAAGCCCTATCTAACTGCATGATGTAACAGACCTGCTTAGCCAGAGTGGCTTCTAACCAAGACCCCCAAAAGGACCCATCTAGATAAACAAATACAGATTAAGACATGGATATATAGGGTGCTTGAGATACGGCATGTCGCGTGCACGCGGAGCAGCAAGACGCGTCGTGGATTGTAACAAGCCATTAGGTGACGTACAACAAGCTACACATGAACCGATCTACTAAACATGAAGCATAGATACATAACAGATCGATACAATTGTAAAATAAACACAAGACACCAAGCAGCCCTAACACAATCTGCTAGAGAAAATATTAAGACAGAATGGTATCATGCGGGATAACTGATGGATCTCGCGCCAAGTAGAGCTTGCCGCGAGATTCATCGATATAACTAGCAAATCTCGCAATCCGCGAAGCTTAGTACGAGATTCATCGGGATAAACGCAAGACATCAAGCAGCACTAACACAATCTACTAGAGAAAACGTTAAGGCATACCGATGCTATGCGGGATAACTAGCAAATCTTGCCATCAAAAATGCTTCAGTACAATGTTCGCCATGGATCAAGTAAACGCTTCGCTGCCCTAGCCGACCTGGATGAACCCGCTAGGGCAGCATCACGCTTACATGGAGAGAATAAACCTGGTAGCTAGGGTGGCGATGCGCCGAGAGTTGATGAGCGAGGCACCGCTGTCTGGTAATGATATCGTGGCTGACATCAAGCAGCCCTAACATAATCTACTAGAGAAAACGTTAAGGCATACCAATTCTGTGCGGGATAACTAGCAATCCTTGCCATAAAAAACGCTTCAGTACAAGGTTCACCATGGATCCAGTAAATGCTTCGCTGCCCTAGCTGACCTGGATGAACCCGCTAGGGCAGCATCACGCTTACATGGAGAGAATAAACCTGGGAGCTAGGGTGGCGATGCGCCGAGAGTTGATGAGCGAGACATCGCTCTCTGGTAACGATATCGTGGCTGCTTTATTATGAACAAAGGGTTACATATTTATAGTCTGTAGACTTGACCCTCAAGGCAAACCTTCCGTAAAGATAGACTCAAACTCTTTCCTAACTAAAAGATTACAACTCAACTAGGACTCTATGACTTGATAGCGTGATCTGGACTCTTCCTTGAATCGGCACAGATCCTCGTGAAGCTTCCAAATATCAGCCGAAATATACCGTATAAATCTTGGTAGATTCTGGTCGTCCTATTGTTTCGTCAATTCCTGTGGACTCCGAGCGAATTTGGATGTGATTCTAGCGGCATTGGAAATCTTATCTCCTTAGCTTTCCATCCATATGCAGAACATCCAAAATGGAGTCCGTATGTGGCCTGAGCGTCCATTTTCTTGCGGCCTACTCTTGCTGTCCGAACCAGCATCGCGAGTAAACTGGGCTTCGACGTGGATTAGGCTTATGACTCCATCTCAGCATGGGCCTTGGGCACCCAGTCATCATTATATTTGGCCAAACTTATGATATAGGCCTGGCCAAGTGGATTCCTTTACCTTGGGCTTCTTCTGACATTTTGGCCTACTGGTCTTGGTCAAATTTGAGTGATAACAACAGCGAAGGTAAGTCTCCATGGTTTGATTAAGCCTTTCAGTCTGACCATCGGATTGGGGGTGGTAACTAGAGGTCATCCTCAACTGGACATCAGCCAGTTTGAATAACTCTTGCCAAAAATGACTGGTGAAGATTTTGTCACGATCCGTGACAATAGCAGTAGGAAGTCCGTGGAGACGATACACGTGATTCATGAATTGCTTGGCCACAGACAAGGCAGAGAATGGATGATGAAGGGGGTATGAAATGGGCATATTTAGGGAAATAATCCACCACAACCAGAAGACAGTTAGCATGACCAGAAGTAGGCAAACCCTCCACAAAATCCATGGATATAATTTGCCAAGCAATCTCAGGAACCGATAAGGGTTGCAATAACCCGGGGAGACGGGTACGGTCAGGTTTAGCACGCTGACACACAATGCAGTTATGAACAAAGGTAGATACGACTGACTTCATACCTGTCCTGGCAAAAAGTTTCTTCGTGCGAGCATAAGTCACAGGAATTCCTGAGTGACCACCCAAGGCACTGGAATGGCAAGCTTGCAACAACTTCCTCTGAAGTGAAGGATTAGCCCCGATCCAAACTCTGAGTTTATAACGAAGGAGCCCGTCAGTAAGATTGAAATGAGGGACAGCCTGTGGATCAATCAATAATTTAGTCAACAGAGCCATAGAATGAGGATCTTGCTGGTACCCAGCAACAACATCAGCAATCCACTGTGGTGTAACCGCCGACAAGGCCGCACATTGGTTATCATGGATAGTTTTGCGTGGCAATGCATCTGCTACACGATTATCCACGCCTTTCTTGTAAACAATGCGGTATTGAAGGCCCACTAACCGAGTGAACACCTTTTGTTGCCAAGGTGTGTGGAGACGTTGATCAGTCAAATGATGTAAGTTTTTCTAATCTGGGTGAATGGTGAATTCACCCTGTTGTAAATAGGGCTGCCATTGTTGAATTGCCATCAGTATAGCCAGATAATCTTTCTCATTTGTGGACAGCCCTTGAGAGCGAGGTCCTAAGGCTTTACTGAGAAAAGCTATAGGATGGTTGTCCTGCATCAAGATAGCCCCAATACCACTACCGCTGGCATCAGTCTCAATGGAAAAGGGCTTGGCAAAATCTGGAAGAGCTAGGACTGGAGCAAAACTTAAGGCAGATTTTAGAGTGACAAAAGCTATCTCATGAGTAGGTGTCCAGACAAATAGGGTATGCTTCTTGAGTAAATCATTAAGAGGACGGGTGACAATGCCAAAGTGATGAACAAATTTACGATAGCATCCAGCAAGACCCAAGAATCCCTTAAGCTCGCGAGCATTGGATGGAGACGGCCAGTTAGACATTGCAGCTATCTTCTGGGGGTCAGTAGAAACACCCTGCTCACTGATCACATGACCCAAATACTGAATTTGGCGTTGTGCAAATGTACACTTTGAGAGTTTAATGTTCCAACTATCCTTGAGCAGTGCCTCCAATACCAACTGGAGATGAATCAAGTGGTCTTCCCAAGTATGACTGTAAATCAATATATAGTCGAAGAACACCAAGACAAATTTCCTTAAGAATGGAGCAAGAGTGGTGTTCATAGCAGCTTGGAAGGTACCTGGTGCTCCGGTCAGTCCAAAAGGCATAACACAGAATTCAAAATGGCCCATGTGAGTTTGGAAAGTGGTCTTGAACTCTTTCCCAGCTTTCATGCGGATTTAATGAAACCCAGCTCAAAGGTCAAACTTAGAAAACCAACTGGCCTATGATAATTCATCCAGCAATTCATCAAGAACAGGAACTGGGTACTTGCCCTTGGCAGTGATCGCATTCAATTGCCAATAATCAATGCAGAAACGCCACGGGGCATCCTTCTTCTTAACCAGCAAGACAGCAGAAGAAAAAGGACTAGTACTGGGGCGAATAATACCACTGCTCAACATCTCTTTGATTTGCTGCTCGATTTCATCCTTTAAAACAGGTGCAAACCTGTATGGGCGTACTGCAATGGGTGTTGCCCCTGGGATCAATGGAATTGTGTGTGAAAGGACCTAGATGTCGCCTAGAGGGGGGGTGAATAGACGTAACTGAAAAATTCACACCACTTAAAACAAACCGTTAGCCCTCACACCAGATAGTCCGGTGGATCCTACCGGACAGTCCGGTAGAAACGGATAGTCCGGTGATCTACACCGGATAGTCCGGTGTCACACGGAGATAAAAAACGCAAGTGTAAATATGCGAGTAAATACTTATCGAGCTATGTGGAGCTGTGTAATGTGTTTATATGTTGATGATGATCTCAGCAACACTTTGTCCCTGCACTCACAAAGAAAACTTGCACACGAATACTAAAGATAGCGAAAGCAATAATGTAATGCAAGTAAATGAAACAACCACAAGCACAAAGCTTGGGTCTCCCAGCAGGGGCACAGCACACACAATAAAGGATTTTATTCCCGAGGTTTGGGCACACTCGCAAGTGTCCGTACGTCCCCGTTGAGGCGCCCACCAAGAGCTTGAGTCTTTTTCAACTCACGGCCTCCCCTCCACAGCCACCAAGGCTATGAAGGTGCTCACAGCAAATGCTCCAAAGAGCGGGGGTAATCACCTACAAGAGAAGTGGCACCCACAAGCCGGGTGCCCTTCGGGTCGCTCTTGCCGTCTAGGAGGAAACCTCCAAGAGTAACAAAAACGCTTCCCGGAAATGCTTGCCAACTGTGCTCAGAAGCTAGGTGCTCACAATGTAGCTCACACAAACTCACAAATCCTCTCCCAACTCAAGAATCTCACAAATTTAGCTCAATCTCACAAAGAGAGTGTTAGGGAGTGTTTCTAATAGCCTCTGGAAGAATATGGACATGGAGGGAAGCAGCAGCCCTAACTGGAAGTGAATGGGGGGGTATAAATACCCACCCTCACAAAACTAGTCGTTGACCTATGTCAGGCCATCACCGGATAGCCCGGTGAGCCCTACCGGATAGTTCGGTAAAGGCAGACTAGCCGTTGGAGTTCAAACCCCCTCTACCGGACAGTCCGATAGAGCTCACCGGATAGTCCGGTGATAGGTTCCCTGTCTAGAGGCTAAGGCACAAAGCCTTGTGTCACTAGGCAGGAAGTATAGGTGTTTAGCTCCATAAGAGATACACCTAACTAGGAGATGAAAGCACAAGAGAAAGGTCAGAGAGATCACTCTAGGCTCTGGGCTCTGCCTTCACCGGATAGTCCGGTGAGGATTACCGGACAATCTGGTGAGCCCACTCTCAGCACAAGAACAACTCACGAGGAGTGTTATGGCTCGACACTCTCTGAACTAGCTATGAGCACATGTTGACTAGAGACTTCCGAGCTTCGCTTCCCTCTTGATAGTACGGCATACCTATACTCAAGATAAATATAAATCTAGATGAAATCTACTTGAGTCTTGTCTTGATGAATAATGCCGTCTTGAAATATATCAACAGAGAAGGATAGCAAAGCTGAGCTTCTTCCTTTGTGAGCAATCCTCTCTGAGCTAAATGGTTGGACTTCAATTTAAAAAACCTCTTCAATAGGTAGATGGAGCACATTTGCTCATTATCCATTCATTCAATTTGTCTTGATCATTATTGGCTTTAATATGCAATAGAGTGTCTTTATGATCAGCCACTTGTTATATATGAGAAATCCAATTAGGGAAGTGACGTCCAAATGGAAGAGATACAATTTAAAGTCACTTTTCTCAATATGAAAGCCAAGTGTCTTAGAGTCCATTAATAATAGAAAACCTGTGAAATCCCACACTAAGGCAATAGATGTTCAATAATAATCCGTTAATCATACCATGAGTGTAATATTCATTCAATATGCTTGACTCCCAACACATGAGAGTATTCATGCTTGATCATGAGATATGTATATCATAGTTTACTCTTTTACACTTTGATATTATGAATAAACCTGTGAAACCTGTCAAGTGACTTCACAAAGTAGTTAGACCTTTAATCGTGTTGTCACTCAATAACCAAAACCACCAAGGAGCCTTGTTGCACTTACAGTGTGATCACATGGACGGCGAGGAGGCAAACTATTAGGGATAGCAAACAAGGACTGGTAATGCTGCAGTGACCGCTCAAGGTCAGGATGAAGACCTAGCAGCACAGTAGAATCCTGTACCTCATCAAGCAAAGCCAACTGAAGAGTAGAGCTATCAGGCATAGTAGCAAATTGCCCATACAAAGTAATAGTGGAGCCCTGGTAGGGAATAGACATCCATTGGTGTTGCCAATCAATGTGCATGGGGCTGTAAGAGCCCAACCAATCCAGTCCCAGTATCATATCATAAGAAGGCAAGGATAATACTCGCAAATCGGACTAGAAATGAAAATTCTGCACTATCCACTCAGCTCGAGGCACAATAGAAGAGCAATAGAGAACCTCACCATTGGCTACCTGAACCTTAAGAGGAGTGGAAGCAATTTGAGGAAGGGACAGCCGTGAAGCAACACTGGAACTGATAAAGGTATGCGAGCTGCCTGAATCCACCAGGATACAAAGAGGTACATTCTGAATGTTGCCGGCAAAACACATAGTCCGTGGTGCAGCAATACCCGGTATAGCAGTGACGGACAGGGTCATAAACATTGTAGCTTCTGACGAGTCCAGCTGATCTTGATCAGATAGAATATCATCCTCTAACTGAAAAATTTCCAGCACTTCTTGCAATGCATGGAGCTGTATTGGGCCAGAGCACTTATGATCCTTGGTCCATTTCTCAGCACAACGTTGACAGAGTCCATGAGCACAGCGGTGAGCTCTCAGTGCAGCCCACCGATCTTCAACAGAGGAGCCAGAAGGAGTAGCAGTAGGGCGACTGTCTTCTGTGGCTGCTGAGTGAAGTTTGTCCGGGCGAGGAGGCAGAGGAAGCGGATGCGCATGCCGGACTGGGTGCCGAGCAGGGATAAATGGCTCGCGGCGCTTCACAGGTTCAGACACCTCCTCCTGCAATTGGCCAATAAACCAGCAGCATCCCAAGTAGAAGGACGTTGAATTAAAACTGCAGGCCTAAGATCAGGGCGTAAACCATCAATGAAACGCATGTTAAAATACACAGGTTCCTTATCATGCCCGTAAGCAACAAGCTGATCTACGAGTTCCACAAAGCGGGAGATGTAATCTGCAACTGTGGTGTCTTGTTGAATTTGGAGCCATTGGCGGACCAACAGCTTTTGTTGATCCTTACCGAAACGATCCAAGATCAAGGCACAGAAGGCATCCCAAGAGAAGGTCCCGAGGTTGCTATGCACTGATAATAACCAACGAGATGCAGCAGCAGTAAAATGCATAGAGGCGACTCTAACCCACATGGATCTATCGACTCCATACATGTCAAAGTAGTCTTGAGAACGACGGATCTATAATTGTGGGAATTCCCTATCAAAAGTGGGAAAATGCAGTTTAGGAAGTTGGCCCATAGTTCCCGAATTTGCCCCAAAATTGCTAGAACTAACAGGACGAGGCATGAGAGGTGGGGATGGTGGTCGGGGTAACACACCCGTGACCGGGTGAGGAAACGGGGTTGATGTATCCCCCATTCCAGTCACCCGGTGCTGCTGATCCTTGTAGTGCCCGAAGGCCGTGTCGGCTGTGGTTCTGGCAGATGGGTGCACGGCAGCCGACGGAGAAGCACCGATGACACTGGCGCTGGACGACGAAAACTCGACAGCAGTGCGTTCCCAGTACTTGGTCATCTTCTTCACCTCGAGACGGATGTCAGCAACGGTACCCTCCATCTTCGGGCGCCATTCCTCGAGTGATGCCGCGATCGATTCGAGGTGCGACACCCGCTTGTCGTTGGCGGAAGTGGTCATCGCGACCTGGGCCTCCCACTCAGCGTTGAGGTCAGAGAAGCGGCGATCCATCTGCTTGTCGCGATCGGAGAGGTGCTGCTCTAGCTTGGCATCCCGGTCGGCGAGGTGCTGGATCAGCTTGGCGTCATGGTCGTCGAAGCGCTTGGACATTTCGTCGAGCAGATGCTTGATGTTAGGGCTCATGGCGCCCAGTTGCCGACGAAAACGAGTATAGTGTTAGTGAACGATCTGATAGGGCTTCAGAGTGGCAGATGAACCCGAGATCGGTGTCTCTGATACCACTGTTAGGCGTAGAGGTCAGGGTAGGAGAAGAAAACTTGAGGAAGAAGAAGATAGGGGAAGAATGGTTGGTGTTTAGATTGCAGATATGTTTTTCCGTGTCCTCTCTCCTCATAGCTCTCTACTTAAGTACTGCGATTACATGGGCTTCCAGCTCGACATAGTGCCTGCAAGCACTCACTCCCACTCCGGCCCACACACACGCGAGTTGGGCTTCTTCACATGATCCTGTCTCTTGAGCAATATTGGACGCTTCCTTGGGTGAGCAGCTAACATGGTGTTTGGTTTCTCGAGCTAAACTTTAGCTCTTGTCATATCGTATATTTTGACGCTAGTTAGAAGTATTAAATATAGTCTAATTATAAAATTAATTACACAGAGGAGAACTAAACGGCGAGACGAATTTATTAAACCTAATTAATCTATGATTAGCAAATGTGGTGCTACAGTAATCATTCGTTAGTTATGGATTAATTAGGCTTAAAAATTCGTCTCGCCGCTTAGTCCTCGTCTGTGTAATTAGTTTTTAATTAAATTATATTTAATATTTCTAACTAGCATTCAAACATCCGATGTGACATGGTCTCTTCACGACTATGATATTTTTTGGACATTTCTAATAATAGCAAGTCTTATTCCTATTTTGATATTTTAGATTTCAGGACTTTTAGCTCCGGTTAGTACAGATTTACTCCTCAGATGCGACGTCAGGTCAAGAAAAGAGTCGAGGATAATGCAGGTTTGACGTCACAATCACGCGAAATTCACGGGAAAGTAGAATGGAGATTCTTTTGGCGACAAGACCTCCTCTTATTCTTGCCATCATCATCGCTATAACCAAAGGACCTACACCTACGACTATCGGATAGCATTTCTCGTCGTACCCGACGGCCGACGTGTATGGCCACATCAAAGCAAAGCAGCAACCTTCACCTATGCATAGGAGAGGGTGTAACGGCCCACATAGCAGTCTCATAGCGTTTATATGCTTTAAATGTTTGCACCATGGGTAGGACAAACTAGTGAACTCAGCCTAACTTTCCAAGGGCACGATACATGTGGACCATTTTCAACCTACAAGTCACGGAGTTCCATTTGCAGTCACCAACGTATACTGTAGTTCTAGTTCAGTCAGGGACCAGTACCTACAGAAGCAGGAACAAGTTAAATGCTAAAATACACGTCTGCATACATGATGCCACCGCTTTACCAATAATTGTGTTTAAACACCTATAGAGTTGTCGTACCATATAATTTGTATGGCCGGAGGCCCGATCAGCTACTCAGGTCAGCAGCAAAATTTTACGTGGGCCTGCACGAACGGATAACAAAAGTTAAAATTTCCATCCCCCCAAACCTGCACGCCTACACTACATGTCAGACACCTTTCGATCCAACCCTACATAGGCACATAGCTTATGACTTATGAGTCAGCAGAGCCTGTAATAGTTGCCACAGCAGGGACGACAGCGTTTTCTTTTGCCTTATCCTCCTGGCCGGCTGCATCATCTCCGTCTTCATCGTTGCTCGTTTCCTTCTGGTCAGCCAAAGTATTCTCTTCTTTATCGTTGCTCGTTTCCTTCTGGTCAGCAACAGCATTCTCTTCGTTATCCTTGCTGGTTTCCTTCGGGACAACTACAGCATTCTCTTTATCCTCGCTCGTTGTTCCCTGCTGTCCAGCCACAACATTCTCTTTATCCTTGCTCGTTGTTCCCTTCTGGCCAGCCACAGCATTCTCTTTCCTTCTAATCTTTTCTTTAGGGGGAATGACGGGAAATTCTTCCTCCGGTTGCCGCTGCCACCGGTAATTTGCAGCCTCAATCCAGCGTGGGTGGACCAAGAACTTCTTGTTGTCAACAGCCCAGCGGGCCTTCTCTGTTCCCAGATCCACAGCCACGACGTGGGTTACAGTGGAATCCACATCTGTAGAGCAAACGGCACCCATATGCTCAGCCATCTTCCACATCATCTGTTCCTGTGGGCGAGCCGTGTTCGGAAACACCCGACTGAAGACTAGTTTACAGCCTTGCAATACTTCCTTCCGTACCATCTTGATCACCTGTATTGGGGACATACAGACACAAGAACAGCCAATTACGAATGATATCTGTGAACCATGCCCCAGTAGAATATATACCAAGCAAGCCGTGCTCGGTCATTTTAAACTGATAAAACAACTGCATCTGTTTGTAAGAACAGTTTTCAATCATTTTCATTACCAATAAGCCCTATCCATTACAATTAGTTTTGTAAACGAGAATGGGTATGTCCACATTCCATAATGGTGATGGCAATTAGTGCAAGGTAAAGAGAAACGTTTTATTTGTAAAGACCTCAACTACTTTTTTAAAAAAACATAAATAATTCTTAAGAGTAAGTCTAGTGGACTACCGGTCTTACATCCCGTGAACAAAGATCAGTTTCAACATCCTACAGAAGAAAAGTACAAGGATAAATGGTTAGACGAAAAAAATTTGTGGTCACAAGATTCAGGTCTACAGTGAGGAATATCAGTCCAACCGTGTCAAAGAAAATCGCGTGTATGCGCCTCAAGACATCTAAAACAGTAGCTAAGGCACCGTCACCCTCCCTTTCATCTTGCATAGACTCCGACAAAGATCTAACACCAAAACCAAATTGACGGCAGCTTGAAGCAAAGTAATGATATCTCTCCATCAGAATCAGATTTTCTTTATGCTTCTGCCAGACCTGAGACAAAATTCCATTTTTCAGGCTGGCCAGACATGAATGATAAATTACAGTAAAAGCTAAAATTATCACTCTAACTCACGAATAACAGGCTCCCACTAACTTCAACGCATTGAAGATAATTATTACGCTTTGATATATATGAGGATAGATGTTTGTATTTTTAAGTCCATATTTTGGAAGAAAACAGGAAGCACTGAGCAGTCACTGCCTAGGAAAAATTAACAGTAACAGAGTGCCTTGGCCAATGAGTTCATGACAAACAGCTTGACTTTTTTTAAAACTAGCTTGTCTTATTCGATAACAAATGCACATGATTTCTGAAAATAGTCATTTAACAATAACAAACTTACATACTCAGTATCATCAAGAATCACCGCAACACTTTCAGCTCCAAGAATCACATCAAGACCTTTCTGGTGTCGCTGAGTGCAATCAGAGTTTGAAATCACTTTCGAAGGAAAATAGACGTTACTAGGGTCAAGAAGCTTTGCTATTTCAATTGCATAAGCTTTGTCACCCATGGTGTATATATACATCTCAAACATATTGTTTGCTTCTTTCAAAAATTCCCGGACAAACGGTCTCAGCTTTGTGAGCATATGCATTGAATCTAGTGCGAAGATGCTTCTATTTTGATCATCTGCATTTAGGGCATAAGGGGTTCACCAGCTATGTTATATATATTCATGGATAAGAAACAACAGTTTTAGCAAGGATGAAAGGATATCGAACAAAGAAAACAGGGAAGAAAACAATCATTCACCAAAAAGAGAAGTCTAGCATGCATTTGAACTTAGTATAATGGTATAAAAGCTATTGATCATTATTACTCTGCTTAATGAGATCAAAGTTAGAGAAGACTTGTAAAGTTCATTTACAGCCTCATGGGTAATACCAACAGATGCTAACTGCACCAAGCTATAAAAAAAGGTTGTCTGAGAATAAATGATGAGGTACTAGAGGGCCTAAAGTCCTTAATAATGTCAATCTCTAACTAAACCACATTATGAAGGAAATAGGAAAAAACACATAGACATGTCAGTAATAGTGGCATTTAACAGCTACTTATGTAGTATTTTGTATAGCGACATGCTAGCTGCTTATGTAAACATATTGGCTCTGCCCTTTTATCAGAAAACTGTCAGTTCAAATTCAGATGTACATGCCATCTTTTCCACTTAATTGTTAGCAAAGAAGCAACATTGATCAGTATTTTCAAACATCATTTTGTAATAAAAATGCAAAATTATAATGTAGTAGAAGTATAAGAAAAAATATTCACTTATGTCATTTTCATGTAGAGTTCTAATACTTTCAAATAAATTAGTGTGAAAAATCGAAAGGGCTAAATTTATCATAGCAACATACCATCTATACAGTTGCGATCAGAGGTGGTACCTTATGCTCAGAATGATACTTTCAACAAAAATAACTACAAGCTCTAAAAAATTTAGATAATATTACCTTTTGTAGCAGCAGTCCGAATACCCAAATCATGTTCAGCAGGAGAAATATCTTGGAGTCTGGTTGAGTTGATCAGTGTATGATCCAAGTCTAAAATAAGCACTAGTTTTCTTTCACGCAGTAGATTCTTCAAATCAGCAGTACGTAGTCTGTCAATTTCTGTGGTACCTAGTCTCAAGCCCTGCATTTTAATAATTATTTGTCAAATTATAAGGCATTGTGCAAGTGACTCGGAATAAAACTGAATGAGAACGTACTGCCAACAATATTTAAAAAGGTGCATATATGAGGTGCAATAAGGAAACACCAAATCCCTGAAGTCTGTTAAAACACTCCTTAAATTATTTGTTTTATTTGGTTACCTTGTGGATGTAACCAAAAGCAACTCCTGAAACATCTTCCTCGTCTTGTGGCTTTCCACATCTAAAGCAAAGTCCATTGAAATATCCAGGATGTGGGCAAACCTTGACTTGAACATTTTTAGATGAACCTGATAAAAATATATTCTCAATAATTTGACATGACAACTGTCACACTTGAACAATTGCAACAGAGGAAAAAAGAGTTGCATAAGTTTTTTGGCATATTTTGAAAAGAAAATATAATAGCCACCGGCAACTGGATAATTTATGGTAAGAAAAAACAGAAATATAAATAACAGATGGTGGTTTGTAATCTACAACTCCAAACAAAAATGTGAAAGGCCAGCCATTTGTTCGATTAGTGCATTCTATGAACAAGGATAGACATCCAACAGTGCAACACAATGCAGATTACAATGGAAAATATATATTCTGAAACAAAATTTGAAATATGCGCATAGCCATCTCCCCTTTAGCTGCTAAATGTTACTAACATATTTGCAAAGTGAGACAGACAAGCATACCAGTGACAATTTTGTCAGGCCTAACTGATATTCCTTGATCTTGGTGTTGTTCCTCCACCCTAAGCCTTTTAGTACTGCATTTTGCATGCAGTTGACAGCAGTCATATTACAACAACAGCAGCAGTCAGATTCATATTACAAAATCTACAAAACAAGTCATGCTTAGTTCTTTCTTAACATAACATCATCCGATTAACCTTTCCACTTATCCTCCGCCCCCCCCCCCCTCTCCCCCCCAACAGTAGGATGCTCTCCCAATGATAACTGAACACCCTTAACCCAGCATGGAAGGCCACACTTGATACAACTTGTATCGGAGTTAACTAGTTAAAACATCTAATGCATCATTTTACATACCTCCATGATATTGTAACTGCTAAGTTACAATTCTATTGATACCGCATTTGTCTTTAATATCAACAATTTGAGTTTCATGTGAATCCATGATCTAACAAACTTTTTGGATGGACATCGAACGCCATAAAAAATCTAGCAAAAAACATCAAGGAGCAGCCACTAATCCTTCCTAGTCACTAGGCACCACCAGTAACCAACCTACCTTTAGAAAACTGATTAAAGCTCAATCATTGTACTACTGCCTTTCAATTAGAAGGGATGGACTAGGATTTCGATTGTTGAACCAAATCCTAATTTATATTTCATAAGCAGGTGTCCTACTACTCTAGCACATGCCAAATTACTATACAGAGCAATACGCGAACATAGGGTTTCATGCATTACTATGTCTTCACAGTACTCCATACATATGATTCAAAACGGAGCAATTCTAATATGCTATCAAATTTATTGGTTGCACGAATTCAGACTAGCATTTCACATAATCGAAAATTCTGACTAACTAGTCAATCAATAAGATTAATTTGTGCTCAGGACATGAATAGTACGAGCTCCAGTAAGCTCTAGAGTGGGATGAAAGGAACCCTTTAGAATCAAAACTGCTGCAATTAGCCGATCCACCTAGTCTAATAAACCACGATGCGTGTAAAAAGGAAGCAGAAAACCTCCAGCCTATGCTTTACACAATCAGACGCAGAACCCTAATAAGCTCAAATATGGGTAAATCTGCTAATCCCTACTCCAACAGGGAAGCCGATCATCCACTTAAATTCGCGTGGAATTCACGAATCGCGTAGCCCAAGCGGCCAAGCCCAAAGGGCCTTCTAGTGAATTGAGAGAAGGGAAGAGCGATTAGGCGGCGCGTACCCATTTGGTTCTAGGGCTTCAACTTCAACCTCCTCCTCCGAACCATCATCCTCGCCCTCGTCGTCGGGGAACGCGGAGTCGGCGCCGGAGGCCAGTTCGAGCTCGGAGTCGAGCAGGGCGGCAAAGTCGTCGCTTCCACTCGACGACGACGGGGATGGGGACGGCGCCTCGGCGAGGCTCATGGGCACGGCGGCGAGGGAAGAAGGGCAAGGAGCTCGTTGTGGGTGGGTGGGGAACGAGGGGAAAAGGAAAAACTGAACAGAAGGGCGGTGGAGGCAAAATAGAAGAGCGAAGTATATTTCTAGGAACAAGTCCAAGTTACCCATTCATCTCTCGCTGTAGTATATGTTTCAACCTCAAATTTTAAAATTGGTCACCCGAGGCCCCCCCCCAACTCCTCAAACCGGTCACCGGTGGCCCACGCGCCCCCTTCAGGGCGGTTTTGGCTGGGGGGAGGGCCGCCGCAGCCGCCGCGCCCACACCGGTCGCCGCGCTGGCCAGGCCGCTCCGCCGCGACCGCAGCCTGCTAGCCACCGCACGCGAGGGAGACGGTGGCAGCACTTGGACGCCCCGCTCCTCCTCGCCCTGGCTCGACGCTTGCCTCCACGCATGCGGTCGCTCCGCTCTTCACCGTGTTGGTGCTGCGCTGCTGCCGTGCGCCAGGCGCCGCCGCCGTCGCCGTTATCGTCCGCATGCGCAGGGCGACACTGCTGCTCCTCCAGCTGCCTCATCGCCTCCCCATGCGCGCGACGCCGCGGCTACTCCTCCTCAAGTGCGCGACGGCCGCGAGCTCTGTCTCCCATGTGCGCGACGGCCGCGGCCCTGCTTCCCACGCGCGCGCGCAATGGCCGCGGCGGCGTACGGAGGGTGAGAAGGGAACTAGCTAGTCTCCTGTGTCGTGATGTTCAACGGCTCAGCGGCGCGGTGGTGAGAGGGAACCAGCACTCAGCGGCGGCAACGCACTGTGACCCAGAACTGACCTCGCAGCTCAAGCGCGCGGAAGCGGAGGAGGAGACGGTCTCGAGCTCGGCCTCCAGGAACGGCACGATGGACCGGTCTCCATCTTCTGCTCCAGCAGCTCCACGCGGAACCGCGACTCCCTCTCCTCGAGCTGCTCGATGGCGCACAGCAGCTCCGCGACCTGCGGCGGTGCGCGTGCAGTGCTCGATTTCCGCGATGGCGATGACGAGGTCCGCGACGTTGGCCGCCGTCGCCATGAGCCGCATCACCCTGTCCATCTAGATCCTGCGCACCTCCCCGTCCGCGTCCTTGCTGGTGCCGCCTTCCCTCAGGCTCACCTGTGGCACAACCGCCAAAATTAACACAAGTTCAATACCTAAAATACCTAAGTATTAATCTTAAGTTAATTTAGATGAATTGTTAAGATTTATCAGTCTTGGCAAATTTTCCCAAAGATTCGAACTTCAAGATAACTCTTGAAGGAGTCTTCAGATGTTGGAAAAATATTTACAAACCTCGTAAGTTTGATACAATACTCTTGTTCAAACAAGTAAAGCAGGCCTTTTTATTACAGCAAAATGATGGTCTACTATTATCAAAACATTTTCAAAAAGATGGTCTACTATTAACAAAACATTTTAAAAGTAATTTGCATCATGCCCAAGATGCTCAGTTACTGAGGAGTCGAGGAAGAAGAATCATATTCGAAGAGAATGTATTATGAACATGAAGAAAGTAAAAGAGAATAATTAAGTAAAATTTACTTAGCAAGTCTTATCCGTTTACCAAACTTAACATAATTTCTATCTTAAAGTTGATTTGGTAGGGTCAACACACACGCGGCAGGCCTATGATTGAATCCTTAGCTTTTAGAGTGTTAACTTCTTTTAGTTTTTACTTAAAATCTAAATTTAATATATTCTAATATCAAACAAGGCAAACATTTATGATATTAATTCTGAAATAAAGATTTCTCTTTCTTAACTACAATGTTGGTGATGATTCAGCTCTTACACCTCGTAAGCCCAGCGATTCGAATCGATTTTATACTCCCGAGAATAGATATTCAAACACCAGTCATATGTGTGTACAACGACCCCACATATGATAACCCAACATCCTCGTTGCCAACTGCCCTCACCGAACCCGAGTGTACTCTGACACTCACCTGTCTCCCACCATCCAGTTAGTCTCACCACAGTTCAACCCTAGGTACAAAGGATGAGAGGCTTATCGGAGCCCGCTAAGGACGATAAGTGAAAGAGGCGCGTTCGAAAACCGAAAACATGGCCAAACATCGGACGGCCTTATATGACATAGACAGGATCAGGATCTTAATCATATTTATTTGTTAATCTCTTGATATTCATCATATCTCAAAAGCATAACTGATCCCGTCCAATGTCCTCAATTGAATAGCTCAGGAAACTGTCTTGGGTTCATCTCAAAGTAACAAAGATTAAAATGAATTCTTTTCAAGGAGAACGTAACCTATTATTAAGCTTAACTAAGCATCTAATCTAATTACGCATAGGATTTATTATGCTTGAATTAGGAATTCAATATGCAGTAGGGTTTCAAACAATTCCTAACTCTAATGCACACTCATTACTCATTGATTAAGACTTCAATAAAAAGGGGTAAATGCACCGTGGGTTGTCTGGATTTAAAGTATTTGGATCAAAAGAGACTTCGAAAGATTCTTCTTCTGGGATTGGAGTGGGTTCCTAGACTCCAGTGTCATAGACTTCGGATGTGGGAGCTTCTGAAGGTACTCCGGTGGAAGATGAAGTATTTATCGTACCTAGATGCATGAGATGCCTGAATTTAAGTATGAGAATGATCAATCTGAAAATTAAAGAATTTTAAAAGTTTCTAAAAAAATGAGTATAGATTTAGATTTTTTTTTTTAATTTCCTTTCTATTAAAAACTATTTTTCTAAGGTTGAAATAAAGTTTTAGGGTTTTAAATAAATTTTCAAAATTTTTAAAAGAATTTAAAAGCAAAAGTTGAGACTTAAAGAAGAAATTGGGATTTTAATATTAAAAGTTTAATTATTAAGATTTATTTAATTTTAGAAGGATATTTTATATAAATCTCAGAAATAAAGATTTATTTTATTAGTTTTATCATTTATGGAAAGAATAAAATTTTGGTTAATTAATTTAAATAAAGATAAACATAATTTAAAAAAATTGAATTAAAGAATTTGGAATAAGAAGGATAAATTCAGAAATTCGAAAAAGCCCAAAGCCCAAAAAGCCATTCCTAATTGGGTTTTATTTTGCTCCTTAAACAATTTAAACCGGTCTGCTTTCTATCCTTAACTAATTTCAGCCCAAAGACTTTATTTTTGGCCCAACGGCCTGGCCCAAATGGCCATCGGGCCCGTCTCCCCTTTTCTTTCGGCCCATAGACACGGCCTGCCTGGAGGGAAATGGCGTGGCTGACGCTGTTGCTCACGGGCCCACAGGGAGTGGTACTGGTAGACGACGACGTTAAGGGGTGAAGATGGCGGTCGGTTTTCGGCTGAACCGGCGGTTAGGGCGGACCGCCGGCAACGGGCGACGGCGGTTCTCCGCCGCCGGGCCGGTTCTGGTGACAAGGTCGGGGGCTCGATGACTACATCATCGCGATGGACACGATGGTGGGGTTGGCGATGCGGTTTGATGGCCGGAAGGAGGCTCTCCATGGTGGTCAGGGTTGAGGCGCAATTGCCGGGGTGAGGAAGCTCGTGGAGAGCTCGACTCCGATGCGGGAAAAGGAAAATTGGGCTATCAGAAGGTAGGGAAGGACTTGACGAAGCTAATACTTACCGGAATTAGGAGGGGAGGTAATAGATGCGGCGGATTTTGGGCGGCGGCTGGGCTCACCGGAGCTGAACAGAGCGGGGGGAGGGGGGTAGGAGGGAGTTGTGGTGGCTAGGGAGACAACGGAGATAGTGACTCGGGTGGAGGTGACGAAGGAGGTGCACGAAGTAGGTTTAAATAGGGTTCACGGGCGGTGGAAGGGCGGCGGCGGACAAGCTCGGGGTGACGGCGGCGAGCCAATCCCACCCTATCCCGAGGAAGAAGACGATGGGCGGGGAGGCCGCTCCCGTGGGCTGAGCCCAGGTGGCTCAAGTCCGAGGCGCCAACACCGGCCCATAGCTTCAGCCAGGCCGTTGGTGTGGAGCACGTGGCACCGCCCCACGAAGAAGCTGGGGGCGGGCCACTGGATTTTGGGCCGAGGTTTCGCCCCTAGGATTCCCTCCCTCTCTCTTTTTTTTAATTAAACAAAAGTTTCTTTTTAATTAAATCTCCTTTTAAGTAAGCAAAATTACCTC
Organism: Paspalum vaginatum; assembly: GCA_030272315.1. Taxonomy (NCBI): domain Eukaryota; kingdom Viridiplantae; phylum Streptophyta; class Magnoliopsida; order Poales; family Poaceae; genus Paspalum; species Paspalum vaginatum. Next base: position 35,742,387 of record CM059020.1, on the reverse strand, counting down.
AAGGTCTAAAATGAAGGGAATATTTGAATTGAAATATACACTTATACCATAGGTTACAAATTTGTCTATAGGTTTAAATTTTAACTTAAGTACTTTTTTTAAAATTTTAGGAGAAGGAACATTTCCTATTTTTAGAAAAATATTTAAAGATAAATAATGACACACTTTCCTTTCTATTAAAATAAAGATATGCACATGATGACATGTTTAATGTGCTTAATTAGGGCTTAGGATATGGAGTATCACAGCAGCAGCCTCCTCTCCTGTTGCAGGCGGCGCCTGATCATGACGAGGTCCATGGCGATGAAGAACACGTAGCCGATGGACTCGCCGAAGGCGGAGACGAAGCTGGCCCAGTGTGCCAGCCAGGCCTCGAGCACACCCGCGAGGGACAGCCACGTGAAGTGGTCGAAGAAGTAGTAGACCATCTCGCCGGCGTTGGTGAGCAGGGCCAGCGCGCCGAACTCCCCCGAGGCGACGCGAGGCCAAAACCGCCCTGAAGGGGGCGCAGGGACCTCCGATGACCGGTTTGAGGAGTTGGAGGTCCTCAGGTGACCAGTTTTAGAGTTTGGGGTTGAAACATGGACTGTGGCAAGAGACGAGGGGGGTAACTTGAACTTGTTCCATATTTCTACCACATGAACTTTAGACTCGAAGTCTGAAACAACACCCTGAACTCAAAAACTTGGACCGGCGGAGGGCCTGTTTCGGGAAATAAATTTTTCGTTCACGTGTTTTTTAAACGGCGCTGCTATCATCCATCCGGACGTCCCATCCAGACCCTATTCGTCAGACGGTCTCTGCAGCATCGAAAACATGTATCTGCAACATTGAAGAATAATGTGTGTAATATTAAAAATCAACTTTTGCAATATTAATGTAAAAAATCATCGCGTCCACCTGACTCAAGGAAAAAAATCTTACCACAATATCGATTCATGTTTCATACAATATGTAAAAACAACTTGAAGATTCACGCAATACTGAAAATACACGACATTGAAAAAATAATATATGCGAGAGCGGCAGTGGCTTGTGCGTGGAACATGCATGGATGTAGCCATAAAAGGTCGGCGATGGCAGCCATGATGATGTTGACTAGGATCTGGACGGCGCGCTGCGAGCAGGGAAGGTGATGCTTGCAGCAGTGCACAGGGGAAAGTGCCATGGAGCTGTAGGTGCTAGATCCGCCATGGAGGAGAACAGCTAGCCATCTACTATGTAGAGACCACCAATGGCGGGGAGAGGAGCGAGAAGCGGAGAAGACAAGTTGATAGGCAAATGGGGAACAGAAGGCAGGGGCAAGTAAATATGATATGTTGAGTAAGAACCGAAGACATGAAGAGGTAAGGATGGAAAGCTGCAGTGCAAAATATGTGGAGGGACGTGTGCCACTTATCCGTCCGATGCAGTAGCTAGCGTCGGACGGCCGGGTGCTAGTGTTCCCTTTTTTTAAATTGAACGGTTTACTACGAAATTCATGCGCGATTTTTGTGAAATTCCTATGTTCGAAACATGCCCTGACTGGTGAGCCCCATATGTCATATGGTTGATGGTGTAACAACCATCGATGACATGTGTCCATATCCCTCCAACCAAACAAACAAGTACTATCCATATTGGAGGGGATCATCCCATCTCATATTGTCTCTCAACTAAACACATGATATAAGTACTTAAACCATTCGAATATTGTCTCTCAACATGCTATAACCAAACACAAAAGCTATGATCTCACTAGCGGACTAGCCTACACATCCTGTTGGCTATATTTCATGTTTCACTCTTTACAGCGATCTGGTGTTGTGCACTTCAATATACATGCTTTGATAACATGAGACTAACACCATTTTACAATGGTTTTGACCACCGTCTTTGTCCACATTAGTGGAATCTTCCACGTCATCCCCCTAATAGTAGATTAGCTCCACCTGGAAGCAACATCCTCTCCTTCTCTAAACGCTACATTGAAGCCTCACTCGCTCGCCACCTACACCCTCTCATGCTCATTGGCACCACCCACCCGCAAGCCTCTCGCCATTGTCCCTTGCTACCCGTCACCACCGACGCTCTGTGCTTCTTGCCATATCGCCCGCATGCACCCTCACCTCTCCTTGACGTTCTCTGGCCCCACTGTTTGTTGCCAATGATGCTCACATCTTAACGTCTCTGCCTGCCTATGCCCTTGCCACTCTCCACTGGGCGGAGCTCATCTACATGCTCCTTGATGTTGTGGGATGGTACACGGTGTCATAGTGTGGTGGGCGTCAACATAGAGCAAGAAGGTAGCAATATGGGGAGAACGAGGGAGCGACAATCACATAGCAGTGTGAGGGAGAGGGAGGCAACGACTGCACAGAGGGGAGATGGAGAAGTGAGAGAGAAAGAGAAAGAGAAAGAGAAAGAGAAAGAGAGGGGGATATGAGAAACAAGAGAGATGACATGTCATGTCCACCTGCCACACGTGCGCCTTGCCAGCTTAAACTATCTTGAAAAACTATCTTGAAAAACTACTTTGGCCTGCTTCAGGGGGATTCTTCGCACAATTTCAAGAGTTGGGTTGTAAGGCTTCTGATTTTCGAGTTCAGACATTTCTTTAGATTCTTAGGCAAATTCCAGAGTGGGTAAAATGGACTTCACTCAACATACCAAAGAACATAGTATAATACTACTAAGGATGGCTTCAACTTCTCGTAAACAATTCGTTCAATGGGCCAAGCGTGTGGATCCACGCGGGAGAAAGGATGCCAGTATTTATGGCCATACTTCACCACTGATGGTGGAGGGAGAGGCCAGAGGTGGCAAGAAGGCGAACAGAGAGTGGTGGCACCAGAGGAGTATATGCCTGATAGCCTTTGTTAACGCAGAGGCATCTCTGCAACACCGAGGGGAGTGCAAATGGGGGAGCCGAGAAAGACGAGAGACGGAGTTGCTGGGGCTGAAGAAGGTAAGAGAATATAAACAATACGATAAAATAATATATTAAAAGGTGGTCACATAGGATGATAGGATATGATATAGGGGTGTTATTGGAGAAGATTATATAGATGATGAATACCTTATAAGATAGCTAGAATGTTTCTTTAGAGGTTGAATTTGGAGAACATTGTTGCGGACAACCTAAAATTAATAAGAAGTGAGTTGGGCTTTCCTTAGGAATATGTTCACTACTCGACCCCCCTCTAACCACTGTTATAGTTTAATTTTCCTCCCTCACCTGCAAAATTGGGTATTTGTCCTCTCAACTCTCAAAGTTGTTCATTGGTCACATTAACGGAGACGTATCTACGGTATGCATGCTGTGAACCGCATCTCTGCATACTTTGCAAGCCTACGAGGATCACGCGAAGCGCTAAAAGGGTCGCTGGAAAGGAAAGAGTTGACTAGCTAAGCAATAAAAAAGGAGGGAAATAAAAGAGAGAGAAAAGAAATTAATGGCCGCTTGATTGGCATCCTTCTTTTTTAATTAATTATAAGATAAAGAAAGTACCATGCAGATATGAGTACAAAACAAGACGAAAAAATAAAAGATTAAAAGATAGAAACATTTTCTTTCTATCGTTTTTAACCTTTCCAACCTGTGGTAGCCAATACGAGGGATGCATAAGTTTTCATTGGGTGAAAAGATGCGTGCAGCGGCCCCACCTGATCACTACGGATGGTCTCTATATAATCATGCAGTTTTCAATAGGTCCCTAATTTATTTTTTGAGTGATGTCTAATTCTGGTACAAAACAGCTAGGCGAGGACAGCGCAGCACATAGGGGTGGGCGTTAGGTCTTTTCAGGTTTTTCGGTTCGGTCTATTCGGTCTTTACGTAATTCGGGTTTTGAACAATGAGAACCGAAATTCTCAAAAGAATAATAGGAACCGAAACCACAAAACCGAAATAATTCGGTTCGGTCTATTCAGTCCACCAAAAAACCGATTTTCTAAACTCACCGTCATGACACATACACTTAGGCTTGCTTCTATGCCCAGTCGATCGTGCCTTACGCTAGAAAAATTTAAGATGATCTTTCCTTTCATGATTAGGTCATTGCTAGGCATATAGTTTAAATTGAATGTATCTTAAATGGCACAAAGATAATGACATTGAAGGATGAAGAAAAAAAACAATTTACATAAATCGGTCTTTTTGGTCTATTCGGGTTTCACAACGCCAAAACCGAAACCGAATCCGAATACCGACTTGCTATGAAATAGGAACCGAACCCGAACCCCGAAACCCGAATAAAATGATATTTCGGTCTAATCGGTTCGGGTCGGGTTCGGTTTTTGGTTTTCCGGTGCAATGTGCCCACCCCTAGCAGCACATGACCTGTTGGGGTGCTCCGACGTCCTAATTTTCAAGCAACACTCTTAAAACACGCACAATAATCAGACAATATGTTATGACGCCATGGCTTAACTTGGAATGGATGCCTTCAGCGAGGCTGATTGATTAGGGGCAGTGTGGCCGTAGTGGCTAACATCTCGTTCATGGTATGGAACTCCTGAAGCCCACGAGGGACTGACACTGACTTGGTGTTTTTCAGGCTACCAGGTTTGAGCGTAGCGGAAGGGGAAGGCGTGTTGCCCAAAGCGCTAGGCAGGGGCAGCGCATCGAGCATTCGAGCATGATGGCTCCATAAGCACGCAGTTAGACACGGTAAAAAATATTTGATTCTTTTTACAGTAAAGTAAAGAGAGGGATAGGTTAAAATAGAGTTCATGGTGGATACAACATGCATGCGTTGTATAGTGCCACACGGTATATATATGTGTAAATATAAAAAAAATGTTGTCCAACTAGGCCTTTTTCTTGTATACGTACACTACAACTCATCAGGAGCTCAGGACTGAATATATAGTTTTGACGGTACGTACGAGAACTTATAACAGTACAATGTCATCAAGCAATGGAACTTGTACCCACGGACACCCACACATACAACCTCATACTTGTGTTTTCTTTTCGCTCACGGAGCATATGATTCCCGGTTTAATTTCCATTTCCTCCGATCCGATCGTCCACTGACTGGCAGTGGCAGGCCGCCGGCATGCAGCAGAGCTGATCATCAGAGCATCAGACTGCGTTTGATACTCGGTAGTCCCTCACTGCCGTGCCGTTTTGCCGTCCTGCCTCCTCCTCTTTGCCGGTGCCAGTGTGCCGCTCGCCGTTGGCGGCCACCTCGCTGGCAGCTGCCGCCTCGCGCCCCTTGCCCCAGATCACGGCGTAGAGGCCCATGACGATGAGCACCGCACCCAGCGCGGTGCCCAGGTGCAGCTTCTCCCCCAGCAGCAGCGAGCTCAGCACGGCCACCATCAGCAGCATCAGCGGGCTGAACACCGACGCGAACAGGGGCCCGCGCCGCTGCACGCACAACGCCAGCAGCACCAGCGCCACGGCCGACCCGAAGACTCCCTGCATATATATATGTATACATATACAGTGTGAATGGATTGTACTGTAAGTACTGCCAGCTAGTATACCGTATACATACAACGTACTATATGATATGGAGTACGTACGTAGGTAGTAGTAAAGTAGTCTACAACTGACCGCGTATGCGACGCTGAGCAGCCTGATGTTGAGCCCGAGCCGCCACTGCGCGGCGTCCCTGTCGAAGCAGAGCGCGAACGCGGTGGACTGCAGCGTGGTCATGATGCACATGAGCGCGGTGTTGGAGTAGTAGAAGGGAAAGATGCTGCTGAGCTTGGCCTGGACGATGAGCCAGAGCGCGTAGAAGCAGCTGCTGCCGACGCAGAGCAGCGAGCCCATGGCGTAGTTGGTGCCCTCGGCGGGGTGCGGGCCGCCGCCGCCGCCGCCTTTGCGCTGGGTGATCGTGGCGATCAGGTCCACGCGGCTGTGCCACGGCGTGATGTCCACGCCCTTGTAGAAGGTGAGCAGCATGGCGCCGCCGACGCCGAGGAGAGTGCCGGCCACCTTGGCCTGCCCCGAGAAGGTGGTGATGGCGAGCCTCTCGAAGCGGAAGAGGAGGGCCAGGATGAAGGTGATGGCCGGGAGGAGGTTCGTCGTGGCCGACGCGAAGGTGGCGGACGTGAGCTTCATGCCGGCGATGTAGAGGTTCTGTGCCATCGAGCCCCTGCATGCGCATGGTTATTCGCATATATAATAATATATATCAAGCGTGGACGATCGATCCGATCCATTGCTGATGATGATGGTTGGATATGCTAATGCATTTACTTATCGTCTACTAGATTTTACTATTATATTGTTTAAAAAAGCTTGTTCAAAGCTAAAGAAATTTAACTTGGAAAAAAGCTAAAGCAATTGTAGTGGGGAGTAATAATTATATAGTAATATACATGGGAGTATCAAGTATGGGACAGACAGAGCTCAAACCCACCCGCACAGGCTACTCAAGAAAGATAGCCCCAGCACTTTCCACGTCACCTTGGTTCGGTTCCTCCTGAAAATTGTTTATAGTAGACTCTGATTAAAACGTGGACAACACATGCGCGAGCAGTATGTATGCGTGATCTCGACCAACATATATATAGATGTATCCATCAATGACGTTTAAACGTTTAATTAACTAGTCCAAAGTCACGTGCGGAACCTAAATGAAAATATATCTATATAAGTAAAAAAATAAAGATGTAATGTAAGTTCTTACGAAATGTTACGGTAGATTTTTTCTTTTATCATCGTGATAATATTCAACGAGGGACATGGATCCGAGTCTTTATGTAGCCAACAAAGTCCGAGTCTACATGTCCATGCAAAATAGGTATGGTCTTATACATACAACTATTAATTTTCATCATCTATCTATCCACGTGATTATAATTATTAATTCGTGATTACAAATATTGTTTTCCTTGTGCAAAAACAGAAAAAACTAAATAACCTCACATAAATTATAATTAATTTCCCATGTGCAAAAACCAGCCCTACCCATTTCCTCCCACTCGTCCCATGAAATCAGCCCACTCGTTTCCCACAGGCCGTAGAAACCAGCCCAGCCTACCCGGCGCCGCCTCCATCTAAACCGTACATTCCGATCCAACGATTCACAAGCAACGGTTCATCTGTATATAAAGGCGCCAAAACCCTAACCCTATCCATTCCCACCCACCCCGCTAGCTGCCTAGCCGGCGGACAGAGCGGCGCCCCCCTCCTCTTCCCCCGCCCTGGATCCTTCTTCTCCACCACCGAAGCCATCGGCTCCTCCACCCTGCCCGCGACGGGCGGGCTCCATTCCCACCATTCTGCTAAATGCCCAGCCGGCGGACAGAGCGGCCCTCCCTCCTCTTCCCCCGCCCCGGACCCTTCTCGACCGCCTCCGATGCCACGGCCGACGGGCCCTCCTCCACCGGCGCGGGCGCGCGGGCACCTCCCTGCCCGCGGCGGGACACTGGATCTGCCGCCTCCAACCTGTGGCCAGCATGCTCCCCCCGCAGTCGTCATCCAAGCCCACCGATGGCCGCGGGTGGTGGCCTCGGCTCCCTCGACCGCCCCCGCCTCCGCCGCGGCCGGGCCTCCACCGGCACCGCCGCCTTCCCCCAAGCCCACCGATGGCCACGGGTGGTGGCCCCAGCTCCCTCGACCCCTCCCCCCGCCTCCGCCGTTGCTGTGCCCTCCACCGGCACCGCCGCCATCTTCTCATCGCCACCTTCCCCACTCAGGCCTCGCCTCTACACGGCACCAGGGAGATCCAGCATCCTTCACGCTCCTCCACCTACGTCGAGATCCAGCCGTTCTTGTTGCCTTGGCAAGCGATTTGGGATTAATATGGGTTGGGGCTCGTAGATTTTGATTGTATTGTATGATGGGCCATGTTGTATAATGGGCTTCGTAGTTGACCAATATGCAATATTTAAATCTGAATCTTGGTTAGATGAATCTGATCGTGGGTACCAAAATTGATGAAAAAAAGATACGGCAAACTCCGATCGAACAACACCTGGCCCTGGCAGAAATGACGTTTCTGCTGGGCGTCCGTGATTTCCCCGTAACCAACGCAAAAGCGCCGCTGGATTAAATATGCGGTGGGACCGATATTTAGATCTAATGGTGAAAATATAGGGTGGGTAAAAAACAGATGGGTAAATATTGTTATTTTTTAACTCACTCCTTTATATGGTAGATTTGGTCTGTATGCACGTGACGTGTCGTTAGCACAAATTAATTAAAGCGTAAACAAAAACAAACTCGTTCGGATCCGGAGGAACAAAAACTAATTGGCGCGAAAAAGAGGGGTCATATATATATGGATCTGGCGGACGAAAAAACTAAGATATACATGAAAAAAAAAAATCAAGCTCGCCGCCGGCCATCTTCGGGCGAAGAAGCTTAAACCCACTCACTGCAACTACAATTAAGCAGAGACGGATTGGAGGCACGCGTACGTACCTACGTACCTCTCGATGAAGTATGCGACCGGCGCAAGGGAGATGGAGGCGAAAAAGTAGCGGTAGGCGATGAGTACCCGCAGGTCCATGCCGTCGGCCATGGCGAGCTTGTAGAATATGTTGAGCCCGGCAAATATCACCTGAAACATGACGATCCCCACCACGGGACCGGCATTGGCGCATGCGCCGGCGGCGGCGGCGGCCATTGCACCGCCGGCCGGTGCAACCACTTGGATGGTTGATCTATCGTCCAAGGATAGATCAAGTGGTCGACGAACCGACGGAGGAGAACAACGAACTGGTCCTCGTCGTCGTCGCTACAAGCCTGGATCGACCGGAACGAAAGCCTATACAGGATCCGAGGCAAGAAATGAGGGGGGTTTTGTTGCCTATAATAAGGGTTGTTTGTTGTTGGGTACGGTTATATAGATCTGTCCGGCAGCCACGTACTCCCTGTACTGTCGTAGCATTCTGACGGTCCTGATTTCTTCAGGTTAGGTTTCCTGTCTGGTCTGTTCGAGATCCGCGCGACACTGTGGGGGGTAACCGGGAACCTATCTGTACGTATCTTCACCGTCTTCCGTGCATGCGTCGCCAGAATGGGTGCTGGATGCCTGAAATTAATAACGTGCCAACAAGTCTGGCATGATATGCATGCATGACTTGGTCAGTTGGTCTATCGGCCTCTCAGAAAATGTATGACAGGTTCATTATATATGGCGTACACTCTACGGAGTTTGTTGGTGTGACGTGAGTTGCTTGTGCAGCTATTCTCGGATCAGAAAGGACACCAGCCCAGCTCCAAAACCACAGAAATCAAAGCGAAACAAGAATGGAGCAGATGGCTATGCGTAACTGACGTGTATTACACAGCCAGGAGAGCAAAGAGCATACTACCAATAAGCATTACCAACCCTATTTACATATCAATTCACCATTCAAAAAAAAAATTAACACAACAACTACAGGTTCTAGCTCCGGCGTGGAGCTGCAATTAGTAGACAATCAAATTGGTCCAAGTCTTTTTCCATTTAACCTAAAATAAGAAGAAACGGGATTCATCTAGAGGCCCTCTAGCTTTAGCTCCACACTTTGGAGCTAGAGCCTTTCTAAACGGGTCCTACATATATTGAGAAATGAGACCAACTATATGAGAGCACGTTAAAAAAAGTTCATAAGAAAAGTCACGTAAAGACAACCTTTAATCTATAGTATCAAAATTGTCGAGCTCAATGAAATCTAAAACTTTATAGGTAACATCTCTTCCATTCGAGATCGATCATTCAGGGCATAAATTATTCGATACAAATTCTCATGTCTATTCTTTGAATTTTTCCAAATGACTCTGATCAAGGGTGGATCCACCACCAAGGCGGCCGAGGGCTCGGGGCCCTCGCTACCCCGGTGTGGGCAATGGAGCCCCTTCTAAGGCCCTCTCCTTTCTAAATTTTATAGACATGGACATAGAAGAGAGGAGATAAAATAGATGTAGAAGAAAAAAGTAGTATAGTACATCTCAGGTACATATTGATCCTAGATCTCCCACTGTCTCTCTGATTGAAGCATATGCACCCAATGAGATCTACAAATCTATACTTAAGAGCATTTTATTTTTGACAGCCTTGATTAATTGGAGTGCCAAATGTGCAATACAATGCAAGCACAGCAACTTTCTCGTCACACGTAGCTTTTGTTGCTAGAATGTCTAGAGCCTAGTACTAGCGAGAGGCTTGAAGTTGCTAGTTTAAATATCAAAAAACGAATGCATCTGTATTTTGTGCACATGTCCACTAGAATATGAAGTTTTTTTATCGATTTGTACACTAAAACTCCAAAAACTAAAACTTCATTTCTAGCATCCATTTTTAACAATTTTAAGCATCTACCTCGAGGGATGACACGTATACGGGGATAGAGACAAGACACAAAGAGCAAACCCCACAAAGTCCTACACTTTCTCTTTTCACATGTTTGTAACATGCCTCCGTTAGCGTATAAAGGGGGTGAGGGGGAAGGGGGGGGGGGCAAGGCACACACGCACGAAAAATGGGCCCACTATAGCCCACAAACTTCAAGAGGAGAGGACTCTAGCTTCTTCTCAATATCTAAGTTCGTAACCCTACCATAAATTAACTTTGAGCGCTCTTGAGTTTAAAAAAAAATCAACGCCAATTAACACTGGACGTAGCGCATGCATGTTGCCTGCAGTATATAATTCCTTGGCCCATTTTGGTTGCCATCAAGGACTGGTAGCATGGCGCATACACTGGCCTGTGATGAAACATTAATACTTAGGGCTAGTTTGGCAACCCCATTTCTCTAAAAGATTTAAGGGGATGGAGAGGAAATTAGTTTATTTTTCTCTTCATTTCTTCAAATCCTTTAGAAAAATGAGGTCGCCAAATTAGCCCTCGGCTATACGTAAAAGCAGATGGCATAGCCCTCGGCTTTACGTAAAATCAGATGGCGTTCCTTCTTCGTGGCACTAGAACATACAAGAATAATTTTTCACTCGCTTTACTCGAGGAAGCGATATCTTCCGGACTGGCAGTTCACCGCCGCTGCCCAGCAGCGGAATTGGCAGCAGGGCGGCGGCGATACGAAGTAGCTAGCTAGGTAGGGAGGCGGTGGCAGAGACGGTGGGGGAGAGCACGCAGGAGGCGGCAACTTGGGTGAAGATTGAAGAAGCTGGTAGCTGGATGGAGAGGTAGCAGGGCGGGCAGATAAACAGGACGCAGGAGTTGGCTGGCTTGGGCCTTGGGGGACAGGAGAACCAACACGACACGGATCACAATTCACAAGGCCTGGTCGCCTGAAAAAGCTAAATAATGCAGACGACATTCATGCCTGGCCTAGGTGTGCCCGTTGTGTAGACATGGATTTTTTTTTTTGGCTCGGGCACCATTTGCCTGTTATTTGGCGTGCTTGTGCTTTCCCCACAGCCAAACGAGCACGAAACGCCATTGTCCTGCTGCATGCACCGGCACACTTATCGCGCTCTACGAGTGTTTGCACATTCCAAAAATTAAAACCTGCTAGCTCTAAGTAATTATTCGCCTCGAGACAAAATAAAAAAAGAAAGAAGAAGAAAACGCTGCTCCAAGGCTATCCACATCCGTACAACTCCAAATTCTATTTTAAAAAAATATTCTATTCTGATCAACAAGATTCTCTATCATATACAGCAATTCTCCACAGTCATCTCTAACATATATCTCAATCTTATACTAACTCTCACATTTTTTTATTATTTTATATTTCACTCCCCCACTATCCTATGCCTTCACTCCCCTCCGCCCGACACATCCTCTCTTCCCCTTCGCCCACGCCTCGCCTCCTCCCCGCCACGGCCGCCTGCTTCCTGCGGGGGATAAATATCCCCTAAGTTCTCAAGGGACGGATTCGAGATGCTAAACACCGTGACGCGCAACATAAGGACTTTTCAGAAAAGATATGGATCGGGGATTCTATGTAATCTAAACCGTCTGCGAGAAGGAAACCGATCTAATCCAAGCCACGCTGGACTATATAAGCCGGGCTGGGATTCCTCCCGAAGACATCGATCTCTCTCCCTCAGATTCCATAATCAGATACACCGAATCTCTAGCCAACCAAGGCCTCATTGTAACATCGAGAACTCAGATTCATACAATCAGCCACAAAACAGGACGTAGAGTATTACGCATCTTGCGGTCCGAATATGTATAACTCTTGTTTCTCATCGCGTTTCACGCGAATCATGGAGTTACAGTCAATCTAGATACCATTAAAAACATTCCGTAGTATATTGCCGGTACTAACACCGACAATTGGCGCGCTATACAGATGAGACGACATCGACATTAGGCTAACTCCATGACCGATCTTCACCGACATATGACATCGTAAGATCGTGATGGCTGTTTTCTTCGAGATCAAGTTTCTCTTCGTCGAGATCAATCAGCAAATCAAATGTATCTCAAAAGCTGCTGCATCGGAAAAAAATAAAGAAGTCTGCAGGGTCCAACGTCGCATCTATTGTTCGTGCACCAAGAAGCCACGAACAGATCGAGTCATGTGCAGTGTGGCATGGCGTGAGTTCAAGAAAATTAATCCTGATGTTACTCTGCTGCCCGACACGCCACCCTGTCGATGGAGATTGGAACCGATCTACTACTGCCTGGCTCAAAGGTCAAATCAGAACCAGCGGATCCGATCAATAATACGGCGGCGTTGCTACTCGGATGAGATTGATCAATAACCAGATTTAAAAATAGCATATGTAGCAAAGCAAGTCTGATAAAAGCAGCATAAAGAGGTCCGATCGAAGCCCAAGCCTGTATCTGTCTTCGTCACGTCTGACGACAATTCCATCTGTTAACGTTGCGGTACTACTCTTCTCCGTAAAATTGAGCTAAGCCAAGGACAAGACCTTGCTCGCTGATTCCGACTCTGAGCAAATTTACAAGAGCAACAGAAGAATCAATTCCTCACGCACCGTCTATCTGGTTGAGTGCTACGATCCGATTAACATGAAGATTGTGAGAGGACAATTCACAGCTTCGGTGGTCCGCTCAACCATCAAACAGCTAAGTTGTTTCAGTCCAACTGGTTCATCTGGTCGCTCGGGTATCATTTATATTCGAGTATTTTCTTTGCAAAATACATTACTTAGATTTTTTTCTTTGATTATTATTTTAGAAAAATATTTCATCTCGGCATAAATATTCGCAATGTGCCGAAGCAGCATATCTGCACTATCATTGACTATCTCTAATTTCCGCTATATGAGGCGAAACGTAATGAGTCACCAGCTATCTGCAGTGAGTCCTCCAATCCAAGTGATCAGCTATTATTGCTCATATTATTTTTTAATTACCCAGGCTGCTGATCTATTGAATTATCTCTTAATTATCTGCCTATTGGATCAATTGAATTATTTCTAGAATATCCGAGTTATTGGATTAATTGGATTTTTATGGATCACTTGGATTATCCGTATTGTTTCTAGATTACTCGGATCATATCTGTATTATTCATATTAGTTCTGGCCAATCGTCCTGATCACTTCAGATTACTCGGATCAACTCTAGATTACTCACATTATTTCGGATCATTCATATTATTTCATGATCATTATTTCTGGATTATTTATATTATTTCAGAATCACTCAACTACTCATATTATTTCAGCATCATTATTTCTAAATTAGTCATATTACTTTGGATCACTCAGATTATTTCTGAATCAATCGAGGTTTCGTATTATTCAAATTATTTCTATTCATTCATATCGTGCATTACGCACCTCGGTAAGCTGAAAAGTCTTCAACATCGTGTGTTTTCTCGAATTATTTCCTGGCACATTGTATGCCTCGACAACTTTTTCTGTTGCGTCTCGTGTTTCACCGAGATAACTCTTTTCTGTCGCATCTCGTGTTTCGGCGACCCAAATATTTTATGTCGCATCTCGCACTTTGACAAGTCTCAGTGTTTTCCGGCAAAATCTGTGCGTGTAACGACATGGTAACTCTAGACCCTCCATACGGGGCAATCGGTCTAGCCTACCGGTATTACATGCCTACGCGTACTCATAACAGGGTGCAATCTGGCCCTTCCCACAGGGCAATCAACCTAAGTCGTAGACCGACAGCTCGTGTTACATGCCTACGCAGCTTTCGTCTCAGGGTGCAATCTGGCCCTTCGCACGGAGCAATTAGCTTAGGTCATAGATTTACCGTTGGTGTTACACGCGTACGCATACTCATTTAAGGGATACCTTTTGCCCTTCGTACAGGGCAGTCGGTCTGGCTAACAACACTCTATGCATTCGCTATACTCGGAATTTAAATAAGAAATTCACTTTATGATATACTATAAACTCAGAAATTCACTTTGTGATGCACTATCGACATAGGGGCGCCCCACTATTTCGTCAGCTCGGGGGCTAGGCTCCTGTCCGCCTCGCCGACTCGCTACTTCGTCGACTCGGAGAGCTGGGTTTCTGTCCGTCTCGCCGACTCTTTCACCGACTCACTGCTTCGTCGACTCGGGGGCTGGGCTGCTGTCCGCCTCGCCGACTCGCTACTTCGTCGACTCGGGGGTTGGGCTTCGGTCCGCCTCACCGACTCCTTCGCCGACTTACTACTTCGTCGACTCGGGGGGCTGGGCTGCCGTCCGCCTCGCTACTTCGTCGACTCGGGGGCTGGGCTGTTGTCCGCCTCGCCGAGTCGCTATTTCGTCGACTCGGGGGCTGCGCTGCCGCGCGCCTCGCTGACTCACTGCTTCGTCGACTCGGGGGTTGTGGCACCGCACGCCTCGCCGACTTGCTACTTCGTCAACTCGGGGGCTGGGCTGTTGTCCGCCTCGCCGACTCGCTACTTCGTCAACTCGGGGGCTGGGCTGTTGTCCGCCTCGCCGACTCGCTACTTCGTCGACTCGGGGGCTAGGCTGTTGTCCGCCTCGCCGACTCGCCACTTCGTCGACTCGGGGACTGCGCTGCCGCGTGCCTTGTTGACTCACTGCTTCATCAGCTCGGGGGTTGTATCGCTGCGTGCCTTGCCGACTCATTACTTTGTCGACTCAGGAGGCTGGGCTGCTGCCTACCTTGTCGACTCGCTACTTCGTCGACTCAGGAGGCTACGCCACTGTACTCGCCGACTCGAGAGGCTACGCTACCGTAATCATTAACTCAGGAGGCTACATCACCATCCCCGCTCCACCAAGATCATTCGGAGGAATAAGTTGTTTGATCCTCAACTTGATTATGCTAATCAGCATGAGGCTCGGGGGCTGCATGGAGAATACCATCGGAAAATTTTCGAAAACTAAAAGGTAAGACATTCAGAAAGCAGAATTTGGACATTTAAGCCGATTGTTGCTCAAGTCGACTTAAAGCTCGGGGGCTTGTGGGGGATAGATATCCCCTAGGTCCTTATGGGACGGATTCGAGGTGCTGAACACCGTGGCGCGCAAGACAAGGACTCTTCAGAAAAGATATGGATCGCGGATTCTATGTAATCTAAACTGTCTAGGAGAAGGAAACCGACTTGTAATCCAAGCCACGCTGGACTATATAAGACGGGCTGGGATCCCTCCTGAAGACATCGATCTCTCTCCCTCCAGATCCCATAATCAGATACACGGAATCTCTAGCCAACCAAGCCCTCATTGTAACCTCGAGAACTCATATTCATACAATCAGCCACAAACAGGACGTAGGGTATTACGCATCTCGTGGCCCGAACCTGTATAACACTTGTTTCCCGTCGTGTTTCATGCGAACCATGGAGCTACAGTCGATCTAGACGCCATTAAAAGCATCTCGTGGTATATTCCATGGTGCATTGCCGGTACTGAACACCGACACTTCCTCCACCGCCGTGCCATAGCGAGTGGATCTAGCGGCGGCGGCCTCACGTCCGGCCGAATTCGCTCTGGCCGTGGCTTCTTCTCCTCTCGGTAGTGGCAACAAGCAGCGACGATCCTCCTCCCAGATCCGTGCCTTCTTGCGCGGGCGCCGGCATCGTCGTTGCCTCCTTTCCCGGATCCGCCTCCAGCACACGGATCCGGCGCAGGGGAGGGAGCAAAGCGCGGATCCAGCGTGGTGGAGGGCTCCAGCGGCGTGAAGCCGCCTCCTCCTCCTCCACCCGGCGTGGCGCGGCGGGTGGATCTCCTCCCCGCCTCCCTCCTCCATCAGCCGATAGCCTCCACGTCGGTCGCTTTCTCGCGATGGTGCCCAGCGGCAAGGCCTGCTATGCCGAACAAATCCGGCGCCGGCCTCTCGTCTTCCCCATCCATGCCACCACGGGGCCTCCTCCTCTGAGCCCGGCACGGCGCGTGGATCTTCTCCCCACCACGGGGCTTGGCCTGCTCATGTCCGGTCGAAGGCGCGAAGAGTGGCGGGTGGGGGAGAAAGACGAACCGGCCGTCGCTTTCCGTCCACGCGGAGGAGAGAGAGTGCTTAGGGGTGTGACTCCACATGCATCCCAAATATGGGGTGAGAGAGTGTTCAACCTACCGTAGGGTGAGGCATAGAGTGCGCCGCTGTAGGGGTTTGCAACCCTATGTCCAACTGCATCTAGATATAGGGTTGCTCACTGCGGATAGCCTAACTTCTAAGCACGTGGATCTGTGTGGTAGAACAACCTGGCCTCAAGGCTAAGCAATAGGCTAAGGCTAGCCACGATTCGCTTGGCTTTCGGCATCGACTTCCATCTGAAACGGCAGTCCTAATAAAGTTACTACTTCTCTTGGGCCTCATTTTTGCATGGTTTAATATGTATATTATGCCCAAACTTTTTCAGTGGTCATATGTTTAAATTTTAATGTTAGGCCACGCTCCGGAACTTCATGTTTTGTCCACACATGTATCGCAGCCATCAAGCAGGCGGGCCCAACCCCGAGAACATATTAGTGACCGCCATGAAATATTCTCGTTCGGGTCTGCATTGCTCTTGTCTCACAAATTAGTTAGTTGTAGCTACTACCAAACCTAAAGGATTCAAATTCTCATGCAATTTGAAACGCCACGCGTTATGCTATACAGCAGTATGCTTGGTAAAATTCCTGGTGAGAAAAAACAACCATAAGCTGTTTGGAACAATTTATTTTTCCTATGTTCACCTTTTTTCTATAAGTCCTATGAAAATAAAGGTCGCCAAACTCGTCTGAGACGACGGAGAAAGGCGTGGTTCGGGTCCCCTTCCGCTAGCTCCGTTGCCCGCGCGTCTAAAAAAACGTATACGTGCGCCGCAGCGAGTGCGCCCCCCGGCCCCGACCAGGAGAGGAGCCGTCCCACCCCAGTGCCCCCACCCACCGAACGCAAGGCGAAATCCACCGAGGCTCGATGACTTGGCCGGCGTGCTCCGCAGTGCGCCCGCCCGCTTTTTGCTGCCTCTGCCGCTCTACGCGCGTGCGTGGCGCGGCCGCGCTCGCCAACCCAGGGCAGGGGGCCGGCCGCGGCGCCGGCGGGACCGTGCCGCCGGCTGCGGACCGGAGCGCGCCCGACACGCGAGATCGCCGCGGGATCCGCAAAAGGCCTGCCATGCCAGCCCGTTGAGCTCCGATCGCCGTCGCCGGCCGGATTCGATCGTGACCGTGTCAGCCATGCTCTGCCTGCCGTGCCTCTCGGCCCTCTCCAGTCATCCAGTCAGTCACCTCATGCGCTAGCATCTCATCATTTTTATTTCTGACACTCTGAAGTTTTGCTTGGGCGGGGCACAGCATCTCTCACCTCACGAAAAGCACGGCCGGGCACCGTACGACCAACCAATGCAAAGCAAAGCACGGCCGGCCACGACACGACCCACCAATGCAAACGCGACAACTTCGACAGAAAAGCAAGTCTAGTCAGCAGCAAACGCATAATAATATTAGATCCATGATCCATTTACCAGAACTAATGGTGACCCAAACTAAAGTTGCTTCTCTTGGCTCCCTTTGGTCTGCATGCAGTCCGAACTTATCGGCAACGCATAGGATACACATCAGCTGGGTAAGTATTGGGCCATATATATATGCTTGGTTGGCGTCCATGGGCCACGTTCCAGAGTCCAGGGCCCTGCCACTTTACATTTTGTCCACAAATCCACAAGGCCGGCCCCAATGGCAGGTGGCAGCAGCGCAGGCGCAGCGAGCGAGATCACATTCGTGGCCACCGTGAAAGATTCTCATTCGCTCCTGCGGAAACGTCACTGTACTGCATCCATCCATTCATCTCTTGCCCTTGCCCGCACATAAAAGTCCTGGATGAAAGAGAATTATTTGTAGCATGGAATGAAGATGGCAACCGAGAATGAGTAGCAGGAGAATGATATGGTTCCCTCATCCCTGTTAGATCATGAGAACAGCCATACAGAAATGCTTTTGGATCTATCTGAGACGAGGGTTTATGCGCGATCACAAACGACAACGATGACACGATCTTTGTTGCAATGAGCTTCAGCAAAATCTACATATCCAGAGTATGCATTCCTACCTCCACACATCAATAGTTATGCAGTCATTTGACCATACCGCAACAACATCGTAGGCTCATGCCAAAGGCATTTAGTCATCCTGCAGTTACACGGAATGAGCATAATATTTATGACTCTAAATTAGAGATCGACTACAACTCTATTCTAGTCCCATAATATAACTCAAAGTCCTCTTTGTAGCCAAAATGTGCACATACTCGACACATACATAACGAACCCTGTCCTCTCATAGGAGAAAACTCTCTCTGTTCCAACCCCAATGCAAACCCACTAATATTACTCATGGATCGGTGGTAGAAATCCATTGAATATCCTTGAACTGTCATGGTTGTCCAAAAATCAACTTCCAACTACAAAACTGGGTAACCTAGGCCCTCCAACTAACCAAACCGGACGAGATACCACCTCGGAACCTATTAAAGCGGTATTGGATGGTGGTTTTCTATTCTTGTAAATAAAACACTGTTTAGTCTCTATAAAGTCGTAATTAATTTATTTTAGAACAAAAAATGTAAAAAATATACCAAATTTTTTCTAAAAATATAGCCAATCAATTGGTGTTCAATTCTAAGATATTTGGATTAAGATTTTATTCCTATACCTAAATTTATTTCTCCAAATATAACATTATGGATAAGAACGAATCAGTTCCAAGTATCTTCGAACGGAGCACAATAGATAGATTATGTTTTTTTTTGAAAAATATTGATATAAGTTTCATATTTTTCTAATTTAAAATAAATCGATTTGTTTTTTTAGAGATTACACATAATTTTTGTTATTTTAAAAATAGAAAACCACCCTCTAATACCGCTTCCAACATGGCCCAAGGGGAGTATTTTGCCCGGTTTGGTCATTTCAAGGACCTAGGTTACCCGGTTTCGTAGTTGAAGGTTGAAAATCGGATGACCGCGACAGTCCAAGGTTGTAAACAGACTTTTCCCTTTTCCTTTCCCTTATCGGCTTATCTCCAATGCAATGAAAATAAATCCCCCATATGGATCCTTACCATTGCTTAAATTGATACAAATACATATGCATTTTTCATTATCTATAAGAAGTTAGAAGAAAATATTTTTGTGTATATGTATTCTTATATTTTATATGCATCAAAGGAATCTGCTAAATGTATACGGATAAACATTTGGGCACGCAATTATTCATTTGTTATCATTAACTATTACGTGTGAGAATATCATCACGAAATATACTAACAAGGTCTATGGAAGAATTCTTCCTTGGGAAACAGTGTCTGCTAACTGTTTCATAAAGCTAGTTTGGACGTGGTGATTCACGAGCTTGTCTACATAATCACAGCGTCTAAACTCTTTTTTTTTTGGCGATGATGAGTAGCTCGTAAATCAGGTCGACATGGCCGACGCTGCTGGTTGGCTGGAGCACGACTTGTATAGAGCAAAAGACTCCGGCAGTACTTATTACCCGATCGAGTCCGAGTGATCAATCAGAGTCTCTTGTTTCCACGGCAGAAAGGAGAATGGCACGAGTAGTTGTGAACACCGAACACTGGGTTAACGATTAATGGTCACATCGTAACCATGGTGAAGCCACAGATATGGATGGCCATGCAAGACCAATCACTGCTGTGTACTACTACGCGGTAAACACACCCGTGTGCCACCTCAGTCACCGGCAATCCGCCATAATTCTTGATCGACCAAAGGTGGCGAGAACCAACAGATGGATGGCACAAACAGAAGGCATCCGATCGCATGATCTGATCACCACCATCTCCTAGCAAGAGAGATGGATCGCCAAATCTTGTTTTTTTTTAAAAAAAACTGGGCATGGAATGCAATCAAGTAGGCGCGACTAATCCGATCCATTGGATCATTTGACCGGTTCAGGAGGTGGCGACCCAGAGCGCGGCAGCCTGCTCCGCCGGCTCCCACTGCTTGCCGCGCCTCGCCGCCGCGGCGAGGGCACCTTCGCCGGGCTCCGCGCACCGGCTGCCACGCACAAACTTGGCGACGCAGCACTCCCCCCCTTCCTCCACCGCCTCCTCCTTCGCATCTGCTTCTTGCGCTTCTTGTCGGCGGCAGGGGAGGGAGACGACGAGGCGCATGCGGAGGCGCCCGCCGCTCCGCTCGGCCTCCACCCCGGGCGTGCGCACGGCGTACACGGCCAGCCGGCCGTCGCGCCGCTCGTGGACCATCCGCACGAGCGTCGTCAGCGGCGGGGGCAGAGGCCGGCGCGCCGACTGGCGCGCCCTCCCCTCCATCTCCTCCTCCTCGCGGGCGCGCCTCTTCCTCGCCGCCGCGCGCTCCGCCTCCGCTTCTTCTCCGTCGAACTTGTCGGCGCCGTTGCTGGCCGGCGCGGCGTCGACGCCGCCGGTCTCGCACCCGAGCGCCTCGGTGCACGTCTCCAGGTCCTTCTTCCTCCCGCCGTAGTACGCCGGCTTCTTGGCAGCAGCCGCCGCGGCAGCGACCATCGTGTGACGAGGCTTCACGGGTTCTTGGACGACGTCGTACAGCGAGTCCCAGGCGCCGGCGGCCCGGATCTGCGGCGGCGAGTCGAGCAGCGAAGGCATGGTGGATGCAGACAGAGCACAGGGGTGGAGGACGCGGCTGGTGTATATAAAGGTTTCAGGTTTGGACAGGCGGAGGCTGAAGGAGATGTGATCGGAGGGCAGAGGATGTTGTGGCGGTGACGGCGACGGGAGGGAGACGCTCGGGCCACAAGGAGGGAAGGGATCACCGGGATCGATCGAGCAGCACTGGCGTCGTATAGACGCGGTGCTGGCTGTCACTAGCTTGTTTTGTGCGGAGAAGCTGAGCCCGCGCCACTCGTTTATATAGCCGCTAGGCCGGAAGGGAGGGCATGATGGTAAATTCATTCAGATGATTATTAATCGCTAAATGGATTGCTATTGGGCCCGATTCGGTTTTGGGATTGAATGTTTCATCGATTGTGTTTTAATGTTGTATATTCTGTACAATCTTGTACATTGTACCCCTCCCTTCCCAAAAATATGAAATTTGGTTTGTCCTAAGGTAAACTATCGTAACATTGACCAAATTTAGAGTAAATTGCATCCACCATGTAACAACTATATAGGCGGGTGCAGATTGGTCCAACATCTTGTGATCTGCTGATTTTGGTGCAACAAAGTAGCTAATCGGTGCATGTACGGTCAATTACTCTCCTCAGTACATAACGTATAGGTGGGTGCATGTGCAGTGCGTTGTCAAGGACAGTGCGTATACGTATAGAATATATTTGCTTGGCTCGTACTCCCTCGGCTGATAAGAATGGTCCCAGCCCCTCAGCTTGCCTCTCGTCGGCTCGCCCAGCCGCATGACTGATCCATTACGTTTTTGCACGTTCGATACGATCTCGCTAGATTGACTCGGTTCTAACTGAAACACGCCTACATTTTGGGACGACCAAAACATCCCTAAAACCTAGATTAGGCATCACAAGGCCGGTGATTGATCCATGTTGGTGATTTCCTGAGCCGCCAGTGATGGAGCCTCAATGCCGAGAACCTGGAGCCGTACCTCCTGAATATGGTTAGTGTCTATTGTTTTTATCCTTAACCATCTATCTTGCCCTCTGTTCTAATGGCACCAAAGTTGGGTTTTGAAGAGAGATTGATCATTATATAGTTTATAGTAGGCACACTAGTATTAGTTAGTAAGCCTGAAGGAATTTAGACGCCATGTTGTTACTCTGTTTTTTGCCATAAGTAACAAGTTCTTTGCCTCTGTACCTTGTATGTTCATGCTGGCTATACCACTGTATTTCTTGACTGATACACCATCTCATCTAATGCAGGTGTTAACGATGAACACTTTAGTGTAGAGATACATCATGATGGATTCTTTTGTGGACTTGGCCAGAAAAGGATATATATGGATAGCAAGATTGATTGGTTTGATTTCTGCAATAGTGATACATGGTCCTTGTTGTATGTTGTGGATTTTTTGGAGATTTTGGAATGCACTAATGCTGCATCAGCAAGAGTTTATTGGTGTGAGCCAAGAAAATCAGTGGCGGATGGATTGAGAACTCTAAGGGGGATGCTGATATCATTGCAATGATAAATTTGAGTACCACTTGTAAGAACATCTTGATGTATGTCGACCATTCAAATTTCCTTGAAAGACAAATTAATCTAACTGAGAGACAAAATTGTGACAATGCTATCCATGATATCCTAGAGACAAAGGCTAGTTGTGTTGAGGGGACAAGCAAGGGTTCCCAGGAAGGCTTTGAGATAAAGATGATGGTGACGAGGAGTTAGATTTACATGAAGATTCTGGAGATGATTCTGATTCTTTGATAGTGACTACGAGCTAGACCTTGGTGATGATGACTTATTTGCTCAAAATGTGGACGGCATGTTAACAGATGGTGAGGCTAATACTAACATGCAGGAGCTATCCATTGAACAAGAGGAAGAAGAAAACAACGGTGAAGACACCGTGCCGACCACAGATCTTAATTTTCCTGCAACAAATGTTGATGCACAGGTGAAGTTCAATTTTAAGACTTTCAACGCAGATATTGACATGGCAGCACCTGTGTTTAGGTTGGGCATGGTGTTTGCAAATGTTCAAGAGTTAAGAAAGGCAATTGATGCATAAGGAAGAAGAGAACTCAACAAAAAGAGAAATGAGAAAGGTAGGTTAGAAGTGTACCGCAAAGGTGATTTGTCCATGGAAACTTAAGGCAACTATTGACAGTAGGAGCAATATGCATGCTCATCAAGGAGTATGTTAGCACACATACTTGCAACAAAATTTGGAAAATCAAGGCTTTAACCGCCCCTTTTCTGTCAAAGAAGTATGTTGACATGTTCAGAGATGATGAAAAGATGAGCCTCAGGACTTTTGCATATGTGGTGCAAAGATAGTACAACATGAACCCATCCTAGGCACAAGTTAGGGAGGGCAAGGAAGGAAGCCTTGCGCATAATTCATGGTGATGAAAAAGGCCAATATAATCAGCTTTGGGACTATGCTCAAGAGCTAAGAAAATCAAATCCCGATAGTACAATCTACGTCACTTTAAAGTCATTGCAGCATCCTAAATCTGGAATGGTCATGGAGCATTTTAGTACACTATATTACTCACTAGATGCATGCAAAAGAGGTTTTCTCAAAGCATGCAGGCCCATTATTTGCGTTGATGGATGCCATATTAAAACTAAGTATGGTGGCCAACTATTAGTTGCAGTGGGCATCGATCCAAATGAATGCATTTATCCTATTGCAATGGGTGTGGTTGAGGTGGAATCAACAAGCACGTGGAAGTGGTTCTTGGCTACTTTGAAGAATGACCTCAATATCATTAATACAGGTCCTTATACCATTATGAGTGACAAACAGAAGGCACATACAAAAATTTCATGAGTACTCAACTTCAATTGATATTAGCCTCCATTTCATATATATTCCAACAGGGCTTGATCAATGCTGTGAAGGACATGTTCCAGATGCTGAACACAGGTTTTTTGTGAGGCACTTATATCAAAACTTTCCACTCAATTCATAAGGGGGCAACACTAAAGAATGACTTGTGGGCAATAGCTAGATCTAGCAATCTCCCCCAGTGGGAGAAGAACATGGAGCAAATGAAGAAAGATCAGCCCATAAGCCTATGCTTGGGTTGAAGAATTGACACCCAATACATGGGTGAGGGCCTTCTTTAGTGTTTTCCCTAAATGTGACATTCTACTAAACAACAACTGTGACGGTATTTAATAAGTAATTTACCTAACAATCGATGCCATTAATTGCTACACTGCTTTTACCTCACAGGTTGCACTAATAGCATTTTTCATATTTCATTAGGTATATATTGGATGCGAGGGAGATGCCTATTCTCTCAATGCTTGATAAAATTAGGTGCCAAATCATGAATAGGATCTATACAAAGCAACAAGAAGCTAGAGATAAGTGGACCGGCACTATATGTTCCAAGGTGAAGAAGAAGCTTGACAGACATATAGAGGTTGCAGCTTCTTTTATGGTACATCCTACAGGAGGAGGGATTTTTTCAGTTAGTGACAAATATGGGGCCAACATTGTGTACATCAATTTGAGATGTTGTGACTGCAAGAGGTGGCAATTAAGGAATACCATGCTGCCATGCCATTGCATGTTTTAGGCATGATGATATCAGGCCTGAAACAATGGTGCATGAGTGCTACTCGATTGAAACATACATGCATGCATATGGTTATTGCATATGGCCTGTGAGAGACAAAATACATTGGGAGAAAATGAATGGAGTTGATATCCAGCCACCTATGTATGAAAAGAAGGTAGGGAGGCCTGCAAAGAACAGAAAGAAAAATCCAATAGAACTAGAAGGTGGCACCAAACTTAGCAAGCATGGAGTGGCAATGCACTGCAGTGCTTGTGGATCAGCTACACACAACAAGAGAAGCTGTCACAGATCTCTGGATACAAGAAATATATGAAATCCAGAAGAGGAGTTGGAAGAATATGATGACTCAATGATACTAGAGGTACATGACAGTTAAGTTGTTCACATTCCAAAAGGGGAGTTCATTTTTTATGCCAATCGGATTATTGATTATTTTTACAGGACATTATGCCGGCTAGAAGTAATCATGAAATGGATCCAAGTAAAAATGCTGATACTATGGTGTTCAGTATGCTTCATGAGGTATATCAGTCTAGTTTTTTAATGACATTATTTATTACCGTTGTTTAATTGAAAAATGTATTTATATTTGTCAACATTGTGCAGGATAACATAGCACAATTCAACAATGCAGCCAAGGGGTCCATTGCCAGATGAAAATATATTTGTAGCTAGGCAAAGGGATAACCTGCCCCCACCAAAGGTCACTACGGCAATGAACATAGGTAGATGTAGAGCTATAGCTACGAGGTCAAGAAAAAAGGCAAAGATTGTAATGGATGGCATAGCTAATACTGAATGTAGTGGTACAAGAAGGGAAAGAGGAAGGAGAGGAGGACGTGCTGGTAGAACAGGAGGCAGGGGAGGAATAAGGGGGTGTGACAATAATAGAGAGCAGTCTCATGTTTAACCTGAAGAATTCAGCACTACCCGGTCTGCTCCAACTCCAAGGGAGTACGAGTCAAAGGGAGACAGCTCTTGAACACGTAAATCTTCACCTCTGATAGTTATCCGAGGAATCTATAGTGGTCGTGTTTATTCATCGTGTCTATTTAACATTTGGACAACATATGTATTTCAGCTAGTTTTTGTTTTTCAAGCAGCCGACACACTATATGCATTTCACTTTCACCCTAGATTTGAGAACAACCAATAACACACTATGTATCTTTCATTTCCCAAGTTAAATTTGGTCCTAAATAGCAAGGAGCAATTGCATTTCTTCCAAATGAGATGAGAGAGAAGAGTCACCAAAAGAGGAAGGAAATGATGGCCTCGGATTGATGGTGTGCAGTCCAGGTCGACGGGGTTGGAAGCCAAGGACAGTACCTAATCTCGTTGAGTACTCTAAAGGTGAGAATCATGGAAGCTGACAGGATCTCCATAGTGCACGCCATATGCAGGCTCGCGACAACGCTGCTGACAACAGCATCTTCATCGCGTATTATAGACAAAAGAAGTATTGGCAATAGAGGGCACACTGCGTTGGAGGCAGAGGTGACCGAGATCGTAGTGCCAACATGTTGTCGCTCCAAGCGAGCCTGAAATGAGCCATCCCAAAGAACCGAGCTAAACTCAGCGAGCTAGCGAAGACAAATACAAGCCAGGCTCCGTATACACAACCCTTGAATGCGAGCTAGCATAAACAAATACAGTCTGGCCGTAATTAGGTCGTACTTGCACCATTTGGTAATTTGTTGCACTAGATTCAGCATATTACAAGATGTTGGGCCAATCTGCACCAACATGTATAGTTGTTGTGTGGTAGATGCTATTTACTCTTGATACAAATAGCATCGACTTCAAGATCGTTGGCAGGTGTGGCGAGTACTTCAGTTGTTTAAAGTTTGGACCACGATTTGCTTTGCGTGGCAATAGCTATTCTAATTACAACCACATTTGCTGTTGCATTGGGTAATGATTGCAATAACAAAAAACTATACAATTTGTTAAAAAAAGAAAAAAAATATGCAACTACAGGGATACGAACTCAGGATGCTTGTCTCCAAAGAACATAACTGTGTTGTTCTGACCAATCAAACTTACTGTTGCTTGCACCTTTTATATTATTGGTTATATTAATATACAGATTTTAGAACAACCTTTTGCAACAAAGCCACGTCAAGTAGCAACGATAGAATCATGTAGCAATATATCTTATATAATGTGACGATTTTATTTTGCTAGTTGCAATAGGGCTCACCTTTTGCAACGGAAATTTTATCAAATTGCAACAACAAAAAATGTGTGGAAATATTTCATATCTAATGCTATGGTTTTATTTTCGTTGCAATAGGCCAAACCCTGTTGCAACGATGATTATTAGTACTGCAACATAAAATTATTTGTGGTAATATATTTGTCATATTGCCACAATTTTATAAAATGTGCAATAACATCACTCTAATGCAACAAATTTTATGGTGTTGCAAAAAAATTTGTGGCAATAGCCCTGTTTTCTAATAGTGTAAGTCCTTAGTGTAGGGTTACAAGTAGGCTGCCATTGCACGAAAACGATTTTCTTTTGTTGTGCAAACACATAAGCTTATACAAGCAAGGGATTATAGATTGTTACCACTAGACGCATAGTGCAGGGGAAGACGAGTCAAGGTAGCCAACTGCCGAGTCGTGCGCACCGAGTCATTTCGGTGGAAAGAGCCGATGCGGAGTCCTTCAGCCGATCTCGATCAAGAACCACTCGTCTGGCTTCGCAACCAGTCGGTTGATGAGCGTAGCAACACCTCTACGGTATTCACACGTACAGGAAGGTGATGCTGAGTTCTGGTGTGCTAACACCACGAACTTGGCGGTGGATCTTAAGAGATTGGACTAGGATACAGCTAGATTCTTGCAGAAACCTTTTCTGCTATGGCTCTGACATGTACACAACCATTCGGTTACCCTAAGCCGTACCCTATCATGCATATATATATATAGGTATAGGTATATATATATATACATGTATATATATGTACATATATAGGAAAATTTCTTTCTACATGCGCATGTAGCTACACTCACCTGTGTATCTCAAGATTTTGAGGGTATCTAGTCGAACGAAAGGTATGTACACGAAGTATGTGATCATAGTAGACCATCTGTGGTGGTATATACGTGAGGTATGCGAGTATACTTGAGGTTTGTGGATATACCTCATTATATATACTAGTATAAAGGTATTATTATAATAAATTAAAATCAGGGGCTATTTTGTAATTTTTTTGCGTGGTGACATTTGAGGTATCTTAAAATAAGTATGTGGACATACTTAAACTGATAAATGAGTATGCGAACATATCCTTATTGGTTTATTAAAGGTGAGTGTAGCTACATGCGCATGTAGATAAAACTCTTCCTACGTGTGTGTATATACACACACATTAAATAGGTATTCGACGCGTTAGCCTAGCCTTCCAACCCGCAAGAGAAAAAAAACTTTCCCGCGATAGTAAAATTCATCTCTAAACCGTAAAGCAATGCGTCAACCCAGCCTTTGTACCTGTAACTGTAAAAAACATTCTCCGCAACAGTAAAATTCACATCGAGACAATAAAATCACGCAACAACCGCAATACAAAAGATTCAACGCGTCATGTTAGGTCCTCAGCCTTGTTAAATATCTCCCACAAACGTAAAGTCAGTTTCACTTAACTGTGAAATTTGACAATAGATGATAATTTTTGTAACCGTAAAATCACGTGTTTTAGTAAAATTTAAATACATCCACCATCCTGATCGGAAAAAAGGTTCTTTTTTGGCAATATAATCATTCACAAAACGTTTTTTTTCACGTTAAAATCATTCGTAAACAGTAAATATTAACCAAAAAAGAGTAAAACTCAGTGTTCTCACAATAATAAATAAAAAAAATCGCTCAACCGAGTGAACAAATCGTGGAATCGAGTGAATATTAAACAAAAAAAGAGTAAAACTCAGTGTTCTCACAATAATAAATAAAAAATCACTCAACCGAGTGAACAAATCGTGCAATCGAGTGAACAATACATCATTACAGAAAGCTTTTCATTCAAAATCAAATTAACCAGTTCTAACACGCTAGGCACACATTTCAACCCATGTACAAGTATTTTGACAACAAAAAAAAAAAAATGAATCGACGCACAACAAGATTGCGCAGTGGGTGGGGTACTCTGCTATCCTCTCATCGACGGACCAGAGCCACCAGGAAACGGGCGCCGCATCACCTCCAGGCGGAGCCATTTAGCAAAGCTGTCGCTATGCATCTCGTGGACGGAGGACGACGCCTGCAGCAGGGCATCGCCGGAATGTGGGCCTCGCTGCCGTGGATGGGGTGTCGTGCGCGGCCTAGGTAGTGTCGCGGTGCAGAGGTCGTCGTTCCTGCCGAGTACGCGGAGGGGGCGACACTCTAGAGGGCGCCACAGATAGGAGTCGTCGAGGCTGACGGTGCTGCCATCGCTGGAGGAGAGATGCCGTGGCATGGGCGCCGCCGTAGCCGAAGAGAGCAGCCATGGCCGATCTGGATCTAGATGGGCGTAAGGAGATGAGAGAGAAAGATACGAACATAATGAGTGCCGCCGTGCTGGGGAGAAGGCCAGCCGCCGCTTGTTGCCGCCGTGCCGGGGATCGGAGGACGCTTGCCGCCGCCTAGGGTCGGGAGGGCAGCCGCCGTCGCTTCGGTGCCAGGAGTCCGCTGTCGGGGGAGGAGGCTGCCACCACCTGGAGCCTGTTCTGGGGAGGAGACCCGCCGCCGCCTGGTGCCGGGGAGGAGGCCCGCCGCCGCCCTGGTGCCGCCATGACGGGGAGGACATCCGCCGCCGCCTAGGGTCGGGAGGGCAGCCACCACCACCGTGCCTGGGATCTGATCGATGAGAGAGAAAAATGAGAAAAATTAGGGTTAGCTGGTTTATATATGCCCATAATCTAAATTTACTGTTTAATGAAAAATTTACGGTTTGACGTGAGACTTTACACTTACGGGATGGTTTAATATCGTTGGGAGAGGATTGTTACTGTTGCGGGAGATTATTTACGGTTGTGGACGTCGTGGGTTGGTTGGGCGCATTGAATAATTCAACGTGCTGGGAGTTAAATAGTGTTTATATATATATATATATATAATTCCTTTCTACATATGCATGTAGCTACACTCACCTCTGTATCTCAAGCTTTAAAGGTATCTAGTCGAACGAAAGGTATGCGCACAGAGCATGTGATTATATTAAACCATCTGTAGTGGTATATACGTGAGGTATGGGAGCATACTTGAGGTATGTGGATATACCTTATTATATATAATAATATAAAGGTATTATTATAATAAATTAAAATCAAGGGCTGTTTTGTAATTTTTTCACGTGGTGACCTTTGAGATATCTTAAAATAAATATGTGAACATACTTAAACTGATAAATGAGTATGCCAATATACCCTTATTGGTTTATTGAAGGTGAGTGTAGCTACATGCGCATGTAGGTAAAACTCTTACTATATATATATCTATGTATATATATATGTATGTATGTATGTATATATGTACATGTATATATATATATATATGATATATATATATGTGTGTGTGTATGTGTGTGTATATATATATATATATACATACATACGTATATATGTATATATAGGTATATACATATATATATGTATATATGTATATATAGGTATATACATATATATGTATATATGTATATACGTATGTATATATACATATATACGTATGTATGTATATATATATATATATACACACACACATATATACATATGTATACATATATATAGTCTCCACTAATGGACCTCAGCCACGTAAGGGCCCATTATGATTCTAATTGCTTGCGGATCAAGTATCTGAGTCCTGATTGAAGTCCAACAGCATAGACCATTTGTAAGCTTCCAAGCCAGACCCAGTAGGTCGAGTCCCAATCAGACTCAACGTCAGCTCATGCTAGAACCGATCGGCTTGGAGTGAGACCTAGAAATTGCCGCACGAGCACATCTCCATCAATCTCCCACTTGGATAGAGGCAATATCCTAGTGTCCCAATCCCTTAACTGTGTGACCCTGTAGGTTCACGTGCAGTCGGCCGTGGTGAAAAAACTTTTCTCAATCCAATCGATCAACAGCGGCACCTAGCAGCACATGCTGACCCTCGAAATCACAATGATCATATCATCTGAACTTTGATATACAACACATCCTAATTCCTTTCACCACACGACGGCAGTCAGACCCAGGGCAAGATTTATGCTACCCTTGTTTAATAGTCTGAATAATTTGACTCGTCAATGGAGGATTAACTCATACTAACCATTAGTCCAAAATGTGATTAACCTCTAATCACATAGCACAAGCATGCATTTTTCTAAGGAAAAAGTCTATTTTTGACCATCCAACTGTCGCGAAAGTCCGATTTTGACCATTGAACCGCAAAACCGGGTATTATTGACCACTCTACTATCAAAACTGTCCGATTTTGACCATAGGACGGTTTTGGACGGCAGTATTGATGAGGTGGCGTCTGCGTGGCGGTAGGGCCCACAAGTCAGCAGCCACATCAGCTTCTCCTCCTCCCCCACGGGCGACCGGCGGCCTCACTTCCCGCTCTCCTCCGACGCCCTTCTCCTCGCTCGCGCCGCCACCGTGCCGATGACGCCAGCCGCCTCCGCGTCGCCTCCGCCTCTTTCACCTTCAGCCCCGCCACCCGTCACTCACTGCGTCGCGACGCACAGCAGCGCAGCCGCCCACGTCCCCGCCGCCGACGAACCAGGACGTCCCCGCGGCCGAGCGCACTGG
Source organism: Paspalum vaginatum (assembly GCA_030272315.1). NCBI lineage: Eukaryota > Viridiplantae > Streptophyta > Magnoliopsida > Poales > Poaceae > Paspalum > Paspalum vaginatum. The sequence goes on along the minus strand of CM059020.1, from coordinate 35,711,149 downwards.
CTCCGCCTTGACCCCACACATCTCCCCGACCCCATCGCCGACCTTCTCCGCCACCCGAGCCCCCGCCTCCATGTACGCCGGTGAGCCCCACACCCTATGCCGCCTTAACCTCGTCCTCCCCAACCTGTCCACGCCGCCGTCCAGCTCGGCGCCGGCGAGCTAGACGCCGGCGGTCGAATGGCACCGTCACCGCCAGACCCCCGTCGTCACCGTCCGCTGCTTCCCCTCCACGGCCTACAAAAGGCAAGAACTTGCTTCCCTGCTTCCCGCTCACCAAGCCGATGCCCCCTCTTTCCCCGCTTCCACCCTGTCCGATTCCATCGACCCCCGCACACACACCAAGGCGACGTTCTTCCCGCATCGGCGACGGCCGGAGAAAATTGGAGAGGGGTAGCGAGGGAGAAGAGAAATTGAAGCGCGGGAAGGGTGGAGGAAGGTGAGGTGGTGGTCGTCGCCGGAGGAATTGGACTGTAGTGGCCGGTGGGTGGAGAATTTTTCCGCGCTTGCTCGTCGGTGAAGAACATAGCTCTGCGCGAGGAAGAAAGGGGTGAGAGTGCGTGCCTGCGTGGCGGCATGTTGTAGTGGCACCGGGGCTGCGGCGAGAGGAGGCACAGCTGGTCCGCACCGGCTAGAGAGGATGAAAGGCCGGTCCGCACCACGCCGCCATCAAACGAGAGCTAGCGGTGCCGGGAAGAGCGCCTGTTGTGCCGAGCCATTGCCGTCGTGGCCCTGCGAGCTCTGGAAGCCCATGGCAGATGAGCTCTGGAGCTTGGGCGTCGAGGGGAGCGAGGCCGCCGGTCGCCGGTGTGGGCCTGGCGCCGGGCGAACGGGAGCCACTGCGGGTGGGACTGGGAGCGCCGTTGGGGGAGGAAGAGGAAGCGAGGTAGAGTATGACAAGTAGGCCCCACCTCCACGTGGACTCCACGCGAGCGAAACCACCTACCAAAACCAGCGGATGGTCAAAATCGGACGGTTTTGATAGTTCAGTGGCCAAAGATACCCGGTTTTGCGGTTCGATGGCCAAATTCGGACTTTCGCAATAGTTCGATGGTCAAAAATGGACTTTTTCCTTTTTCTAATCCAACCACCTCGACGGGCCAGAGGCAATCTCTCCCATTATATAGGAGGGGGCGAATTCCATCTTGATCCACTCACATCCCAATCCATGTTTCGTGATGCATCCAAAAGTTACTTCTATAACTACTTAGTTACAGAGCAGCGTTTAGTAACCCCTAAGTACACTAGTACGCATAGTGAGAACCATTGATGATCTCGGGTCAAAGGAATTAGTGGGTATATCACTTGAGATCGCTAGATAGCACATATATATCCAACATCCATGATCTGTGAAGCATCCATCATCAATCAATCCATGTGCTAGCCCTTGAATCTTTATCATCACAAAAAAGATTGTAGTCTAGGGACCATTTAATATATCACATTTAAACAAGAGTCACACGAACAAGACACGCACTCGTTGATCCATTGTTTACAGCAGGTCAGCAGCATGTTCAAGGAACAAGAATAACATTCATTCAAAATAAAACATAACAAGTTCTCATCCCACATACACTAGAGTCAGCTCAAGTATCCAATACCCATTGCTTTCGTGTGTGCCACAAACTTAGATTATGGGAGAGGCTTCATTAACGGATCAGCTGAATTTAGATCCGTGTGCACTTTACATATCTTCACATCACCTCTATCAATTATCTCTTTGATTAGGTGATATCGCTTGAGTATATGTTTGGACTTTTGGTGTGATTTATGTTCCTTAACTTGTGCAATGGAACTGATATAATCATAGTAAAGGTCCAATGGGCACGAAGCACTCGAAATGACACCCAACTCAGAAACAAACTTTCTGATCCAAACTGCCTCCTTTGAAGCTCCCGAAGCTGCAATGTACTCGACTTCTGTTGCAGAATCGGCTACCGTATCTTTCTTGGAACTCTTCCAACTTACCGCTCTACCATTGAGGCGGAATATGAATCCGGCTTGCGATCTACAATTGTCTTTATCTGTTTGGAAACCAGCATCAGTGTAACTCTTTACAACGAGCTCTGTCTTACCTCCAAACACTAGGAATGCATCATTAGTCCTTCTCAAGTACTTAAGGATGTTCTTTACAACTATTTAGTGACCTTCACCCAGACATGATTCGTATATCCTCATAACACTTAGAGCAAAGGATACATTTGGGCGATTGCATATCATGGCATACATGGTGGATCCGATTGCGGAGGCATACGGGATCTCACTCACCCTCTTTTGCCCATTAGTAGTCGACGGCCACTGAGTCTTGCTCAAGATCGTGCCAGGTGACATGGGCAGGAGACCTTTCTTGGAATCATGCATGTTGAACCAGTTCAACACCTTGTCTGTACATGTACTTTGGCTTAATCCAATTAAGCGCTTAGTGTTGACGGTCATTAGTGCACTACCTTCAACCATCAACTATCCATGATCATGAAGAAAAATGTATCAAAGTGTAGACTAAAACCTTTGCTACTAACAAAATTCCACGAGTTGTGTTGAATATTTGATTACAGGTGAAGATTAGCAGAAAATAGGAAAATTCGGCTAAGTCAAGAAGAAACCCTGGCCGCCTGGCTAGTGGGCCAAGCCACTCAGCCTCCCCCTTAGCTGCACGGCTAGTGAAAGGAGCCAAAACACTCCATCATCGATCTGTATGCACACAAGCGACATGTCAACACAACTCCAACGAGTAAACCATGAAAGCAACGTGCAAAGCATTGGAAGACCCGCCACTTCATCAATCCAACACTTAGATCGGTGTAGTCAGCAATCCAGGGCACTTCAATCCTACAGCTAAGGAAGAAACACAAGTGGAATCCAATGATCCAGAAGAAAGCACAAGATTGTGACCGCCAACCGACCTTTAACCGACTTTGGGAGGCAATACTGATCATTGGATGAAGAGAGGCAATGGATCCAAGGGTCCACCGAGCTGCCTAGCCAAGGGTCAGGCCACCCAGCCTCCTAACCTGGCCACTTGGCCTGCCAAGTGTCCCCTACAACTGCCTTGACACCCATAACCGACCTACATTGTGTATAAATACACTTGTTGGCGTTCCTTAGCCTACTAGATATAACTCCGCAAGCGCCCGGAAAACGCATTGTAGCCTTTCACCTAAGAGTATTCTGGGGTATCAAAATCCATGAGGAACGAGGAGTATGATAACACACAACACAGCTTACCGAACTAGTGAAGCTAGCAATGTAGAGGATAAAGACAGAGAAGCAGGTTCTCAACAAATGCTAGATCACCTTACTATAGTAAGCATGCTAAGAGATATAATTTTCATGTAAACATAGACACCAAAGCTGTAGCACCACTGCCAGGCACCAGAGTGCTGATTACCCAACCGAGAAAGGTAGGTACTACAGGATTCGGCTATATCGTCAGCGGGTCTATCCGAACGTAAGGGATTGGAATACAGAGAACACAAAAGCTGTCACCTAGTGTGTCTACCAACCAGAGCTGCGTGGGATAGCCGACCAACCAAGGTAAACTCTAAGTACAACACCATCGTGCTTACTTGATGAGTTCACTACTAAACTGGTAATGAGCCAGAAAAGCAAGCAACACTATATAGCCAACACTATAAGCATGCACAAGGTTCCCGTAAACAGACAAGTATAAGACTAAGTATGAAAGTAAAGTAAGAATGAAATAACAAAGGTAGAGGACAAGGAACTTTACTCAATCCTAGAATTGAATATCTTTCCTCTGAGGATAAAAGTATAGGGGCAAGAGAAATCCCACTTCCTCACTCTTCACCTCATTATTCTCCTTGATATAAGAGGAACTCTCTCTACAAGCTAAGGGATAACTTCACATCTCCAAAACTATACACTTCACACTCTTAAGTGCTACTCTACCACTACATCACTATCAAGCCACACTTACAAGTGAACACTTTGGGGGTACTTATAGCTGTCCTAAGGTCAGTTTTGGAGGTTAAGTCAGTGGCTGAGGGACAGGTGGCAGGTCGGGCGGCCTCCACATGGATGGGTACCTTGGCTCGTAGGCCGGCCACCTTGTTCCAAGGCTGGTTGGCCCTTGATTCCACCGACTTAGTCCATCCGACGCTTCTGGTCACTTGGGTAAGGCGGTTCACAGTTAAAACAGTGTGCTTTTGCATGTGTCGTCGGATTTGCCTTGTGTTTCTTCCTTAGACATTGGATCACACTCTCTTGGATTGCTGACTTAACCAATCCGTGGGCTGGATCGGTGAGGTGGAGGCCTTCCGAGGTGTTTTGTGTTGATCTCTCAGATTCCAACGTGGAGTTGTGTTTAACACATCATCTCTTGCATGCAGGTCGAAGATGGTCGCATTTAGAGCCAATCATAGGCCGGGCGGCCTCGGAGGTAGCCTAGGACTTAGCCCTGGTGGCTGGTACTTAGTGCTGAGAGGTGGAGGAAGGCTGGGCGGCCTGGTTGACTAGCCGGGTGACCTGGAGACTTGGCTGGGTGGCCAAGGTTTTTGACCCTTTGTCCCACCTTCCATTGTTGCACCTTATTTCACCATGTTTTGCATGTATTTGCATCGTGATACGTGTTCCTGCAAGATCTTTATACACAGCTCGTGGAACCAGTTAGAATGTATGAACTTTGCATAAAAACCACCCTTGGAACATGAATTGTTTGTGGTCAAAATGGATTATAACGACCGCCAACACCCCCACACACACTTAAATCTTTGCTCATCCTTGACCAAATGAGAGTTAAGCATGGTGTAGAGGGCATATGACTACTGTAGCCTTAGCAAGCACAAAGGTTACTCCCAAGTTGGTTCATCTTCCCCAAGATTTCAATGGTGGCTACACTCTGATTTTGGGATGTTGAGACTAAGAACAAGCCACATGTGTCACAGCAGTTTTCTCCCAACTATGAGCAAAAGTTTTTTTTTATTTTTCAAAAACTAAGGTGCTCATTCCTTTGTTCTCAATATCACCTCTCAATCTCTCAAAGGATGAGAATCCTTGTGTTTCCTTCCCTCCTAATCTAAGTTTGGTGGAGCTGGAAAGGTCATAAGACTATCTCATCATGTTTGTATCACCGAGTCAAATCCAGTGTCAAAGCAAGAGTATGAATCAACTCGAAGATTTTGGCTATGTGCAAGTGTGGCCAAAGTTATTTGGCGAGTGTGCTTTTATATTCCCCTTTTTGAGAGAGGGCATGGTACTTTTCTTCTTTTTCTTTCTTTTTTTAATTCCATGCCTCTTTTCCTCTCTTTTTGCATGATTGATGAGGGGTAATTGGAATGGTTGCATAGCATATCTTGCTGGAACTTTGTGGTATGGATGTGCACGTGATAGCCAAAAATCTCGAATGATTCTAACTCATTGATGGCACAAAATTTGACAAGGTTGAAAACATTCAAAGATGTCTTTTGATGCATAAGATTTTTCATTTGTGGCACTGGTAGGATATGTGTCTTGAGAACATTTGGAGTAAAGCATATTTTTAACATTTTTAGCAAAACATAACTATTTGCCTTAGTGGGAGATTGCTGCTATGTATCCATGTAACTCATCTCTTATGAATCAACATCCTAATTCAAAGTGGGTCCCTAATCAAAAGTATACATATGGAGAAAAGTTGGTACAAACATAGACACAAAGCTGACATATGATCATGTAGAGTAGATTTTTATCCAAGTTCCATGTGTAGAGTGAAAAGCAATGAACCATACTTGAAATATCGACAATAATACCTGGTTCATGGTGCAAGGCGAAGTGAGGACGGGCCGGCCACCTCCTGCCAGGCTGGGCGGCTAGAGAGCCATGCCGGGCGGCCTGGTCATGGGCTGCGCAGCCTTTGAAGTGTGCCTTTTTTGACCTTTGCAATGTTCAACTGTGTGGAGAAGTCCTTTGGGACATGTTTTCTGCGTGTGGTATGATTTTCGAGAGCGTGATAGGCCTGGCGGCCAGGGTTTGGCTCGGACCATACTTGAAATATCGACAATAATACCTGGTTCGTGGTGCAAGGCGAAGTGAGGATGGGCCGGCCACCTCCTGCCAGGCCGGGCGGCTAGAGGGCCATGCCGGGCGGCCTGGTCATGGGCCGCGCGGCCTTTGAAGTGTGCCTTTTTTTACCTTTCCCATGTTCAACTGTGTGGAGAAGTGCTTTGGCACATGTTTTCTGCATGTGGTATGATTTTCGAGAGCGTGACAGGCCGAGCGGCCAGGGTTTGGCTCGGATTGTCACTCCCAGGTTTTTGTCGGTAGCATGGTGGAACCCTGTACATCGTGTTTCTCGTTCATTTCTACAGGGTTAGTGACAGGAATTTGGGGTGGCCAAGTGCCATCCCACACACTTGAACTCAAAGCAAGGGTAAATGAAACTTTATTGATCTAAGCACTAAAGATGGAATCAAAACAAACTAAAACAAAGATGGAGATATGCGCTATCCATACAAAGAAAGAAATAAAACAAAACAACTAAGCATTAAGAAAACAAAAGGGTGCCTATACTAAAAATTATTATGGAGCCCGGGGCATCTATGGCATGGGTGGATCATAGGCTTCTGGGTGCCCCGTGGCTTCGGTGAGGTAGCGGAACTTGGAAGAGAAGCCCTTCCTAATGATCTCTAACTTGTCATTGATCTCCCACTTCCAAAGCTCGCCTTCCGCACAGCGCTCTTCAAGCCTAAGAAGTGCATGCTTGAGTGCTTTTATCTCCAACTTAAGAGACTCGATGGTCTCTTCCCCCTTCTCCTCCGCTGAATCTTCAAATTGGCCTGGAGGAGTTCGGAAAGGAGGGGACTTGGAGATCCTCTTGACGATCCTTCGTGTGGGAGTTCAGTCGATGGATTCATCAATGGATGCATCTCCTCGAAGGACATCCTCCATGTGCTTAGGAACAAGCACGTTCCCCCACTTCTCAGAGGGAGTATCTCCTCCCCGGATGGTGTAGGCCGGTGATACCGGGCTTTTGGGTGTTCCATTGTGCTTCACGGAATCATCCGCGAAGAGCTTCCACATCGGCACCTTGGGGCTGATCTTCCCGACCTTAGGCCGAGGAGAATCCGCCCAAAACACCTTCTTGGCGATGGTGGGCGCAAGGGATAGATCATGTGTAGGCCTCCCCGCACTGTGAGAGCGTGCAGGAGAGGCCGGGCGGCCTCGCTGCAGGCCGGGCGGCTTGCCCTGAGGCCGGTCGGCCAGTGGTGTGATGTCGAGCACCATCGTGTCGTCCACGATGGGGATAACATCTTCGGACACCGGTGAGTACGTCGCCATGGTGCCGGATGTCAGGGAAAAGCTCTTAGAGGGGGTGTTGTTGGAGGCCATGTCTTAGGTTTTCACAGGGAAGATGAGATGGGAGTGGAGAGAGTGACTGGAAGGAAGAAAACTCTCATCTTTATGGAATGGTGGCTTAATCTCATCCACTCAACAAGTTCCAGCGGCTTAGGGATCAACTCAACTCGAAAATTTTCGAAGAGAGGCGGCATGGCGCCAAGGTAGGAGGTCGGGCGACCTGTGTGGGGCCGGGTAGCTTGGTCCTAGGCTAGGTAACTTCACCAGGGGGCCGGGCGGCTTGGACCTGCCTCGCTGACTGGTTTGGCCGACCAGGGGTCGGTTTTGTCCTTCTTGGTGCTTGAAAACCCTTTTTCATCGTGTTGTGTCGGAATTTCGTTTGAGATTTTGGTGATGTGAAAGCAAAAGGTGGGATAAGACAGAAAAGTGAGGAGCATGGTAGTGTACATGGCTTCGTTTTAGGTCGGAGCTAGACCGTGGCCGTGTGACCATGCCATTTCTTCCAGCTCATAGACGTCCACTTCTTCGAGCTGTGGCATTTCGGGCTCTAGGAAAACTTTTAGGTGTTGCCTGTTCGCCTTAAAGATCTTCCCGTCATCATCCTAGAGGGTGATGGCACCGTGATCGGTGACATCGAGGACCAAAAATGGTCCTTCCCACTTACTTCTAAGCTTACCATGGCCAAACAAATGAACACTAGAGTTGAAGAGTAGTACCTTGTCTCCCGGTTTGAATGTCTTGATCTTGATGCGCTTGTCGTGCCATCTTTTTTTTCGCTCCTTGTAAATCTTGGCACTGTGGTAGGGCTTCTCCCTCCATTCCTCCAATTCAGCGAGTCGAATCTAACGTCAAACTCCTGAAGCTTGGAGATCCATGTTCCACTTCCTTATCGCCCAGTGAGACTTGAACTTAAGTTCTACTTGCAGATGACAAGTCTTGCCGTACACCATTTGATATGGTGTCATGCCAATGGGGGTTTTATATGTTGTGCAGTATGCCAGAGAGCATCAGGTAGCTTGGATACCTAGTCTTTTCCCATAGTTCGACAGTTTTCTGCAGGATGTTCTTGATCTGCTTGTTTGATGTCTTAGCTTGGCTACTTGTCTGCGGGTGATATGGAGTGGCGACAGGGTGATCCACACCGAGTTCTGCGAGGCACCTCTTGAATATTTTATCTATGAAGTGAGGTCCTGCATCACTGATGATGACCCTTGTCATACCAAATCGAGGAAAGATGGTGTCGTAGAACATTCTAATTGAATGCCTCGAATCTGCCGCGGAACACTGCAGTGCCTCTACCCATTTTGATACATAGTCCACTACGATCAGGATGTACACTTTGTCTCCACACTTACGAAAGGGCCCTATGAAGTCTATGCCCCACACATCAAATATGTCGAGTTGAAGATTGCTGGTGAGTGGCATGGCATCCCTTGGGTTAATGTTTCCTTGGTGCTGGTACCTTGAACATCTTCGCACGAACTCCTTGGCATCATCGTACATATTTGGCCAGAAGAATCCACTCTGCCAAATCTTTGCATGGGTTCGGTATGCTCCATAGTGACCTCCATAGGAAGATGAGTGGCATCTATCAGGGATTCTGGGGACTTCACAAGTGGGAATGCAGCGACGCATGAGTCCGTCTGTGCATAGTTTGTATAGGTAGGGGTCATCCCAGAGATAGAATTGACTGTCATGGATCAATTTTCTCTTATCAACTCCTTCAAGTACATATCCAGTGACCAGATCTGCGTACCATGGCTGGGATGATGCAACCCTTAGAAGGGTGTCATCTCTCATGTAATCATCAATCGGCAAGGATGATGTTTCTTTGAATAGTATTCATGAGAGGTGATCTGTGTTGGTGGTCGTTATTCCCTATTTCGACAGCCAATTCCTCGGTAAATAAATGGGGTATAGATAAAGTTCTGTGCATTATTTATCTAACTCTAACGAATTCCACAAGTTTTGGTGGTTGAAAGTGTTTTGCAGGGAGACATTCATAATATACATCATTTGGAGAATGAGGGAAAGTGACCAAGTGCCAGGGCATTGGACCTAGGCTGATCGGTCCCACCTGAGGCCGCCCGGCCCCACATGCAGGCCGCCCAGCCCTAACCAGGCCGCTCGGCCAGGTCACCTAGTCCAAATGCCACACCAACATATCTGCATGCAAGAAAACACATCTCAAGCAATATGCAACGGTGGGATCACAACTTGAGATAGATCAACCGTTGGAAGGCAACCACACTTGGACCAACACTCGGATTGGTGACATGAACGATCCATGCACACATCCTAGCAACCAACCAATGAGTGCCAAGTGTCAAGACAGTTATTTGGACAACATGCAAAGAAACACTTTGTTGACCGAGCATGTGGGAGGCCGCCTGGCCCCACATGCAGGCCGCCCGGCCTGGAGAGTGGTCAGCTGGCCCCACATGTCATCTGCATGCAAGTTCCTTCACTCCTAAGCTGCCATGCATGTGGGGAATATTCCCTAGGATCAAGGGAGCATCTCCACCTCTCCAAGGTACCTCCTCCACTATAAATAGAGAGGTACCCCCTCACTCTCACTTGCACCTCACCATGTAACACACTCTCTCCCTCTCTACGAGGTGCCCCTCGGGTGGTGCCTCCACTCTGAATTCATTGTTAAGCTAGGTGTTAGAGCAGGCTCTTCTGTCGGAGTCAGTCGGAACCTTCGGTAATGTACTTTACTTTCTTATCTTAAGCATTACTTTTCAATTTATGACAGCGCGAGTACTTTATCTTTCTACTTTATGTCATTTATCTTCATCTCTATTTAGTTACTCATCGTACTTGGTATGTATGCGGCTGCATTTATTTGCTAGCATCTTTTCCATTTGGGTATGCCAAGTTCGAGACCTGAGTTGTACTAAGTTAGATTTGATTGAGTTTTGTTATACTTGCCGGTGCTATAAGCCCTTCTTAGACTTAGATCTAAGAGGTAAGCTAGCTCTCACCCTTGGAATCAAGGATGAATTTTAGTGCTCAATCCCTATCGTGGTGATAGCACTTGAGCACTAGTTTAGCGTGCCATCTTACCCACGCAGCTCTGGTTGGTAGCCCATCTTGGTGACAACATTATGGGTCTCAGTATTCTAATCCCATCATTCGATAAGCCCGTAGGCGTTAGCCAGTTGCCATTCGGTTGGCCAACTATCTACCCCCGTGCCTCCTCGGTGTAGTCTGGAATTTCGCTCGACGCAAGACCATAGCTCTGTCTCAATCCTTTCGACCTTAGTACAGACAGCTCTTGTACACTAGTAGAGATAGAAGACTGACCCTTAGCCCTCGACTCGTTGTCCTCCTAGCTCAAACATGAGTTCGCGCCAACGGTGTTTGGTTGTATCACATGGTGTTTTATCGTTACCCTTTTCTTGTTATCTTTTGGAATGAATGAGTTGATAGTAGCTAGGTGATCGATGAATCAGTATTCTTTCTCGACGCTTCCCTGTGGATAAATACGATACTTGGAATACGCCTAGGTGAAAGCTACAGCGGTCTCTGTACGCTTGCGGAGTAAAATCTGTTAGGCTAAGAACCGCCAACAATCTGCAACTGAATTCTCAACTCCATTCTTGTCTTTGATTTCTATGTCAAATTCTTGGAGTAGTAGGACCCACTGTATTTGTCATGGCTTTGCATCTTTCTTGGTGAGGAGATATTTGAGAGCTGCATGATCTGTGTATTTCATGACTTTGGCTCCCACTAAATACGATCTGAATTTGTCAATGGCAAAGACAACGGCTAATAGCTCTTTTTCAGTGGCGGAGTAATTCAGTTGTGGGCCAGTAGGTGTATTGCTTGCGTAAGATATGGCATGATGTTTTTTGTCCTTGCTCTGGCCTAAGACTGCTCAGCATAATCACTGGCATCGCACATGATTTCAAATGGAGCATTCCAGTTAGGTGGTTGGATGATGGGTGTTGTGACAAGTGCCTTTTTGAGTGTCTAAAGGGCTTCTAGGCATGCATCATCAAACACAAAGGGTATGTCTTTGGCTAAAAGTTTGGTCAGAGGCCAGACTATAAAGGAGAAATTTTTGATAAATCTCCTGTAGAACCTAGCATGACCAAGGAAGCTTCGGAGTGCCTTGATGTTTGATGGAGGTGGTAGCTGCTCAATGACTTCAATCTTTGCACGGTCCACCTCTATGCCTCTCTCTGATACTATATGTCCTAGCATGATCCCTTCTCTAACCATAAAGTGACATTTCTCCCATTTTAGGACAAGGTCAACTTCTTTGCATCTCTAGAGAAACTTTTCCAAATTCTCTAGACATCCATCAAAGGTCTTGCTATAGGCTGAGAAGTCATCCATGAAGACTTCCATTATGTTCTTGATCAGGTCAGAGAATATGGCCATCATACATCGCTAGAACGATGGTGGAGCATTACATTGCCCAAACGACATCCGCCGATAGGCGAAAGTGCTGTATGGGCTGGTGAATGTGGTCTTACTCTGGTCATCCAGGTGAATGGGGATCTGGTGATAACCGAAGTGATTTCATCGATGAATGGAAGAGGGAAATGATCCTTTCAGGTGGTAGAGTTGAGTTTTTTGTAGTCGATGCACATCCGCCATCCGGTGATAGTACACTGAGGGATTAACTCATTGTTTTAATTTTTTGATGACTCTCATCCCTCCCTTCTTTGGTACGACTTGGACTGGACTGACCCATTCACTATCTTACACGGGGTAGATGATACCTGCGTGTTGGAGTTTGAGCACCTCTTTCTTGACTACCTCTCTCATTGCATTGTTTAGTCTTCGTTGTGGTTCCCTTGTAGGCCGATGTTTAGTCTCCATAGGGATGCAATGTGTGCACAGGTTTAGATTGATTCCCTTCAGATCATGGAATGAGAACCCAAGCACTGATCTGTATTTTTCTAAGACTAAGAACAATCGTCGGCTTTCTTTCTCAATCAGCTTATCGCTGATGATCACCAGTGTGTCCGAATTCCTGTTGAGGAAGGCGTAATTCAGGCCAGGCGGGTAGCTGTTTAAGCTCAATTTTGGGGAGGAGGGTCGGGTCACAGAGATTCACCCAGTTCTTCGAACTCAAGCAGCTCTTCTACCACACTGAAGTCACTAGCCTCTTCCTCTAGGCTGTGTTGATCCTCTTCTTCCTCAAGTGAAATACCGATCACTTCTTTTAGGATGTTAACCTCTGGCTTAGACTCTATTTTGGTGTTTAGTTCTCGACTCATGCGAATCTCGAGCACTTCTTTACCAAACTAAAGTTGTAGCTGCCATGGATTGATTGCTTTGATGAGGGAAGCAATGGGGAGCCCAATCAATATGAATGGCATGAGCCCCTTGGGTATGTCGAAGACGTGGAAGTCTAAGAACATCCGCTTGTCCCATAAGGTTACTGGTATGACCCGAATAACTCCATGATTTACCAACGATTCATTTTTGTTCCACTTGAAGTGAATGTCGGATTTTGATCGTGGTTGAGTGGGAAAATAGGTGTCTACAACATATTTACGAATGATGTTCACCCCGACTCGTGGGTCATAGAGAATATCTTGTGGGTGCAAGCTTGATACATAGCCAGGGACAAGAGCTGGTTCTGGGTAAAACCTAATGATTTTTGTGTCAAGTCGTCTCTCTTCTAGCCGTTCCCGATTTATTACAGCAGTAAGCCAAAGAAGGTCCTCTCTCATCTGATGTATATGATATGGGAAGAGATATGCTGGTTGAGAGGTCCTTTCGAAGCGTTGGCTCACTTTGGGCAACCGAGATGCATTGCCAAAGTTTGCGAATAGTTCGTCATCAAATGAGAATGGCAAAACCGACGGAGGATTCATCACGGATGCACTGACCCTCTCAATGTCCTGTGACGTGCTAGGTTCAGGGATGTCTTCAATTCTGAGAGTTTGATGGGAGTTGGTGTTTGGGTGTTCTGATTTTCTTCGAGGTAGCTGGTTTCAGGTGGATCTTGTGGATGTGAGCATGGTTTCTGGATCTTGCTGCCATCTGAGGATTTTTTGAGAATTTTGTCAAGAACTTTCCGTCCTTCTAGGGCAGTTAAGTGAGAGAACGATCCTCCCTAAGCTAAGTCCAAACATAGTCTGGCGCCAAGTGAAAGGCCTCGGATGAAGTGCTGCAAGAGCATGGACTCTTGTATCGCCAAGTCTAGACTAGATGCAACCAGACTGGTGAAACGTGACCAGGCTACCGCCAACGTCTCATTATTTCCTTGTCGGAAATTGAGAACTTCACATCGGAGGTCAACGACTCGATGTTGTGGGAAGAAATGTAGATAGAACTTGATTTTGAGTCTTTCGCAACTCCCCTCTACTGTGCCAGCTGCTCTGCTATACCAGGATTTGCTGCTCCCGTAAGTGAAAATGGAAAGAGCAACCATCGCAGAGTTTCTCCAGGCATGCCTGAAATTGCGATGCAGCTGCACAGTTGCTCGAATTCTTGGAGGTGTGTGTAGGGACTCTCTGATTCTAATCCCACATAGGATTGATCCTGAACCATGGCTATCAAGCCGGGACATAGCTGATAGCCATCTGTGATGATGGGTGTGGATGGTGGTGAAGGGTCTAGAAAATCGCCCTTCAGAGCAGATAACTCGTAGATAGGCATGAGATCCATTGGGTGGTATGGTGGGATGATGATGGTGGTGGTGGTATAGTGGGAGATAGGACGGCCTTGGTTCTGTGTTAAAATAGTTACCGTTCCCCCGCAACGACGCCAGAAAAGCTTGTTGGCGTTCCTTAGCGTGGTAGATACAACTCCGCAAACGTACAAAAAACGCGTTGTGGCCTTTTGTGGGGGATGGATATCCCTTGGCTCCTCATGTAGTGGATCCAAGACATGGGCCGTTGGAGGGCTTAAGAAAGGCGAACAGCTGATCTCATGGGCCGGTTGCCTAGCTCAGGCCCAAAGGCGGTCAGGCAAGCTTGGAGATCAAGGCAAGGATATCGTGATCTAGGGAAGCATGGAAGGATACTTAACTCGGACCCAGGGTCTGAGATTCGTAGAGTAGCAAGAAGATATGATGGAAACTGAGATTCTGTTTGATCTCTTGTAATATAAACTGACTAGGAGATATAGAAGGAACCTAACTTGTAACCCAAGAATCCGTCAGACTATATAAGGCAGATGAGGGACCCCTACGTAGCATCTCTCAACCCATCGCAAGTCACCAAACCATGCTCTCACACGAAATCCCTAGCTCTCATTGTAATCTGGAACTCAGATCAATACAACTCGCCACCACAGTATGTAGGGTATTACGCATCTTGCGGCCCAAACCTGTTTAAATCTACGTGTTCAATCGCTTTTCCGGCAAACCATCAAGCTACGTCAACCTCGGCGGTCCCCAAAAGCATCCCGTGGTACATCCTGTGGTGCACTGCCAGTGTAAAACCCCGACACCTTTCACCCAAGAGTATTCTAGGGTATCAAAATCCACAAGGAACGAGGAGTATGATAACACACAACACAGCTTACCGAACTAGTGAGGCTAGCAATGTAAAGGATAAAGACAGAGAAGTAGGTTCTCAACAGATGCTAGATCACCTTACTATACTAAGCATGCTAAGAGATATACTTGTCATGTAAACATAGACACTAAAGCTATAGCACCACTGCCAGGCACCAGAGTGCTGATTACCCAACCGAGAAAGGTGGGTACTATAGGATTTGGCTATATCGTCAATGAGTCTATCGAAATGTACGAGATTGGAATACTGAGAACCCAAAAGCTGTCACCTAGTGTGTCTACCAACCAGAGCTGCGTGGGATAGCCGACCAACCAAGGTAAACTCTAAGTACAACACTGTCGTGCCTACTTGATGAGTTCACTACTAAACTGGTAATGAGCCAGAAAACCAGCAACACTATATAGCCAACACTATAAGCATGCACAAGGTTCCCATAAACAGACAAGTATAAGACTAAGTATGAAAGTAAAGTAAGAATAAAATAACAAAGGTAGAGGATAAGGAACTTTACTCAATCCTAGAATCGAATATCCTTCCTCTAAGGATACAAGTATAGGGGCAAGAGAAATCCTACTCCCTCACTCTTCACCTCACTACTCTCCTTGATACAAGAGGAACTCTCTCTACAAGCTAAGGGATAACTTCACTTCTCCAACACTATACACTTCACACTCTTAAGTGCTACTCTACCACTACACCACTATCAAGCCACACTTACAAGTGAACACTTAGGGGTACTTATACCTGCCCTAAGGTCAGTTTTGGAGGTTAAGTCGGTGGCTGAGGGATAGGTGGCAGGCCAGGTGGCCTAGTCCAAGGCTGGGCGGCCCTTGGTTCCACTGACTTAGTCCATTCGACGCTACTGGTCACATGGGTAAGGCCTTTGACAGTTAAAATGGTGTGCTTTTGCATGTGTCATTGGATTTGCCGTGTGTTTCTTCCTTAGCCATTGGATCACACTCTCTTGGATTGCTGACTTAACCAATCCATGGGCTGGATCAGTGAGGTGGAGGCCTTTCGAGGTGTTTTGTGTTGATCTCTCAGATTCCAACGTGGAGTTGTGTTTGACACATCATCTCTTGCATGCAGGTCGAAGATGGTCGCATTTGGAGCCAACCACAGGCCAGGCGGCCTTGGAGGTGGGCCGAGCGTCCTGGGACTTAGTCCTGGTTGCTGGTACTTAGTGGCTGAGAGGTGGAGGAAGGCCGAGTGGCCTGGTTGACTGGCCGGGGGACCAGGAGACTTGGCTGGGCGTCCAATGTTTTGTGACCCTTTGTCCCACCTTCCATTGTTGCACCTTGTTTCACCACGTTTTGCATGTATTTGAGTCATGATATGTGTTCCTGCAAGATCTTTATACACAGCTCATGGAACCAGTTGGAATGTATGAACTTTGCATAAAAACCACCCTTGGAACATGAAATGTTGGTGGTCGAAATGGATTATAATGACCGCCAACAACCCCTCTTGCTCGAGTGGGTATAAATACACCCCTAGGCCTCACTTGTGAAGTGTGGAAGAGAAGAGAAGCACACCATTGTCTTTGTCTTGTAGCAGTAGGATAGTCCTAGGAGTTTGAGTGGAGTTTGAGCTTTCGCCTTAGGGATTCTGGAGTTAGCTACGAGTCTTGGTAAAAGCTCTTGTATCTTTTGTACCTTTTCTACTCCAGTACAATATAAATTCCTTGGTCTCCATTTTAGTTATACATCACTTTATATTTTACACATGCCTAGTGTGGTGTACCATATTGCATACTAGACCAAGGCTTATGTTTGTGTTATTCCTAAGTCATTTGAATCTTGCTAGACCTACCGGTGCTATAAGCTTTCCTTAGGCCCTGATCTAAGGTTAGGTTAGTTCTCACCCTCTAATCAAGGAAGACTTTAGTGATCAAGTTCCCACTTGATCACTAGTTTAGCATGCCATCTTACCCACGCAGCTCTAGTGAGTAGCCCCTATTGGTGACAACATTAGGGAGCCTCTGTATTCTGATCTCATCGTTCGGTAAGCCCATAGGCATTAGCCAGTTGTGATTCGGTTAGCCAACTATGTACCCCCATGCCACCTCGGTGTAGTCTGGAATTTTGCTCAATGCAAGATCCAGTTCGTATTTGTATAACTTCGTTCAACCGTGAATACTCCTATGCAGTAAGTAAGATTAAGAGTTTGAATATCTTAATCTCGCTCACTGTCCTCCCTAGATAGCTACCAATTTTGATGACTACTTTGGTCACTGCTATCTTGCCCCACCATACACTATCTTGTTTATCTTACCCCCGGTGTAAGAATAGCTGGTAGTTACCAGTTTACAGTACTGCTTGAAGTTCGACATATCATTCTACCTATTCGCCCTTGCTTCCCTGCGGATTTTATGATACTCGGAATACTTTGAGTGAAAAAGCTATAGTGAATCTCCGTGCGCTTGTAGAGTAAAATCTCTTACACTAAGAGATGTCAACAAGCTATTTCTAGTGCCGTTGCTGGGGAAGCAATTGGCAATAGAAGTTTGATTTTGTTCAAACCTAGGTAAACATACCGCTATTTCTTCGTGGCTCATTTGCCTCTGTCTACTTTATTGTTGGGTTGATTGGGAGGTGTTTGACCGGATTTGACCTACCGTCAGATTTCCATGAAAATCCGAAGTCGCTGCTCAGGAGAGTCCAATAGAAGACAGTCCACGGGCAGAGGCCCTATGCTATCATTTGAGTTTGGAACCTCGAGTACAATTTCACCAACACCAACTATGGTTGAGAAGACCATTCGCGAGTTCTCCATCCCATCCAACAACAACATTCCCACTGGGCCTGAAGTGTAGGTTGGCAACAACTTCGAGCTCAAGCCAGGTGTCATCCACATGGTCTGAGCTATTCCATTCTGTGGATTGGCGTTGGAGGATGCCAGCAACCATCTCGAGTAATTCCTAGAGATTTGCAGCACTTTCACAATCAAAGGTGCAACTCCTTATGGTGTTCGACTTCAACTTTTCCCATTTTCACTAGTGGGAAAGGCAAAACAGTGGTTCTACCTCAACCGTGCAAATTTGGTGACTTGGAAGGCATCTTCAAATGCCTTCCTTGCAAAGTACTTCCCTCTATGGAAGACGAGCTCACTGAGGAACCGAATCTCGACCTTTAAACTGCTCGTGGATGAGACGGTGGCGGAGGCATAGGAAAGACTTCAAGAGTACATCGCCGCCTGTCCCCACCATGGTATGGAACAATGGCTAATCATCTAGAATTTCTTCCACGGGCTACACTGTTCCCTGCAAGAACATCTCGATGTAGCCGAAAGATGATCCTTCCTGTCCCTCAGCGTCATTGCTGCCCGTGCTCTCATTATGAAGATGGCAAGCAACCAGGGATGGAAAGAGGAGAGGGTGAACAATAAGCCCCACGGAGTTCACCATATTAACAACACCGACATGCTCGCTGGCAAGATGGACCTCCTTCTAAAGAAGCTAGAGGATGCTCCTAAAGTTGTGTCGGTCCATGCACTGAATTCTAGACTGACATGCGGGGATTGCGAGAATACCGGCCCACACGAGGAAGAACTGCCCCAGAAATGGATCTGAGGACATAAACTTCATCAACAAAAACTTTAACAACGGGCCTCGTCCTCTACCACAGTCAAACTCACGCCCACACCTACCTTTCTCAAGCCAAGGTACGTCTTCTGGCAGTTCACAGCAATTTAATAAAAACACTTTTGATCAAAAATCTATAAATGATAGTATAAGTAAGAAATTCATTGAAAATGATAAAGTTACTGAAACCTTGTCTTTGCAAATGGAAACTCTTTATAGGGCCATGAAGAACCAGCTGAGTTTTATTAAAATGTTAGAAACTCGAATAGCTCAGCTTTCCGCTGCTCTACCAAGTCCTACTTTGGGGAAGCTTTCGGGTCAGCTTGAGCCACCCCCGAAGGAGCACATAAATGTTGTAACCACTAGGGGTGGAAGGTCTACACAAGACCCCCACACCCTAGAAATGTAGGGAAAGAGAAGGTAAAACCGACTGAACCTATGGACGAAAAAGTGGCATGTGAACCACAATCCATGAAGCACCAAGTCGGCTCCACATGAGTTCCACGACACCACCGTGCTCCTTTTCCTTGCGGCAAAATAAGACTCTTGTCGATAAGCAGTTTGGCAAATTCATTGAGGTAATCAATAAGTTGTATGTCAACATCCCATTGCTAGATGCGATCGACAACAAAAAGCTATTGCCATCAACACAGGTTGTGCACCTCACGGAAGAGTGTAGCGCAGGTATACTCAACTAGCCGTCACAACAGAAAATGATCCAGGGAATCCAACCATCTCATGCCCAATCGAGACTCAACACTTGGATCAAACCTGGGAGCAAGTGTGAGTGTCATGCCAAATTTGATAAACTAACACATGTGATACTTGCCCTACTCCTATGTGCCTACCGCTGGCGGATCAGCCGATTCGCTACCCATTGGGATCACCGAGGATATCCCAGTCAAAATCCGAATTTCCTTATCCCAATGGATTTCGTGGTGCTAGACATGGAAATTGATAGCAAAATGTCGCTCATTCTTGGGCGACCATTCCTGAGCACCGCTGAGGCTAACATTCATGTCGAGGCTAGAGAAATCCACCTCAACATCAATGGCAGGAAGGAAACATTCACCTTTAGAAGGAAGGTTGAACGATGCATGTTAGTGCCCCAAGGATCTCATACGCCCTAGTCCTTACCAAGCACCTCTCCATCTTGGAAAAACGCATGCGTGGGCCCTAAGCTCACCTCAGCAAGGGGGCCCACACCAAGGAAGACCGGGCTAGCACCCAGCATGGAGTAGTCAGGCCCAGGGTTGGCAAACACCATTTGCGCTGGGGGTTCCAAACCTCGAGATGCCTCCAAGGTTGGACACGTAAATCCTAGGAGGTCTCCTTCTTGGAGAAGGGACCTGCCTGCCACCGCATTAAATGCAGGCAGCAAGGGGGTCAAAAAGGGGATTTCTGCATGTCGTGCACAGCAGAGCGCAGAGTGTACAGGCTCCATCATCACCTAACATGGCAGACAAGACAAAGGCCACTCCTCTACCATGTCATACAGTAAGGGCTACAACGACGTGCTCATTATGGTCGAAGCTACTAGGCAGTAAGAAGGGCGTGACGGCCGCATAGTCCTCCTGCCCGGCTAGAAAGGTAGAGAAGAAACAGTGCCTCCACCTTGTGCTCAGGTGCACGGTAGGACACCCCAAGTCATGAACACTGTACTGAGCGACGTGAAGAGCCATACCGGGTGACGTAATGCAATTCCAAGACCATACCAGAATAGGACGTTACTGTAGAAACCACTGTAGTGTTACTGTGCTGCCAACTCTGTACAGGGCTCCCTCCCCCCTTTCAGTTTATAAAATGGAGGAGTGGAGCACCTAGGTCTAGGGTCCCAACTTACAGAACTTAGCATTACAGCTCTCCCAAGCGCCCAGGTCCTCGGACACTCGGTTTGTAATCTTGCTCTCCATTTCATAGTGATACACCAAAAGAGGACATAAGGTGTTACACCCCCATGGTGGCCCGAACCTCTCTAAATCTCCAAAGCCTCCCGAGTTCCATCGTTCTCAGCAATAGTGCCCACGCCCCTATACTCCTCTATTCTTGAGGTACCTATACAATATCTTAGTGTCACTTTAGTCGACAATGCGACAACCGAAGACATCCAAATTCAAATGCTAGGCACCCAAGGATACATCAAGGGAGAAGATCGAGCTCTCGTTAAGCAAGCTGAAAGCGGATCGTCTCATTCTAGCAAGGGAAATGATCTTGCTAGATGGAGAGGACCATAAGCTCAAAGTTGATCTAAAACAGAGTCACTGAAACATGCCTTGATGGCTAAGCCACCGATGAAGGAAGCAGGAGGCAAATCTCCTATCACAAAGGTCGCCGCCAAAACAACGAACACACACAAAGAATGGCAAAAAAAAGAAGAAACGCCGAAAGCCCAGCCTAAATAAAGAAAGTAAAACTCCAAATCAGAAGGCCACGACGACAAAGAAACTTGGCGTGCAAAAGTTGCCGCATAGACGGCCGCAAAGTCTCCATTACGCGCTGACTCTGAGAAAAAGGTATGACTTGCCCTCGCCATGAGGTAAATTGGCATTATCACCCATTGCATGTTTATTTCTCCGCTCATTTACTTTCCATTTTGCATTTGAACTTTTGAATCATACCACTGCATGCTTAAATTTCCAAATTATTGCATAAGTTTGTCTTTAGTCACTTCTAAATCTTGAAAAAAATCTAGAAGCCGGCCAACCCCACCTTGTGGCCGGCCCCTTTCTCTCATGCTGGCACCCCAAGGGAAGGTGCTGCCACATGGCGCCTAGCCCCTGTTAATGGTCATTATTGCACTATCTAATGAATTGATAGGGTGTTTCGATCTTCTGAGAGGTATGGATAAGTCGGTTTAGGGGTAGAGAACTCCACGTTGGTGAAGAAGGCTCCAAGCAATCGATCGAAACCTTACAACACACACCACTGCTCCGATGGTTATCGATCGCGTGACACGCGCAATTGACCTCGCTAATAAGGCTATCGTTCCTGCAATGCAACCGAGAGAACACAAGCAAGAACGAGGCATAAACGCAATCAAGATTAATCTTGTGCACAAGTTGGGGTTTTACAAATCGATACACGAATGACGAACTGTTCACGACAGAATACTCTTAAACAAAACCATCTAATCTAATGATGGCTACAGAATATATACAAGAGAGAGGTATAGAGGGCGGCCAAGGGGTGGCCGAGCAAACCTAGGGACAAGGCCAGCGGGCCCAAAAACCGGTCCAGCAGCACCCTAGCAGATTCTGATCGTCAAGTTGTTTCGACGATTCCTGTTGACTCCGAGATTATTCGGGCCTGAGACTAGATGGGTTGGAAGGTTATCTCCTTAGCTTTCCGTCTATATGTAGAACGCCCAAAACGAAGTCCGTATGTGGCATGGGCGTCCGTTTTACTGTGGCCTACTCCTGCAGTCTGAACCGGCCTCGCAGATAAAATGGACTCAACTCGGATAGGGCTTCAAACTCCATCTTCTCTTGGGCCTTGATCATATGCATGTTGTACATGTTATCATTCTCCCTTTCTTGTTTTTGAGTCGTCCTTGACTCAAAGTCGTCAATGCGCGTGGAAGTAATTGTAGCAGTTCGTGAGATCATCCATGCATGCTCCCCTTCTTGAAATCGATGCTATTGTGACAAATCAAACAAAAAAGAACAAGTGGATCTCGACATGATACGGTTAGTTTTACGGCAGCCGTTTACTTGATTTTGATGTCATCGATAAAATGAGAGTCAAAATTAGAACGTATATAAA